>JARHVA010001659.1:75000-675000 GCA_037957365.1 Torreya grandis | reverse complement strand
TGGCTTTTTGTAAACGGACTTTTTCGAAGGAAAAGTGACCCTTCGAAAAATGGGAAAGTCCTTTTTTTTATGGCCAAGTGTCCTCCAAAAGGGCACCTACCCTTAGGGTTTTTGTCTTGTCGAATTTCTTCCGACAAAATGTCCGAAGGAATTCGTGCCTTCAGCATCCTTTCTTGGATTTCCTTGGTGAATTTCTTCGGACAAAATGTCCAAAGGAATTCCTTCGGACATTTTGTCCGAAGAAATTCATTTCTTGAGTTTTTTCATGGATTTTCTTCAGACATTTTGTTCGAAGAAATCCATTTCTTGGCTTGTCACTTTTTTTGAAGGAAATCTTCCTTTACGGCTTTCTACCCTGGCCTTTGCAAATGGACCTTCTGCCCTCCGCAAGGGTACTTTGGGCTTTGAGTAGTTTTTCAGACGAATTCGCAAAGGCCCTATTTGGCACCCGAGTGCCCTCCGCAAGGGTACCTGACCTTCGGAGCTTTTGTAAAAGACTTCTCCCCCCTTTGAAATTGGCCCATTTTGTCGATAAAAGGCTCGCCCGAGGTAATTTGTTTGCCCTGCTAAACATCTATGATCGAAATGAGTTCTAAATCAACCCAAGTACTTGCAAGACTCAAAATATTTGATTTTTTTTTGAAACGGGCCTGTTACAGAGAAAACCCACAAAATTGCAGTGGGTTGAACTCATCAAAAACTGGCTAACAGGCCCTGCAAAGGAAGGGAAAAGAGGGGGTGCTCAATTTTGGTCTACAGGACCAAAATTGGTCAACACATTTGGCGATTCATAAGGGAAGCATGCTTGCTATGTTTTGAGAAGACTCGTAGCTTAAAGGTCCATTGGGCATGGAGTCAGACTACAGCTTGGGAGACTGACAATAGCTTTGAAAAACCTAAGAACCAATAAAGATTTGACCCCAAAAGGAAAAGAGAACACACACAAAGCAAAAAAACTACAAACATGCATAAAAGCACTTAAGGAAAACGAGGAAAAATAGGGAAACTATGTACATAACAAGAGAAGGTTAGTGACAATGTTTAAGATATATCCCATTGACTGGGATATGTAGTTCCTCACCATCCAACCTAGAGAGTTGGAATGCATTATGTTGCTTGCATTGGGTGATGACATATAGACCACTCCACAAGGCATCGAACTTCGTGTGCCTTTCAGATTTAGCTCGGTCTTCATCCCATTTCAAGACAATGTCACCTTCTGAGAAGTCTTTTGACGAGGATTTCTTGTCAAAATGCTTTTTTGTTTGTTGCTGGCGATTGGTCATGGCATCCATTGCTTGGTCTCTTGCCTCTTGAAGCTCTATTAATTCACAAAATCTGACCTCCATGTTGTCGCTTTTTTCCAATTGCCGCTGATGGGTAAGATCCAAGGCTGGTAATTCAAGTGAAATAGGAAGTTTAGCTTCCCTTCCATACACAAGTGTGTATGGAGAATTGCCAACTACCCTCTTTGGAGTGATCCTGTTTGCCCATAGGGATGTCTTCAACGTGGCATGCCAAGTCCTTTGATTTTCCTCCATTGTCTTTTTATGATCCTGATTAGGTTCTTATTGGTGGACTCAGCCAACCCATTCCCTTGTGGGTAGTAGTTGGAGGAAGTACTGAGATAGATGTTGTATCCTAATGCCCACTCGCTTGTCTTTGTTCCCAAAAAAGCCAATGCGTTGTCCGAAATGATTGTGGCTGGGACCCCAAATTTTGTCACCAAGCCTTCATAGAAGTCCAGGACCGCACTCTCGTTGGCTTCCTTCAAAGCGACAGCTTCTACCCATCTCGTGAAATAATCTATAGCGGTCAAGACCCACTTGTGGCCAGCACTAGGAGGGTTGATCATCCCTATGAAGTCCAAACCCCATTGCATGAATGGTTGTTCCACTTGAATAGGTTGCAGAGGCATAGCAGCCAGCCATTGTTTTTTATCAAAGAGAGCACATTTGTGGCATCTCACCCAAGCATGAGTATCTCTGAACAAGGTGGGCCAAAAGTAGCCAGCCCTCCTAATCCTTGCAGCTGTAGTCTTGGAAGCAAAGTGACCACCAGCTGGTCCATCATAAAATTTGGACAGTACTCTGTCAACCTGATTTGAATCGATGCATCTCAAGAGTACCCCTAAAAAGTCTTTTCTAAACAACACTCCATCTACTAAGACAAGGAAGATATTAGAGCCTGAAATATCTCCTCTTAGTTCTATCAAAACCTTGCGGGCACTCACTAGTTCGAAGAAAATGAACCATATCTTGTGTTCAACTCTTAGTGGTGGTGGACATTTCCGCTGCAACTCCATCATTGAGTCTCAAAATGCTCTCTTTTGGTTCTTTGAAGACTGTAGCTAGGTGCTCACACAACTCTCTTCCTCTCACCAGCGTGGTGGTCTTGATCTCTACATCGTACTCCACCCTGGTGATCCACCCTGTCCTCTTTTTGTTCAAGTCACGGTTTAGCAAGAAATCCTTGACACTAGGATGTGGCATCATGATGTGAATCTTGTTGTTTGACAACATATGTTTGAATTTCTTCAAGCTTCGTATAACTGCAAGTGCTTGCTTCTCAACATAAGTACACTTAATTTCATAGCCTTCTAAACCTTGGCTAAAAAATGCGAGAGGTTGTTCGAGGTTTTCACCATTCGCTTGTGTGAGCATAGCAAAGATTACCTCCTCATTACCAAAGGTGTAGAGGTTGAAATCCTTGGAGAAGTCAGGACTAGTCAAGCTGGGAGCCTGGGCGATAGCTTGCTTGATCCTTTCAAAACTATCTTTCCTTCGTGCTGTCCATGTGAACGTCTCGCCCTTCCTCAGCATGAAAGTTATTGGCTTGACCAGTTCAGCAAAATTCGGGATGAATCTCCAAATAAAGTTTATTTTGCCAAAGAAACTCTATAGGTCCTTGTGTTTAGGCGAGGACAACGCTAAAATGGCGTGCACTCTTTTCGGATCAATGGTCAAGCCTCCTTTTGAAACGACATAACCCAAGAGTTTGCTTTCGTGGACAACAAACACACATTTATTAGGGTTGAGAGAGATGCCGAACTCTCTACACCTCTCAAATATTTGCCTCAGAAGTTTCAGATGTTGTCCTGCCTCCTTGGAGAAGACTGTCACATCATCAAGATAAACCAACACGATGTCATTCATCAAACCTTGGAAGGTCATATCCATAGCTCGTTGGAAAGTAGCTCCAGCATTTGACAGTCCAAAAGGCATCTTCCTATAGGTGAAAGTTTCCCACTTGGTGGTGAAGGCTGTCTTGTATTGGTTGCAATTTTGCACCAAAATTTGATTGTACCTAGAGTACCCATCCAGGAGGGAGAATCATTCACTGCTTGTCACCATCTGGGGAATCTGTTCCATGCTTGGGAGGGGATAGTGATCTCTTAATGAGACTCTATTCAGGTCTCTGAAATCAACAGACAATCTGATCTCCCCATTCTTCTTCCCAACGGGGACCAAATTGGCCAGCCAAGAAGAGTGTTTGATAGAAAAAATGATCCTAGACTCAATCAACTTGGTGAGTTCCTTCCTCATGAGAGGCTCAATCCTTGGATTGATGGGTCTCTGTTTTTGCTTGATGGTTTTGGCACCTTCCAGCTCAATAGTGTGTTGAGCCAAGCTTGGATCAAACCCCTTTAAATCGCCATATTCCCAAGCAAAGACATCGGCAAATTCTTGGCATAACAAAATGAAAATGCCTTTTCTCATTTGTACATACCTTCCCAAGTGCAAGTAGCTTATCCTTGAATATTTCTTCCTTTTCGTAATTCTCTTTCTTGGTTGTGATGCTTGCTTTGTCGCCTTTGAGTTGGTCATCCTCATTGAAGATGCTCTCAAGAGTGACCAAACCTTTAGGAAGTCTATTGTTCTTCAGCTGAGTAATCTGGCCATCATACTGTTGTTGCAGCGTATATTGATTTCTAAAAGCGAACTTAGCCTCCTATAAGAAAAGTGTTATCTGCTGGTCACTATCAAACACCTGCCAATTGGTGACATTGTCTGGTATGGAGGGTCTTACTATCACCTTTAAATGGTGTTGATTGCTGTCCCGACTTATTCATTTGGGAATGTCAAACTGAGCATCAACTACTGCTAGTCTATCTGCATGTTTGTTTTGTTCTCTTGGGATGGAAGTAATGTTGAAAGCAGTGAAGCTCTCCATTAGGTCCCACACCCTGTGCTTGTAAGACTTGAGTAAAGAGTTCTGTTGACCAATTTTTGGTCCTGCAGGGCCAAATTGGGCACCCCCTCCTTTTTATTTATAAAGAGTCTTTCACATCCATGGTTTGGCTAAGTCATCCCTCCGCTGCCTTGTGCTAAATACCTCCTATCAGACCTGTTCCATGAAAAAGCCAAGTGTTTTGTCATTTTGCTTAGTCTAGTGTAAATCAGGTTTGTGTAGGTACATTACTTGTCTACTTTTATAAGTAGAAGCGATTGAAGAACTTGAAATGGTCTAAGCAGTTCGCAAAAAAGGGCAACAGATTTCTTTCGAAGGGCACTTTGGTCGGTGGCAGGTCCAAATTAAAAGTTCCGAAGGGGCATTTCAAGACCCAAAGTGCCCTTGTGGAGGGCAGGGAATACTTGTGGAGGGATTAAAGAGAAGGCCGAAAAGAAAGTTTTCCTTTAGAAAAGTGAGCAAGGTAAAGGATTCCTTCGGACTTTTTGTCCGAAGGAAATCCATGACAAAAGGCAAAGGTCCTTCGGACAAAATGTCCGAAGGAAAATACAAGGAATGGATGAATTCCTTCAGACAAAATGTCCGAAGGAATTCCTTCAGACATTTTGTCCGAAGAAATTCACAAGCAAGGGACCAAGGCAAAATTCCCTCAGACAAAATATCCGAAGGAATTCCTTTGGACTTTTGTCCGAAGGAAATTCGAAGAAAAAGCCGAGACTTTGAAGGAAAGACTTCCTTCGGGCAAAATGTCCGAAGGAATTCCTTCGGACATTTTGCCCGAAGGAAGTCTTTCCTTCAAAGTCTCGGCTTTTTCTTCGAATTTCCTTCGGATAAAAGTTCGCTTCGGACATTTTGTCCAAAAAAATTGAGAAGATAAGGGAGCCCGAAGGGCAAGTGGCCTTGCGAGGGACTCTCGGCTGCTGAAAAGGGATCTTTTCCATTGAAGGTTCATTTTGTAAAGGTCGAAAGAATTACCAAAGTAATGATGGGCCCGAACACGTCAATTTCAGCATGGCGAACTAGTCGTTGGAGGTTCAAACATCCGGTGACGGGCGCGCGAACGTCAAATTCAAGGCGGTGAAATAGCTGTTGGTTTTTGAATAGTGACAGGCTCGCAGACGTCAATTTTGATCGGATGCGCCGGCAGAGAAAGGAGCCCGAAAAAGGGAAAAGAATAGCCCGAGAGCTCAAATTGCCAGAAAGAGACAAGAAATAGCAAGGAAAGAGGGAACAAAACAGAGAATCCAGAACACGGCCATGCACACATACGACAACATTTGGAATGTTCCAAAAGACGCACCCAGGCAAGCATAGACACGAATTAAGCAGTCCAGGTGGCACAAAAAACGTCGGCACAGGAAGATATTTGTAACGACCTATGCTTTCGTAGTGACATTTAATAAGACCCATGCTTTCGCAGTGATATTTAATACAGGTTAAGCACCAAAGTCAAGACCTGCGACATCTACAGCATGGTTATTTCAAGGCGTTTCTAGAAGGATGACACCAGCATGAGCAAATTTCAACGCAGCATGGGCCGCTTATTCTAGAAAGCGCCAAAGTCTTTTCCTTCATGCGATATATATTGTAACCTCTCAGTAGAGAAAGATATCTCTCAGCTTGTATGGCGAAGCCCTGCAGGATTTTACCTTGAATCAAGACATAGCATTTTTACCTTCATTGGAGTTTGCACTTTTGCATATGTCTATGGTTGTCTTGTGTTAAGTCATTTTCTTTCATGCTTTTACAGAATGATTCCAGCATGTCTAGTGTATTCTGAGTTCTTTTGCAGGTCAGCAAGAAGTGTCCACAACAGAGTATAGGCGCATGTGAACAGGCTGCCATAGTGTGTCTTAGAACCTCTGGTAGTTCTTCCTCCCTGTATCTCCAAAGGACCCTCTATTGAAACACTGATGCAGAGGAGTTTCTCATGTCAAATGAAGTGTATATTAGCTTGTTCTTGGTGTAAAGTGTATGTCAAAGCTGAGTAGACCAACCATTTTGGTGCATCACCATTTTAGTTTAAGTTTTATTTTTCAATATTTCTCTCCCTTTTCACCACCCCATTGTTAGTAGTAGGAAATCCAAGATTTCAAAGATGCATCAAAGGGAGCTAGCCCTTATCTAGAGATTCTCCCCTCAGTTTTTGCTAGACCCACAGCAAGAGGGGAGTCTCCATTGTGCCGCGTGGAAGAGAGAAGCTCAACCTTCTTTCGAGGGTGCAATCCATAGCGTCAACAAGTTCCTGATCAAGTTTTGACTCCTCACCTGGTTTACAATTAACTCTCTATCTCCAAAAACTTGCAATTCTTTGATTTCTCTTTTTCTTGCCCACTCTAAACCATGAACAAGAGATTCATATTCTGCTACATTGCAGGTGCAAGAGAATTGGAACCTGAGAGTTGAAAAGTATTTTTCTTTTGAAGGTGAAAACAACATTGCTCCACCACCAGCTCCCAACTTGCTTCTAGATCCGTCGAAGAAAAGTTGCCACAAACCACAGCTCTCTTGGTTTGCCTCCATTACATTTGGCATGAAAGTATTCTTCTCATGCATGTAGTAAACTCCAAGACCTGCCTCTTCGATGAACTTGTAAGGATCATGTTCAAAGTCGTCATTTCCCCATTCATCTAGGGGCAGGTCAACAACTTCTTCCAAGGAAGATGGTGGGGATTGGTCTACCAAGAGTTCTTCATCAATGATGGCGTAGCTGACATTTGCTGCCTTGGGCAAGTATGGCTCCAGGTGATCTTTGTGGATATGCTCCGACTCAATCTTCACTTTGGTTCCATATTTGGTCCTAAAAACCATGTAAGACCAATTTGCTACTAAGTACCCACCTATCTTGGACGTGAAATCCCTGGATAAGCAAAGAGCGAAGTAAGGGGGAACATCTGCCACTACCACGTCATGGGGAACGGAGAAGGTTGGACAGGCATGGAGAGTTAGATTCAAGCCCCTTACCACTCCCAATGTCTTGGTTGGTGATCTATCCAACTGCAGAATTCCCTTGGTCATTTGCTCATATTTGAGTCCTAGCTTGTTAGCTATGCATTTGGGCGTTATTGAAGTGCTTGCTCCACTGTCAATGATGCAATTGTGGACCAAGAAATCCCCAATAATCAAGGATAGATAGAAAGGAGGGATCTTTTCATCCTTCTTTGCTTGACCTCCGATGGGAGGAGCCCCATTCACAATCAACACATTATCAACGTTTGTTGAGACAGCTTGCTCACCCAGTCCATGCAATTATTTTTGGAGTATATTCTTTTGTCCTGGCATTGCTAAGGAATCTCACAATGAGATATTCATGGCCAGAGTCTTCATTTGGTCCACCACATTGATTGGAGGGTTGCTCCCATTTGAGTTCTCCTTAGGGACATTTGCAACCTGAGGTGCAACTCGAGGAGTCGACGCTGCAATTGGCAGTTTGTAATTGAGAAATTTTTGGTTTACTTGTGATGAAAAAGATGCTATAGATGCTTGAGTAGCTGCTTAAGCTTTCTCCATAGCTCTCTTCTTGGACTCAGTGTTGGCTGCAACACAATCATCCTGATTATTTGCGGTTCTCACATAATTGACTGCATAGAACTCCCCTTCTAGGTAGTTTATAAGAGTGGAATCAGATTGAGCTTGCCTGTTGTCCATCCCAAATTGTGTTGACGCCTCAAAACTTGGGAACTGAGTTGTCTGATCACCTTGTGTGTGCATACATTGATTTGGTGGCTCATTAGCATAAGCAACCTGTTCTTGACCATACCCCAGGGGTAGACAATTAGGCTTTTTCTGTACCAAATTATTTTGAGTGGGGATAAGAGCCTTGGACAATGAAGGGGCACTTGGATTATAACTCTGATAAGGTCTGATCTGGGTAATCTGACCCTGCCCTTGATTATAATTTTTGGAAAGGAGGTCTATTTGTCTGACTGAACTGCTGGTACCCTTGATTCGGCTGATAGCTTTGAGCCTATTGCCTCTTGAGGGCCACTAATTTGTTGGTAACACTCTGTAGTAAACTCTTAATCTCGTGGAGGTCATTTGTAGGGGTAGCAAACGGACTTTCTACACTAGGCAGGGGGCTAAAGTGGGTGCAGCAGGCTGAGTGGAGGGCTGTAAATCAGGAAAGAGCGGCATATGGAGTCTAGGGGCTATCTTCCCTGCTTGCAACAAATAATTTTTGGCAGTTATAGCTATTTCATAAGCAGCGGGTAAAACTTGTCCACCCATGGACTGTATCATGACAGCAATGTCACTATTCAAAGCCTTTAAGTAGTAAAGGAAAGCATAGCTTGGGGTCAGCCTCACTAGAATGGGGATTCTGTCCCAAGTCTTTTGGAACCGAGTGTTAAAATCCTACATAAATTCATGCAGAGCTCTCTTCATAGTGACCAATTGCTCAGCTAGAGACATATGGTCACTCTTCTCTCCAAATCTATTTGTCAAGAGGGTGCCTAATTCGTTCCATGAGCCAACTGAATTCATAGGCAAGGTCCCATACCAGTCCAAAACTTTACATTTAAAGGACAAGGCCAGTAACCTGATGGCTACATTTTTTTCATTGACATTATGGATATTGCAGAGATTCGCTATGTTTCTAATATACTCAATACTAGCGATTGGCCCCTCTCCATTAAAGGCAGGAACACTCTTAAGGGCTGTCCCTGGAATTGGGTCATACTGTAGAAGGTTCAAAGAACTCTGACCATTGAAGGCCACAACAGGTAAAGCCATCGTTGTGACAGGGTTCAACCTGGGTCTTCTTGTGTAGGTATATCTTATGGCAGGTCTAGGAAATTGGTTTGCCCTGTAAGGATGAGTCGTTGCAAACCTTAGTCTCTTTGTTGAATTCAAAGGCATCTCAATAAATTTGAAAGGGACACCCTTAGAAAAAGCTTTTGTGGTGCCCTTGGGCATGGGATGCCAGGCTGATCAGTTACCAGAGACTGAATTCTTAAAATGGAGTCGCCAGATGCTGGATTATAGCTCTTGCTTTTGGATTTTTACAGTAACAGGACTAGCATCAATCCTGAAACTTACAAGACGTAATTTGTGTCCCATCGAGAGTGCCAAAATCTGTTGACGCAGTGGATTGCACCCTTTAAAAGAAAACTCAGCTTCATTCTTCCACGAGGCACAATGGAAACACTCCTCTTGCTATGGGTAGCAAAACTGAGGAGTGAATCTATAGATCAGGGGCTAGCTCCCCTTGATGCACCTTAAAGTCCTGAATTTCTACTACTAACAATGGGGGGAGTGAAAAGAGAGAGGGATGCTATTAAAACAGAAACTAAACTAAGATGGTGATGCACCAAAATTGATTGATCTACTCATTTTTTATCTACGCTTTGTACCAAAAGAAGTGAACAGACACTTCATTTGAATAACAGACTAGACTGCATCAATGTTTCAACAAGGGGTTTGATGGAGGTATAATGAAGAAGAACCTACCATAGGTGCTCTAGAGGCCAACTGTTGGATGGTTGCTCACCTGCACCTATACTTCAACCTGGACGCTTCTTGTTAACTTGCAGAAGAAGATCTTGGATACACTAGATACACTGGCGTCGACCTATGAAAGCATTAAAATAAATGACTAAACATAAGGCAATACACAAACATATGCAAAAGAGTAAAAAATCAGATGGAGGTAAAACACTTCTTTTGATTAAAGGTAAATTTTGCCAGGGCTCTGCCATACAAAAGTGAGAGATCCCCTTCAAAGCCGAGAGGTTACAATATATATAGAAATTGGAGAAAGACCCTTGACTAGTCAAGAACAAGAGGCCCATATTGTTGTTTATTCTCATTAAACGTGTCTGTGAAAGCCATGCTGTAGGTGTCTCATATATTGACTTTGCTACCTGGGCATATTAAACACTCCTGCAAAAGTATGGGTCGCTTTTCTCCATAACCGACAAAACCATCTCTCCATGAAAGTTCGCGTAGCTATCCCCCTATTAATGCCAAACAAAGAAAAAATAGGCCGCTCTCTTGAATGCTAGCGCAGCTCTCTTAATGGCTATTTCGTGGAGACTTTCATCTGCAAGCAATTACTTCTCTTGCCGACGCCTCTTGTGCCACCTGCACTGATCTGGTTCGTTCCTGTGCTTGATTGGCTGTGACACTTGGAACGTTCTGAGTGTTTGTCTTATATGTGTGTGGCTATGTTCTGAGCCATGCTCTCCCTCTCTTCTCTTTTCTCGTTATTTCTTGTCTTTCTCAGCAGTTCGGGCTCCTGGGGCTATCCTTTGCTTTTTTGGGCTCCTTTCTCGGCAGGTCGCTGAGTTTCCTTTTGGCTTTATGCC
Source organism: Torreya grandis (assembly GCA_037957365.1). Classification (NCBI taxonomy): domain Eukaryota; kingdom Viridiplantae; phylum Streptophyta; class Pinopsida; order Cupressales; family Taxaceae; genus Torreya; species Torreya grandis. The sequence goes on along the minus strand of JARHVA010001659.1, from coordinate 664,504 downwards.
TTTGAATTCCTTCGGGCCTGTGCTCATGAGTTCTTTCGAACAAAAGGTCCGAAAGAACTTTTTCTTTGGCTTCTCTCCAATGGCTAATGCATCCCATCAGAATTCATGTCTGCGGGCTTGTCACCATTTGAAAACCAATGGCCATTTCGCTACCTTGAATTTGACGTTCGCGGTCCCGTCACTAGATAGTTGAACTTCCAACAGCTAGCTTACCATGTTAAAGTTGACGTCCACGAGCCCATCACTATCCTTCAGCAATTTTCTCGACTTTTTGTAAACGGACTTTTCCGAAGGGAAAGTGACCCTTCGGAAAATGGGAAGGTCCTTTTTTTTGATGGCCAAGTGTCCTCTGAAAGGGCACCTACCCTTCAGGTTTTTGTCTTGTCGAATTTTTTTGGCCAAAATGTCCAAAAGAATTCGTGCCTTCAACGTCCTTTCTTGGATTTCCTTGGTGAATTTCTTTGGACAAAATGTCCGAAGGAATTCTTTCAGACATTTTGTCCGAAGGAATTCTTTCGGACAGTTCCTTGAGTTTCTTCATGGATTTTCTTCGGACATTTTGCCCGAAGAAATCCATTTCTTGGCTTGTCACTTTTTTCAAAGGAAATCTTCCTTTATAGCTTTCTGGCCTGGCCTTTGCAAATGGACCTGCCCTCCGCACAGGTACTTTGGGTTTAAGTTAGTCCTTCGGAGCTCTTTGAAAAGTCTGATTTGTCACTTTCCTGCCCTCTGCAAGGGTACTTTGGGCTTTGAGCAGTCTTTCGGATGAATTCGCAAAGGCCATGTTTGGCACCTGAGTGTCCTCCACAAGGGTACCTGACCTTCGAAGCTTTTGTAAAAGACTTCTCCCCCCTTTGAAACTGGCCCATTTTTGTCGATAAAAGGCTCGCCGAGGTAATTTGTTTGCCCTGCTAAACATCTATGATCAAAATGAGTTCCAAATCAACCCAAGTACTTGCAAGACTCAAAACATTTGGTTTTTTATGGAAACAAGCCTGTTACAGAGAAAACCCATAAAATTGCAGTGGGGTGAACTCATCAGAAATTGGCTAACAGGGCCTGCAAAGGGAGGGAAAAGAGGGGGTGCTCAATTTTGGTCTGCAGGACCAAAATTGGTTAACAAATATCTCATTGACATTGCTTGCCGTTGAAGAATTTGTTAGGAAAGGACATCCATTGATTTCTTTATTTTTTGTTTTGGCAGCTGAAGCTATTTTTATCTCCTTAGGGACAGAAACTCGAGTTGCTTATATAAAAGCTTGTAACTTCTACAGATGATTCATAGTTATTTGACATTCAATTTATCGGTGACACTTCTATTTTTGTTGAGCTAGATTGGAAATAACCATGAAACATTTTAGGAGGATGGATACATATTGGCTTCGATCAATATCTAAAACAGGGTGGTAATAATTCTAATGCCATTAGTTGGAATACTTCTTTTGGTTGGTAATAAAATATATAACCAGATTTAGGGCCTAAAGTGCCCCCAAAAGATCTCCAATGGTCTCCCAAGTGAATCTCCCCCTTTAGGGAAATTGCAATAATATTATTTAGAATTCAATGTACCACAATTGGCATCAAAATAACCTCAAATCAATGTGCTAAACATTAGAAAAATATAATAATAATTTTAAAATTATTATTATCAAATTAGGGCATACTTTGGCCACTCAATAGGCCTTACAATCCTTCCAAACCCGATCGCCCAACTTGGAATAAATCCAAAATTAATCAAAATTAATCTCCAAACCCTAGGAGAGGGTTTCCTTGTAGAGCAGACCTCAAAGAGGGGTCTTCAAACCTCCATGCAATTTGCCACCCAAAGGTTGACCTCCAAACCACCGCTAATAGACTCCCAAACCATTGTCAACTTGCCCAAGTGGTTTGCTGCCCTTGGAGAGGGCTTATCACTGCAAAATCAGAATTTTAAGTGTAAGTACAACACCTGAAATAGTACTACCATTAAAAGATTGCCGTCTTCAACCCTTTGAGTCTTGAAGGTTTTCGTCTTTAAGCTCCATTACCAATCATTACATGCTTAGTCATAAGATTCATTATCAAAACATTCATCCCTTCCAATGAAAAACCTGGAAAACCCGAATTACTCTGCATAGAGTAAATCACGTTTCTCCAAGTACTTTACTTTAAAAACTTGATAAGTAATGGATATGGGAAAGTCCGAAGTTGGAGAGATCAAAGAACCCGAATTACTCTACATATAGTAAATCGGGATTCTTCGAGTGCTTGACTTAAGCTTGGTCCAGCAACACGAGAGTCATGATCAGGGGAATGAAAGGCTACCATGTGGCATAAGCTAGAGCAAAAAGGGCCAATCAACAAAGAACAAGTGGCACAAGGATGACCAAAGAGCACGAGAGAGTCCAAGCATTGGTAGATAGAAATTTATGAAGCCTCTCATCCTTCAATATGGTTTGCTCCCAACAAACAACCATCCAAATGCAAGAACATGGGTTAGTGTTGACCAATTTTGGTCCTGCAGGCCAAAATCAGGTTCCCCTTTTCTTTCCTTGCTGTCTTGATTAGCCATTCTCTGATATCTTCACCTTACTGCAATTATGGGTTTTCCCTTTGTAATAGGCCTGTTTTTATAAAGAACAACGTGACTTGAGTCTTGTAGGTATTCAGAGTTGATCTGGGGCTTATTTCACTTCAAACAAATTGCCTCAAACAAGCCTTTTATCGGCAAAAGAATGGGCCAGTTTCAAAGAAATGCAAGTCTTTTGCAAAAACTCCGAAGGTCAAGTGCCCTTGTGGAGGGCAGAAAGTGCATTTGTAAGAGATCAAGGCAGAAAGCCCGAAAGGGAAGCTTCCTTCGGAAAAGAGACAAGTCAAACAAAGGATTTCTTCGGGCTTTTTGTCCGAAGAAAATCCATAAGGAAACCAAGGGGCAAATTCTTTCGAACAAAATGCCCGAAGGAATTCCTTCGAACTTTTGTCCGAAGAAATTTACAAAAGGAAGGCCGAGACATTGAATGCACGATTTCCTTCGGGCAAAATGTCTGAAGGAATTCCTTCGGGCATTTTGTTCGAAGAAATTTACAAAAGAAAGGCTGAGGCATTAAATGCACGATTTCCTTTGGGCAAAATGTCTGAAGGAATTCCTTCAGTCATTTTGTCCGAAGGAATTTGGAAGACAAAGGAACCCGAAAGGCAGGTGCCTTTGCGGAGGGCTATTGGCTATCAAAAAGGGGATATTTTCCTTTTTCCGAAGGGTCATTTTCCCTTCGAAAAGGTTTATTTTGCAAAAGCCAAAGGAATTGCTAAAGGATGATGACGGGCCCGAGAACGTCAACTTCAACATGGTGAACTAGCCGTTGAAGGTAGAAAAAGAGCCGTTAATTTTCAAATGGTGATGGGCCCGCAGACGTCAATTTTATGGTGATGAGATAGCCGTTGTCTTTTAAAATATTTAAGGATTGGCCCGCGCATGTCAAATTCAAGATGGGTCGATCGTCGGAGGAAGAAGCTAAAGGACATTTCCTTCAGATGTTTTGTCCGAAGGAATTCAAAGGGGTAAGCAACCCGCCAAGAAAGGAGCCGAGAGGAGACAAAAGATAGCCTCGAGAGCCCGAATTGCCAGGAAAAGACAAGTAGCAAGGAAAGAGAAAGCAGAACAGTAAATCCAAAATGTGGCTACACACACATAAGACAACACTTGAAACGTTCCAGAAGACACATCCAGCCAAGCGCAGAACGAACCAGAGCAGTCCAGGTGGCACAAGAGGCATCGACAAGAGAAGTTATTGCTTGTAGATGGAATAGTCTCCGCCAAACAACCATCAAAGGGAGCGCAAGCATTCAAGAGAGCGGCCCATTTTTCTTTGTTTGGCATTAATAAGCAAAGAGTTGTACGAATTTTCAATGGAGGCGGCCTTGTCGTTCAAGGAATAAGGTGACCCATGCTTTAGCATGAATATTAAACGCAGTTTGAGTAGCAAAAGTCAATGTCTGTGACATATACAACGTGGTTCTTCCAGACGTATTGATGGAAAGATGACAGCAGCATGAGCGGATTCCTCTTACCAAGGTGTTTAATGCAGCATGAGCTGTTGTTTCCTTGAAATGACTAAGGATCTTTCTCTAAGTTTTATATATTTTAATCTCTCAGCGTTGTAAAAGAGATCTCTCACTTGTGTATGGCAAAGCCCTGGACAATTTTTACCTTTTAATCAAAAGAAACGTGTTTTACCTCCATCTAATTTGTTATACTTATGAATATGTCTGTGTATCGACATTGTGTTTAGTCATTTTACCTTAATGCTTTCATAGGTCGACACCAGCGTATCTAGTATATCCAAGACCATTTCTGTAGGTTAACAGGAAGTGCCTAAGTTGGAGCATAGAGGCGGAAGAGCAATTATCTGACAGTGTGCTTCTGGATGTAATGTCCCCACTTTAGCAGTCGACCAAGTGTGTGTGTGCGTTAGCCTAGTTCTACATGGTTCCGAGGGCTAACGAAGAGTTTAAAGGGATCCTAGAGTGTTTTGGCCTACTCATTTCTAGTTTGAGTCAAAACGGAGTTGATTTACTCAGTTTCAGGGATACTTACTATTTGTAATAAGTCAGCAGGACACAGTAGAGGCCAGTTTTGGTGATTGGATTTGATACTCCTCGACGAGAGCTTTCTGGCGAACTATCACTTGTGCTAGTCGGAGTCCGATTGCTATTATATTTTAATCCCTAAAGTGTTATAAAAATAACATTTAACTTAATTGCAAAATATTAAAGTGATACTTTAATATTTATTTTATGGGGATGGTGCCCAAGGGAGACATAAGTAATATTTTAATATATAAAATGTTGCACATCTTTTATCCCACATTGCTCATGAGAGTTGAGTCGCCCCTTGGAGAAATAATAAAAGGAAGTGTTTGTGGGTTCATTCAGCATGTTGGATAAGAAGAAGAATTGATGTACTTGTAGTTTGCAGGTTATTTTGGCATTTGGGAACGTCCTTACCATCTGTAGCACTCTAGACATCAATCTTTGGGATTGGTCTTTGGAGTCCATGCTTACAGCCTCATGCAGTCGCGTCACTGTAGCAGTCGCGCCAATGTAGCAGCAGCGCCACTGTAGCAGCCGCATCACTGTAGTAGTCGTGTCACTGTAGCAGCCACGTCATTGTAGCATTTTGTAGCAGCTGATGAGTGTCGTCCATCTCCTCATTTAATGAATATTCAATGGATGTCTTATCAACTCGGACCGGTGTCAAAAGCTATTTGCAAAAAGAGTCAGGAGAGCCAAGCCTGCAGAGTCCATAGAAACAAGCCTGCAGAGTCCGTAGAAACGAGCCTGCAGAGTTCATAGAAACAAGCCTGCAAAGTCCGTAGAAACCAGTGTGTAGAGTTCGTAGTTCTGCTGGACGGAGAACAAAATGATCGTACCTTCGGTATTCGCTGAGGATATTCGCTTGAAACAATGTTCATTCCATTGATGGAGTATTTAGTGAGTTATCACATGGTCGACATTGCACTTGTTTACTCGTTTTGTAATCAATATAAATACAGTGTGTTGGTTATTTCAGCGATGTGTGTCTATGCTTTCAATTCTATATTTATGTTACATGCATAAGACTTTGCAAAACACAAAAAAAAAAAATACAAGCAAACCGTTCTGGAGTCATAAAAGGTTTCAGCGGGGTTAGTTTTGGGCGTAACAGAGGTGCCCATTACAGTGGTATTAGAGCCTGTTTTCCTGCCATCCTGTGAGGTTTCATGCATCCAACACATCGGTATTACTTGAGGAAAAACCAGACAAACCCAGACTTACATAATTTTCTAGAGATTGAAGAGGAGGGTGACCCTTTTTCAGCACCAGCCATGGGTGACAGAGATGGGGAAAGGGGAGAACCTAGCACTAGGGAGATGCTTAGTGATCTTGCTAGGGGTCAAAGGGAGCTACAGGCTACATTGCAGCGTTTAGCTGTAGCCATTACATAACATTTGACTAGGGTAGATCAAGGCAATAATGCCAACCAAGGTAATAATGCCAATCAGGGTAATAATGTTAACCAAGTAGGTGGACAGGGTAATGGAGGTAATGGAGACGCATCGATTAATAGAGGAACCAGGGCATGCTAGAGCAGGTTCTACTACAAGACCACTCATGCCACGTTTTCCTCTGAGACAGAATGACCAGAATAATGCCGGTCCTACACAGCAGGAGATACAGGACCAAATACTAGAGGATTGGAGAAATTTCGGGCTAGATTTTCAGGGTGAGATGTCTTTCAGGGAGTACATGGATGTTACGCTGAAACATTTACCTCAGAGAGGCAACAGGGAGCAACATTATGAGCTTAAGAAGAAAGTGGGTAAGCTCTCAATTCCATATTTTGATGGTATAGGGAGGACTATAGCCAAGGCTTGGGTGCAAAAGCTCGATACATATTTCCAGCTCAGCGTGATCCCTGAGGATGATGCCATCAAGTACGCAGCTATACATCTAAATGGCAATGCCCATGAGTGGTGGCACCATGGGATGGTGACACTTGGACATAACCAGATTGATACATATGCAGAGTTCACTGAGAGGTTGATCGACCGGTTTGACACTAAGGACCTGGAATTGCATTTCAAGGACCTAGCACAACTTAGACAGTGGGGTTCTGTGGAGGCCTATATCACCGAGTTCCAAACGCTGGCAGTATTGGTGACAGATAGATCTAAGAGGAGACTCGTTCTTTTCATGGATGGGCTTTCCAATCCCTTGCGAGGTTGGGTAAAGGGACACAACCCTTCTTCACTTCAGGAGGCTATTAAGAAAGCGAGAGACCTAGCATCTTCTTCCTACAAGAGTAAATTTCACTCTAAGGACTCTCATTTTAAGAAGGATAAGGAAAATAAGACATTTCAAAAGGACCCTCAGCAGCCTAAGGGGGAAACTAAAGGGTTGGACAATCACACCCTCAATGAGCTCAGGAAGAAAAACCTATGTTTTCATTGTAGGGAGCCATGGGATCTTTCCCATAAATGTCCGCTTAAGGCGAATGCTAAACAAATGAAGTATTTTTCAGCAGATAAATCACCTTCCGAGGACAAGGAGCAACATTCAGATTCGGAGTCTAGTGAGGGTGATAGCACTGCTGAGGAGAGTTCGGATGATGAGAAGTCTCTTGCTCGGTTGACAGGGGTCCAAAAGGCCATTACCTTTAAGGTAAGAGGGATGATTCAGGGGCAGCGTGTGGTTTCATTGATTGACACAGGGGCAACGCATAACTTTATTGATGCACAAATGGTGGCCAATAGAGGCCTTCAGACAGAAGAGCACACGAGGTTGAGAGTCATGGTGGCTAATGGCCACAAGTTATTATGCACCTAGAAGATTTCAAATCTTTGCATCAGATTGGGAGGAGGTTATGAGTTGGAGGACGATTTCTATGTAGTTGACATGGGTGATTATGATGTCATCTTGGGAATGGCATGGATGGCTTCTCTAGTAAAGTTTACCTTCAACTTGGCTGAGTTGGAGATGAGGTTTCAGCATCAGGGCAGGAAGGTGGTGTTTCGAGGTTTACCAAATGGGGGGCTTAGGGTGGTATCATTGAAGAGGATGGAACGGTTATTTAGACATGATGATGTAGAGTGGGCAGCTAAATGTTTGATCATGCCTACACCTCCAGAGCAACATGTTAAAAGCCATCCTCCAGATATACAGGAGATCATTTCTAGGCATGATAAGGTGTTTGGTAGCATTCCACTTGGGGTTCCTCCCAAGAGGGGTATAGAGCATGTTGTCGAGCTAGAGGAGGAGGCTAAACCAGTCATCATCACCCTCTACCGCCATCCTAAAAAGCATAAGGATGAGATAGAGAAGTCGATAAAGGAGCTATTGGAGATGAGCATATTAGGCCAAGCAAAAGCCCCTTTGCTTTAGCGGTTGTTTTGGTAAAGAAGGATGGGACAATGCATATGTGCATTGATTATAGAGCTCTCAATAAGAAGACAATTAAGAACAGGTACCCCATCCCTAGGATTGATGAGTTGATTGATGAGCTGCATGGAGCATGGTATTTCTCTAAGATAGACTTACGTTCAGGATACCATTTGATCGGAACGCGAACAGAGGACATAGAAAAAACTGCCTTCAGGTGTCACTACGGGCACTTTGAGTTTTTGGTTATGCCATTTGGGCTAACCAACGCTCCAGCTACCTTCCAAAGTTGTATGAATCAGGTGTTCAGAGGGCAGTGTCGGAGATTTGTATTGATATTCTTTGATGATATCTTGGTATTCAGTAGGACTTGGGAGGAGCACCTACAACAATTAGAAGAGGTGCTGGTTATTTTGGAGAAGGAATCACTATATGCCAAGGAATCGAAGTGTGAGTTTGGCATGACAAAGTTGCTCTACCTTGGCCATATTATTAGTGCTGATGGTGTTAGGGTGGATCCAGGAAAGATTAAGCCGATTGTTGATTGGCCTACTCCAACAAGCCTTACACAACTCAAAGGGTTTTTTGGATTGTGTGGATTCTATAGGAGATTTGTGAAGGGTTTTTCACAAACTGCAGTACCACTAACAGATCTCACCAAAAAGGGTGCTTTTGTATGGACAAAGGAAACACAACAGTGTTTTGAACATTTCAAGCAGGTGATGTCTTCATGTCCAGTTCTAGCTCTACCCAACTTCACAAAGCCTTTTGAGCTTCATTGTGATGCATCAGGTGATGGGATTGGAGCAGTATTGATGCAGGAGAAGCATCCCATTGCTTTTGAAAGTAGGAAGCTCCGAGGGGTGGAGAGGAGCTATTCTATTTATGATCGGGAGATGTTGGCCATCATGCATGCCTTGGCCAAATTCCGATCCTACTTGGTTGGAGGGAAGTTTGTGATCAAGACGAATCACAACAACATAGAGTATTTCATGGGCCAGCGAGACTTGAATGACAGGCAGCAGAAGTGGGTCACTAAATTGCAGGCTTATGACTTTGACATTGAGTTTGTCAAAGGGAAGAAGAATGTAGTAGCTGATGCCTTATCCAGAAGACCTCACATTTGTGCTCTTGCAGAGATTTCAGGAGATTGGAGAGATAAGATTATAGCAGAATATGCCGGAGATGCTTGGGCTTCTGGATTGATTTCGGTACTATACAGGATGATCGCTATGAGGTGATAGATGGGTTGATCAGATTTCAGGACAGGGATTTAAGAGAGGCGATACTGAGGGCATTTCATGATGCACCTGTGGCTGGGCATCCGGGGGTCTTCAAGACCTACAGGGAGATCCGAGAGCAGTTCTCATGGACAGGGCCCAAGGATGATGTTCAGAGGTATGTCAAGGAGTGTGCAGTTTGTCAGCAGAGTAAGGAAGAGCACACGTTTCCTGTTGGTTTACTACAGCCCTTACCCATTCCGGATAGGAAATGGGAAAGCATTTCTATGGACTTCATCACTGGCCTACCACGAGTGCAGAGAAGAGATTGCATTTATGTGGTGGTAGACAGATTGACGAAGTTTGTTGACGTCTTTGCTATCCCTTCTACTTACACAGTAGCTCAGGGGGCAAATTTGTTCTTCAGGGAGGTTTTCAGGTTGCATGGGTTACCGAGATTTATTGTTAGTGACAGGGATAGCAAGTTCATGAGCGCCTTTTGGCAGGAGTTGTTCAGGGTGTGCGGTACAGATCTTACACCTGATACAAGCTACCATCCTCAGACAGATGGGCAAACGGAGATAGTAAATAAATTGGTGGAAAATTATTTGCGAAACTATGTGACTGTGCAGCAGAGAGCCTGGGTTAAGTGGTTACACATGGGGGAGTACTGTTACAATACCACGTATCACATGACCATCAGGGTGACTCCATTTATGGCATTGTATGGGTATGAAGCACCAAGCTTCACGGATATGGCTTTGGGGGACAGCAGGGTGCACAAAGCCAAAGACCTATTGCAGAATAGTCAAGATAACCTGAGAGCGCTCAAGGAGAATATACAACAGGGTCAAAATCAGCAGAAGTATGCTGATCAGCATAGGGTAGGGCGTAGTTTTGAGGTGGGGGACATTGTGTATTTGAGGCTACAGCCATATAGGCAGTCATCGCTCAAGAAGAGCAGAGCAGAGAAGTTGAAGCCTAGATTTTACGGTCCCTACAGGGTGATTCGCAGAGTGGGCAAAGTCGCCTATGAGCTTGAGCTCCCAGAGGGCAGTCGGGTGCACAATGTATTTCATGTGTCTAGGCTTAAGAAAGCCATTGGTCAGAGTGTAGTGCCTTTTGCAGATTTACCCCTTTGGATGAGGAGGGGAAGCTCTTGTTAGTACCTGAGGCTATTCTAGACACCATAGAGAGGAAACTTAGACACAAGATAGTGAAGGAGTATTTGGTCAGATGGAGAGACCTGCCGGAGGAGGATGCTACATGGGAGAGTGAGCAGGTTATTCAGCAGGCTGGGTTGAGATTGCTTGAGGACAAGCAATTTCAAGGGGGCGGACTGTAATGTCCCCACTTTAGCAGTCGACCAAGTGTGTGTGTGCGTTAGCCTAGTTCTACATGGTCCCGAGGGCTAACGAAGAGTTTAAAGGGATCCTAGAATGTTTTGGCCTAGTCATTTTTAGTTTGGCCCAAAACAGAGTTGATTTTCTCAGTTTCAGGCATACTTACTATTTGTAGCAAGTCAGCAGGACATAGCAGAGGCCAGTTTTGGTGATTGGATTTGATACTCCTCGACGAGAGCTTTCCGACAAACTATCACTTGTGCTATTCGGAGTCCGATTGCTATTATATTTTAATGCTTGAAGTGTTATAAAAGTAACATTTAACTTAATTGCAAAATATTAAAGTGTTACTTTAATATTTACTTGATGGGGATGGTGCCCAAAGGAGACATAAGTAATATTTTAATATATAAAATGTTTCACATCTTTTATTCCACATTGCTCATGAGAGTTGAGTTGCCCCTTGGAGAAAGAATAAAAGTGTTTGTGGCTTCATTTAGCATGTTGGATAAGAAGAAGAATTGATGTACTTGCAGTTTGCAGGGTATTTTGGCATTTGGGAACATCCTTCCCATCTGTAGCACTCTAGACATCAATCCTTGGGATTGGTCTTTGGAGTCTATGCTTACAGCCTCATGCAGTTGAGTCATTATAGTAGCCGCCCCAATGTAGCAGCAGCGCCACTGTAGCAGCCGTGCCACTGTAGCAGTTGCGTCACTGTAGCAGCCACGTCACTGTAGTAGTCGCGTCACTGTAGCTTTTTGTAGCAGCTGACGAGTGTCGTCCATCTCATTTAATCAATATTCAGTGGATGTCTTATCAACTCGGGCCGGTGTCAAAAGCTATCTGCAGAAAGAGTCAGGAGAAACAAGCCTGCGGAATCCGTAGAAACAAGCCTGCAGAGTTTGTAGAAACAAGCCTGCAATGTCCGTAGAACAAGCCTGCAAAGTCCGTAGAAACCAGCATGCAGAGTCCGTAGAAACGAGCCTGCAGAGTTCGTAGAAACAAGCCTGCAAAGTTCGTAGAAAACAACCTACAGCGTCTGTAGTTCTACTGGACGGAGAACAAAATGATCGTACCTTCGGTATTCGCTGAGGATATTCGATTGAAACAATGTTCGTTCCATTGCTAGAGTATTTTCTGAGTTATCGCATGGTCGACATTGCACTTGTTTACTCGTTTTGTAATCAATATAAATACAGTGTGTTGGTTATTTCAGATGTGTGTCTATGCTTTCAATTCTATATTTATGTTACATGCATAAGACTTTGCAAAAGACAAAAAAAAACAATACAAGCAAACCGTTCTGGAGTCATAAGGGGTTTCAGCTGGGTTAGTTTTGGCTGTAACAGAGGTGCCCATTACACTGGAGCACCTATTGTAGGTTCTTTTTTCTTTGTATCTCCATTAAGTCCCTTGTTAAAACGCCCATGCAGTCTAGGCTTTTGTTCCAATGAAGTCTCTGTTCGCTCCTTTAATGTAAAGTGTTGATGAAGCTGAGTAGATCGAATCATTTGGTGCATCATCATTTTTAATTAGGTTCTGCTTTATTTTGTAATATCCTTCTCTCTTTTCAACCCGCGCCCCCCCCCGTCCCGCGCCCCCCCCCGTCCCGTGCCCCCGCCAATTATTAATAGTAGCAGTTAAGGACCTCAAAAGTGTAACAAGGGGAGGTAGCCAAATCTAGAAATTCATTCTTCAATTTTGCCAAGCCCATAGCAAGAGGAATGTCTCCATTGTGCTGCGTGGAAGAAAGAAGCTCAGCGTTTTTTTAAAGGGTGCAATCCATAGTGTCAACAATTTTTGGCACGCTCGGTGGGACCATTTTTTGATGCTCTGGGAAGTTTCAGAATTGGTGCAGGTTTTGTTACTGCAAGAGTGAGCAAACTAACCTAGCATCTGGTGACTCCATTTTTAAGAACTCAGTCTCTGGTCAGAGATCTTGGCATCCCATGCCTAAGGTCACTATAAGAACTTCCAAGGGTGTTCCTTTCGAATTCGTTGCGCTATCTTTAAACTCAGCAAAGCGGCTAAGGTTTGCAAGGACTCATCCCTACATAGCAAATCAATTTCCTACACCTGCCATAAAATATACCTACACGAGAAGACCCAGGTTGAACCCTGTCATCGCAATGGGTTTACCTTTTGTAGCCTTCAATGATCAGAGCCCTTTAAACCTTTTGCAATACGACCCAATCCCAGAGACGACCCTTAAGAGTGTTCTTCCTTTTAATGGAGAGGGACCTAATACTGCTATTGAGCATATTAGAAATATAGCCAACCTTTGCAACATTCATAATGTCACCGAAGAGAACATAGCCATCAAGTTACTGGCATTGTCTTTTAAGGGTAAAGTTTTAGACTAGTATGGGACCTTGCTTATGAATTTAGTTGGCTCATGGAACGAATTAGGCACCCTCTTGACAAATAAATTTGGAGAGAAGAGTGACCATCTCTCTCTAGCTGAGCAATTAACCACTATGAAAAGAGCTCCGCACGAATTTATGCAGGATTTTAATACCAAGTTCCAAAAGACTTGGGACAGAGTCCTCATTTTAGTGAGGCCGACCTCAAGTTATGCTTTCCTTTATTACTTAAAGGCTTTGAACAGTGACATTGCTGTCATGATACAGTCCATGGGACGACAAGTGTTACCCACTGCCTATGAAATAGCTATAGCCGCCGAAAATTGTTTGGTGCAAGCAGGAAAGATAGCCCTTAGACCTCATATGCCGCTCTTTCCTGAATTACCACCCTCAGTTCAGACTGCTGCACTCACTTTAGCTCCTCTCCCTGGTGTAGAAAAGCTGACTGCTACCTCGCCAAGTGACCTCCATGCAATTAAGAGTTTGTTACAAAGTGTTACAAATGAATTAGTGGCTCTCAAGAGGCAACAAGCTCAAAGCTATCGGCCGAACCAAGGACACCAGCAGTTCGGACAAACGAATAGACCTCCTTTCCAAAATTATAACCAAGGACAAGGTCAGATTACCCAGGTCAGAGCATATCAAGGTTATAATCCAAGCGCCCCTTCATCGTCCAAAGCTCTTGTCCCCATTCAAAACAATTTGGTACGGGAACAGTCTAATTGCCCACCTCTGGGGTATGGTCAAGAACAGGTTACTTATATTAATGAGTTGCCAAATCAATGTATGAACACTCAAGACAATCAAATAGCCCAATTTCCAAGTTTTGAGGTATCAACACAACCTGGGATGGACAGCAGGTAAACTCAGTCTGATTCCACTCTTATGAACCACCTGGAAGGAGAATTCTATGCAGTCAATTATGTGGGGAGTATGAATAACCAAGGTGATTGTGTTGCAGCCAATACCAGGTCCAAAAAAAGAGCTATGGAGGAAGCTCAAGGAACTACTCAAGCGTCTGCAACAACGTTTTCATCACAAGTGAACCAGAAGTTTTCAAATTACAAGCCACCGGTTGTAACCTCAACTTCTCAGCTTGCACCTCAGGTTGTAAATGCCCCCAAAGAAAATTCAAAAGGGAGCAACCCCCAAATCAATGTGGTGGACCAAATGAAGAAGCTGCACATGAATATCTCATTGTGGAATTCCTTAGCAATGCCAAGACAAAAGGATATACTCCAGAAGGAATTGCACGGGTTGAATGAACAAGCTGTCCCAACAAACACTGATAATGTGTTGATTTTGAATGGGCCCCCTTCCATGGCAGATCAAGAAAAGAAGGATGAAAAGGTTCCTCCTTTCTATCTATTCTTAGTCATTGGAGATTTTTTGGTTCACAATTGCATTATTGACAGTGGAACAAGCACCTCAGTAATGCCCAAATGCATAGCAGATAAGCTGGGACTCAAATATGAGGAAATGACCAAGGGAGTCCTACAGTTAGATGGATCACTAGCTAAAATATTAGGAATGGTCAGAGGCTTGAATCTAACACTTAACGCCTGTCTAGCGTTTTTCGTTCCCCATGACGCGGTAGTGGCGGATGTTCCCCCTTATTTTGCTTTCTGCTTATCCAGGGATTTCACATCCAAGATAGGTGGATACTTAGCAGCGAATTGGTCTTACATGGTTTTTCAAACCAAATATGGAACTAAGATGAAGATTGAGTTGGAGTCCATCCACAAAGATCATCTGGAGCCATACTCACTCAAGGCAGCAAACATCAGCTATGCCATCATTGACGAAAAAAATTTCAAACAGATCAAGCCCCACCCTCTTCCGATGAGGGAGTTGCTGACCTGCTTTTAGATGAATGGGGAAATGACAATTTTGAACATGACCCATATAAGTTCATCGAAGAGGCAAGTCTTGGAGTTTATTGCGTGCATGAAGAAGGTACTTTCATGCCAAATTTGATGAAGGAAAACCAAGAGAGTTGTGATTTGTGGCAACTCTTCTTCGATGGATCAAGAAGCAAATTGGGCGCTGATGGTGGAGTAATGTTAGTTTTACCCTCAAAAGAAAGATACTTCTCAACTTTCAAGTTCCAATTCTCTTGCACTTGCAACGTGCCGAATATGAGTCTCTCGTTCATGGTTTAGAGTGGGCAAGGAAAAAAAGAATAAAAGAATTGCAGGTTTTTGGAGACAGTGAGTTAATTGTAAACTAGGTGAGAGGTCGAAACTCGACCAAGAATTTTTGCTTAAGTCTTACAAGCACAGGGTGTGGGACTAATAGAAAGTTTCCTGGCTTTCAACATTATTTTCATTCCAAGAGAACAAAATAAGCAAGCAGACAGACTAGTAGCAGTTGGTGCTCAGTTTGACATTCCGAAGGGAATAGGTTAGGACAGCAGTTAGCATCATTTAAAGGTGATAATAAGACTCTCCGTACCTTATAATGTCACCAACTGGTAGGTGTTTGACAGTGACCAGCAGATAGCACTCTTCTTACAAGAGGAGGCTGAGTTTGCTTCTAGGAATCAATCCAAGTTGCAACAGTAGTACGATGGCCAGATTGTTCAGCTGAAGAACAACAAACTTCCTAAAGGTTTACTCACTCTCGAAAGCATCTTCAATGAGGATGACTAACTCAAAAATGACAAAGCAAGCATCACAACCAAGAAAGAAAATTATGAAAGAGTCAAAATATTCAAAGATACGCTGCTTGCACTTGGAAAGGTATGTACAAATGATGAAAGACATTCTTTCATTTTGTTATGCCAAGAGTTTGCCGATGTCTTTGTTTGGGAGTATGGTTACTTGAAGGGTTTTGACCCAAGCTTGGCTCAACACACCATTGAGTTGGAGGAAGGTGCCAAACCCATCAAACAAAAATAAAGGCCCATCAATTCAAAGATTGAGCCTCTCATGCGAAAGGAGCTTACCAAGCTGATTGAGTCCAAAATCATTTTTTCTATCAAACACTCTTCTTGGCTGGCCAATCTAGTCTCTCTTACGAAGAAGAATGGAGAGATCAGACTATGTGTTGATTTTAGAGACCTCAATAGAGTCTCGTTAAGAGATCGCTATCCCCTCCCAAGTATGGAGCAGAACCTCCAAATGGTGACAGGAAATGAACGTTTCTCCATCCTGGATGGGTATTCAGGGTACAATCAAATTCTAGTGCAAGACTGCGATCAGTACAAGACAGCGTTCACTAACAAGTGGGGAACTTTTGCCTACAGAAAGATGCCATTCGGACTGTCAAATGTTGGAGCTACTTTTCAGTGAGCCATGGATATGGCTTTTCAGGGTCTGATAAATAGTATTGTATTGGTCTATCTTAACGACGTGATAGTCTTCTCCAAGGATGCAGGACAACATCTGAAACCCCTGAGGCAAATCTTTAAGAGGTGTAGAGAGTTTGGTATCTCTTTCAACCCAAAGAAATACGTGTTTGCTGTCCATGAAGGCAAACTCTTAGGTCATGTCATTTCAAAAGGGGGCTTGACCATTGATCCAGAAATAGTACACGCCATCTTAGCGCTGTCTTTATTACTTAAACACAAGAAGGGTCTGCAGAGCTTCTTTGGCAGAATAAATTTCATCAAGAGATTTATCCCTAATTTTGTTGAAATAGTCAAGCCACTAACTTCCATGCTGAAGAAGGATGAGAAGTTTACATGGACAGCACAAAGGAAGGATAGTTTTGAAGGGATTAAGCAAGCTATTGCCCAAGCTCCCACCTTGATCAGTCCTGATTTCTATAAGGATTTCAACCTTTACACCTTCGGAAATGAAGAGGTAATTTCTACCATGCTCACTCAAGCAAATGATAAAAACCTTGAACAGCCTCTCGCTTTCTTTAGCCAAGGTTTTGAAAGTTTTGAAGTTAGGTACACATGTTGAAAAGCATGCACTTGCAATTATACAAAACCTGAAGAAATTCAGACATATGTTGTCAAACAACAAGATTAATATCATGGTTACCACATCCTAGTGTCAAGGATTTCTAGATTAGCCGTGATTTAAATGAAAAGAGGGCAGGATGGATCACCAAGGTAATTGAATATGATATGGAGATCAAAACGACCAAGCTGATAAGGGAAAGAGGGCTGTGTGAACACCTTGCTACAGACCTTAAACAGCAGAAAGGGCATTTTGTTACTCCATGATGAAGTTGCAGCAGAGGAACCTATAGTCGTAAAGGATTGGGCACAAGACATGACTCATTTTCTACTCACTAGTGAGTGCTCTCAAGGCCTTGATAGGACTAAGAGGAGGTATTTTAGGCTCCAGTCCTTTCCTTATGCCCTGGTTGATGGGGTGTTGTTTAAAAAAGATTTTTCAGGGATACTCATGAGATGCATAGACTCAAATCAGGTCAACAGGGTACTATCCAAATTTCATGACGGATCAACTGGTGGTCACTTTGCTTCTAAGCCTACAGCTGCAAGAATTATGAGGGCTGGTTACTTTTGGCCCATTTTATTCAGAGACACTCATGTCTGGATACGAAAGTGCCAGAAATGTGCTCTCTTTGATGGAAAGCAACAACTAGTTGCAATGCCTCTATAACATATTTAAGTAGAACAACCGTTCATGCAATGGGGTCTGAATTTCATAGGGATGATCAACCTTTCTTCAAGTGCTGGCCATAAGTGGGTGTTGATTGCTACATATTATTTCACAAGATGGGTAGAAGCTGTTGCTTTGAAAGAAGCCAACGAAAGTGCAGTCCTAGACTTCTATGAAGGCCTAGTAACAAGATTTGGAGTCCCAGCTACCATCATCTCGGATAACGCATTGGATTTTTTGGGAACCAAAACAAGCGAGTGGGCATTAGGGTGCGGTATTTATCTTAGTACTTCTTCCAACTACTACCCACAAGGAAATGGGCTGGCTAAGTCCAATAAGAATTTGATCAGGATCATTAGAAGGACAATGGAAGAAAATCAAAGGACTTGGCACGCCGAACTGAAAACAGCTCTATGGGCAGACAGGGTCACTCCAAAAAGTGCAGTTGGTAATTCACTATACACAATTGTGTATGGAAGGGAAGTTAGACTTCCTATTTCACTTGAACTGCCAGCCTTGGATCTTGCCCACTAGCTGCAATTGGAAGAAAACGACAGCATGAAAGTTAGATTTTGTGAATTAATGGAGCGTCAAGAGGTAAGAGACCAAGCCATGGTTTCCATGACCAGCCGTTAGTAGCAGACAAAGAAGCATTTTGACAGAAAATCCTCATCAAAAGGCTTCTCGAAAGGCAACATTGTTTTGAAATGGGATGAGGACCGAGCTAAACCTGGAAAGCACACGAAGTTTGATACCTTATGGAGTGGTCCATATGTCCTCACTCAATGCAAGCAACATAACGCTTTTCAACTCTCCAGGTTGGATGGTGGAGAACTACATATCTCAATTAATGGGATATATCTTAAACATTGCCACTAGGCCCTCTCTGGCTATGTATATATTTTCTCTGTTTTTCCTTGTTTTCCCAAAGTGCTTTTATGCATGTTTGTAGTTTTTAGCCTTGTGTGTGTTTTCTTTACCGTTTGAGGTAAAAGCTTCATGTCAATTCTCAAAGTTTTTCAAGGTTATTGCCATCCTTTCATGTTGTATCCTGACTCCATGCCTAATGGACTTGTAGGCCACCGGTTTTTTTAAGCATAGCAGGCATGCTTCCCCTGTGAATCGCCAAATATGTTGACCAATTTTGATCTTGCAGGCCAAAATCGGTCTCCCCTTTTATTTCCTTGCTGTCCTGATTAGCCATTCTCTGATATCTTCACCTTACTGTAATTGTGGGTTTTTCCTTTGTAATACACCTGTTTTTATAAAGAACGTGACTTGAGTCTTGTAGGTATTCGGAGTTGATCTGGGGCTTATTTCGCTTCAAATAAATTGCCTCGGACAAGCCTTTTATCGGCAAAAAAAGGGGCCAATTTCAAAGAAATGCAAGTTTTTTTCAAAAACTCCGAAGGTCAAGTGCTCTTGCGGAGGGCAGGGAGGTGACAAATGGGACCGTTCAAGCAAGCTCCGAAGGACAACTTTGGACCCAAGGTGCCCTTGCGGAGGGCAGAAAACGCATTTGTAAGAGATCAAGGTAGAAAGCCCGAAAGGGAAGCTTCCTTCGGAAAAGAGACAAGTCGAACAAAGGATTTCTTTGAACTTTTTATCCAAAGAAAATCCATAAGGAAACCAAGGGGCAAATTCCTTCGGACAAAATGCCCGAAGGAATTCCTTTAGACTTTTGTCCGAAGAAGTTTACCAAAAGAACGCTGAGACATTGAAGCCACGATTTCCTTCGGGCAAAATGTCTGAAGGAATTCCTTTGGACATTTTGTCTGAAGGAATTTGGAAGACAAAGGAACCCAAAAGGCAGGTGCCTTTGCGGAGGGCTATCGGCTATCAAAAAGGTTATCTTTTCCTTTTTTCGAAGGGTCATTTTCCCTTCGGAAAGGTTCATTTTGCAAAAGCCGAAGGAATTGCTAAAGGATGATGATGGGCCCGAGAATGTCAACTTCATCATGGTGAACGAGCCGTTGAAGGTTCAAACGTCTGGTGACGGGCCTGCGAACGTCAAATTCAAGGCAACAAAAGAGCCGTTAGTTTTCAAATGGTGATGGGCCCACAGATGTTAATTTTATGGTGATGAGATAGCTGTTGTCTTTTCAAATATTTAAGGACGGGCCCGCGCATGTCAAATTCAAGATGGGTCGATCGTCGGAGGAAGAAGCTAAAGGACATTTCCTTCGGACGTTTTGTCCGAAGAAATTCAAAGGGGTAAGCGACCTACCAATAAAGGAGTTGAGAGGAAACAAAAGATAGCCCCAAGAGCTCGAATTGCCAGGGAAAGACAAGAAGTAGCAAGGAAAGAAAGAGTAGAACAGTAAATCCAAAACGTGGCTATGCACACATAAGACAACACTTGAAACGCTCCAAAAGACACATCCAGCCAAGCGTAAGAATGAACCAAAGCAGTCCAGGTGGCACAAGAGGCGTCGGCAAGAGAAGTTTTTGCTTGCATATGTAATAGTCTCCACCAAACTGCCATCAAAGGGAGCGCGAGCATTCAAGAGAGCGGCCCATTTTTCTTTGTTTGGCATTAATAAGCAGAGAGTTGCATGAGTTTTCAAGGGAGGCGGCCTTGTCATTCAAGGAATAAGGTGACCCATGCTTTAGCATGAATATTAAATGCAGTTTGAGTAGCAAAAGTCAATGTCTATGACATATACAGCTTGGTTCTTCCAGGGGTATTGATGGAAAGATGACAACAGCATGAGCGGATTCCTCTTACCAAGGTGTTTAATGCAGTATGGGCCTCTGGTTCCTTGAAATGACTAAGGATCTTTCTCTAAGTTCTATATATTCTAGCCTCTCAACTTTGTAAAAGAGGTTTCTCACTTGTGTATGGCGAAGCCCTGGGCAATTTTTACCTTTTAATCAAAAGAAGCGTGTTTTACCTCCATCTAATTTGTTATACTTATGAATATGTCTGTGTATCGACATTGTGTTTAATCATTTTACGTTAATGCTTTCATAGGTCGACACCAGCATATCTAGTATATCCAAGACCATTTCTGCAAGTTAACATGAAGTGCTTGAGTTGGAGCATAGAGGCAGAAGAGCAATTATCTGACAGTGTGCTTTTGGAGCACCTATGGTAGGTTCTTTTTCCTTTGTATCTCCATTAAGTCCCTTGTTAAAATGCCCATGCAGTCCGGTCTTTTGTTCAAATAAAGTGTCTATTCACTCCTTTGATGTAAAGTGTTGATGAAGCTGAGTAGATCGAATCATTTGGTACATCACTTTTTTTAGTTAGGTTCTGCTTTCTTTTGTAATATCCTTCTCTCTTTTCACCCCCCCCCCCTATTAATGGTAGCAGTTAAGGACCTCAAAGGTGCATCAAAGGGAGCTAGCCCTTATCTAGAGATTCATTCTTCAATTTTGCCAAGCCCACAACAAGAGCAATGTCTCCATTGTGCCGCGTGGAATAAAAAAGCTGAGCCTTATTTTAAAGGGTGCAATCCACAGTGTCAACAGTCAATTTGAACTCCCAAGCATGGAGGCCCACGTCCTTCTTCAGACATGACACGTAAAAGTGAAAGACGCCATGCCATTTAAATGCAAAGATAAATGCAGTCGTGCCAGGTAGAGACCTCTAGCTACCCTCAATGCGACTTCTCTCAGCTCCACCAAAAGAGACTTGAATGCGGGAGTGGCTCAAGGAGGTTGTGTGGCAATCATGGGCGACGCGTTTCACAACAAAGAAGGATGACAACAGCGGTCATCAGCGACTTCTTCTCTCTTTCCACGTAGCTCTCTCTCTCTTCCCATTCTCTATATATATCACACGACTTGCCTTTGTAATGGTTCCTAGGTTTTAGACGTCTTTTATCTTCCTGGGAGATGGGATGCTCTTAGAGATATCGCAAGATATGCTCAGTTAGTTAGGCTCGACTCTGCCAAGCATTTGTAAGAACCACCTCTTATGAAATAAAGGATTTTTCTTTCCCTGTCTCTTGCCTTGGATTTGTGTCCGTTGAGCTGCGTACTATGGCATCGCATGAAGGAGAGTCATCTTCGTCCATGGTCCTCCTTTCTGACCTTGTTTAAGAATTTTTTGACGTTGTTTTCAGGTTTGGTTGAGTGTTCTTTCCATCATTAATGGGAACTTCCATTGAGTCTTAGAACTCCTCTCCGTTTGCATTCATCACTTCCCTGAACCTCGTCCATGAAATATTTATGAAACTAGCTTGACCTTGAGGTTGTGTAATCCAATATTGTCCTTTGCAGAATTAGTGTGGGTTCAAGCTTATGGGGGTTTTCCATTTTAAATTGGTGCATCACCTAGTTAGCCTTCTTAAGAGCCCTTTTCCCCCTTCTAACCCTTTTCCTTGTGAAAGTTTTATTTCACTAGTAGTTTAGGAGATCCACTGAGATGAACTAGCCTCTTTAAAAATTCTAGAGGCTCAACCTCATCATAAGACACCCACATCCTGAGGTTGTTCCCATGCTTGTAGTTGGAAGTGAGACCCTGAAGAACTCTCTCACAAGGTTGCAATTCCGTGCTACAAGTACTTTATTCTTTTAATCTTCACTTAAGTTGTGGTCTCTTGAGGGTCATGGGTGCCCAAGAGTTTAAGTGGGGGTTATAAGAATTGCTCTTTTAATATTTGAAAAAGGTCTTCCCTCCAAAATGGAATGCACCCCTTGGGGGCACTAATATAAAAGAGAGTGGAGGATCATTTGAAAAGGTTATGCAATTATGATATTTGAATTTTAAGGTCTAAGCACGGAAAATTTAACCCAAGACTTGGAGACAAAAACCTTCAATGCTATGAGAACTTAAGGATGAAACACTTTAATTTTTTATTCGGGTAGTGTTGACATTGTGGATTGCACCCTTAGAGAGAAGGCTCGGCTTCTCTCTTTTACGTGGCACAATGGAGACATTCCTCTTGCTGTGGGCTTGCCAAATTGAGGAATGAATCTCTAGATATGGGCTAGCTCCCCATTATGCATCTTTGATGGTCCTTAACTACTACTGTTAATAATGGGGGAGGTGAAAAGAGAGAAGGATATAACAAAAGCAGAACCTATCTAAAACGGTGATGCATCAAATGATTTGATCTACTCGGCTTATATCAACACTTTAGACCAAAAGGGTGAATAGACACTTCATCTGAACAAAAGACCAGACTATATGGGCGTTTTAACAAGGGGCTAAATGAAGATACAAAGAAAAGAACTTACCATAGGTGATGCAAAAGCACACTGTCAAATAACTGCTCTTCTGTCTCTATACTCCAACTTGGGCATTTCCTGTTAACTTACAAAAATGGTCTTGGATATACTAGATATGTTGGTGTCAACCTATGAAAGCATCAAGATGAAATGACTAAACACAAGTTGATACACAGACATATTTAGAAGTATAACCAGTCAGATAGAGGTAAAACGCGTTCTTTTGATTCAAAGGTAAATTTGGCAGGTCTTCGCCTTACACAAGTGAGAGATATCTTTTTCAAGCTTAGAGTTTACAATATATAAGATTGAGAGAAAGACTATTGGTCCCCCAAAGAACAGGCAACCCATACTGTATTAAACACCTAGGAAAGAGGAATCCGCTCATGCTGCTGTCATCCTTCCATAAATGGCCTGAAAGAATCATGTTGTAGATGTCGTAGGTATTGACTTTGCTACTCAAACCGTATTAAATGTTCCTGCCAAAGCATGGGTCGCTTTGTTATGAATGACAAGGCCTCTCTGTGAAGCTTCCGCAACTGTCTGCTCATTATGGCTAAACGAAGAAAAACGGGCCACCTTATTGAATGCTTGCACTCCCTTTGATGACTACTTGGTGGAGACTATTTCTTCTGCAGCAATAACTTCCCTTGTCGACGCTTCTTGTGCCACCTGGACTGCTCTATTCTTCCTGTGCTACTTCTTTTCTTTTCTTGGCAACTCGGCCCTTGGGGCTATTGTTTGTCTCCTCTTGGCTCCTTTCCTAGCGGGTTGTTGAGTCTTCGTTGGGTCTCTGAGCCTTCGAATTTCCTCGAACAAAACATCCGAAGGAAATCCTTTAGACACTTGTCCGAAGGAATTCTGTCTTCCTTCAAGCTTTATCATCTGCTTTCGGTGATGCTTAGGCATTCTGGAATTCTTTCGGACATCTTGTTCGAAAGAAATCTCCTTTAGCCTTTTCTTCAACTGTTAACCCATTTCATGTGCGAGCCCGTCCTTAAACATTTGAAAATCAACAGCTATTTCACTATCTTGAATTTGACGTCTGCGGACATGTCACTAGATGTTTGAACCTCCAACGGCTAGTTCACCATGCTGAAGTTGACGTTATCGGGCCTGTCATCATCTTTGGTAATTCCTTTGGCCTTTTGCAAAATGAAACTTCCCGAAGGGAAGTTGACCTTTTGAAAAAAATGAGAAGGCCCCTTTTCCTTGCCGACAGCCCTCTGCAAGGGCACTTGCTCTTCCAGCTCCTTTGTCTTTCCAATTCCTTCAGACAAAATGTCCGAAGGAATTGCTTCAGAGATTTTGCCTTAAGGAAATCTTGCATTTATGCCTTGGCCTTCTTTTGGTGAATTTCTTCGGACAAAAGTCTGAAAGAATTCCTTCAGGCATTTTGTCTGAAATAATTTACCTTTGGTCCCACATGGATTTTCTTCGAACAAAAAGTCCGAAGAAATCCTTGGTTTTGCCTTGTCACTTTTTCGAAGGAAACTTCTCTTTCGACCTTCTGCCTTGATCTCTTTCAAATGCATTTTCTGCCCTCCGTAAGGGCAACCTGAGTCAAAAATTGTCTTTCGGAGCTTGCTTGAATGGTCCCATTTGTCACCTTCCTGCCCTCCACAAGGGCACTTGACCTTTGGAGTCTCGTGAAAGAAAGGCATCTCTTTGAAACTGGCCCCTTTGCCAGAAAAGCTTGTCCAATGTAATTTGCTCGAAGCGAAAATAAGCCCCAGTGCACCCTGAAAACCTACAGGACTCCAATCACTCGACTCTTTATAAGAACAGGCCTATTACAAAGAGAAAAAACTACAATTGTAGTAAGGCGAAGACATCAGACACTGACTAATCAAGACAACAAAGAAAAAGGAAGACCGATTTTTTTGGCTTACAGGAGTAAAAATGGTCAACAAATTTGGCGATTCACAGGAGAAGCATGCCTGCTATGCTTAAGAAAATCAGTGGCTTACAAGTCCATTGAGCATGGAGTCAGAATACAACGTGAAAGGTTGACAATAACCTTGAGAGACTAAAGAATCAACATGAAGCTTTTACCCCAAATGGTAAACAAAACACACACAAGGCTGAAAAACTACAAACATGCGCAAAAGCACTTAGGGAAAACATGAAAAAGAAAAACAGGAAAAATATGTACATAACAAGAGAAGGCTCAGTGATAATGCTTAAGATATATCCCATTAACTGGGATATCTAGTTCCCCGCCATCCAACCTAGAGACTTGGAATGCGTTATGCTGCTTGCATTGAGTGATGACATATGGACCACTCCATAAGGCTTCGAACTTCATGTGTTTTCTAGGTTTAGCTCGGTCCTCATCCCATTTTAAGACAATGTCGCCTTCTGTGAAGCCCTTTTCATGAGGATTTCTTATCAAAATGCTTCTTCGTTTGCTACTGACGGTTGGTCATAGAAACCATGGCTTGGTCCCTTATCTCCTGAAGCTCCATTAATTCACAAAGTCTGGCCTTCATGCTGTCACTTTCTTCCAATTGTAGCTAGTAGGCAAGATCCAACACTGACAATTCAAGCAAAATAGGAAGTTTAGCTTCCCTTCCATACACAAGTGTGTATGGTGAATTACCAACTGCTCTTTTTGGAGTGACTCTGTCTGCCCACAGGGTTATTTTTAACTTGGCATGCCAAGTTCTCTGATTTTCCTCCATTGTCTTCTTGATGATTTTGATCAGATTTTTATTGGTGGACTCAGCGAGCCCATTTTCTTGTGGATAGTAATTGGAAGAAGTACTAAGGTAGATGCCGTATCTTAACGCCCACTCGCTTGTTCTGGTTCCCAAGAAAGCCAAAGCGTTATCTGAGATGATAGTAGCCGAGACTCCAAATTTTGTCACCAGGCCTTCATAAAAGTCTAGGACTGCACTTTCGTTGGCTTCCTTCATAGCAATAGCTTCTATCCACCTCGTGAAGTAATCTGTAGCAGTCAAGACCCACTTGTGGCCAGCACTAGGAGGGTTGATCATTCCTATAAGTCTAGGCCCCATTGCATGAACGGTTGTTCTACTTGAATAGGTTGCAGAGGCTTTACAGCGAGTCGTAGCTTTCCATCAAAGAGGGCACATTTCTAGCACTTTCGTATTCAGGTATGGGTATCTCTGAATAAAGTGGGTCAAAAGTAACCAACCCTCATAATTCTTGCAACTGTAAGCTTAAGAGCAAAGTGACCACCAGCTAGCCTATCATGAAATTCGGATAAGACCTTGTTGCCCTGATTTGAGTCTATGCATCTCAAGAGTACTCCTAAAAAATCTTTTTATAACAGCACCCTATCAACCAAGACATAAAGAAGCGACTGGACCCTGAAATACCTCCTTTTAGTCCTATCAAGGCTCTATGGGCACTCACCAGTGAGAAAGAAATGAGTCATGTCTTGTGCCCAGTCCTCTATGATTGTAGGTTCCTCTGCTGTAGCTTCATCATGGAGTAGCAAAATGCTCTCTTTTTGTTGTTTAAGGTCAGAAGTGAGGTGTTCACATAGCCCCCTTCTCTTACCAGCTTGGTGGTTTTGATATCCACGTCATATTCCATTACCTTGGTGATCCATCCTGCGCTCTTTTCATTTAGATCACGGCTAATCAAGAAATTTTTGACACTGAGATATGACACCATGACATGAACCTTGTTGTTTGACAGCATATGTCTGAATTTCTTCAAGCTTCGTATGACCGCAAGCACTTGCTTTTCAACATATATATACATAATTTCGAAACCTTCTAGACCTTAGCTGAAGAATGCAAGAGGTTGTTCAAGGTTTTCATCATTTGCTTGAGTGAGCATGGTGGAGATTACCTCTTCATTTTCGAAGGTGTAAAAGTTGAAATCTTTGGAGAAGTCAGGACTGATCAAGGTGGGAGCCTGGGCAATAGCTTGCTTAATCTCTTCAAAACTATCCTTCATTTGTGCTGTCTATGCAAACTTCTCATCCTTCTTTAGCATGGAAGTTAGTGGCTTGACTATCTTAGCAAAATTAGGGACAAACCTCTTAATAAAATTTATTCTACCAAATAAGCTTTGCAGACCCTTCTTGTGCTTAGGTAAGGACAGCGCTAGAATGTCGCGTACTCTTTCTAGATCAATGGTTAAGCCCCCTTTTGAAACAACATGACCAAAGAGTTTACCTTCATGGACAACGAACACACATTTCTTTGGGTTGAGAGAGATACCAAACTCTCTACACCTCTCAAAGATTTGCCTCAGATGTTTCAGATGTCCTGCATCCTTAGAGAAAATTGTCACGTTGTCAAGGTAGACCAATACAATATTATTTATCAGGCCCTGGAAAGCCATGTCCATGGCTTGCTGAAAGGTGGCTCCAGCATTTAACAATTCGAACGGCTTTTTTCTGTAAGCAAAATTTCTCCACTTAGTAGTGAACGCTGTCTTGTACTAGTCGTAGTCCTGGACTAGAATTTGATTGTACCCTGAATACCCATCTAGAAAGGAGAAACGTTCACTCCCTGTCACCATTTGGAGGATCTATTCCGTACTTGGGAGGGGGTGGTGATCTTTTAACGAGACTCTATTGAGGTCTCTAAAATCTACACATATTTTGATCTTCTCATTCTTTTTTCTAATAGGGACTAGATTAGCCACCCAAGAAGAGTGTTTGATAGGAAAAATAATTTTGGATTCAATCAGCTTGGTGAGATCCTTCTGCATGAGAGGCTTAATCTTCAGATTGATAGGCATTTGTTTTTGTTTGATGGGTTTGGCACCTTCCTCCAGTTCAATGGTATGTTGGGCCAAACTTGGGTCAAAACCCTTCAGGTCGCTATATTCTCAAGCAAAAACAACGGCAAACTCTTGGCATAACAAAATGAAAGAATGTCTTTCCTCATTTGTACATACTTTCCCAAGTGCAAGCAGCCTGCCCTTGAATATTTCGAAAACTTCATGTCCACATATGTATCCCTAATTTCAAAACCTTCGAGAACCTGGCTAAATAATGCAAGCGGTTGTTCAAGGTTTTCGTCATTTGCTTGGGTAAGCATAGTGGAGATTACCTCTTCATTTCCGAAGGTGTAGAGGTTGAAATCCTTGGTGAAGTCAGGACTGATCAAGGTAGGAGCCTGGGCGATAGCCTGCTTGATCCTTTCAAAACTATCCTTCCTTTGTGTTGTCCACACGAATTTCTCATCTTTCTTCAGCATGAGGGTCAATGGCTTGACTATCTTGGCAAAATTTGGGATAAATCTCTTGATGAAATTTATTTTGCCAAAGAAGCTTTGCAGACCTTTCTTATGCTTAGGCAAAGACAACGCTAGGATGGAACGAACTCTTTCTGGATCAATGGTCAAGCCCTCTTTCGAAATAACATGGCCAAGGAGTTTACCTTCATGGACAACGAAAACGCATTTCTTTGGGTCGAGAGAGATACCGAACTCTCTACACCTCTCAAAGATTTGCCTAAGGTGTTTCATATGTTGGCCTGCTTCCTTAGAAAATATTGTCACATCATCAAGATAGACCAGTACAATATTATTTATCAGGGCTTGAAAAGCCATGTCCATGGCTCGTTGAAAAGTGGCTCCAACATTGGACAGTTCAAATGGCATTTTCCAGTAAGCAAACATCCCCCACTTGGTAGTGAAGGCTATCTTGTATTGATCACAGTCTTGCACTAAGATTTGATTATACCCTGAATACCCATCCAGGAGGAAGAAATGTTCGCTGCCTGTCACCATTTGGAGGATCTACTCCATACTTGGGAGAGGATAGTGATTTTTCAACGAGACTCTGTTGAGGTCTCTAAAATCTACACGTACTCTGATCTCCCCATTCTTTTTTCTGACAGGGACTAGATTGGCCAGCCAAGAAGAGTGTTTGATCGAAAATATGATCTTGAACTCAATCAGCTTGGTGAGTTCCTTCCGCATGAGAGGCTCAATCTTCGGGTTGACAGGGCTTTGTTTCTGTTTGATGGGCTTGGCACCTTCCTCCAGCTCAATGGTATGTTGGGCCAAACTTGGGTCAAAACCTTTCAAGTCGTTGTACCGCCAAACGAAGACATCAGCAAATTCTTGGCACTACAAGATGAAAACTTGCCTGTCATGATCTGTACATACCCTCCCAAGTGCAAGCAACTTGTTCTTGAATATTTCAACCTTTTCGTAATTCTCCTTCGTTGTGATGCTTGCTTTGTCATTTTTTAATTGGTCATCCTCATTGAAGATACTTTCGAGAGTGACCAAGTCTTTGAGAAGTTTGTTGTTCTTCAACTGAACAATTTGGCCGCCATACTGTTGTTGTAGCTTGGCTTGGTTTCTAGAGACAAACTCAGCCTCCTCTTGCAAGAAAAACGCTATTTGTTGATCGTTGTCAAACACCTGCCAGTTGGTGATGTTATTAGGCACAGAGGGTCTGATTACCACTTTTAAATTGTGTGGACTGCTGTTTCGGCTTATTTCTTTGGGGATGTTGAACTGAGCACCAACTGTTGCTAGTCTGTCAACTTGCTTATTCTGCTCTCTTGGAATGGAAGTAACATTGAAAGCAAGGAAATTCTCTACTAAGTCCCACACCCTATGCTTGTAAGACTTAAGTAAAGAATTCTTTGTCAGATTTCGGCCTCTCACTTGATTTACGATCAACTTGTCCCAAAAAATATGCAGCGCTTTAATTCCTCTTTTCCTTGCCCACTCCAAATCATGAATGACTCATATTCTACAACATTGCACGTGCAAGAAAACTGGAACTTGAAAGTCGAGAAGTATTTCTCTTTTGAGGGGGAAATTAACACCACTCCACCACCAACTCTCAGTTTGCTTCTCGAGCCATCAAAGAAAAGCTGCCATAAATTCGAGCTTTCTTGGTTTGCCTTCATCAAATTAGGTAGAAGAGTACCCTCTTCGTGCATGCAATAGATTCCAAGACCTGCCTCTTCTATGAATTTGTATGGGTCATGTTCAAAGTTGTCGCTTCCCCATTCGTCTAAGAGCAGGGCAGCAACTCCTTCAAGAGAAGAGAGCAGAGATTGATCCACTTGGAATTCTTCTTCATCAATAATGGCGTAGCTGACATTTGTCTCTTTGAGTGAGTACGGCTCCAAATGATCTCTATGGATTGGCTCTGACTCAATCTTGACCTTAGTCTCATATTTGGTTCTAAAAATCATGTAGGACCAGTGTGCTGCTAGGTACCCGCCTATTTTGGAGGTGAAATCTCTGGATAAGCAAATGGCAAAGTAGGGAGGAACATTTGCCACCACCATGTCGTGGGGAACTAAAAAAATCGGATAGGGGTGCAGCGTCAAGTTCAAACCTCTCACCACTCATACTATCTTCGTTGGTGATCCATCTAATTGCAGAACCCCTTTGTTCATTTGTTTATATTTGAGTCCCAGCTTATCCTCTATACATTTTGGCATTACTGAGGTGCTTGCCTCACTGTCAATAATGCAATTGTGCACCAAAAAATCTCCTATGACTAAGGATAGATAGAAAAGGGGAACCTTTTCTTCTTTCTTTACTTGCCTTGCTGTGGAGGGGTGCCCATTCATGATCAAAACATTATCCGCTTTTGCTGGGACAGCTGGTTCATATAGCTCGTGTAACTCCTTCTGGAGTATGTCCTTTTGTCCCGGCATTGCCAATGAATCCCACAGAGATATTCATGTGTAGCTTCTTCATTTGGTCTACCACATTGATCTGAGGATTGCTTCCTTTCAAATTTTCTTTGGGGGCGCTTACACCCTGAGGCATAGGCCGAGGCGTTGAGGGTGTAACGGACGGCCTGAAATTTGAAAATTTTTGGTTCACATGTGATGAAGAAGATGCTACGGATGTTTGAGCAACTGCCTGAGCTTTCTCCATAGCTCTCATTTTGGACCTAGTGTTGGCTGCAACATAATCACCTTGGTTGTTCATACTGCCCGCATAGTTGACTGCACAAAATTCACCTTCCATGTGATTCATGAGAGTGGAATCAGGGTGAACCTGATTGCTGCCCATGTCGGGTTGTACTGACGTCTCAAAGTTTGAGAATTGGGCAACCTAATTGTCTTGTGCATTCATATATTGACTCGGCGTCTCATTTGTATAAGCAGCGTATTCTTGACCATATCCCAAGGGTGGGCAGTTTGGTTGTTCCTGTACCAAATTATTTTGAGCGGGAATAAGAGCTTTGGAAAATGAAGGAGCGCCTGGATTATACCCTTGATAAGGCCTGGCTTGTGCAAACTGACCTTGTCCTTGATTATAATTCTGAAAAGGGGGTCTATTTGCTTGTTCGTACTGCTAGTATCCCTGATTTGGCCGATAGTTTTGAGCTTGTTGCCTTTTGAGGGCCACCAATTCATTAGTCACGCTTTGCAACAAGCTCTTAACTTCATGGTCATTGGGGGAAGTAGCAGTCGGCTTTTCTATGTTAGGCAGAAGAGCTAAGGTAGGTGCAGTAGTCTGAACTGCAGGTGGCAATTCAGGGAAGAGCGACATATGGGGTCTAGGGGCTATCTTTCTCGCTTGCGCTAGGCAATTTTTAGCGGCTATGGCTATTTCATAGGCAATTGGCAGCATTTGTCCTCCCATGGATTGTATCATGACAGCAATGTCACTGTTCAAAGCTTTTAAATAATAGAGGAAGGCGTAGCTTGGGGTCGATCTCACCAAAATGGGGATTCTGTCTTAGGTCTTTTGAAATCTGGTATTGAAATCTTGCATGAATTCATGTTGAGCTCTTTTCATGGTGGTTAGTTGCTCAGCCAACGAGAGGTGGTCACTCTTCTCCTCGAATCTGTTTGTCAAGAGAGTGCCTAGTTCATTCCATGTGCCGACTGAATTCATAGGCAGAGTTCCATACCAGTCCAGAACCTTACCCTTGAAGGACAGCGCCAAAAACCTGATAGCAATGTTCTGTTCAGTGACATTATGAATATTACAGAGGTTGGCAATATTTCTGATGTGCTCAATGGCAGTAATAGGCCCCTCCCCATTAAAAGGAGAAACACTCTTAAAGGCTGTCCCTGGGATTGGGTCATAACGCAGAAGGTTTAAAGGGCTCTGACCATGAAAGGCCACAAAAGGTAAAGCCATGGTGATAACAGGATTCTACCAGAGCCTTCTTGCGTAAGTATATTTTATAGCAGGTCTGGAAAAATGACTTGATGTATAGGGATGAGTTCTTGCAAACCTCAGTTGCCTTGCTGAGTTTAATGGTAGTTCAACGAATTCGAAAGGGACACCTTTGGCAGCAGATCATGTGGTGACCTTAGGCATAGGATGTTAGGCTGATGTTTGACCAGAGACTGATGTTCTTCAAAATGGAGTCGCCAGATGCTGAATTAGTGGTTCATTCTTGCTGTAACAGGACCAACACCAATCTTGGAATTTTTTTGAGCATTAAAATTTAGTCCCACCAAGCATGCCAAAAATTGTTGACGCTGTGGATTGCACCCTTGAAAGAATGCTGGGCTTCTCTCTTCCACGTGGCACAATGGAGACTCCCCTCTTGCTGTGGGTCTAGCAAAACTGAGTTAAGAATCTCAAGATAATGGCTAGCTCCTTTTGATGCATCTCTGCGGCTTTTCACTACTAGCTGCTAATAATGTGGGGGATGAAAAGGGAGGAGGATAACCAAAACAAAAATTAATCTAAGTGGTGATGCACCAAACAATTTTGATCCACTCAGTTATTCAC
This sequence comes from Torreya grandis, assembly GCA_037957365.1. Taxonomy (NCBI): domain Eukaryota; kingdom Viridiplantae; phylum Streptophyta; class Pinopsida; order Cupressales; family Taxaceae; genus Torreya; species Torreya grandis. Next base: position 632,253 of record JARHVA010001659.1, on the reverse strand, counting down.
ACTTCAGACCAGAAGAGGGCGGACATACACTTTATCTGATGAAAAGACCACACTGTAGGGAGCTTTAACAATAAGCTTAATGAAGACACAGAAAATGAATTTACCACAGGTGCTATAAAAAACACACTGTCTGATAACCCTTTTCTATCTCTGCGCTCCGGATGCAACACTTCCTATTAGCTTGCAAAAATGGTGATTTGTCTATACCAGATATGTGTTGACAATTTTACTTCAAAGGAAAGAACATATTTATTCAAGCAGTTGAAGGAGCAAATTATAAAGAGAACAGATGTTTTGTGGTTTTACAAAGGGGCAAAGATCATTTCGAAGTTCTAAAGGGTTTGAATCCTTCGGACTTTTTCGAAGGGTCACTAGCTGAAGATTCAATTGCGAAATGGCACTTGTTTGAAGCCTGAAGGTCAATTTGGAAAGGTTCATATTTAACAAAGGAGTGGTCTAAGACACAGTCCGAAGGGTTCCTTCGGAAGATTTAAACAAGGGAATGGTTCATCAAGAAAGGCTTTTGCTAAGGACAGATCTTCGGAGAAGTGCTTAAGGGTTTAACAAAGGAAAGGCAAAAGACAAGGGAAGTAATTCCTTTCGGACTGTTTGTTCGAAGGAATACTTCGGAGAATCCAAAAGTCCATGCAAGTCAACAAAGGAAAAGCCAAGATCCTTCGGAAGGGTCATTTTAAACATTTCCGAAGGGTAATCTTTCGGAAGGCAGTCGAAGGCAAAAGCAAAGGACCAAACCTTCGGACTTCTTGTTCGAAGGAATTCCTTCGGACAAAAAGTCTGAAGAAATTCGAAGAAGTCCGTTGAAACAACAAAGGCAAAGACGAAGAATGAATACCTTTGGGCTTTTTGTCCGAAGGAATTCCTTTGGACAAAAAGTCCGAAGAAATTCGGAGAAATGGCTGCGCAAAAAAATCCAAGAAAATAAACCCGCAGGAAAGGTGAGGAGCCATAAGTCCGAAGAAATTCGGAAAAGTTGCCACAAAAAAGTCCGAGAAAATAAACCCGAAGAAGAATTCCGAAGGACAAAGGAAGAGACCAAGATAATTCTCGCGGACATTTTCTCCGCGGGAAAATGACGGAGCCGGTCCAAACAAAAGCCGATAGCAAAGTCCGGTGAAACAAAGGCACAGATGGAGAATGAACACCTTCGGACAAAAAGTCCGAAGAAATACGAACAGGTCCCTTCAATAAAATCCAAAGGAATTAAGCCGAGACACCCAAAAGTAATAGTTTTTGGACTGTGCAAAAGAGGAAATTAGAGAAGTCCGAAGGAAATTGCCAAACGGAGAATCCCGAAGAAATAAAGGCCAAGGGCATGGAAGAGAAGCCAAAGGAAATAAATTTGCAGACAGAAAAGCCCACGGCCAGGAATCCGAAAGAATTAAGCCAAGGAGACAGTAAGAAATCCGAAAGAAATGGAGGTTTGACTTCGCAAAAAGGATATAAAATAGATAATCCGACGGGAAGTTGAACACAGAATTATCCGAGGAAATATAGACCAAATATAGGCAAAATACATCCAAATATAGAATCCCGCCAGAAATAGACATGAACAGGCAGACCAAAACAAGGTAAAATACATGCAAGCAAGGGCTATTTTCGAACACCGGTCAAAGCTTCAGTTGATTGGTTATTGAAGTCCATCTCATCTCCGGATCAACTCAACTCATCCGAGGGTCCAACTTAGCTTCAATCAAAGTTCTAAATTCGAATGTCAAGTTGACTGTTCGAGATTTAGAGTTGACTAATTGTTAAATGCCGCATCTACCAAGAGTTTCCCATGCAAAGGAGAATGATCTCTTCATCCAACTCAGCGTACCAAACAATCAACTCAGCGGATCTCTTCATCCAACTCAGCGTATCAGACGGTTAACTCAGCTTTCAAACGTTCCAACTCAGCATCAAGCAGCAGCGCACATAGAGTTCTAAAATTGACATTGGCATGGATTTCCATGCAAAGAGAGGTGGGCAGTTTAGAACAAAGACAAGTTCACCTCAAGCGCAAGAAGTTTCATGCAAAGACAAAAAAGAAAACATATTTTATTGAAAGGCCAAGTCAGCCTTGAGTTAACCGAAGTTAATCATTCTCTTCAAGTTTTCAACGCCAATCTTTGGCTCTTGTAATTTTCTATAAAATGGCTTTCGGCCTTGATTAAAAATCATCCAATCTCTGTCTTGGCTAGACTAGACTCTGCCATTGGTGAGTTGTGTAACCTCTTCAATCAATAGGGCTGTACTTTCAGATTTCAAGTGCTGAAATAGTGTATATTTCTTCAGCAATTTGCATATGTGGTAGATTTCTCTTCCCAAATTTTGATTCATACCTAGTTGCTAGATTATCCTTATGCAGGTCATGTTCAGTGTTCTTTATGTCTTTTGCTAAAGCTGGAAGTGGATGTTAGGTGGCTGCAAAGTGTCTTGTATCAGACATCTCTTCATCGTTTTCCCTCATGTTTTGGTCATTGGATCGAACCTCTTCATGAAATATTTATGCATAAATGATTGATTGAAATCTAAGGTCTTCCTTTTCCCTTGTTTGTTCAGTGTCCAAGGTTCCAAGTTGAGTGGATCAATCTTCTGGTGTATAACCCTTTTTAGGCAGGATTTCTCCTTAAAGTTTCCTTCTCCCTTTTCCATGGTAGTCTGCAGCATAGAGTAGAGATCCTCATCGATACATCATACAGGGACCTTCTCTAGAAGTTCTTCTCACCATTGAGGCACCCACCCTCTTGAGAAGATCCCATTGTTTCAGCCGGATAGAGGACTGGCCACTTCATGCACGTCTTCGATTCAGGGTGTAGCTCCAGGTTGACAACAGTATGTTGGTGTCAAACTTGTGAAAGCATCATGCAAAAATGACTGAACACAGGATTGATACACAGACACTCAAAAGCATAACCAGTCATATAGAGGTAAAACACATTCTTATTGATCATAGGTGAATTTTGGCAGGGCTTTGCCTTACAAAAATGAGAGATATCTTCCTCCCTTGGAGGTTACAATATATATAGCATGAAAAGGAAGACTTGGACGCTTTCCAGAATAAACAGCCCATGTTGTGTTGAACACCTAGGGGGGAGGAGTTTGATCATGCTGGTGTCATCCTTCTAAAAAGTCCTGAGGTAATCATGTTGTAGATGCCACAAGTCTTGACTTTGGCACTCAACCTGTATTAACTGTTACTGCAAGAGCATGGGTCGCCTTTTTTTGTTTGAATGACAAGGCCGCTCCTTAAATGAAGTTCACACCATTGTTTGCTCATTAATGTAAAATCGAAGAAAACAAGTTGCGCTCTCACTTTTTGCGCTCTTTGATGACCATTTCGTAAGGACTGTTTCACCCGCAGTAATAACTCTTCTGCCGATGCTTGCTGTGCCACCTAGACTATTCTGTCTTTTTCTACGCTTGGCTCTCAGGCTATCTTTTTGTCTTTTACTGGATCTTTGGGCTCCTTCCTCAATGGCTAATGCATCCCTTTAAAGTTGACGTCCGCGGGCCTGTCGCCTATTTGAAAACCAACGGCTATATCACCGCCTTGAATTTGACGTTCGCGTGTCCGTCACCGGATGTTTGAACCCCCAATGGCTAGTTCGTCACGTTGAATTTGACGTCTTCGGGCCCGTCACCCCTTTGGCAATTTCTTCGGCTTTCCGCAACTGAACCTTCGGCCTTTTGCAATTCCTTCCTTCCCGAAGGGAAGGTGTCCCTTCGGAGCTTGGAAAGGTCCCCTTTTGGCAGCCGAGAGTCCCCCGCAAGGGCACTTGCCCTTCGGGTTCCTTCGAGCTGCCTCGTCTTATTAATTTCTTTGGACAAAATGTCCGAAGGAATTCCTTCGGACATTTTGCCCGAAGGAAATCTCTCTTTCAAGGTTTCGGCTTTTTCTTTCAGTCTTTCCCTTTGAATTTCCTTCGGAGAAAAGTCCGAAGGAATTAATTCCTTCGAGCTTTTTGTCTGAAAGAATCTTGCCTTGTTCTTTCTTCTTTGTGATTTCCTTCAGACAAAATGTCCGAAGGAATTCCTTCGGGCATTTTGTCCGAAGGAATTCACCCTTTGATTGATTCTTCCTTGGATTTCCTTCGGACAGAAAATCAGAAGGAATCCCTTTGCCTTTAGCCTTGTTCCTTTTTCCGAAGGAAACTTTCCTTTGGGCCTTGTCATTTTCCCGAAGGTGCTCTCTGCCCTCCGCAAGGGCACCTTTGAGTCCACAATTGCCCTCTGCAGCCTGCTGGAATGGTCCAATTTGTAACCCGACTGCCCTCTACAAGGGCACTCTATCCTCGGAGCTTTGTAAAAGACTTATATCTCTTTGAAGTTGGCCCATTCCTTTGCCAAAAGCCCTGTGAAAACTAGCTGCCCACAGCGAAATAAACCTCCGGATCAACTCGAAACATCTACAAAGCTCAAGTCACTTGGCTCTTTACAGAACAGGCCTACTACAAAGGGAAATGGCCAATTGCAGTAGGGGGAATACATCTAAGATTGACGGCTCAGAACCGCAGGGAAAGAAAGGAGACCCATTTTGGCCTGCAGGGCCAAAATGGTCAACAGTTATCATTTAAAATTATTCCATGGTTTTGTTCCCGATGACATTCATTCACTGGCCCAAGAGTTCAATAAGTGGAAGTACTGGTTGGAAAGGATCTCATGTCCACACTTATCACCAACCACTCTAATACATAAAAATACAAATATTGCAGTGAGCAAGGTACTTTGAATTGATGGGGTTTCTTCACAAGTTTAATAACGACATTACAAACAAGATGAAAGATATGCTTTCTAGACCTCCAATGACAAAAAATCTCAACAAGGGTACAATAATCAAGCTTGAAGTATTTTCCAACAAGTTGTATGGATAGGATATTGCAAAGGATGGAGATTTTGGGGTTGTATATCAGCAATTGCAAGTTTCCAAAGGCCAATACATACAAGGAAAAATTAATTACCACCTTAAGGATGGGCTACCCTAAAAATTGGGAAAGGTTTGTTTACTTAAAAAGGGAGAATTCAACTCATGAGAGGAACACGCTTCAAAAGTAGCGAGGCACTTTTGAGTGGGGAAAACAGATAATTTGCAGTGACATGTTCGTTTCTGAAAGATGCAAAAGTATGTGACCAAGTTCATTTGTAGATGTGTACTATTTAACACAAGAAAGCCTAGAAATAGGAAACTTGGATTGTACATGCCATTACCTTCACCAAGTAGACCATAGAAAGGCATTTCCATAGATTTTGTAGGTATGCTACCCATGCCCAAGCAAGGGAATTACTACTTATTTGTGGTTATTTGGCATGTTTTGGGCTTGATTGTAGGGAAAGATGGACACAAAGTTGAGGAAATCCACGAATTTCTATATACAAACTGAGGGTCAAACTGAAGTAGTGAGAACATTATTGCAACCCTTGAGGGGATATAATAGAAATCATTCAAAGACTTGGAGTGATAATTCGTCATACATTCAACATTCCTATGATATGTTAGTGACAAAATATCCTATCCCCTTGAGGGATATGGTGGTCTGTCTCAACTCATAATTTTTGGGGAAAAACCCTCAATGAACCAAGAAAAATCCTTAGGCTGAGCGACTAGTGATGTTGGGGATTGTTGGGCAAGATGATGGTGCGGTCAACAATTCAATATGAAATGTTCAGCACCATTTTAGAGCCGCAAGATTGTTTGTGGGAGGTCCAAGTGACCTGAATATACTATAGGTAAATGTCCTGCCTGGTAACTCTAATGATCACATCCTTCTAGGGAAGAAGCCAAGGAGGGGCGTCCATTGAGTATCTGAATGGTGAAATTTTGTTATCAGGTCACTTCATTGTTGTAGAATGAATTAGAAGTTGGCACATCGGAGGACTTGACACCGATATTTGGAATGATAAGACGCGTCAATAGAGTGATACCTTGCGATAATAGTAGACAAGCTGGGTCAATTAAGGAAGAATTGCAACATGAAAACAACCATGTTGGAAAATGAACCTTCTGTCACGTGTCCTTTTGGTAAAAGACTAATACTGAAATAATATAATAGATCATATAGGCAATTTAGGGTAAATAGAAGATACAGATTTTTATCATAATAAATATATGAAAAGTAAGATAATGTAATAGAAGATATCAAAGTATTCGGGGATAATTCACCTTGTCTTCATGAATTATATAGATTTCTGGGTTGATATGATATATAGACGTGTTGAAAAGTATATCTTGTGGGTTGTCTTTATAATGAATTTGTGTGATCAAAATATTAGAAACTAAAGTTCCCACATTTAAAGTTAAATTTCTTTAGGTTGAATGGTTCTCCTTACTTAGGGATTGAACCTTCTTTGTTGATATAGAATTTAGTTATAAAAAAATTATCTGGGCATTTTGTTTGTTTGTTGGGACCTTGGGCAAGGAATAACAAAATTTGTAATACCCCTTGACATACTTGAAAATTACATTGAACAAAACTTAATTGTTTGTGGGAATTGAAAATTGTAACGTAAAATATGAAGTAATGAGATTGTGTCAACCCTAAAACCATGAGCATACACCTTTTTTTTTAGAAGAGGACAACTGTTTTTGGGTGGAATTTACTTGTTTTGGCTGTGGATAATATTAAGGGTAGATTTATATCCAATGTTCTTTAGAATGTCCTATTGTCTAGAGAAGCCAAAAGATCCAATGATTGGCCTTGATCAACAAACTATGGATGAGCAATCAAATATTTGTTTGAGACTGCCTTGAACTGATATAACTATGCATTTGGATCTGCATAGTTTAGGAGTTTCGATGCCAAAAACGAATACTTTGAGTGCAAAGAAAAAATACAATTTAGCGATAATGTATCTTTATTGTGCATGTTATTTATAGGAGTGTATCACCCAATTGTAAGGAATTCATTTAGGGTCCAGAAACATAAGGATGGTGTATATAAGGGGGATATCACTGAATGAAAGAAGATAGGTAATGGTTTAGGATCTTAGGAGGAAAAGGTGATGACGAGACAAAGATAAGATTGAAGAACGAATCGGGAAGAGCAAAAATAAAGAGGAAATTGATGTTGAGAGAATCACAGAGAAAGCAATCTACCAGGGCAACAACACAAAGAAGGAACTGTTGACCATTTTGGTCTTGCAAGCCAAAAATTGCTCTCTTTTCTTTGCTTGTTGTCCTGTGCGTCAATCTTGGGTGCATCCACCTTACTACAAATGCTCCATTTCCCTTTGCAATAGCCCTGTTCTTATGAAAAGTTGAAAGATCTAAGACCTGTAGGTTCTCGGCTTGATATGGGGCTTATTTCGCTTTGGGCAATTGCCTTGGACAAGCCTTTCGCAAAGAGATGGGCCAGTTCAAAGAATGCAAGCCTTTTACAAAGCCCCGAAGGTCAAGTGCCCTTGTAGAGGGCAGTCAGGTGCAAATGGGACTGTTCAGCAGGGTCTAAAGGGTAATTTTGGACCCAAGGTGCCCTTGTGGAAGGCAGTGAGCACCTTCGGGAAAGTGAACAAAGCAAAAAAAGGCAAAGGATTCCTTCGGATTTTTGTCCGAAGAAAATCCAAAGAAAAGTTGCAGAGTTTTCCTTCGGAAAAATAAGAAGGCCGAAAGGTAAGTTTTCCTTCGGAGAAAGACGAAGGCAAAGGGCAAAGAATTCCTTTGGACTTTTGTTCGAAGGAAATCCAAAGGAAAAGACAAGGGATTCCTTCGGACTTAAATCCGAAGGAAATCCAAGGAAGAATCAATGGATGAATTCCTTCAGACAAAATGCCCGAAGAAATTCACAAGCAAGGAACCAAGGCAAATTCCTTCGGACAAAGGCCCAAAGGAATTTATCAAAGGAGAAGACCGAAGAAAGGGCCAAGATATGAAGACAAGTTTTCCTTCGGACATTTTGTCCGAAGGAATTGAAAAGACAAAGGAGCCCGAAGGCGCCCGAAGGGCAAGTACCCTTGCAGAGGGCTCTTAGTGACTAAAAGAGGGACCTTTTCCAAGCTTCGAAGGGGCACCTTCCCTTCGGGAGGGTTCAATTGCAAAACGCCGAATGAATACAAAAGGCCGAAGAAATTACCAAAGGGGTGACGGGCTAGAGAACGTCAACTTCAGCGTAGCAAACCAGCCGTTGGAGGTTCAAACATCCGGTGACATCCCCACAGACGTCAAATTTAGGAGAATGAAATAGCCGTTGATTCTCAAATGTTTAAAGACAGGGCCGCGCATGGAAATGGGTTAGAAGAGAAGCCAAAAGAATTCATAAGCGCGAACCCGAAGGAATTCAAAGGCCTTAAGGCCAAAAGAAAAAGACCGCCGAGAAAGGAGCCCGAAGGACCAAGAAATGATAGAAAATAGCCCCGAGGGCCAAAGAGCCAGAAAAAGACAAAAGCCAAGCGCAGGAGCAGACAGAATAGTCCAAGTGGCACAAAAAGCGTCGGCACAAGGAGTTATGCTGTGGATGAAACAGTCTCCGCCAAGTGGCCACCAAGGGGAGTACGAGCATTCAATAGAATGGCTCGTTTTTTCCTTTTTTTACATTGAGCAGACAGTTGCGTGAAACCATGGTCTTGCAGTGACATTTAATATGGGTTAAGCACCAGAAGTCAAGACTTGTGACTGCCATAGCATGGTCCTTTCAGCAATTTCCTCTTTCAAATGTATTCAACGCAGCATGGGCCGCTTATTTTAGAAAGCGCCAAAGTCTTTTTCTTCATGCTATATATATTGTAACCGCTCAGTTGAGAAGGATATCTCTCATTTTGTAAGGCAAAACCTTGCCAAATGCCACCTTTGATCAATAAGAATGTGTTTTACCTCTATCTGACTGGTTATGCTTTTGAGTGTCTGTGTATCAATTCTGTGTTCAGTCATTTTAGCTTGATGCTTTCACAAGATTGACACCAACATACCTAGTATAGCCAAAGCCATTTCTGCAAGTTAACTGGAAGTGTTTCATTTGGAGCGCAGAGACAGAAGAGTAGCTATTAGACAGCGTGTTTTTTACAGTGCCTGTGGTAAGTTCCTTTTCCTTGTGTCTCCATTAAGCCCCTTGTTAAAATACCCCTACAATCTAATCTTTTTGCCAGATAAAGTGCATGTTCATCCCCTTCTGGTTTGAAGTGTGAATAGCTGAGTAGATCAAAATCGTTTGGTGCATCACCACTTAGATTAGTTTTTGTTTTGGTTGTATCCTTCTCCCTTTTCACCCCCCCCCCCCATTGTTAGCAGTAATAGTAAAAGACTTCAAAGATGCATCAAAGGGAGCCAGCGTTTATCTAGAGATTCTTCCCTTAGTTTTGCCAAACCCACAGCAAGAGGGGAGTCTCCATTGTGCCGCCTGGAAGAGAGAAGCTCAGCATTCTTTCAAGGGTGCAATCCAAATGTCAACAGTTTTTGGCACGCCCGGTGGGACTAAAATTTTAATGCTCAGAAAAGTTTCAAGATTGGTGTTGGTCTTGTTATAGCAAGAATGAACCACTAATCTAGCATCTGGGGACTATATTTTCAAGAACATCAGTCTCTGATCAAAGATCAGTATGACATCCCATGCCTAAGGTCACCACAAGATCTTCTGCCAGGGGTGGCCCTTTTGAATCCATTGAACTACCATTAAACTCAGCAAGGCGACTGAGATTTGCAAGAACCCATCCCTATACAGCAAGGCATTTTTCCAGCGCTGCTATAAAATATACTTACGCAAGAAGACACCGACAGAACTCTGTTATCACCGTGGCTTTACCTTTTGTGACCTTTCATGGTTAGAGCCCTTTGAACCTTCTGCATTATGACCGAATCCCAGGGACAGCCCTTAAGAGTGTTCCTCCTTTTAATGGAGAGGGGCCTATTACTACTATTGAGCACATCAGAAATATTGCCAACCTCTGTAATATTCACAATGTCACTAAAGAGAACATTTCTATCAGGTTGTTGGCATTGTCTTTTAAGGGTAAGGTTTTGGACTGGTATGGGACTCCGCCTATAAATTCAGTCGGCACATGGCACGAATTAGGCACTCTCTTAACAAACAGATTTAAGGAGAAAAGTGACCACCTCTCGCTTGCTGAGTAGCTAACTACCATGAAAAAGCTCCACATGAATTCATGCAGGATTTCAATACCAGGGTTCAAAAGACTTGGGACAGAATCTCCATTTTGGTAAGGCCGACCCCAAGCTATGCTTTCCTCTATTACTTGAAAGCTTTGAACAACGACATTGTTGTCATGATACAGTCGTTGGGAGGACAAGTGTTGCCAGCTGCCTCTGAAATTGCCATAGCCGCCGAAAATTGCCTGGTGCATGTAGGAAAGATAGTCCCTAGACCTCATATGCCGCTCTTTCCTTAATTGCCACTTCCAGTTCAAACTGTTGCACCCACCTTAACTCTTCTGCCTGGCGTAGAAAAGCTGATCGCTACCTTGCCCAATGACCTTCATGAAGTTAAAAGCTTGTTACAAAGCGTGACCAATGAACTAGTGGCTCTCAAAACGCAACAGGGTCAAAACTATTGGCCAAATCAGGGATACCAACAGTTCGGACAAGCAAGTAGACCCCTTTTTCAGAATTATAATCAAAGACAGGGTCAGTTTGCACAAGTCAGACCTTATCAAGGGTATAATCCAAGCGCTCCATCCAATGCTCTTCTCGCTCAAAATAATTTGGTACAGGAACAGCGAAACTGCCCACCTTTGGGATATAGTCAAGAACATGTTGCTTTTATAAATGAGACGCCGAGTCAATATATGAATACACAAGACAATCAGGCAGCTGCCCAGTTCTCAAGTTTTGAGACGTCAATACAACTTGGAACAGACAACACGCAGGCTCAGTCCAATTCCACTCTCATGAATCACCTGGAAGGTGAATTCTATGCAATGAATTATGTGGGCAGCATGAACAACCAGGGTGATTGTGTTGCAGCCAACACCATGTCCAAAAGGAGAGCTATGGAAGAAGCTCAGGCAACTGCCCAAACGTCCATAGCATCTTTTTCATCACATGTGAACCAAAAAATTTCAAATTATAGACCGTCAGTTGTGCCCTCAGCACCTCGGCTTGCGCCTCAGGGTGCAAGTGCCCCCAAAGAAAATTTAAAAGGGATCAATCCTTAAATCAATGTAGTAGACCAGATGACGTTGCACATGAATATCTCTTTGTGGGATTCATTAGCAATGCTGGGACAATAGGACATACTCTAGAAAGAATTGCACGGGCTAAATGAACGCGCTGTTCTAGCAAACGCTGATAATGTTTTATCATGAATGGGCACCTTTCTATGGCAGGCCAAGCAAAGAAGGATGAAAAGGTTTCTCCTTTCTACCTATCCTTAGTCATTGGAGATTTCCTGGTTCACAATTGCATTATCGACAGTGGGGCAAGCTCCTCAGTAATGCCCAAATGTATAGCAAATAAGCTGGGACTCAAATACGAGGACATGACCAAGGGAGTCCTGCAGCTGAATGGATCACCAGCTAAGACACTAGGAGTGGTACGAGGCTTGAATTTAATGCTGCACGCTTGTCCAACTTTCTCAGTTCTCTACGATGTGGTAGTGGCGAATGTTCTTCCCTACTTTGCTATCTTCTTGTTCAGGTATTTCACATCTAAAATAGGCGAGTACCTAGCAGCAAACTGGTCTTACATGGTTTTTAGAACCAAATATTGACTAAGGTCAAGATTGAGTCGGAGCCAATCCACAGAGATCATCTGGATTCGTACTCACTCAAGGCAGCGAATGTTAGCTACGCCATCACTGATGAAGAAAAATTTCAAATGGACCAATGTCCGCCCTCTTCTCTTGAAGAAGTTGCTGACCTGCTCTTAGACGAATGGGAAAGTGACAACTTTGAATATAACCCATACAAGTTCATAGAAGAGGCAAGGCTTGGAATTTATTGCATGCATGAAGAGGGTACTCTTGTGCCAAATTTGGTGAAGGCAAACCAAGAGAGCTCGGGTTTATGGCAACTCTTCTTTGATGGCTCAAGAAGCAAATTGAGAGCTGGTGGTGTAGTGCTAATTTCACCTTCAAAGGAGAGATACTTCTCAACTTTCAGATTCCAATTTTCCTGCACTTGCAATGTTGCAGAATATGAGTCCCTCATTCATGATTTGGAGTGGGCAAGGAAAAGAGGAATTAAAGAACTGCAGGTTTTTGGAGACAGTGAGTTAATCGTAAATCAGGTGAGAGGCCGAAATCTGACCAAAAATTCCTTGCTTAAGTCTTACAAGCACAGGGTGTGAGACTTAGTGGAGAGTTTCTTTGCTTTCAATGTTAATTCCATTCCAAGAGAGCAAAACAAGCAGGCGGATAGACTAGCAGCATTTGGTGCTCAGTTTGACATCCCCAAGGAAATAGGCAGAGACAGTAGTCCACACCATTTTAAAGTGGTAATTAGACCCTTCGTGCCTGATAACGTCACCAATTGGTAGGTGTTTGACAGTGATCAGCAGATCGCGCTCTTCTTGCAGGAGGAGGCTGAGTTTGATTTCAAGAATCAAGCCAAGCTACAGTAGCAGTGCGACGGCCAGATTGTTCAACTGAAGAACAACAAACTTCTTAAAGGCTTGGTCACTCTCGAAAGCATCTTCAATGAGGATGACCAACTGAAAAATGACAAAGCAAGCATCACAACCAAGAAAGAAAACTACGAAAAAGTTGAAATATTCAAAAACAAGTTGCTTGCACTTGGGAAGGTATGTACAGATGATGAAAGGCATGCTTTTATATTGTTGTGCCAAGAATTTGCCGATGTTTTTGCTTGGGAGTATAGCGACTCAAGGGGTTTTGACCCAAGTTTGGCCCAACACACCATTGAGTTGGAGGAAGGCGCCAAGCCCATCAAACAAAAACAAAGGCCTATCAATCTGAAGATTGAGCCTCTCATGCGAAAAGAACTCATCAAGCTGATTGAGTCTAGGATCATATTTCTCATCAAACACTCTTCTTCGCTGGCCAATCTAGTCCCTATTAGGAAAAAGAATGGGGAGATCAGACTATGTATAGATTTCAGAGACCTCAATAGAGTCTCGTTTAAAGATCACTATCTTCTCCCAAGTATGGAGTAGATCCTTCAAATAGTGACAAGCAACGAACGTTTCTCCCTCTTGGATGGGTATTCAGGGTACAATCAGATTTTAGTGCAAGACTGTGATCAGTACAAGACAGCCTTCACTACCAAGTGGGGGACTTTTGCTTACCGAAAAATGCCATTTAGACTATCCAATGTTGGAGCCACCTTTTAGCGAACTATGGACATGGCTTTCCAAGGTCTGATAAATAATATTGTATTGGTCTATCTTGATGACGTGATAGTTTTCTCTAAGGAGGCAAGCCAACATTTGAAACGTTTGAGGCAGATCTTTGAGAGGTGTAGAGAGTTTGGTATCTCCCTCAACCCAAAGAAATGTGTTTTCGTTGTCCACGAGGGTAAACTTCTTGGCCATGTTTTGAAAGGGGGCTTGACCATTGATCCAAAAAGAGTCTACGTCATCCTAGCACTGTCCTTGCCTAAGCATAAGAAAGGTCTGCAAAGCTTCTTCGGTAGAATAAATTTTATTAGGAGATTCATCTCAAATTTTGTCGAGATAGTCAAACCACTGACCTCCATGTTGAAGAAAGATGAGAAGTTTGCATGGACAACACAAAGAAAAGATAGTTTTGAAGGGATCAAGCAGGCTATCGCCCAGGCTCCTACCTTGATCAGTCCTGATTTCTCCAAGGATTTCAACCTTTACACCTTCGGAAATGAAGAGGTAATTTCCACCATGCTTACTCAAGGAAATGATGAGAACTTTGAGCAACCTCTTGCATTCTTTAGCCAAGGTCTGGAAAGTTTTGAAATCAGGTACACATGTTGAAAAGCAAGTGCTTGCGGTCATACGAACCCTGAAGAAATTCAAACATATGCTGTCAAACAGCAAGGTTTATCTCATGGTGCCACATCTCAGCATCAAAGATTTCTTGATTAGCCGTGATCTAAATGAAAAGAGAGTAGGATGGATCACCAAGGTAATGGAATATGACGTGGATATCAAAACCACCAAGCTGGTAAGGGGGAAAAGGTTGTGTGAACACCTTGCTACAGACCTGTTGACCATTTTGGCCATGCAGGCCAAAATTGGTCTCCTTCTTCCCCTGTTGTTCTGAGCCAGTTCAAATTTGGTTGCACAAGTCTTTTCGCAAAAGGAGGAACCAGTTCAGTGGTTCGACGTCGGGGTCCAATGGCATGATCTTTCCAAGAACTTTGAACTTGAACTTTGAACCATTGTTGGTTCAATGAGTTGGTTCAGTTCAATTGGTTCAATCTTTTGGCTCAAACGGGTTGGTTCAATCGGAAAGTTCAAAGGAGTCTTCCAAAGCCCGAAGGACAAGTGCCCTTGCGAAGGGCAATCAGGCACAAACTGGACCATTCTAGCAGGTTGCGGAGGGCACTTAGGCTACAAAAGGACCTTTCGGGCTGTATTCTAACTTTGTGCCGAACGGACTTGTAAGCCACTGGTTTTCTTAAGCATAGCAGTCATGCTTCCCCTAGGAATCGCCAAATTTGTCGACCATTTTTTCGTTCTGCAAGCCAAAAATCGATCTCCCTTCCTTCCCTGCCGTCTTGAGAAGTCAGTCTTTGATGTATTCACCTTACTGCAATTGTGCCCTCCCCTTTTGTAACAGACATTTTCTATAAAGGAGCCAAGTGACTCGAGTCTTGTAGATGTTTCAAGTTGATCCGGAGGTTTATTTTGCTTTGGGCAGTTGGTTTGCACAAGCCTTTCGGCAAAGGAACGGGCCGGTTTCAAAGGATACAAGTCTTTCAGCAAGTTCCAAAGAACAAGTGCCCTTGCGGAGGGCAGGTAGGTGAAGGGCAACTTTGGACCCAAAGTGCCCTTGCGGAGGGCAGTGATCACCTTTGAAAAGGAGCAATGCATAGGGCCGAAAGTAGAATTTTTCTTCAAAAAAGAGAACAAGGCTTTTAAAAGATAAAGGATTCCTTCGGACTTTTTGTCCGAAGGAAATCCAAGGCAAAAAGGACAAAGGATTTCTTCAGACTTTTTGTCCGAAAAAAATCTATGTAGAACCAAAGAGTGAATTCCTTCGGACATTTTGTCCGAAGATATTCACAAAGAAAGAAGCCCGAAGGAATTCCTTCGGACTTTCATCTAAAGGAATTTATCAAAGGAAAAAATCGAAAGAAAGGGCCGAGACTTTGAAGGAAAGATTTCTTTCGGGCAAAATGTCCGAAGGAGTTGATAAGACAAGGGAGCCCGAAGGACCCGAAAGGCAAGTGCCCTTGTGGGGGAATCTCGGTTGCCGAAACGGGACTCTCTCCTCTTTTCCGAAAGATCACCCTCCCTTCGGGAGAGTTCGTTTTGCAAAAAGCCGAAGGAATTACCAAAGGGATGACGGGCCCGAGCACATCAACCTTAACATGGTGAAGTAACCGTTGGAGTTCAAACGTCTGGTGATAGGTGCGCGAACGTCAATTTCAAGGCAGCAAAATAGCCATTGTTTTTCAAACGATGACAGGCCTACAGACGTCAATTTTACGGTGATGAAGTAGTCGATTTTTTAATAGTGACAGGCCCGCAGACGTCAATTTTGATGGGATGCGTCGTTCGTTGAAGAGAGACCAAATAGACAATTCCTTCGGGCAAGTGCCTGAAAGAACTCAATAGCGTGGACCCGAAGGAATTCAAAGGCACAAGGCTGCAAGAAAACTCAATGACCCATCGAGAAAGAAGCCCGAAGAGCCAGGAGGAGATGAAAGATAGCCTCGAGGATCGAGTTGCCAGGAAAAGACAAAAGCCAAGCGCAAGAGCAGATAGAATAGTCCAGGTGGCACAAAAAGCGTCGGCAGAGAAGTTATTGCTGCGAATGAAACAGTCTCCACCAAGTGGTCGTCAAGGGGAGCGCGGGCATTCAATAGAGTGGTCTATTTTTCTTCATTTTACATTAATGAGCAGACAGTTGCGCAAACTTCATTGAGAAGCGGCCTTGTTATTCAAACGACAAAGCAACCCATGCTTTTGCAGTGACATTTAATATGGTTTAAGCACCAAAGTCAAGACTTTTGACATCTACAACATGGTTCCTTCAGCAAACTTCCTCCTTCCTAGGTGTTTAATGCAATATGGGCCGCCTGTTCTTGGAAAGCGCCAAAAAGTCTTTCTCTTCATGCTATATATCGCAACCTCTTAGTGGAGAAGGATATCACTCACTTGTATAAGGCGAAGCCCTGTCAAAATTTTACCTTTGAATCAATATAATGTGTTTTACCTCTATCTGACTGGTTACACTTCTGAGTATGTATGTGTATCAACTCTATGTTCAGTTATTTTAACTTGATGCTTTCATAGATTGACACCAACATATCTAGTGTAGCCAAAGCCATTTCTGCAGGTTAACAGAAAGTGCTTCATATGGAGCGTAGAGACAGAAGAGGAGTTATCTGA
This sequence comes from Torreya grandis, assembly GCA_037957365.1. Lineage (NCBI taxonomy): Eukaryota > Viridiplantae > Streptophyta > Pinopsida > Cupressales > Taxaceae > Torreya > Torreya grandis. The sequence continues at coordinate 615,821 of JARHVA010001659.1, read as the reverse complement.
CAATGTGTTTCTGCTGCACCTGTGGTAAGTTCCTTTTCCTTGTATCTTTATTAAGCCCCCTGTTAAAGCGCCCTACAGTCTGGTTTTTTTGTCAGATAAAGTGTCTGTTCGCCCCCTTTTGATCTGAAGTGTTAATATAGCTAAGTAGATCAAAATCATTTGGTGCATCACCGTTTAGATAAGTTCTGTTTTGGTCATATCCTTCTCCCTTTTCACCCCCCCCCATTATTAGCAGTAGTAGTGAAAGACCTCAGAAATGCATCAAAGGGACCTAGCCCTTATCTAGAGATTCTTCCTTCAATTTTGCCAAGCCCACAGCAAGAGGGAAGTCTCTATTGTGGCACGTGGAAGAGAGAAGCCGAGCCTTCTTTCAAGGGTGCAATCCACAATGTCAACAAGAGCCAAGGGGAGGCAAAATATAGCTCGAGAGCTCGAATTGCCAGGAAAAAACAAGTAGCAAGGAAAGAGAGAGCGGAACAGTAAATCCAGAACGCGGCTACGCACACATAAGACGACGCTTGGAACATTCCAGAAGACACATCCAGCCAAGCGCAGGCATGAACCAGATCAGCCCAAGTGGCAAAAAGAGGCGTCAACAGGAGATGTAATTGCTTGCAAATGGAATAGTCTCCACCAAACAACCATAAAAGGGAGCGCGAGCATTCAATAGCGCGACCCGTTTTTCTTTGTTTAGCATTAATAAGCAGAGAGTTGCACGAGTTTTTAAGGGAGGTGGCCTTGTCGTTCAAAGAATAAAGCGACCCATGCTTTAGCAGGAACATTAAACACAGTTTCAGCAACAAAATCAATGTCTATGACATATACAACATAGTTCTTCTAGGCGTATTTATGGAAAGATGACAGCAACATGAGCGGATTCCTCTTACCAAGGTGTTTAATGCAATATGGGCCGTTGGTTCCTTGAAAAGACTAAGGGTCTTTCTCTAAATTATATATATTGTAACCTCTCAGCTGGAAAGATATCTCTCAGCGTGTATGGTGAAGTCCTAAAGGAATTTACCTTGATTCAAGACAGTATTTTTACCTCCATTTGAATTTGCACTTTTGCATGTCTATGATTTTGTCTTCTGTTAAGTCATTTAATTTCATGCTTTCACAAATTGATTCCAACATGTCTAGTGTATTGTGAGTTCTTTTGCAGGTCAGCAAGAAGTGTCCACAGCAGAGTATAGGTGCATGTGAACAGGCTGCCATAGTGTCTTAGAACACCTCTGGTAGTCCCTCTCTGTATCTCCATAGGACCCCCTGTTGAAACACTGATGCAGAAGAATCAGCTTGTTCTTAGTGTAAAGTGTATATCAAAGCTGAGTAGACCAACCATTTTGGTGCATCACCACTTTAGTTTAGGTTATAATTTCAATATTTCTCTCCCTTTTCATCCCCCCATTATTAGCTGTAGGAAATCCGGGGCCTCAGGGTGCATCAAGGGGAGCTAGCCCCTAATCTAGAGATTCATCTCTCACGTTTGCCACCCACAGCAAGAGGGATGTCTCAATTGTGTCGTGTGGATGAAGAAAGCTGAGCCTCCCTTCACAGGGTGCAATTTACTGCGTCAACAATTTTTGGCACCCCCGGTGGGACAAGTTTTGTCCAAAGAGTTGAAAAATTTTGGTGTGTTCTTCAACCAACTTGCCTTTGGAGGCTTTTCATCAACACCAATGGCGACTCCGAGTTGAATCAGCTGGTTAAGTAATCCTGGAGCCATTAAGAAATCACTTTGGTATGTATAATCCCATTGCTGAGTAGCATGGTTCTTGTGTTCCTTCATATAGTTTTGATCGGGCTCAGGTTGTTCATGGAATCACCTCAAGCAGCTCTCTTAGTTGCCCTTCACCTAGTGTAAGGGAGATAATGTTGGAGTTCGAGAAGCAAGTGATGGAGATAGACAGATTGGATGAGCATAATAGATACTAGCAAGAGCTTATGTACAAAGAGGAGTGTTTGTTCAGGCAAACTTAGGCCTTGCAATCCATGGAGGAAGTATCAAAATGGAAGAGTCCATTCATTCAAGGCAATCAACCTTGTGTGCCTTCTCCCATTCCAAAGCAACCCCCTCCTATTCTAAAGAAAGCTTCCTCTTGTGCACCAAATCCTTTCTACCAAATAGCACTTGCTCCCTCTAGCTCATCTGATGCATTAACCACTCCTGCTCTTACTCCCTTGCACCTAGCTTTTCATCACCAAAGGGCATTAGAGCAGCCTCCCATGAAAATGAACCTTCTCAATTCCTTAGATTGTGAATCCTCCTTTGAAGGGAATCTACCTATGCCTTTTGAAAAACAGCACATCTCTCTTCAAAAAACTCTACCTGTGCGTCAACAGTCTCTTCCTAGTCTTCCTCAACCTCCTCAAGTCTTTCAACATGATGTCAAGATTCCAAGTTGGAGGGAATACCATGAACCAGCTCAGGGCCTTGGAAATGATGACGTTGTTGCCTATTCTCAAGAGAAGATTTTCAGTCCCAAGGTCATGAGTTGGAAGGAAACAATGGAATCATGGGGCAGGAAGGAGGAGAAATGTTTTGCTCAAAACGTTGAAGAAGGCGAAGCTGCTCCTGCTCATGGTGATCCTCATGATCTCCAAGAAAGGCTCTTCCAGGAGAATATAGCTAGGCAAATTGCAGAGTTGGAGTCCAGAATGAGGTTCATCAGCCAAGGTGTGATGGACAGTTTAAACCAAACAATAGATTCCATGTCTGAACACACTCCATCTACACTCCTTCAAGAGAGCTATCAAGCCACATCTAATGTAGATGAAGTGTTTGCCAAATGGAAGGAACAAAATCATTTGATTCTAGCTCAAGGATTGCCTCCTCTTCCACATGAGTTTGACCATCAACCCTCCACTCCATTCCTTCTCAAGGAGGAACCTGTTTTGAAAGAGGCAAGTGAAGAAGAGAGGATCCAATTTGCAGCTGCCCAAGAGGCTATCATGAGTGACAATGAGGATGAGATCATCATGGATGCTCCCTTTGAAGACATCATCAACAATGGAGAAGACATAAGTCATGCATACATACGGATGTTCCAGCAATATGAAGAAGAGGTTGACAAACTTTATTTGCCAACAATGGATGATGAGGATGTAAGCATGATGAGCTCTCCCCTCCCTTGTTTGATGAATTTTCTTGTTGCTTTGATGAGGAGAATGACCATGCCATGGGACTCGAGTTAGAGGAGGATCAGGAGCATGTCTTTGAACAACTAGAGACTCTTGTTTTTGAGCAAGAAAAGGAGAGGCCTGTCCATCTTGATGAAAGCTTTGAAGAAGAGAGCCTTGAGCAAGAAGGTGATGTTCTGTGGGATGAGCAAGCAATTTGTGATCTCATTTCAAACATCACAACAGTCACCCTTCTTCAAGAAAGCCATGAAGCAGAAGATCAGTTTGACAGGGTTTTCAATGAGGCAGAAGGAACAAGTCAATCCATGATGCATATCAAGGGGATTATGAGCTAGATGAGCCCTATGGTGATGATCTAGCAGCCATTGAATTCTTTGTGAGATACACTAGCATGAAGGGCCAGCATTGGGCAAACCTCCAAGAGCAAGATGAATACATATATGTTGGAAACATGTTTGACCCTAATTCATTTGGATACAAGCCAATCAAGGTGGCAGGTAGGAAGACCAAGTCACCAAGTCTCCATTCCATTCAGCGATTTGTCTGGCACCATAAATTTTCTTGCCATGAAGGAGACTTAAGAAGTTTTCGCTTTGATTTAGGAGGGAGGCAAATGTATCTATTTAGTTGTACATAGTAGTTTGCTTTCAGTTGTGTCTTTCGTTTCCCCTAAGTGCTGTTGCACACGTGTGTGTAGTTTTTTAGCCTTTGTTGTGTGTGTTTTTCTTTGTGTTTGAGGTAAAATCTTTGTTGATTCATAGGTCCTTACAAGGCTGTTGTTAACTTCTCCAAGATGCATCCCGACTCCATGCCCAATGGACTTAGAGGTTACCAGTCTTCCCAAGCATAGCAGGCATTCTTCCCTATGAATCGCCAAATATGTTGACCAATTTTGGTCTTGCAGGCCCAAAATCGGGCTTCCCTCTTTTCTTTCCTTACTAGGCCTGTTAGTCAGTCTCTGATGAATTCACCTTACTACAATTTTGGGTTTTCCCTTTGTGACAAGCTCGTTTCTATAAAGAACCAAGTGATTTGAGTCTTACAGGTATTTCGAGTTGATCTGGGGCTCATTTCATTTCAAGCAAATTACCTCGGACAAGCCTTTTATCAGCAAAAGGATGGGCAAGTTTCAAAGAAGCACAAGTCTTTCACAAAAATCTGAAGGTCAAGTGCCCTTGCAGAGGGCAAGAAAGTAACAAATGGGACCGTTCAAGCAAGCTCCGAAGGACAACTTTGGACCCAAAGTGCCCTTGCGGAGGGCAGAATGTGCATTTGCAAGAGATCAAGGCAGAAAGCCCGAAAGGGAAGTTTCCTTCGGAGAAAGTGACAAGTCAAACAATGAATTTCTTCGAACATTTTGTCTGAAGAAAATCCATGAAGAAACCAAGGGGCGAATTTCTTCGGAGAAAATGTCCAAAGGAATTCCTTCGGACATTTTGTCCGAAGAAAATTACCAAAGGAAAGCTGAGACAATGAAGGCACGAATACTTCGGACAAAATGTCCGAAGAAATTCGGAAGGCAAAGAAACCCGAAGGGTAAGTGCCTTTGTGGAGGACTCTTGACCATCAAAAAGGGCCTTTTCCTTTTTTTGAAGGGTCACTTTCCCTTTGGAAAAGTTCATTTGCAAAAGTCGAAGAAATTGCTAAAGGATAATGATGGGCCCGAGAATGTCAACTTCAACATGGTGAACTAGTCATTGAAGGTTCAAATGTCTTGTGACGGGCCCACGAACATCAAATTCAAGATAGTAAAAGAGACATTGATTTTCAAATGATGACGGGCCCGCGAGCTTCAAATTCAAGAAGATGGATTAATCATCAGAGGAAAGCTAAAGGACATTTCCTTTGGACAAAATGTCCGAAGGAATTCCTTCAAACATTTCGCCCGAAGGAATTCGAAGACTGAGCGACCCGCCAAGGAAAGACCCAAAAGGAGGCAAAGAATAGCTCGAGAGCTCGAATTGCCAAAAAAAGACAAGAAGTAGCAAGGAAAGAGAGTGGAATAGTAAATCCAGAACGCGGCTATGCACACATAAGACAATGCTTGGAACATTCCAGAAGACACATCCAGCCAAGCGCAGGCACAAACCAAATCAGCCCAGGTGGCAAAAAGAGGTGTCGGCAGGAGAAGTAATTGCTTGCAGATGGAATAGTCTCCACCAAACAGCGATCAAAGGGAGCGCAAGCATTCAATAGAGCGGCCCATTTTTCTTTGTTTAGCATTAATAAGCAGAGAGTTGCATGAATTTTCAAAGGAGGCGGCCTTGTCGTTCAAAGAATAAAGCGACCCATGCTTTAGCAAGAACATTAAACGCAGTTTGAACAACAAAGTCAATGTCTGTGACATATACAGCGTGGTTCTTCCAGGTGTATTTATGGAAAGATGACAACAGCATGAGCGGATTCCTCTTACCAAGGTGTTTAATACAGTATGGGTCGCCGGTTCCTTGAAAAGACTAAAGATGTTTCTCTAAATTCTATATATTTTAACCTCTCAGTTGGAAAAGATATCTCTTAGCTTGTATGGCAAAGCCTTGCAGAATTTACCTCGAATCAAAACAACGTTTTTACCTCCATTTGAATTTGCACTTTTGCATGTCTATGGTTTTGTCTTGTGTTAAGTCATTTTCTTTCATGCTTTCACAGAATGATTCCAACATGTCTAGTGTATTGTGAGTTCTTCTTTTGCAGGTCAGCAAGAAGTGGCCATAGCAAAGTATAGGCGCATGTGAACAGGCTGTCATAGTGTGTCTTAGAACACCTTTGGTAGTCCTTACCTGTATCTCCATAGGACTCCCTGTTGAAACACTGATGCAGAAGAGTTTCTCATGTCAAATGAAGTGTATATCAGCTTGTTCTTGGTGTAAAGTGTATATCAAAGTGAGTAGACCAACCATTTTGGTGCATCACTGTTTTAGTTTAGGTTCCAATTTCGATATTTCTCTCCATTTTCATCCCCCCATTATTAGCAGTAGGAAATCCAGGGCCTCAAGGTGCATCAAGGGGAGCTAGCCCCAAATCTAGAGATTCATCCCTCACGTTTGCCACCCACAGCAAGAAGGATGTCTCCATTGTGTCGCATGGATGAAGAGCGCTGAGCCTCCCTTCACAGAGTGCAATTTACCATGTCAACAACTAGATTTGGAGTTCTTTCAATTATCATTTCTGATAATGCAATGGCTTTTGTGGGATTTAGGATCAGTCAATAGGCTGTCCAACATGGGATTTGTCGTAGCACTTCATCAGACTATTACCCACAGGGCAATGGCCTTGTTGAATCTACGAATAAGAACCTATTGAGGATCATAAGGACTATTGAAGATAATCAAAGATCATGGCATTTCAAGTTGAAGTCAGCTCTATGCGCTGATAGGATCACCTACAAAAGATCAGTAGCCAACTTCCATACAAGCTGGTGTATAGTAAGGAAGCAAGGTTACCCATTTCTCTTGAATTTTCTGCTTTAGAACTAATGCATCAGCTTGAATTGTTGGAGAATGAGCCTATAGAGATCAAGTATGCTGAGCTTACGGAGTTGGAAGAGACAAGAAATCAGTCCATGCTAGCCATGGAAATTCATCAACACAAATGAAGAGAGCTTTTAACAAAGGATTTTCTTCAAGAAGTTTCAAAGAAGGAGATTCAGTCCTCAAGTGGGATGAGGATCGAGTTAAACCAGGGAGGCACACAAAGTTTGATTCCCTTTAGAGTGACCCATACACAATCTCCAACTGTAAATCCCACAGTGCCTTGTAGCTTGCAAAGATGGATGGTCAGAAGCTTCCAATCCCAGTCAATGGGATAAGCATTGCTACTGAAGAGCAAAGCTCCTCAGATCTGTTATTTCTTTGTGAATTCAAAACTCATATATATGGCTAGGTTCTCAATCATAGCAAGGATGCTTCCCAGCTGAGTCGCCAAAATGTTGACAATTTTGACCCCACAGGTCAAATTGCTACCCTTATCATTCGAAAAAATTTATGTCATTGCAGTGGAAGGATCCAAGCAGGTGTTTTGAGGTGTTCAAAGCAATTGTAGGGACAGGTCCAAAAGAGGCCAACGTGTATACATCTTCAACCTTTGGGCCAAGTGTTGGCATTTAGGGTTTCCTTTGGTAAAAGTTTTCCACAAAGAGCCCACGGCAAAAGAACAACACCTATTTCTTTCGGAAGGAATTCATTCAGGTTTTGTCCTTTGTCGAATTCTTTCGGATTTTCTGTCCATAGCATTTTCTGAGACTTTTCCAAAGGGTTTTATTTCATTTTCTCGAAAGACCATTCCCAAGTTCCAAGGGACCATTTGCAAAAGTTCGAAGGTCTTTTTCTCTTCAGAAGGGTTCTTTTTCACAAACCTGAAGGTGCATTTTTGAAATTTTGAAGGACAAAAGATCATTTCGCAAAGTCTTTTACCTTTTGAAAAGGTCCTTTTCAAATATTTTGAAGGGTTCATTCCCTTCGGAAAAAGGGTCTTTTCCAAAAGTTCCGACGACCATATCAAGATTTTTGAAGGGTTCCCTTCGAAAAAGGCATTTTCATAAGGGCAAGTGGACAAAGCAAGATAATTCGAGGGGTGCGTTTCACATTTTCCGAAGGGTTCTTTTTCTTGTCGAAAGGACTTTTACACAATTCCAAAGGGTCGCTTTCATTTCTTCCGAAGGGTATGTTCCCTTCGGGAAGGTTCTTTGCAAGGAGAAAAGGCACTTAACAGAAAAGCCGAAGGGACATTTCACAAAATTCCTAAGGGCAAGTGGACTTTACAACAATGCCGAAGGGACACTTGCATCTCTGAAGGGTTCTTTTCAATTTCTCCAAAGGGTCACTGGCAAATCCGAAAGGGCATTTCAAAAGGGCAAAGGCACTTCACATATTTCCGAAGGATTTCCTTTGGAAAGGAAAAGTTTGAAAGGATTCGTTTGGAGAACTTACCTGCAGGAAGGAAATGGTTCAAAGCTCGAAATAATTCCTTTGGACAATTTGTCCGAAGGAAATGAACAAGAGGAAAATGCCGAAAGAAAGAAAAATACAAAGAGGAAAGTTGCAGACAAAAAGTCCGAAAGAATTCTTTTGGACAAATTGTCTGAAAAAATTCCTTCGGAAGACTTACTAGTGGAGAGTTCAATGCAAAATGTCTGAGAGAATAAGCTTCAAAGAAATTAACCGCGGACAATTTGTTTGAAGACAAAACCCTGAAGAGAAAACTCCAAAGTGAATAGATAGACAAAAGCGAGAAAACCCTGAGGACAAATTGTCCAAAGAACAAATGTGAAATATTCTGAGCCAATTTTTTCAAATTTTCAATTACAATCAGCAAAGCAATACACAGTGGTTAGGGTTAGCCTTAAACTAAATGATCCTGAAGCAACTTTAACCAGAATGTACATTAGGATTCTGAGGAGGCCAAGGTGTGAGCATTGGTCAGAGGATTTGAATGCAGAAACAGAACTGGAAGGAACTCAAACCAAGAATGGCGCCAATGATGGCGAGCATATGTCAGAAGATCGGCTACTACTACAAGTACTGAAAAGAAACTCAACACCAAGTATGTGCTACCCAATCCAGTATGGAGTTGAGGCGACCATATGGCGGAGTACTACGAATTACAATGCTAAAAGAAACTCAACACCAAGTATGTGCTACGCAATCCAATATGGAGTTGAGGCGACCATATGGCCGAGTGCTACGAAATACAATGCTATGAAGGGAAAAAAGCAAGAACGCTGAAATACTCAACATCAAGAATGTGCTTTCCAACCCAAGACAGAATGGAAGCTACCATATGATGGAGATATAAAGTATTACAATGTAGTTTCCGAACATAAGATCAGCATTACAAATCATGATTAAGCAATGATTAAAGAACTGCTATCAGTACTACTGCCAGCTTACAATATGATAAAGAATTCCCCTGCCAAGAGCATAGATTTTAGAACCATTCAACGAGCATTTTAATAGAGAATTCTCCTTGTTTAATGGGGTTACCAAAACTGATTTCTTCTCTCAAAAAACAGATTCAAGATTCTGGTCTGTTTAGATCTGCACCTTTAAATGTAAAACCAGCACCCTGAGATCACACTAAAATGGACATATCTCTCACACAACTCATCTAATTGACGTGAAATGAAAAGCAAAAGACCCTAATGATGAAGGCGCCCAAGATTGGAACACAAAACAGACCCAAAGGTTTCTATTTAATTTATGCACGAATGCCAATGCAACCACAAATGGTACAACCCAGCAAGAGGGGCGATTTGCCTTTAAAAATCACGGCCTTCATTAAAAATTCTACAACTTACAGACAAGGGCCGCCCTTCACAAACAGAGAGATATAGACAATACCCGTAATGAATTTTTTTGTTTTTTTTGACTTATGAACAAAAACACAGTCTGTTGTGATGAATATGAAATCCCTGAATTTCTCATAAACTGATCTATAAAACCACACACTGACTACGATGCACAAAATCCACTACAAAACAATCAGACTACCCTATCTCACCACTAGTCACTATCTTTCAAGCAAGAAGCAATGCCAAGCTAGGAGGCTTTCATTCCTCAAAGCAATCCCAAAGCCAATCCGGCAGCATAACATTCCTGTAAAAAAAGATCATCCAAGTGAGGACCAATGGCTTCCTTTTATAATTTCCGTTTGACCCTTCTAAAAACCCTATCCTCCAATAGGTGGCGTCCCACTTTCTTAAGCAAAATTTTGACTTTATATTATAAACTTTTATTTCCTCCTTGAAGTTGGCACCCAACTTAAGCTTGGATTAAATCTTTAATAAGAATTATAATTAATTCCTTCAATGAGGCGCCCACCCCATAAAGAACATTTTTTTAAACAACTTAAAGTGAAGTAGCTAGGCCACAGGGAAAGTCAATGTTAAAATATAACATTAAAACATGACTTAATTAAAATAATTCGACTTATCTCTCCATTTGTGCCCCAAAGCCCAAAAATGAGTAAGCCATGAAATGGAAAGCCAACCGTGCCAAAACCAACAGGACCACTGCCAGAAATAGAATTTACTAAAAATATAAATTCTTAAAGATGCTCAGAATGCCAAAAAGAACATATCACTACGAAGCTCTCTGAAAACTCAGAAAGAATCCGTCATTGAATCAACCAACCTCAAGCAAGAGCATCCTTCAAAACAAGAAACCCTAATTTTACCTTCCGAGTAGCCTACGGGTCTCAAGAATAGGCCAACGGTCACTGGAAAGATCATGCTCGAGAAGGGGACATTACAGTCTGCCCTCCCCAAGATTGCTTGTCCTCAAGCAATTGCAAACCTGGATGCTGCAGAATCTCATCATTCTCCCAAGTTGCATCCTCCATAAGCAAATTTTTCCACTTCACCAAGTATTCTCTAATTGTTCTTTTCCTCAAAGAATGTTCTCTGTAATCAAGTATCTCCTCTGGAATTAAAACCAACTGTCCGTCATCCAAAGGTGGCCACTGTGATGAAGCAACATCATTGTGTCCAAGTGCTTTTTTGAGGCGAGACTCGTGGAAGACATTGTGTACTCTGCTATCAGAAGGTAGCTCCAACTCATAAGCTACTGTTTCAACCTTTCTGATAACCTTGAATGGCCCATAGAAACGAGGTTTGAGCTTCTCAGCTCCACTCTTTTTAAGAGTAGACTGTCTGTAAGGCTGTAATCGAAGATAAACCATATCCCCAACCTCGAAAGAGCGCTCAACACGCCGTTAATCAGCATACATCTTCTGCTGATTCTGTGCCATCTGAAGATTGTTCTTCAATGATTTCATGATATCTTGACTCTACTGCAATAAGTCCTTGGCTTGAGGAGCTTTGTTATCACCAAACACCAAATCAGCAAAGCTAGAAGCTTCATAACCATAAAGAGCCAAGAAAGGTGACATCTTTATTGACATGTGGAAAGAAGAATTATAGTAGTATTCGCCTATGTGAAGCCACTTCACCCATGCTCTTTGCTGCTTGGAAACATAGTTTCTCAAATAGCCTTCCAACCACTTGTTCAATATTTCTATTTGTCCATCTGTTTGGGGGTGATAACTAGTGCTTGGAGTAAGCATAGTACCACTCATTCTGAAGACCTCTTGCCAAAAAGTGCTTAGGGACTTGCTATCCCTATCACTCAATGTTTTTTGGCAGCCCATGTAACCTAAACACCTCATGAAAAAACAGATCTACAACTTGCGCTGCTGAAAAAGAGTTGGTAATGGCAAAGAAGTAAGCAAATTTGGTTAATCTATCCACTACAACATAGATAGAATCCTTCCCTTGGACCTTGGGCAATACCGTGATGAAGTCCATCGATATGCTTTCCCATTTTTATTGAGAATAGGGAGAGGTTGCAGCAATTCGGCTGGTAGAGTATGCCCATTCTTGTTCATTTGACAAGTGGGACACTCCTGAATATAGCGTTGAACTTCCCCTTTCAACCCTTTCCAAGAAAATCTTTCCCAAATCTGCCTATATGTTTTAAAGAAGCCTTGATGACCAACAAGTGGAATGTCATGAAATGTCAACAAAATCTTCTTTTTGAGCTTAGAATCAGCCACCCAAAAGATCCTACCCTTGTATTGAATCAGCTCTTCAATCACCTTGTACCTTTCATCATAAAAAGTACCCTCAATAATGCTGATTGCAAACTGATTTTTGGCATAATCAGCAAGCAACATGTCCTTCCAATCAACAGTAAGCTCGCACAGTGAGCTTAAATGGGGTCTCCTAGATAGAGCATCAGCCACAATGTTGTTTTTCCCCTTGACATACTCGATGTCAAAATCGTAAGCTTGGAGCTTACTCACCCACTTTCGTTGCCTTTCGTTCAGATCCTTTTGATGCATAAAGTGCTTGAGACTGTTATGATCAGTCTTGACCAAAAACTTGTTTCCCACCAAATACTGTCTGAACTTAGCTAATGCATGCATAATGGCAAGCATTTCCTTGTCATAAATGGAGTAGGTTCTTTCAACACCTCTTAGCTTTCTACTCTCAAACACTATGGGATGTTTGTTTTGCATCAAAACAGCCCCAACTCCTTCACTGGATGCATCACACTGTAGCTCGAAAGGCTTGGAGAAATCCGGAATAGCCAAAATCGGACAAGAGCTCATGATCCTCTTAAACTTATCAAAAGTAGATTGAGCCTTTTCTGACCAACAAAAGGCCCTTTTTTTCGTGAGATCAGTAAGAGGAGCAGCATTTTGTGAGTACCCTTTCACAAACCTTCTGTAAAATCCACAAAGACCCAAGAACTCTTTCAATTGAGTCAAGTTCTCAGGAGGTGGCCAATCAACAACGGCCTTGATCTTTTCCGGATCAACCTTCACTCTCTCAGCACTGATTATGTGACCAAGGTACAGTAACTCCTCCATTCCAAATTCACATTTGGATGCTTTGGCGAACAAGCTCTCAGATTCTAGGATGCTAAACACTTCCTCCAAGTGCTTGAGATGTTCATCCCATGTCTTGCTAAAAATCAGGATATCATAAAAAAAAATCAATACAAACTTCCTCAGCTGTTTCTGAAAAACTCAGTTCTTGCAAGACTGGAAAGTAGCAGGAGCATTAGTCAACCCAAATGGCATGACTAGAAACTCGAAGTGGCCATAGTGACATCTAAAAGTTGTCTTCTCAACATCTGATCCCCTCATCCTAATCTGGTGGTAGCCCGATCTCAAATCGATCTTTGAAAAGAACTTGGCTCCATGTAGCTCATCAATGAGCTTATCTATCCTTGGAATGGGGTATCGGTTTTTTATGGTGCTTTGATTCAAAGCACAATAGTCCACACACATGCGCATGGTACCATCCTTCACAAGAACCACTGCTGAAGCGAAGGGGCTCTTGCTTGGGCGAATGAAACCCATCTCCAAGAGTTCCAGAATGTTTTTCTCAATCTCATCCTTCTGCTTTTTGGGGTACCGATATGGAGTTGTAATAACCGGTCTAGCTTCTTCCTTGAGCTCTATGATATGTTTCGAACCCCGTTCAGGTGGTGGTCCAGGAGGCAAATCAACAAATACCTTGCTCTTCTTTGAGAGTAGACACTGAACATCAAGAGGATAGTCTCTCTTAGTTTCAACCGGACTAGCAGGAAGAATCATACATTTTGCAACCCACTCAGCTTGATCATGACGGATCAGCCTTGCCATTCTCTTGAATGACACAACCCGAGGTCCCCCATTGGACATTCCTCTTAGTACTATCATCTTCCCATCGGATTGAAACTTGAGCTCCATAGTTTGTAGATTTAAGGAGATCTCTCCAAGTGAATGCAGCCATTGAATGCCTAGAACAGCATCCGTATCTCCAATGTTGACTACATAGAAGTCGTCCTTGACTTCATAGTTTCCCAATTGCATAGTCATGTTTGAGATCTTTTTGGTGCATGAGATGTGGAACCCATCAGCAACCATGACCTTGAAGCCTTCAAACTCTTCTGTTTGCAGCCCCTTCTTTGCCACCACAACTTCATCAATGAAGTTATGTGTTGCTCCAATGTCAATCAAAGCAACTATTCGCTGCCCCTTAATCATCCCTCGAACTTTGAAGGATTCGTTCCTTTGGAAGCTCGAAAGTTGAGCCAAAATGCCTCCACTTTCTTTTTCATCTTCGGACTCTTCTGGAGCTCTTTCCACTTCACTATCTTCAAAATCAGACTGCTGGTCTGAAAAATCAGAATTACTTTCACCAGCTGAATAGTACTCAATCTGGTGAAATTTGACTCCCTTTGGGCAAACATGATCTTGAGACCATTTTTCTCTACACCGGAAACATAGCCCCTTTCTTCTGAGTTCGTTCAGTGTCTCAGGATCCAATCTTGTGACATGAGGATTACGCTGATTGAACTCCTTATGCTGAGGTCTTAAAGGAGGTCTATGATGAGGTCTTTTTCCTTTATCCCCCTTGTGAAAGGACGGCTTGGATTGAAACTTCGCCTTAGGAGCAGCGCACTCCATGTTTCTTGCTTTCTTCATTGCAACCTGTAGGGATGGTGGATCAAAGGCTTTAATCCAACCCTTGAGTGGTTCCATCAATCTTTCACTGAAAAGGATCACTGACCGCCTCTCCGTGATGCCAGTGACCATCACTAAAAGTCTCTGGAACTCAGCTATGTAGGCATCAATTGTGTCATACTGCTTCAACTGTGCCATACTGCTTCAACTGTGCCAATTCTCTTAAATGTATATCAGGATCTTTTTTCTCAAATCTCTCGATGAGCCTATTGGTGAAATCATCATAGGTAGTGATAGACCGATGACCTAAGGTGACTAGACTAATGACTCAATGTCAAGAATGTGCTTTCCAACCTGAGACGGAATGGAAGCTACCATATGACGGAGATATAAAGTATTACAATGCAGTTTCTAAACATAAGATCAGCATTACAAATCATGATTAAGCAATGATTAAAGAACTGTTGTCAGTACTACTGCCAGCTTACAATATGATAAAGAATTCGCCTGCCAAGAGCATAAATTTAGAACCATTCAACGAGCATTTTAATAGAGAATTCTCCTTGCTTAATGGGGTTACCGAAACTGATTTCTTCTCTCAAAAAATAGATTCAAGATTATGGTCTGTTCAGATCTACACCTTTAAATGTAAAACCAGCAACCTGAGATCACACTAAAATGGACATATCTCTCACACAACTCATCTAATTGACGTGAAACGAAAAGCAAAAGACCCTAATGATGAAGGCATCCAAGATTGGAACACAAAACAGACCCAAAGGTTTCTATTTAATTTATGCACGAATCCCAATGCAACCATAAATAGTACAGCCCAGCAAGAGGGGCGATTTGCCTTTAAAAATCACAGCCTTCATTAAAAATTCTACAACTTACAAACAAGGGGCGCCCTTCACAAACAGAGAGATATAGACAATACCCATAATGAATTTTTTTGTCTTTTTGACTTATGAACAAAAACACAGTCTGCTGTGATGAATATGAAATTATTGAATTTTTCATAAACTGATCTATAAAACCACACACTGACTACGATGCACAAAATCCACTACAAAACAATCAGACTACCCTATTTCACCACTGGTCGCTATCTTTCAAGTGAGAAGCAATGCCAAGCTAGGAAGCTTTCATTCCTCGAAGCAATCCCAAAGCCAATCCCGCAGAATAACATACCTGTAAAAAAAAGATCATCCAAGTGAGGACCAATGGCTTCCTTTTATAATTTCCGTTTGACCCTTCTAGAAACCCTATCCTCCAATAGGTGGCGTCCCACTTTCCTAAGCAAAATTTTGACTTTATATTATAAACTTTTATTTCCTCCTTGAAGTTGGCGCCCAACTT
Organism: Torreya grandis; assembly: GCA_037957365.1. Taxonomy (NCBI): domain Eukaryota; kingdom Viridiplantae; phylum Streptophyta; class Pinopsida; order Cupressales; family Taxaceae; genus Torreya; species Torreya grandis. The sequence goes on along the minus strand of JARHVA010001659.1, from coordinate 600,371 downwards.
AAGCTTGGATTAAATCTTTAATAAGAATTATAATTAATTCCTTCAATGAGGCGCCCACCCCATAAAGAACATCTTTTTAAACAACTTAAAGTGAAGTAACTAGGCCACGGGGAAAGTCAATGTTAAAATATAACATTAAAACATGACTTAATTAAAATAATTCGACTTATCTCTCCATTTGTGCCCCAAAGCCCAAAAATGAGTAAGCCAACTGATCAAACTGAAATGGAAAGCCAACCGTGCCGAAACCAACAGGGCCACTGCTAGAAATAGAATTTACTAAAAATAGTAAATCCCTGAAGATGCTCAGAATGCCAAAAAGAACATATCACTGCGAAGCTCTCTGAAAACCCAGAAAGAATCCGCCATTGAATCAACCAACTTCAATCAAGAGCATCCTTCAAAACAAAAAACCCTAATTTTACCTTCTGAGTAGCCTACGGGTCTCAGGAATAGGCCAACGGTCACTGGAAAGATCGTGCTCGAGAAGGGGACATTACAAAATGCCCGATACGAAATATGCCCGTGGAAATCAACAGGAACAAAGGCAAACAGCCTACTTGCAAGTGAAGAAATAGCCCGAAGCAATACATGCAGAAATGAAGAGCACAAGTACAAGAGACCAAGGAATTTCAAGGAGTCGACATGGATTTTTCATGCATGCTTCAGTTGTCAAAGAGCTTTTTCATGCAAGTAGAGATGAGCTGAGGTTGACTAGTCTTGCACATGAGTTGACAAGTCACGCTTCTCTTTTGTTTTCATGCAATACAAAGCTTTTCAACGCTTCCAGCTGGTTCAAGTGGAGTTCTCCTTTCAAGGTGTGGTGTAGTTTTCATTCAAGGAAAGGTTTATTGGAGGTTGTCTAGTCTTGAGTTCTAGTTGACTGGTTATCAAGTCCACATCCACTCATGCTTTCCACGCAATAGAGGACATTCTCACATTCCAACTCAGCTTCAAATCAATTCAAGCTTGAGTTAAGACATCCAAAGTTGGCGTGGATTTCATGCATGGGGTAGATTAGTCCAAAATGAGCCAACCATCCATTTTCAACGCCAAAGAGCTTTTCATGCAAGGCATAATACAAAAGAATATTATTTTTAAAGGTCTTGTTATCTTTGGACAGCTGTAATTGGACTTGGGATGATGTGGGAGTTAATCTCTTCTATTTTCAGCGCCAATCTTTGGCTTGTGTATGTTTTTCTATATAAGTTGGCTTTTTAGCCTTGATTGGTATCCTCTTTTTGGCAAGACCATACTCTGTCAAAAATTTGTGCTGTGTAACCTTTTCAGATTAATAGGACAATTTTTAGACTCCAAAGTGTTGGTATAGTGTATTTATGTCATTGATTTGCATATGTGATAGAATTTTCTTATCAAGTTTTGATTCTTACCTAGTTACTAGCTGATCAGATTATGCCGGTCATGTTTTGTATTAAACATCTCTTCGCTGAAGTTACAATGGATATAAATGGCTGGTTAGTGCTTTGAATCAAGTCTATTCCTTCATTTTCCTCAAGCTTTGATCACCAGATAGAACTTTTTCATGAAATACTGATGTGTAGGGATCAATTGGGTTAAACATTCAGTTTGTTTATTGTCTGATTAATGTTTTTAGAAGCTCAAATTGAGTGGATCAATCAAAATTCATGTGTATCACCATCATTAGGTAGGATTTCCCTTCAAGTTTCTTTCTTCCCTTTTCCTTGGCAGTTTGTAGCGTAGAGTAGAGATCCTAATTGATACATCAACGGGAGCTAGCCCTTACAATCTAGAGATTCAATCAACTGATTAGGTTATCCATAGTCTAGGATTGTTTCCATGTTTCAACATACTGTGAAGGCCTGAAACTACCTTCACAAGGGTGCGAGTCTGATTGACAATACAACCCACTTATCACACAAAGCCATATTTTGCCAATAAGTGTCAATAATGCCCATGCCACCTTCATCACGAGGGAGGCAGCAAATGTTCCATGCCACCCCGATGAAATCCCCGAGCCCTATTAGAATTGGCCTAGAGGAAATCTCTGAGAGGCTTGGCCAGATTATCGTAAGAGGCTTTGGAGGGAGCCTATAAGGAGGAATAGTAAACATGTGTGGCAGCCAAGATCTTTGTGCAAATATGAAACTTCCCCGCTAGAGATCGGGGCTTGGTGATCCAATACACAATCTTTCTTTCAATCCTGTTGAGGACATATTGCTAAAGCTCGGTCGGCAAGCTGTCAAAAGCAAAGAGGATGCCCAAGAACTTGAATTGTTCCCACAAGAAATCCACTGCCAATTAAACTTCCTATGCCACGCAGGCATAGGCATCATGCTTTGACGAAAACATTTGGTTTTCCTCCATTGAATGCTAGATCTGGAACCCAAACAATATGTCTGGGCATTGCATAGCTTCATTAAAAGTGGCCTTTTGCTCTTCAAGCATGAGGAAGGTGTCATCTGCAAAGTGGCCATTGATGCGCTAAGAGGTGCGATCAGGCAAAACAATGCCACGAATGAGCCCTTGAGAAGCCTTAGAAGCCAAGAGGTAATCCAGGACTTCAATGGATAAGACATAAAGTGCTGGAGCAAGGGGACAACCTTGGCGAATAGACCATTGGAGCTCGATCCGCGCAGCTTGATGCCCATTCATAGTGAAACAGGGTGAGACATCATGAAGCAAAATCTGCACTGCATAAATAACATAGGGACCAAAGTTGAGAGCCTTGAGCATGTCAAGAATAAATTGCCACTCTATCTTGTCATAAGCCTTTTCAAAGTCCAATTTGAGAAAAATAGTTCTCTGAAGAGAGGAGCGGGCCCAAGCCATGCCCTCCCAGTCTGCAATAAAATTATCCAAAATATGTCACCCTCTAATAAATCCTATTTGCTCTGGGCTAACAATGGCAAGTAGGATGCGCTGAATGCGGTTAGTGAGGGCTTTGGCAAGAATCTTGTAAGAGACATTGAGCAGGGTTTTCAGCCTCCAACTAGTAAGAAACTCAGGATCTCTGGCTTTGGGAATGAATTTGATATTTTCTTGATTGATCATGGGTCTAAGAGACTGCGTCAAGTCAGGTCTAGTAAACTCCCAAGTGGTTTTGTAAAATTTGCAAGGGAAGCCATCGAGGTCGGGGGCTTTATCATTGCTCATACAGTTCAAAGCCTATGTAAGCTCCTGCAAGGTGAGCGAGGCATCACAAAGTTGTTGGTCAGTTGGCTTGAACTTGCAAGGCACCACATTGAGGCAATTCTGAAGAGCTTGGGACCGCACAACCATGAAAGGTTGTGCTTGGAAAACCATCCTGTAATACTCAAGAAAGGTCGAGGAGATATCAAACTGGGAGGTAAGTTGGGATTGAGCCACTTGAATGGCCTTAATTTGTCAACAAGCTTGCTTGGCTTTCAACGCTTTAAAGAACTCCTTGGAGGCTTTGTCACCAATTTTGAGCTAGTGCAGCTGAGCGCGGAGTTGGGTGCCTCTGGTTGTATGGCTATCCACCACCTTGAGGTGGTGTTTGAGGGAGGCAGCTAGCCTCTGCAACTTCACGTTGAAAGGATCAGTCTCGAGGGAGCTGGATACTTGTTTGAACTCATTGAGCGTGGCCTCCTCTAAGCGGTTGCCAATCCGGGCGACATGTTTGCCATGGTAGCAGAGGAAGGATGTGGTACGTAGAATGGCCTCATTTCACCAGTCAATCTAGTCGGCGGCGTATGGGGGCTATGGGGCCAAGTTCCAAATCAGTTGGATGAGTCAGATGGTACCAACGTGACTCAGCATGGAAGTATTGAGAATAAACTAATTACATGGCACATTGTACTGCCCAGAGGTCCATTCCACTTTGTAGGAAATGGGCAAGTGGTCTAACAAAATAATCTTTGAGTGGACGTTGATAGGTTGGCCATCAATGCTGGGAAAGGAAAAAAGATTTTGCTCTGATATCATCAAGCGGTCAAGCCATTTGAGCATGCGGTGATCCCCAGATTGGTAGTTCGACCATGTAAACCAAGACGTGGGGTTAATTGTCCGCCGTCGGAGGAAAGGGTCTGCCAGCCCCCATTTATTTTTGAAATATTACCAAGCGTCACATTCACCAACACACTAATGCATAGGGAGGGCCCCAGCCTTGTCTTGGGGTGTTCAATCATATTGAAGTCGCCGCACACAAGCCACGTGGTAGTAGGCTGCCCATCTGCCAAAGATCGCCAAAGCAAGGAGTGGTCAAGGCCATCATTGGGAGCATAGATGTTGAGAGTGCCAAATGGATGGTCATCAATGTCAAGAATAATCCAAATCGCCCGATGTGATGGTCCTCCCCCATGGCAATGATGTTGGGAGAGACCTTAGGGGTAACTAAAATACAAGCGCCACCATGCCCTGCCTCGTGTAAGGTGGTAATCTGGGTGGCATCAAGCCCAATGCTTCACAAGGATGTTTGGAGGAGAAAGCCGGATACTTTAATTTCCTACAAACAGAGAATATCTAAAAAACCAATATGTTGAGAAGCAACACACACAGAGTATTTATGGGTAGACTCTATAAGACCCCTAACATTCTATGATATCACATTCATAGGGAAGGGTCATCCATTTGAAGCTCCCCTTGCCCGTCTTCAAAATTTGCTAACGCTGCAAAGCTGTTGTGTTGGTGAGGATGTGAAATTTCGTCGACCGCAATGAAGTGGCCTTTGGCATCATGCTCCTCCCAAGGAGAGTTTGCACCCCCGTGAGGTGGGCTACGAGACCATTGAGAGAATAAGCCACTAGTTGAGAGAACATCAACCATAGGCATATTGATATTTTGGGAAGCCGGAGAAATGTTCTACAGGGATGAAGGAACCGGAGTGGTAGGGGGCGGTAGAGAAGTCCCCTCAGAGGGTGCGATCACTAGAGGAGAATCCTCCCATGGTGGTTGGGGTGTGCTTTGTGGCTTAGGGCCCGATGACCATTTAGGGGGCAATGTGGTCCAACCATCACCCTGGTCTGTCGGTTTGGGCTTTAGGTTTAAGGAGGCAGTTGAGGAGGCTTGGGACGACTCTAAGGAGGCAATTGAGGAGGCTTGGGACGACCCATTCAAGAACAATCCTTGATGTAGTGGTCCGAAGCTTGACTGTGGAAGCAAGTGTAAAAAATATCTAAACACGCAAAGGGGGACGGATGGCTAGTGACTAGAAACATGCAACAAGATGCTACAAACTATAAAAAAACAAATATAAATAAATATATTTTTATTTCAATTTTTTATATGAAACTTTGAACATGGAGATGAAGACTATGGGTAGAATGAATAAGACGGAAAGAGAGAGGATATGTAGGGGAATGACGAATGATAACAAATTTTCACGTGGTCTACACTGAAATTTGTTGACAACGTGCAAGTAAGGTGGATGGACAAAAGTGGCATTTGCATGTGGGTTGCACTATATAGCCACCAAAATATTTTGATGTTTAAACAAATGAATGGAGGGCAAACAGAGAGGTCCACGAAAAACGTGTTCTGATACCAGTTGTAGAAATTATTCCATATTGGAGAATTTATTTATTGTGAAAGTCAAAGGCTCGGATGTGCACAACACAAAATGGGGTCAGTCAACTTCAATTTTTTTTATGGATTACATTCATTACAACATATAGTGTATTATTCTCCTACAAATATGGAGTCCACACTAATCCACAATCCCATAAATCTCTCTATCCTATCTCCTAAAGATTCACCCTAAATCACTCAACTTATCTTCTGCAAACTCTATATGATTTCTTCTAACAAATCACTTACATTATTTGCACACACATAATGATTAAATAATAATCTAATTTGGAGTATTAAACCCACATGCAAGGACTAAATCTTAATAGAAATTCTGACAATTCTTTAAAAAAAAAGGGATCTAAAAGATCTTAACTATCAAATAATATTAGAAGAATATGATTATAACAAACTTCGAATCATTAAAAACAATATCCATCAGCATTCAACATGAATTATTAATATCAATTTTTGGAAACCAAGCAACTTTGATTTCGGAAATACTATGATGTTGACTGTAAAATGCAGTGATTAAAAAAACTGTTTTTCAATATTATTTGAACATTGACAGAATTTTGCAGTATGTTTTTTTCCATGCCAGTCATGGATGTTTAGCAGCAGTGGAGCATTTTATTCAACATGCTGAGGCCATCATTCAAACCAGGCATGGCATATCTGTTTTTGAGATGAGGCCACAGCCCACCCATCACTTAAGAAGCTGAGACTTCCATTCATAAAAGGAAGTATATCTGTCACTAAAGCAAAACAAGTTCATTTAGAGTTTGACTGTCCTATATATTTGACCCTTTGTTACAGTAGATCGTGATTAAAGGATTACAGTACACTGCACGTTAGCCAATTGTAAGAGATACGTTCTCCCAATTAAAGGATATCAGCAACGTGAAAATAGGCAGTTACTGGTAAATAGGATCAAGGTAAATGTTCATACAGGTCATACCTAAGCAAGTATCAACTAGCTCCAAACATTTATGCTATTCTAGTTCAAAGCTTAGTCCCATCCAATGTAGCTTGAGAAAGACCCACTGTGTACTGGAAACAGGGTAAATTACACACTCTTCAGATGAAATAGGTTAAGGCTTTAATAGTTAATAAAAACGAGTGTCTGACCTGTGCATAATTGGAGAAACCCTATTGTGAAAAATCCATTAAGTTGCTCTGTTTCCGATTGAAATTGCCAGTTGCTCTTACTCGGATGCTGCTGACAGAGTATACAATAAAATTTGTACCAATAAAAAATGCAAAAGATATGACCGAAACAATCTTCAGCTTGCATGTTTATGGAATAATAAGAACCACGATGACTGTCCCATTGTCTGTTTCAACAGTGACAACGGACCTATATGAAAGTGTCCAAGAAAAGTAGTAATCTTCAGGGTGAATGATGGAATTCGAATATTAGTTTCATCATTTTTCATATAATAAAATTATCAGTCTAAAAAAAACACAGCTGGAGATGCAATAAATTACAACTATGAGATATCTTCGCTAAGTTCTAGCTCATCTTGTTCATTAGCCTTGTCAGAAATTGTCTCAAAGCTTTGTTATAACTTACTGGAGTTTATTGTTCTAATTATCTTGTACTTAATTTTTATTTTGATAGGGTAAGTAGAATATCCCAGTGTTTTTTTGTTGTGATGGATAGATGTGAAGACTTATCTACTTGAATATGTCATATATCTTGAAATTCAAACTTTGTGAAAGATGTATGCCTCTGTAAATGCTTGCAGAACCTCACCCTTTTGAGTTTTATTTTAGGTGTTACACCAGCAGAAAGGCTTTTAGACTTGTACCATGGAAAGTGGGGTAACAGTGTGGACCCAGTTTTTGAAGAGCTTCTTTACTGAGTCCAACTAGTCCAAGCACCTGTGAAAGCTTGTTGATACATACTATCAATGAACTCACACTATGATAGTTAAAGGGTTATGAAAGTGCCCTTCTTATAATGTAATTGAATGAGATTTTCTGAAAGCTTTACATGTCTCAGCATTTATGTATTGTTCATTGCTTGGTCTTAAGTATTTGATAAAAAAATATGTTCGTTTGCTGTTTTGAGTGAAGTATAAAGTTTGAATTTGATTCCAAAAAAGGCAATGTATAATTTACAGCTTTTTAATAGAAAATATTTGCATTAATGTGTGATTTGATATTATTGAGCGAAGACTTTATGTGGGGAAAAAGATGTTTTATCAATTAACAATTCCAATTGTTAGCTCTAGTTTCCCTCGAGGACATATTGTCGCTACTGCTGCTAGTGACAATGCATTCAATAAAACAAATTTACGAATATTGGCTAAGGCATTGATAAAAATAAAACGTCATACTTTAGGATTTGAGTTTAATATTGAAAAGCTGCAAATTAAAAATGTAAAAAATATGTTGTGCATGGTTCCTCTTATTCCTTTCTAAATTATAATTTCATGGGCTCTTTACCTTTTTTAAAATAAATTAACCCACCCCTTTTCTACAGAGGGTACTTAACTCCACACACAAACCGAAGGGTTACTGGTTTGGAACATGAGGCTCCCTGGCAACAAGTGCCACAGCCTTGCGTGTTGTTACTATACAAATCCCTGCATATTGTCACCCTATGAATCTTGGGGTTTTTTAATAGTTTCGTATGTGACATTTAGGGACTTGACTATCCAAACATTTAAATTTGCTTGATTAAGAAATTGCATCTTATAAATTCAAGTGATGTTTATTGAGAATGTTTGTTATTTTGTCCTTGCATTTAATTTCATTGGTAATAAAATAGTTACTAGCAATAGATGTTGGGGGCTTTGCCAATACAAACAATAGTGGTAGTGCGGCTAATCCCTTTAGGGTAAAATTAGGAATACATGTAGCTAATTTGTATAAGAATAAATAGGAATGACAGCAACTTTTTGCTTCCCCACACAATCTATGTAATGTCGCCAAATGGGACAATTCAAAAATATTGGGGTTTTCCCTCAAACCCTATCAGCGAAGCACCAACAACAATACAAACTTTAAACAAGCTGGAAATAAGTAACTCAAACCCTAGCCATCAAATGTGTAATTGTAGGAATTATTGGCCATTTTGGCCCACATATGAAGCTCTTGCATGGTTTGATGAAACATTGGGTCAAAGGCTTAGAAATAGATCCGGCAGCAGTGTTCAAGGATAACCCTGTAAGCCAAAAGCTAAATGAAAAATCTCTTATTCGGCTAAGTCTTTTACTTGTTCATTCTTTTGGAGAACAAGTGAAAGGTGATTTCTTTCGGGCCTATTTTGGTTTCCTTTTCTTTTCAAGAAAATCGTGCGGATAATTTCCCCAAACGAATTCTTTCTTCTTTTACCTAAGTGTTCTCTCTTCGAGAGTTTTGTCTCGGTTTCTTTTGTTCAAGTGTCGGAAGGCTTTGAGAAAATTGTTCCGAAAGAATTGTTCCAAGCAAAAGTTTCGAAAGATACTTTTAAAGCGAAGTGTTCGAAACAATTTTTTCTAAGGGTTTTCTCGAAAAAACGGTCCAAAACAAAACTCCGAAGGATCATTTCAAGATTTTCGAAGGGATCTTTCCCTTAGAGAAAGCCCTTTTCAAGAAACCTGAAGGGCTCTTTCCCTTTGGGAAAGTTCATTTTCAAAAAATCCGAAGGGTACTTTACATTCGGAAAGGGACCATTTCACAACCCGAAAGGTACCTTGTAAAAATGCAAGAACATGAATTCCTTCGGACAAATTATCCGCGGGAAAGTGATAAGCAAAAGCCCGAGAAAAAGAGCCCGAAAGGATGTCGAAGACAATGCCTGAAATGAAAGTCTGAAGAAATTGATGATGAACCCGCAAACATCAAGTTTGAGCCCTTGCAAGTAGTCGTTGGCGTTTAAAAGACCAAAAGGAGCTGCGCAACCTATGGACTCGCATCGACATAAATAAGATAAATTCAAGAAAACTAATGTCCTTAGATTGGTTTTCCATCTAAAGGGAAGATCTGGTCTTGGTTTCAAGGCAAGAGCTGGTAGGTGAAGTTAATGGGGAGTCCTCATCCTTCAACATGGCCATCATCTTCGACAAACAGTCAACAAATGTAAAAGTTTATAGATGTAAGAATTTTGTCCTCATACATAAGCAAACAAGTGGAGGATGGTGTGGAGATGAAAGATAAAGATCAAGCAATTAGAAAAGATAGCTTGAGCATTTAAGACATTCCTAGACTTTTCCTTCTTAGTGGACCATGACATCGTCGTCTTCAGCGAGTTTTGTCTTCTAGTGCGTTTCTCAACCAATGAGAGCGCTGGAAGACTATTGGAGCTAATGGTAATTATTTAGCAAGCTTGTGCATGATGGTCTTGTGAAGAAGTGTTCTTCCATGTACCTTGTCCTTACCTATTTTCAAATATTTTTAGGTTAGTTGTAGGTCTGAACTTGAGCTTTTTTCGTCATTAATGGACGCTTGGTGTGAAATTTGAAGTTCCTGTCTGCTTCATATATGGTTTAGTGAGCCTAGATTATGAAACATTGATGCAAATTAACCGATTGTGAGGTTATGTAAGCAAAATTATCTTATGTTGAATTAGTGTTTATTTCATGCTTATGTGGGTCACTCTCTACTTGGTGCATCACCTTTCTTTGTTCAGTTTTCCCTTTTTATGTTATCTTTCTCTCCCTTTTCCTTGGTCAACAACAAGTTTTAGTGTATGAGAACAGATGAAGTCAAGCATTTGAGGAGCTAGCCTCATTAAAAATCCTAGAGGTTTAACCTCACTACAGGGTACCCACAGCTTGAGGTTGCTCCAATTTTGTAGCTGGGAGTGAGAGACCCTGAAAAACTCTCCCACAAGAGTGCAATCCACACTTAAACAATTTCTGGCACACTCGATAAGACCTTTTCAAGAAATATTTGTCAAGTTCGATGTTGGTTTGATCAATTTGTAGCGGTTGTAACTTTCATTTTTCAATATCTGACGACTCCAAAGAATACTCAGCAATCTGGTGGCAAAACAATAACTATCTTTCATGCCAAATGTGACTACAAGATCGACTTTTGCAGGGATTCCTTTTGAATTTATTGAATTACCTTTAAACTCAGCGAGAAGGTTGAGGTTCGTCCATACCCACCCATACGTAGGAAACTACTTTCCTAAACCAGTGGTAAGGTATACCTACATGAGAAGATCATTGTTAGCCCCTCTTGCTACCATGATTCCCCAAAAGCTTTTGTGGACTTCAGTAGCCAAAGTCCTTTAAATTTGCCATAATATGACCCTATTTCACAGGAGACCAAGCTATAACTCCTATTGAACACATCACAGACACTGAATTTTTGCAATATTCATAATGTCACAATAAAAAATGTAGCCATTAGGTTATTGGCTATATCCTTTAAGGGAAAGGCTTTAGATTGGTATAAAGATCTAGCTCCTAACTCAATTCAATCATGGGATCAGTTGGGAACAACCTTATGCAAGAGTTTGCATATAAGAGTGACCATTTGTCACTAGCAAAACAACTTACCACAATCAAAAGAGCCCCCCATGAAGTCATGCAAGACTTCAATGTGAGATTTCAAAAGGCTTGGAACATAATTTCAGCTGTCACTAGACCATCTCCAAACTTTGTCTTATATTATTTAAAGGCTCTAAATAGCGATATAGCAATAATGATCCAAACTATGGGAGGGGATGTATTCCCAGATGCATATGAGGTGGCCATTAAAGCAAAAAATTGCCTGGTTCAAGTTGGCAAGCTTACTCCTAGACCCCCAATGTCTTTTTTCCTTGAGATCAGACCACCTCTTGCAGTTGTCACCCCACTTGATGTTATCCTTCCAACTCCAACTATTGTTGTACCTTCACCAAAGCAAGAGAAGGCCTCCATTAGTGGATCCAACGACTCCCAAGATCAAAAGAACTACTTAGAACTGAAGAGCATGCTCCAATCCTTGGGAAATGATGTGGTCAACATCAAGAGGAAGCAAGCTTATAGTAAGTCATATCAAGCTCCATATTAGCTTTAACAGCAGCCTTATCAAGCAAATAGGCTGCCTTACAAAGGAGGTTTCCAAGGACAGGGGCAACCTAATTATGCTAGACAGCACAATTATAATCCAAATGTTGTAGGCCCTTCCAATTCTTTAGTTCCTATTCAAAACAATATGGCTCAAGAGGCTGAAGGGACAATGCCTTGGAATCAGTGTTTTGGGCAATCCATTATCCCAACTAATGGTTCTAACTAGGCTTTCAATGACCAATGGCAGCAGGTTATTGTTTATGGCTACAATCAAGCTCTTATGGCTCAAAGCACGGAGATCCCCATGATGACAAAGCCAGAGCAGTCTCCACAAGACCAAGGCTCTGATCAGTTACCAAACCAATCGAATGTTACAATGGTCATCAATGAACAAGAAGAGTGTTATGCACTCAATCAACAAGCTAGTTCTAGCCAAGCATACATTCTAGTGGCGGCGAATACAAGGTTCAAAAGAAGGAATATGGATGGCAACCAAGAAGCATTTGAAAATCCTCCTGTCATTACTCCTTCACTGTCTAAGCCTAATGACCCTGTTGTCACTCCAAAGGTCTCGACACCTCTGCAAGGCCCACAAATTCAACAAGTAGCAGTAGTGACTCCCAAGGCACAAACAAAAGTTAGCAATACACCAATTAACATTGTTGAGCAAATGAAGAAATCCAATGTGAACGCACCAATGTGGAACATGCTTTCCATGCCCGATCAAGTGGATATCCTTCAAGAAGACTTGTCCAAGATAAGTGTTACAACAACTACAGGTAGACAACCAAGCAAATAAACTGAGGTCTTTAGTAATGCAACCCAAGGTCCTATGGAAGAAGGGTCAAGTAAGGTGGTCAAGCCTCCTTTGTTCTATATTTCATTAGTCATTGGTGATTCTTTTATGCATAATTGCATGGTAGATAGTGGAGCTAGCACTTCAATAATGTCAAAATCAATAGCAGACCAGCTTGGTTTTAATTATGAACCCCAATTCAAGGGAGTTTTGCAGCGTGATGGATCTTCCACTAAAATAGTTGTTATTATCAAAGGTCTTAGCATGGCCCTGCATGCTTGTCCTAGTGTTTCAGTGGCTCAAGATGTGTTGATTCTAGAGATCACTCCTCGTTTTGCTCTATGCTTATCTAAAAAATTCACAGCAAAGATAGGAGGCTATCTCGTAGCAGATTGGTCATACATGGCATTCAAAACTAAGTACGGGACTAAGGTATCAATCAAGGCTAAACCCATGGCACACTTTCACATTGAGTTTCATCAACCAGATAGCATGAACCTCAACTGCAGTATTCTTGATGAAGATGAATTTACAACTGGTCAAGAGCTGAACACTTCTCTTGAAGAAATTTTAGATTTATTCTTGGATGAGGTATGGGGGGATAATCAATTTCTCAACCCTTTGGAAGGTGTTGAAGAAAGAGACATGGATGTCTATTTGCTACATGAATAAAATCAACTCATGCCTTCCCTCACTGGACCTTTTGACCAATTTTTGGTCTTGCAAGCCAAAATTGGGCACCCCCTCTTTTTCTTTGCAAAAGTCATCCAATCCATGTTTTGGCTAGATCATCCCTCTGCTGCCTTGTGAAAAAATGTTCTTTGCCAGACCTTTCTCATGACAAACCCAGGTGTTTCCCTCATTTTGCTTTGCCAAGTGCAAATCGGGTTTGTGCAGGTGCATTACTTGTCTACTTTTATAAGTAGAAGCGATTTAAGAACCCGAAATAGTCTAAAGTAGTTTCCAAAAGGCAATGGATTTCCTTCAGAGGGAATTTTGACGGCTTGAAGGACGTTTACAAAAAGTCCGAAGGGTGTGTCTTTCCGGAGGGCACTTAGGAAAAAAATGAGGACTTCTTCACTTTTTCGAAGGACGTTTGCAAAAAGTCTGAAAGGTAAGTGCCCTTGCGAAGGGCACCTTGGTCGGTGGTAGGACCAAATCAAAAGTTTCGAAGGGGCATTTCGAGGCACAAAGTGCCCTTGCTGAGGGCACCTTGAGAAAGTGAAGAACAAAGACAAAAGGCCTAAGGGGCACGTGCCCTTCAAAAATAGAAGCAATCAAAAGAAAGAATTCTTTTGGATAAAATCTCTGAAGGAAAGCATGGCAAAAAGCCCAAGACAAACAAGGCTCGATAAGTCAAAGAGAAAGCAAAGAAAAGGCCAAGGCAAAGGAGAAGTCGAAGGAAGGAGACAAAACATGGGCAAAGATAAAACAGAAAAGACAAAACAAGGAACAGTTCCAACTACTGACAAAGACAAAGGAAAAAATCAATGACCACTTAGGCCAAGACAAGTGGCATAGATGACTCAATAAGGAGAATTAATACATTTGGTGAAATATATTTATCGAAAACTAATAAAATAAATTGGTTTTCAAACTATAGAGGAGAGCAGTCGTGTTTTCACGCTTCACCATTAATGTACAGCTAGTTGCCCCCAGCATTGAAGAAAGCATGAACCAGTGACAACAACTTGGGGATGGCTTTGTCAGTTGCTGGGAGTATCCCATGTTTTTACAAGCCCAGGGCAGTAAGGGCAGTGACTTGGACATCTACAACATGGCTCTCCCATACGCAGTTGGAAGAATACGGCAGCAACATGGTTTTTTGGTCTCTGTAGAAGTGTTTAACTCAGCTTGGTTTTCCATTTCTTGATTTGTCAGCGATCTTATTTCCAGTTCTCTATATATCTGTAACTTCTCATTTGAGAAAAAAGATCTCAGCTTGTATGGTGAAGCCCTGAAAGAATTTACCTTGAATTAGAAGAAGCATTTTTACCTCTATTTGAGCTTGCACATTTGCATATATCTATGGCTTTATCCTGTGATAAGTCATTTTCTTTTCATGCTTTCATAAGTTTATTCCAACATATCTAGTGTATTGTGAGTTCTTCTCTTGTAGGTTAACAAGAAGTGTCCAGCTCAGAGTATAGGTGCATGTGAACAAGTTGTCCATAATGTGTTTTAGAACACCTCTGGTAGTTCTTTCTCCCTGTATCTCCATAGGATCCCCTATTGAAACACTGATGCATAAAAGGTTCTCATTAGAATGAAGTGTATGCTTGCTTGTCTATGGTGTAAAGTGTATGTTAATGCTGAGTAGACCAACCATTTTGGTGCATCATTGTTTTAGTTTAGGCTTTGATTTCAGTATTTCTCTCCCTTTTCATCCCCCCTCATTGTTAGCAGTAGGAACTACAGGGCCTCAAGGTGCATCAAGGGGAGCTAACCCCTAATCTAGAGATTCATCCCTCATGTTTGCAACCCATAGCAAGAGGAATTCTCCATTGTGACGTGTGGAGGAAGAGCGTTGAGCCTCCCTTCAGAGGGTGCAATCCACTGCATCAATAGGACCTAAAGACGACCTCGATGGTATGTGGAAGTTGTTCTTTGATGGTTTAAGAAGCAAAAATGGAGGTGTAAAGGCAATGTTGGTTTCCCCTTCAAATGATAAGTGTTTCTCTTCTTATAGGTTTCATTTCAGTTTCTCTTCAAATGCGGTAGAATATGAAGGCTTAATCTATGGCCTTTAATGAGACAGTAAAAAAGGAATCAAAAAGCTACAAACATATGGGGACAGTGAGCTTATAGTAAACCAAGTCAAGGGCTTGAACATTATGAAGAATCCTTTGATGAGGTTCTACAAAAATAGGGTGTGGCACCTAATTAAAGATTTTGAAGCCTTTGACATTCAAGTTGTGCTAAGGAACCAAAATCATCGTGCTGACAGGTTGGCAGTCGTGGGGGCTCAGTTCAACATTCCAAGTAAGCTGAAAGAAGCCAAGGTTTAGCCACACGTCAAGTTGGTGGTGAGCCCATCAATCCCAGAAATGAGGCCCATTAGCAGGTTTTTGAAAATGACAAACAAATTGCTTGTTTCTTACAGCAAGAAGCTGAGTTCTCCTACGCCAACCAAGAGAAGTTTCAACACTAGTATTACGATAAAATCATTCAATTGAAATTTAACAAGCTCCCTAAAGGGCTGGTCACCCTTGAATGCCTTTTCCATGAGGGAGACCATATGAGGAAAGATAACGCAGTAATGTCAACTGATGAAGAAAACTATGAGAGAGGCCTCATCTTCAAGGACAAGCTTCTCAAGCTTGAGAAGGTAAGCAACAAAGCTGAAAGGCACGTTTTCATTGAACTTTATAAAGAGTTTTTAGACATTTTTGCTTGGGAGTATAATGATTTGAGAGGCTTTGATCCAAAGTTAGCCCAGCATACTATAGAGTTGGAGGCTACTACTAAACCTGTAAGGCAAAAACAGAGACTCGTCAACCCCAAAATAGAAGAGCTTATGAGGAAAGAGCTAACCAAATTGATTGAATCCAATATTAGCTTTTCCATCAAACACTCATAATGGGTAGCCAATTTGGTGCCTATAAAGAAGAAAAACAGTGAGATTTGATTGTGTATTGACTTCAGAGATCTAAACAGGGTCTCCTTGAAGGACCATTACCCTTTACCATCCATGGAGTAGCTTCTTCAAATGGTTGCAGGTTCATAACGTTTTTCTCTTTCAGATGGGTACTTGGGATACAATCAGGAGTTGGTGAAAGAGGAAGATCAATACAAGACTGCCTTCACCACCAAGTGGGGCATGTATGCTTATCAAAAAATGCTTTTTGGCTTATCAAATGCTGGGGCCACTTTTCAAAGGGCAATGGACATGGTTTTCTAAGGGATGTTAAATCAATTGATGCTGGGCTTTTTGAATGACATCATAGTTTTCTCTAAGGATGCCAATGAGCACATGGACCATCTAAGATTGATCTTTGAAAGATGTAGAGAGTTGACCATTTTGGTCCTACAGGGCAAAATCAGTCTCCTTTCCCTGTTGTTCTAAGCCAGTTCATTTTTTTATTTTGCACAAGTCTTGTTTCTACGGACTCTGTAGTCTCGTTTCTATAGACTTTGTAGGCTGATTTTTACGAACTCTACATGCTGATTTCTATGGACTCTACAGGCTTATTTCTATGAATTCTACAGGGTGATTTCTACGGACTCTACAGGAAAAAAATAAGTTCCCAACACTTAGGTGATAAAAGGACCTTTGCAACTTTTTCGAAAGGCAATTTTAGAGGCCAAATAGCCCTTGCGGAGGGCAGGAAAGCACTTGAAAAGAACATCGAAAGGGTAAGTTTTCCTTTGGAAAAGTGAACAAAGCAAGTTGGAATTCCTTCGGATTTGTTCAAGGCAAAGGACAAGAGAATTTATTCGGACAAAATGTCCGAAGGAATTCCTTCAGACATTTTGTCCGAAGAAATTCATAAGGCAAAGATAATGTCTTTCAGGATAAAGTTCTGCGAGAAAATGTTAAAGCAATTCCTTCAGACAAAAAGTCCGAAGGAATTCGCCTAAAGAAGAAAATTCACTTGAAAGAAAAGCCTGCGAGAAAAAACCCGAAGAAGGATTCTGAATGTCAAAGTAATCGAAATAATTCTTGCGGACATTTTGTCCACTGGAAAAATGGCCGAAAGAAAAGTCGACGGAAAAAAGAAAGAGTTGCTGAGAGAAGAGCCCAAGGAGCCAACAAGGCTAGGAAGATAGCCCCCAAGGGCCGAAGGAGCTAGAAAAGACAAAGCCAGGAAGAGACAAAATGCAAAAACAAACAAAACAGTCCAAGTGGCAAAGGAAGGTGTCGACTCAAGGAGTTACTCCAGCATTTGACACAGTATCGGCCAAGTGGTCATCAAGGGGTGCAAACAGTGAATTGCGCGACCTGTTTTCTTCACTTTACATTAATGAGCAGACGAACCGAGTGAATATCTAGAAAGAGCAGTCTTGTTTGCAAAAAAAGAGGTGCGGCCCATGCTTTCACATTAATGTTTGAACGTCAAAGTCAAGACCGGCGATTACACAGCATGGTTCTAGCAAGCCTCTTCTAAAAAGATGATATCATCAACGACTTTCTCTTCCTGATGATCTCAACACACATGGGCCAACTTGTAAAAAGGTGCCAAAGTCTTTTCCAAAGGGGTGCCCTTACTTCTCTCTATATATATTGTAAACTTCTCATTTGAGAAAATATCTCTTAGCTTGTAAAGAAGAAATTTGCCAAGATCTCTTAGCTTGTAAGGCAGAACTCTGCCAAGATCTCTTGGCTTGTAAGGCAAAACTCTGTTGGATTTTCCCTTGAATTAAGAGAGCGTTTTTACCTCTATTTGAGCTTGCCCTTTCGTATATGTCTATGTTTTTGTTTTGTGTTAAGTCATTTTTTTTATGCTTTCACAGAACGATTCCAGCATATCTAGTGTATTGTGAGTTCTTTTGCAAGTTAGCCAGAAGTGTCCACAGTAGGAATATAGGCGCATGTGAATAGGCTACCAAAGTGAGTCTTAGAACGCCTCTGGTAGTTCTTCCTCCCTATATATCCATCGGACCCCTAGCTCACTGATGCAGAAGAATTTTCCATATCAAATGAAGTGTATACTAGTTTGTTCTTGGTGGAAAGTGTAGACTCAAGCTAAGTAGATTGGCTTTTTGGTGTATCACCGTTTTAGTTTAGGTTCTATTTTTTAGCATCCTTCTCTCTTTTCACCCCCCCATTGGTAGTAGTAGTAAATTCAGGACCACAGAGATACATCAAAGGGAGCTAGCCCTTATCTAGAGACTCTCCCCCCAGTTTTGCCAGACCCACAGGCAAGAGGAGAGTTTCCATTTTGACGCAGGAAAGACAGGGGCTCAGCCTCCTGTCAAAGATGCGATCCATCACGTCAACAGTTTTTGGCACGTCTGATGGGACCAACTAATTTTTATCCAAAGAATTGAAGAATTTTGGTGTGTCTTCAACCACCCAGCCTTTGGAGGCTTTTTTATCAACACCAATGGCGACTCCGAGTTGAATCAGTTGGTTAAGCAGTCTTGGTGCCATCAAAAAATCACATTTTTGTATGTATAATCCCTTTGGCCAACATAATGGGCCCTTTTTTCCTTCATTTAACTATGATCAAGCTCAAGATGTTCATGGAATCACTTCAAGTAGCTCTCTTAGTTACCCTTCAACAATAAGGGAAGTAGCACTGAAGTTTGAGAAGCAGGAGATGGAGATAGACAGTTTAGATGAGTAGTATAGATATCAGCAAGAGCTTATGTACAAAGAGGAGTGTTTGTTTAAGCAAGCTCAGGGCTTGCAATCCATGAAGGAGGTAGCAAAATAGAAGAGTCCATTCATTCAAGGCAATCAACCTTGTGTGGCCCCTCTTATTCTAAAGAAAGCCCCTTCTTATGCACCAAATTCTCTCTATCAGATAGCACTTGCTCACTCTAGCTCATCTGATGCGTTAATCACTCCTGCTCTTAACCCCTTGCATCTAGCTTTCCAACATCAAAGGGCGTTAGAGCAACCTCTCAAGGAAAAAGGTTTTGCTCAAAACCTCGAAGAAGATGAAGCTGCTCCTACTCATTGGGATGATGATTGTGACTCCAAGAAAGTCTCTTCCAAAAAAATATAGCCAAGAGAATTGCAGAGTTGGAGTCCAGAGCGAATTTTTTCAGCGAATATGTGATGGATGGTTCAGATCAAATAGTAGATTTCATGTCTGAACACACTCCATCTACACACCTCCAAGAGAGATATCAGACCACATCTGATATAGATGAAGTGCTAGCCAAATAGAAAGAGGAGAATCATTCGATTCTAGCTCAAAGACTGCCTCCTCTTCCACATGGTTTTAATCATCAGCCTTCCACTTCATCCCTTTTCAAGGACCCTATTTTGCAAGGGGCAAGTGAAGAGCAGAAGATCCAATTTGCAGCTGTTAAGGAGGCTATCATGAGCGACAATGAAGAGGAAATCATCATGGATTCTCCTGTTTCTATCACTAATTCGCTTTCTACATTCAGAAGATGAATAAAGAAACTAAGAAAAATGGACAAGGCTAGAAGTACCTGGATATAGACTGCGCACCGTAATCCAGACGCTTGTGAGCACCCCTCTTTGGCTGTGGAGGAATGACACCTGCAAAGAAAAGAAACTTGGACAAGAAAATGTTAGATAGATAGGCAGTGGGTTGCCAAGCGAAAGCTTGTTCCCGAAAGTGTGAAAACTTCCTCAAGGGAGGTCAACCCATTGATAACAGACAGATAAAAGACCAAGGAAATACAGAATGCCAGAATACAGAAGTGATAAACAGATTAGAAAGAAAAGAAAAGATCAATGATTCCCTGAAAGGAGCAGTCGCGCTGATGACAGTCGCCGAAGTCGGAAATGTTGCCGGCGTCGGTTATCTGGTCTGCCGACATCGGTTATCCTGCCGACGTCGGTTGAGGAAGTGATCGGCGTCGGTCGGGGTAGTAGCCTGTGGTCGGGTCTGGTATGTCTTCTGGACTGTGGACGGGTCTGGTTTGTGAACAGGGTCGGGACAGAGTTCGGGGACGGATTTGGATGGACTGAGGAATGGTCTGGTTCTGGTTAGGTGCCCTGTACAGGGTCTTTGTTGGCAGGGGCGATGAGGAAGTTGTCTAGGATTGGTATAAAAAGTGGGACAATGTGAGAGGAAGATGGACAGAGGACAGGTCCTGAGAAGGCTTTTCAGCCTCTCAGGGGGAAGGATAGAGGGAGTAAGAAACAGCAGATAACTGAAAACTTAAAAAAAAGAATGAAATAACAGACTCTGCTTACCTTTTTGCTTGTTGAATGAAGAGTGGGAGAGCTATTGTTGAGGCCACAGAAGACTTTGCAAGAGGAAATCTCTGCTCAAGAATCTTTGCACCTGTTGCTGCTGTTGCACGAGGTCCAAACGGAGAAGAGACGAATGCCAAAACGCCAAGAGAATTCAGTTTGCAAGCTCAAGGGTCCAGGGGCTACAACGGATGCAAAAAGAGGTCTTGAAGGCTGCCGAAGGGATTGTGAGAAGAACGGTTATGAGGATGCTTAAATGGGTGCGAGAGGAAGATAATGAGGAGATTTGGCATAATAAATGCTAGGAGGTAGGTGGAGGGATCCAAGGTGGCAAGGGTGAGGTGGAAAGGGGGCCACTTAATTGAAATATTTAAGTTATTTTAATCAAATGGATGGAGAGGACCAAGGCCAAGGGTTAGGATATGGTTTTGAGACGGACAAGGGGGAGAACCAAGGTGCAGACACATTTGCGGTGTCTACATTTGCCCCTTTTTGTCTTGGTTGTTCTTGACGAATTGCAAGACAAAAACAGGAGTTGGTTGCCTCAAGAAAAGGATGAGGTGTTCCCCCCTCAAAGCGATAGTCGAGAGAAAGGAATCGAAGATCGAGTGTCGATTTGACAGAGAAATGGATAGAAGAGTGTGAGCGAAAACGCTGCAATAGTCGTGATTGCGCGTATACCACTTCACGGGATGGTCGGGTCAAATTGTCGCATGTCGAGGGTCAAGGAGTGCCAAAATTGAGGTAATCGGGCCCCAGCATTTAGTCGTCTACTGATCGAGTCACTCAATCTAAGCTGAAGCTCCAAATGGTCGTCGTGTTCCAGGTATCCCAGGCTCAGGAAGTGCTCCCAGAAACACGAAAGTGCCACAAGTAGTAGGGATCAACTGGCTCGCGATCCTATACTTGCGAAGGGTCAAAAAAAAGGGTCTGCGGACAATTCTGCTAACCAGCCGTGAGGTAGCATACACGCAAAAACAACCAAGACAACATTGTCTTGGAAGTGGTCGAAGGTCGAAGGGGATAGGCGGGATCCCCAATGTCTGGTGGTCGATGGATGGATGCAAAAAGGAATCTAAATATGCCCCAAGGGGTCAAAATGACATGGTCTGAAGGACTTGACTTGATTAGGGACATGATTTTGGTCATTTGGAAGAGGGAGAAAAGGTTTGAAGGCCACCGATGTCGGCTATGTAACCGACGTCGGTGCCCAAAAGAGACCGACATCGGCGCAAATCGGTCGACGTCGGCAACCTAGGGCACGCAGACGGCAGAGATCAGAGGGAGGAGGGGATACAGCCTCTTCTCGACCACCGCCACCACAGCCACAGCCACAGCCTTGAGGGCAGCCCCAGAGTTGTACCATGTTTTTGATGTATATACCGGCCTGCGAGCCGAAGATGAGAGATGTATTTGATTTTTGAGAGAGAGAGACAGATACAGACTGTGTTTGCTTTGTATAAAACTGATTTTTGATATATAGATGATGAGATTTTAGCCATTGATGTGTTATGGAATTGTTATAGATGTTTAATGTGTTTCATGATGCATGTTTTGATATGATATGATGATGATTATGATGATGCTAATGATGAGAATAATGATTAAGTTATGTTTAATGATTATATAGTGATTGATGATGATTAGATGATGATAGATGTGATATGGAATGTGGATTATGCAAATATTTAATGAGCTATGATGGATGAAATTTATGACTAATGACTGATGATGTTATAATGAAAATGAGAGTATATTAATGATTATGTGAATATATTATTGACTGTGATGTGATTGACAGGTGACGAGAGAAGGAGATGGAAGAAAGTGACGAAGAAAGTGGCCGAGCTAACTCCAGAAGACCCCATGTCAACTGAGTGCTGCCTACATAGCCCCTGTCGTTAGGGGCCTCAGGCCTATATAGTTCTCCCTAAAAGGGATGAAGGGTCAAAGAGATTGATTGGTCTTGGTCAAAGTTGTTGAAGGGAAAGTTTGTCCATCAAAGAGACGAACAAACGGGGGTGGTCGAGCTAACCTCAGAGGATGTGTTATCTGAATGCTGCCTACATAGCCCTGGTCATAGGTCCTCAGACCAATGTAGTTCGGACGAAGAGAAAAGATTGATCGATGATTGGATGTGGTCAAGTGTCAAAATGATGAGGGCAAGATGATGCTACAGATGTCACATTGGTCGAGAGGCTTTCATCCCTAGCAAGTTTCCATAGTCGTGATGGATGTATGTTAAAAATGAATGGAAGTCTATTTATGCTTCAGCAAGTATTGGTTTATGCTTAACATAAATTGGGTCTGGTCGGTAGTTCCCATGTGTATTGGTGTCCATAGAAACTATGTGAAATGGACTAGGATGATGCTAGTTGAAAATGATGAAAAATGGCTTGGTTTGAGTTGAGTCGCTAATTGATGCGGTTAAATGTGACCAAAGTGTAGAGAAAAGATGAAAGACAAATTGCTCTTTCATTGACAAGGACCAGAAAGGAAGCATAGATAGGGGTTATTAGAACAAAAGCCTCGTTCATGCATTACGTCGTTGACCAGTGTTGTGTTAGAACGGTAATCGAATCACTTTGACATTAAAGTGAGCTCGAAGTCCCCTGAGCAGGTGATAGGAGGATAGGGTAACCCAGTTTAAGAGCAGGAATAACCTTGCCCCTTTTTATAGGAGACCCTGAGACAACTACAAGCCAAGTCCATGACCCGTTTTTTTTTTTTTTTTTTTTTTTTTTTTTTGTGCAGGCTGATCGATGCGGGAAGCCTACATAGAGATGTCTTTTGATTTAGTGGTCATGTTGCGAAGCTGATCAATGCGAGAAGCTTCTAAGAAAGGTTGCTGTTTGTAGCAAGATTTAGTCATAACCATCTTTCGAGGGAGTGGTCTATATTTTTGCTTTATATAATGTTTGAATAGCTGTCTTTCGAGGGATCAGTCTATTAGCTACATCAATGATAGTACAGCTGTCTTTCGAGGGATCAGTCTGTCTTTTTGAATTTGATTTTGTGACCTTGGATATCTTTTGACATCTTTCTTTTTTTTTTTTTGGTGGGTCATGGACAAGACTGTAGAAGTTCAAGGACTCCCTTTTATTAGGACAAAGCATCCGTGCGTCATAAAAGGGTTGTAGAGGACTTGTTAAAAGGGAATAGGGTTGAAAGGGATGAGGATCAAGAGGATGAGGATTGCTCAAGGGACGAGCTCAAGTTACGTGTCAAGTGGACAAGTACTCGACTAATAGAAGAATGGTCGAAGATGCAACGCATTAAGAGGCTCAGGTTCTGGCCGTCCGTCGAGGGAGGACAGACGATAAGTCCCTGACCCATACTTGTGCGTGATGATAAAAGGTCCAAGCCAATTGGGGGCGAATTTGCCTCGTTTACTTCGCTCCATATTGGTCACGTGCTGATTCTCTTTGAGGACGAGGTCTCCGATGTTGAAATCTCGTTCTCGCAGATTTTTGTCGTAGGCCCGCTTTATGCGACTTTGGTAGACATGGAGATGATTGAGGGCAGCAAGACGGCGCTCGTCAAGTAACTCAAGTTGAGCTAAGCGATCTTGACGAAAGTCGTCGTTGGAGAGAATGTCATGCAGGGAGATGCGGAGAGACGGGATTTGTACTTCGAGAGGTAAGACAACCTATGTTCCGTACACGAGGGAGAAAGGAGTAGTCCCCGTAGAGGTTCGGATGCTAGTGCGGTAGGCCCACAAAGCGAAGGGAATATGAATGTGCCAATCCCTTCCTGTATCGTTGACCACCTTCATGAGAATTTTAGTCAGAATTTTGTTGGAAGCCTCAGCCTGCCCATTTGCTTGTGGGTAGTAAGGCGAAGAAAAGCTGAGTTTGATGTCAAATGAGTCGCATAGTTTTTGGACAGTCTTGTTTTTGAAGGATTTACCGTTGTCGGTGATGATTTTGTGAGGGACACCGAAACGACAGATGATGTGGGTGCTGATGAAGTCGACAATTTTGTCGGCTTTTGTGGAGACGAGGAATGGCTTCCACCCACTTGGTGAAATATTCAGTGGCAGTGATGATGGACTGATGACGAAGAGACGAGTGAGGGTTAATCTCACCGATGAGATCCAAGCCCCACTGAGAGAAAGGCCAAAAATCTTGAGCGACTTGCAAGGCATGGCTGGGGAGATGAAGCAGGTTAGAGTGTTGCTAACATTTGATGCAACGTCGAACATAGTCGCTACAGTCTTGATAAAGGGTGGGCCAATAATAACCCAGGCGAAGGATGCGCTTGGCAACCGAGTTTCCACTGAAGTGTCCACCACAAATCCCGTCGTAGACTTGCTTTATGACTTGAGAAGCTTCAGTGGAGGTTAGACAGCGAAGGATGAGGCCGTCGAAGCCTCGCTTATAGAGAAGACCTCCTAGCATGGTATAGCGCGCTGTGCACTTGATGAAAGCTCGCCGCGCATTGCTAGAGAGGTTGGGAGGAGTGATAGAAACAGACAAATAGTCCACAAGTTGCTTATACCAGTCATCTCGTGGGCTAGAATTGATAGTGTTGATATGGTCGATGTGAGGAGAGATGTATGAAGGCAAAGGTACACGATGCACTGTGACAAAAAGTCGAGATGACGATGATGAAGACGGGATATGCGAAGCAAGAGAAGCCATGGTGTCGGCAAACTTGTTCGTAGAGCGTGGAACAGTCTGCAAGAGGTAATGGTCGAAAGATGCCAAGAGAAGGTCAGCACGATTTTTATACCTCTGTAAAATTTCGTTTTTACAGAGGTATGAACCGTTGACTTGATTGACGACGAGCTGCGAGTCGCCGAAGATGTTGATAGACTTGATGTGGAGGGAAAGGGCAGTTTGAAGTCCCAAAATTAAGGCCTCGTATTCGGCCATATTATTGGTACAATCAAAGTCAAGCTTAAAAGATAGAGGCATGGGCTCCCCTTCGAGTGGGATGAGGATGACCCCCGCACCCCCACCGAGTTGACATTTGGAGCCGTCAAAGAACATGGTCATTTGGTAGACGGTGTCATTAGTGGAGAGTGTGGCGATAGACTCGTCAGGAAACTCAAACTGTGAAGGTTGATTATCGGGAAGAGGGGCATCTGCCAGTTGGTCAGCGATGGTTTGCCCCTTGATAGATTTCTGCTGGATGAATTTGAGGTCAAACTCAGCGAGCAGCATAAGCCACCGAGCCATACGTTGATTCTGATATGGCTTGGAGTGCATGTACTTGAGCGGGTCGGTGTGAGTGACGACAAAGGTTTTGTGGTTGAGAAGATAGTGGCGAAGCTTGGTGGCGAAAAAGACTAATGCCAAACAGAGTTTCTCAGTATGAATATACCGAGTTTCATAGTCGACCAGTGTTCGGCTGATGTAGTAAACCGCTTGCTCACGATGATGCTCGTCTTGGTGCGCGATCATGGCACCTAACTAATGGTTGGTGGCGGAGATATAAAGGTAGAAGGGTTGGTCATCTTTAGGTGGAATGAGGACTGGTGGAGAGACCAGATAGCTTTTGAGGGCTTCAAAAGCCTCTTGACAGTCCTCATCCCACTTAAAGGAGACATCTTTCTTAAGGAGACGATGAAAAGGTTGGCAGCGGTCTGAAAGCTGCGAGATGAAACGGCGAATGGACTGGAGCTTCCCTTGGAGACTGCGAAGCTGCTTGAGATTGGTCGGGGGTGGCATTTCGAGGATAGCGCGGATCTTGGCGGGATCTATCTCGATACCACGGAAGGAAACGATGAAGCCGAGAAGCTTACCTGAGAGGACCCCAAAGACACACTTCTTGGGGTTAAGGCGGACATTGTATTGAAGAAGGCGAGAGAAGATGATTGTGAGAATGGTCAAGTGGTCGCGGCGAAGCTTGGACTTGCCGAGAAGGTCATCCACATAGTCCTCCATGATTTTGTGGAGGAGATCGTGGAAAATGTAGGTCATGGCGCGCTGATATGTGGCACCAGCATTTTTCAAGCCGAAAGGCATGACTTGATAGCAAAAAGTCCCCCATGGGGTGATAAAGGTAGTCTTGTGCTGATCTTTCGGTGCGATCAGGATTTGATTGTATCATGAAAACCCTTCCATGAGAGATAGCATCTCATGGCCGGCCGTGAGATCAACAAGCTGGTCAATGTTAGGAAGAGGGAAGTCGTCTTTGGGACAGGCTAGGTTAAGGAAGCGATAGTTCGTGCAGATCCGAATCCCCGCAGTTGCTTTAGTAACTGGGACGATGTTAGAGACCCACTGCGGATAATCGATGGGTTGGATGAAGGAGACAGAAAAGAGGCGCTGAAGCTCTTCTTTGACGAGGAGCGCAACGCGAGGATGCATCTTTCGAAGCTTTTGCCTAACAGGCTTAGCCTCTGGTTTGGTGACAATGTTATGGGTAGTAATGGTGGGGTCGATGTCAGGCATGTCACTGTAAGTCCAGGCAAAGGCCTTGCTATGGTCGAAAAGGAACTGGGCATAGTCAAGCTGCTCCTGAGCGTCTAAAGATTGGCCAATCTTTAAGACGTGAGGAACATCAGAAGAAGAAGGGAGGTTGATGTCAATGGTGGACTCATTTAACATAACCTGGGTCTCGGAAGGGAGGGAATGCTGGATGAAAGAGTCATCGGCACCCATGTAGGAAATGATGGCGTCATCGTCAACGCAGTGGACAGTGTGAATGGTTGCCGACTCATCTTCTACCATGCTAGGAAAAATGAGAGAGAGAGACTTGGACACCCCATTGAGCTGATAGGTCAGGGGTTCCAGGCGGACGGTGTTTATGAAAAAAAAAACTAAGAGGGATGGAGACCACCGACTCCGTAAGTGACGAAAGAGAAATGGGTGAGTTTGGAGGAGATTGGTCAATGGTTGGCTCGGGACAAAGGTCGGAAGGAGCTTGAGTGGGGTCATGATATCTCAGGCCATACCGTTTTTTGGCATCGTCATCATTGAGCGGCTCGATAGGCTGATGAGAGCCCTGCTCATAACGTCCGAAATCAAAACCCTTCCATGCACACCTGTAAAGGTAAATGTGTGCAAAGGCGGGGTTGCCAAGAAACGAGAAATCTGATGTGAAAGGTTGGGGTGAAGAAAGGGAATTGTCGTTGGTAGGAGCTTGATTGAGCCCCCCATAAACAAAGTTGGTTCGGAAGTGAGGAGGACCATAAGGTACGACCATCCCGATTCGATGGTCGTAATTGGGACTGAGGTGAAGGCGTCCATACTCTTGCAGAGTTTGGAGCATGTCTAGGGTCAACAAGCGATATTTTCCAAGTGATAGTCGTTGGAAGACGTCGTCCATGAGGTCTTTGGTCGGCGCTTGAAGAGGAGAGGTGAGGGCGACCGCCGATTGCGAACTGGTCGAAGCTTCCGCAGATGGAGGCGGTGTCGGAGTTGACGGCTTGATGGGAATGAGGACATCGTTGGGACGGTAGGTTGTGTTGCAAGTCTTGAAGGGTGAAGGGTCAGCGGGAATGGTATGGACTTGCCCGTCATGCTCAAACTCCACACAACGGTGCAGGGTGGAGGGAATACAGGCCATGGCACGGATCCAAGGTCGGCCCAGTAGAATGTTGTATTGAAACTCTCCTTCGATGATATAGAAGAGCTCCGGGACTGTGCGTGGATCGACGCGAATGTGAAGGATGACTGTGCCAATGGTCGTGGCGGTGGTGTCATTGAAAGAGCGTAAGATCGCGTCAGTTTTAGAGACGCAATTCTTGGGAAGAGACATCTGATCGAAGGCATCGGTAGAGATAATGTTGATGCTAGCACCGTCGTCGATCATAACGCGTTTGATGCGTGTCCGATCAACATAGGCAGTGATGAAGAGGGTGGCGTTCTGATCTTCCGTGTTGGATGTGAGAATCTCAGAATCGCTGAATGTGATGGAGTTGACAGGAGATAAAGAATGGACGAGGGCAGCGAGTGCCTGGGGGTCCTCGGGTTGGACCTCCGCTGCTTGCAAGGCTTGGATGAGGGCTTGACGGTGCTGAGGCGAGGTTTGGATAAGGTCATAGAGGGACATCTTCATAGGTGTCTGATGAAGCTGCTTCAGCATGGAGTCGTGAATTGGCCCAGAAGAGGAAGACGAAGAAGGCTGGGATGCGCCAAGGATAGAAATTTTAGGCTTGGGTGCAAGAGGTGGCTTGACGAAGGGATAGGTCCAAGGAATGGCAGCTTTTTTTTTTGCCTTGTCCTTTTGCGACCTAGTGGTTATACGGACAGCATTGATTTCGAAAATAGGGGGTGAAGAAGGGGTCGTGTTTTGCTGGTGAGATGTTGTCGTGGTTGAAGAGGTTGGATGGGAAGGAGTCGGGGTCTGGTCAAGAGTGTCCTCAAGGAGAAGAGTGTTCTTTTTCATATGGCGGCGGATGACGGCCTTGAGGGCACAGCAAGTCTCGATATCGTGTCCTGGTGTACGATGATATAAGCAAATTTTCGTATCGTCGAACCAGGAGGGCTTGGACTCGAGAGGTTGGAAAGGTCGGATGGGTGGAAGGGTTATGTTGGAGGTCTGCAGAAGTCGGCGCAATATCAACGAGTATGAGCCCACTAAAGGGTCCGCGCTAGTTGATATGCGCGAGTTTGGTGACTTTTGCTTAGGCGAGGTTGGAAGGGGTTTTCGTACCACCTTATGGGTTGATGGTGCGGTGACAGACGGAGACGGCTCTTTCTTGGTGATTGGTACCGTCTTTTTGAGAGAGGGACGGCTGGAGGTAGGCAGAAGAAGCAAAGGAGGCAACGAGTTTTGATTGGAGGCCAGAGTGGGAAGGATGCTAGCCAAGGTCGAAAGATGGGGGCCCAAAATGGATGGCAATGGTGACGGGGAAAGAGACGTTCGCTTTTGAGGTCTGGTAGTCTTCTTTGACTTGGTTGGAAGATTACTACTGGTCGAGGTCTGGTCTAGGTCCACCTTCACTTGCGGGTGAGTGAGGGTGGAGACAGGACGAACGCCAAGTGATTTGATGGGCTTAGACGAGACAGATGCATGTTTTAGTTTTGACGGGGTTTGGTTGAGGTTTGAGAGTCCGGTCTTTGTCAAGAGTCTAAAGAGATTCTACCTTGGGAGGATTAGTAGCATGTGATGAGAGGGCGCGGGTATGTTGAAGGGCTTTAAGACGCTCCCACAACACCTGAGGCGTCACTTTTCTTGAAGGGAGAAGCTGGACTTTCTCCACTAACCGAGAAAATGGCTGAGAAGAAGATGTTGATGGTTGCGGGGTTGAAGACGAGATGGGTGTAGCATTTCTAGACGCATGGTATGGTGAAGTCATGATAGATTGAGATGAAGACGGAGGGGAGACAGGGTCTTCCCTGGGTGGAGAAGAATCCGAAAAGCGAGGCTCCTCCAGCGGGTAAAGGGCAGGGATGATGGTGCCCTCCACTTGCCGCTGAGGAGTAGGAAGGGTCTGGTCCTCCATAGGCAGTAGAAAGGAGGATGGTGAGACCGGTGGTGCTGGTAAAGCCGAGGCGTCCTCCAAGATGAGAGAGGTCAGTGGAGAACTAGCCGGGGAAAGAGGTTCGTCCACATGTGATGGACTGATTGATGGACTAACCTCTTGAAGTTGATTGGGGACGAAGGGAGAGACCGTATTGACTGTTCGAATGTTGTGCTCATGGTTGTCGTCAATTAAGGTCTGGACGTTGTTTTAGGTTGGCGGATGATTAGGGAATGGCTGTTTGAAGATGTCAATGGCTTGATTAGGAGGTGCATTTGGATTGTCTAAGATGAGATCCCTCTTTTCAAGCATATCTTGGATTATGTTCTTAAAAATTTTGCAGTTTTCTGTGTCATGTCCCTTAACACGGTGGAAGCTGCAGAAGTCATGCTCCCTATACCACGCGGGGATGGCGTGTGAGGGATCGAATTGTGGAGGAGGTCGGGCTTGAGGGAGATTGAGGACCCCCTGCTTAACAAGCTTTTCCAGCACAGACGCGTATGATTCTCCGATAAGAGTATACCGTCGTTGTACGTATCTCTGCTGAAACTGGCGAGTGGCGCTCTGAGATGTTGATGGCTTAGGCTGATTAGTTGAAGGCGAGGAGGATGCAGGCCTAACGACTACAGCGTTAGCTAAAGCCTTGGGCTTAGAATTGGATGATGATGGCTTAGCAGAAGAAGAGTCATTAGTTTTAGAGCCAGAATTCTTGCTCCGCAACTTGACTTTATTCTCCTCGATGGCACGCAACTCAAGTTTGTGAGCGATCGTGAAGGCTTCGTCAAAAGTGCGGAAGGTTTGAACCCTCAGGGTGGAAGAGATATGTCTGGCGCAGACTTGGGAAAAGAGTTCAATAAGCTCGGCTTGGGGTAAAGAAAAGGAGAGTTGGTTGATGAGGCCTCTCCATCGAGCAACGAAGTCGGCTATAGACTCGTCCTCGAATTGCGTGATAGAATAAAGGTCTGTGATGGAGACCTTCTTAGTGATGTTAATGGAAAAGTGATTGAGGAAGAGCTGGGCCAATTGTGTGAATGAGAAGAGAGAATGGTTGGAAAGGGAGCTGTACCAGTCAAGCGCAGCACCTGAGAGAGACATAGGAAACGTGTGTAAAAGTAACGCATCGTCATGGCTAATGAGGTAACAGGCATGTCTGAATGCCCGCAAGTGTTGCTGTGGGTCTTCCTTGCTTTGAAAGCGAAAAAACTTCGGAAGCTCCCACTGGCTAGGATATGGCCTGATTGGGATAGAAGGATGGATGGGCTCGTTGCAAATTTGCTCGTATGAGAGAGCGTTGCGCGAGCCAAAAATGAAAGTCTCAAGATGGGTCATCTTGTCCATCAGCATTTTGATGATGTCTATCGACGGATTGACGGATGGCGCACCCCCTAAGTTGTAGGGCGCTTGGAAGAGGCTAGGGGATGCATACGACGTAGTTGGTTGTCCCTGTAAAGGTGCAACGTAGGGATAACTAGTCGTAGGGATAGAAGAAGAGGCTAAAGGTGGTTGCGTAGAAGGCATAGCTAAGCCCGATGTTGCCACGAGAGGTTGGATTGTGGTAACAGGGGCCAAGGGGTAGGAAGCCACCCTGGTGTTGATAGGGGCCAGGGTAGGCGGAATAGAGACGACAAGGTTCTGAAAAGGAGTGGATAGCGGTTGAGCGGGTTGAGGTTGACAGGGGCCGGAACCCCGGTGGAAGTGGGCCCAATGATAGAGGGAGAGGCCATACCTGGAGGATTGGTCAAAGTCTGAGTCTGGTCAGTGGTCGAAGCGATGGCTCGAGTGTCTGAAGGTTGAACTACGGGTGTTGTCGATACAGTCGTAGTCGCAACAAGAGAGGTTGGCATTCCGTAGATTGGATTGCCCAAGGAGTCTCGCGTTTGGCTATGCGCGAGATAGTGTTGCAAGGCCTTGACGTTGAGGTCTAAGAATCGTTCGAAATCTTGGTCCCCTTCTTGGACAATAAGAGTCTGAGGCGGGGTTGGACGGGTAGGAGTTCTTTCGGTCTCCGAGTTGAACTCCATTGTAGGCCTGGTTACGGACGGGGTGGACGGAAGTGGTTGACGGCTAGCGTGGTTGACAAGAGCCTTGGCTTGGCTACGAGTCAAAACCATGCAAGGCAAAGAAGGTTCAGGTTTTAGAAACTGTGTTGTTCAGTTTCAGAAAACCAGGATGGAGTCTTTGACAGAGAAGGGACAGGTTTTAGGCTGCTGGTTTTGAAAAAAGGACAGTGACAGAGACCGACGTCGGTTGAAAAACCAATGTCGATAAGAAAGATGGCCGACGTCGGTCAGATAACCGATGCCGGTAAGAGAGGAAAGCCGACGTCGGTGGAAGAACCGATGTCGGTGACTGTGTTTTCTAGAGAACCAAAAGATTTGAAGATTCTTGGAAAAACAATGAAGAAAGCGTCCTCACTCACTCAAACAAACAGATGAGAAGAGGAAAACAGAGAGAGACAGACAAGCCTAAGTGATAAATCTTAGGAATTAACTCTAGAAGCTGTGGCTTATACCTTAGATGAATGTTTGGGGAGATTGGCTGTCAAGAAGGTTCTAGAAGAAGTCTAGAGCTGGTTTTGGGTCTTGTTTTAGGTGCTCAAAAATCTGTGTTAGGGTCTGGTACGCGGCCTGGTGCTAAGGAGCAAGCTCCCCTCACTTCACGATTCCAGTAGTTAGCTGGTCTCGCTTAGCCAAGATATACCTCGCCTAGAGTTTATCCTCCGCCAGAGAACGGAGTGGGCTTCCCCCTTGGTGATGAAATCCAAGTAGGGTCCCCAGGACGGGTAAGGTATCCGTTGGGGGATGAAATCCCAGTCGGCCCTTGTCTCAAGTAAGTTTTATGTTCGTTTTAGTGCATGTGGTTTGGTAGTGTAACATCAAGTGTCTATGATTTATTCAATATGCGTTTAAGTTACTAGATGTGGACTACGAAGATGCAAGCACAAGTAGAAATGAATGCAAAGTGTTTTAATGCCCAAGTCGAAATGTGATGTTTGTTATGAAGACAAGTTTTGAAAAAGGGTTGAGAGTATGACGTTGGACTAGTCTAGAATGTGCAAGAAAGAAAAGAAGGATTCTTTTTAATTCCTGCTTATAGTGTCATTGAGAAGAAAAGAAGGAGGAGAAAAGGTAAGAACCTAATGCTCCTAAATGAATGAAGAAGAAAAAGAACCTAGGAGGAACCTAGGGTCCCACCCGGCATGCCAGAATGTTTCTATTGCTAATTCGCTTTCTACATTCAGAAGATGAATAAAAAAACTAAAGAAAATGGACAAGGCTAAAAGTACCTGGATATAGACTGCGCACCGTAATCCAGACGCTTGTGAGCACCCCTCTTTGGCTGTGGAGGAATGACACCTGCAAAAAAAAGAAACTTGGACAAGAAAATGTTAGATAGATAGGCAGTGGGTTGCCAAGCGAAAGCTTGTTCTCGAAAGTGTGAAAACTTCCTCAAGGGAGGTCAACCCACTGATAACAGACAGATAAAAGACCAAAGAAATACAGAATGTCAGAATACAGAAGTGATAAACATATTAGAAAGGAAAGAAAAGACCAATGATTACCTGAAAGGAGTAGTCGGGCTGATGACAGTCGTCGAGGTCGGAAATGTTGTCGACGTCGGTTATCTGGTCTGTCGACGTCGGTTGAGGAAGTGACCGGCGTCGGTCGGGATAGTAGCCTGTGGTCGGGTCTGGTATGTCTTCTGGACTGTGGACGGGTTCGGTTTGTGAACAGGGTCGGGACAGAGTTCGGAGACGGATTTGGATGGACTGAGGAATGGTCTGGTTCTGGTTAGGTGCCCTGTGCAGGGTCTTTGTTGGCAGGGGGGATGAGGAAGTTGTCTAGGATTGGTATAAAAAGTGGGACAATATGAGAGGAAGATGGACAGAGGACAGGTCCTGAGAAGGCTTTTCAGCGTCTCAAGGGGAAGGATAGAGGGAGTAGAAAACAACAGATAACTGAAAACTTAAAAAGAATGAAATAACAGACTCTGCTTACCTTTTTGCTTGCTGAATGAAGAGTGGGAGAGCTGTTGTTGAGGCCACAAAAGACTTTGCAAG
Organism: Torreya grandis; assembly: GCA_037957365.1. NCBI lineage: Eukaryota > Viridiplantae > Streptophyta > Pinopsida > Cupressales > Taxaceae > Torreya > Torreya grandis. The sequence goes on along the minus strand of JARHVA010001659.1, from coordinate 566,756 downwards.
AGGAAATCTCTGCTCAAGAATCTTTGCACCTGTTGCTGCTGTTGCACGAGGTCCAAACGGAGAAGAGACGAATGCCAAAACGCCAAGAGAATTTAGTTTGCGAGCTCAAGGGTCCAGGGGCTGCAACGGATGCAAAAAGGGGTCTTGAAGGCTGCCGACATCGGCAGAATCGCCGACGTTGACCGCAGGGTCGCCGACATCGACAGTGTCAGAATGGGGACAGAGACTAAAAATAGCCTCTGCCCATTCTTGCACGCTGTCGGGCGAGGGATTGTGGGAAGAACGGTTATGAGGATGCTTAAATGGGCGCGAGAGGAAGATAATGAGGAGATTTGGCATAATAAATGCTAGGAGGTAGGTGGAGGGATCCAAGGTGGCAAGGGTGAGGTGGAAAGGGGGCCACTTAATTGAAATATTTAAGTTATTTTAATCAAATGGATGGAGAGGACCAAGGCCAAGGGTTAGGATATGGTTTTGAGACGGACAAGGGGGAGAACCAAGGTGCAGACACATTTGCGGTGTCTACATCTCCCTCTGAAGACATCATCAGCAATGGAGAAGACGCAGGTCATGCATACATGCAGATGTTTCAGCAATACGAAGAGGAACGTAAGCATGGTGAGCTCTCTCCTCCCTTGTTTGATGAACTTCTTTGTTGCTTCGATGAGGAGGATGACCATACCATGGACCCTAAGTTGGAGGAGGATCAGAGGGATGTCTTTGAACAACTAGAGACTCTAATCTTTGAGCAAAAAAAAAAGAAGCCTGTTCATCTTGAGAACAGCGTTGAAGAAGAGAGCCTTGAACAAGAAGGTGATGTTCTGCAGGATGAGCAATCAGTTTGTGATTTCATTTTCGACATCACAACAATCACCATTCTTCAAGAAGGCTATGAGGGAGTAGAGGGTGAGTTTGACAGGGTCTTCAATGAAGTAGAAGGGAACGAGTCAAACCATGGTGCACTGCAAAGGAGCTATGCATATCAAAGGGCTTATGGTGATGAGCCAACAACCATTGATTTCTTGATGAAACACACCAGCATGAAGAGCCAGCATTTGACAAGCTTTCAAGAACAAGAATAGTACATATATGTTGAGAGCATGTTTGACTCTGATCCACTCAGATGTAAGCCAATCGAGGTGGCAGGGAAGAGCAGGTCACCAAATCTCCATTCCATTCAGCCACTTGTTTGGCACCATAAGTTTCATTGCCATGAAAGAGACTTAAGAAGTTTTCCCTTTGATCTAGGAGGGAGGCAAATATACTTGGTTAACTATATATAGTAGTTTGCTTTCAGTTTTCTTTCCCTGTTTTCCCTAAGTGTTGTTTGCACAAGTAGTTTTCTTAGTCTTGTGTGTGTTTTCATTTCTTTTTGGGGTAAACCTTCGTGATTGATTCTTGGATCTATTGGGGTTGTTTCTAACTTTTTTCAAGTTGCGTTTGAATTTTGTGCCCAATGGACTTTAAGGCGACTGGTTTCTAAGCATATCAGGCATGATTCCCCTGGGAATCGCCAAATTGTTGACCATTTTGGTCATGCAAGCCAAAATCAATCTCCTTTCCCTGTTGTTCTGAGCCAGTTCATTTTTTGATTTTGCACAAGTCTTGTTTCTACGGACTCTGCAGTCTTGTTTCTACAGACTCTGTACGCTGATTTTTGTGAACTCTGCAAGTTGATTTCTATGGATTCTGCAGGATTGTTTCTACGGATTCTACAGACTGATTTCTACGAACTCTGCAGGAAAGAAACAAGTTCCCAACACTTAGGCGACAAAATGACCTTTGCAACTTTTCTGAAAGGCAATTTTAGAGGCCAAACAGCGCTTGCAGAGGGCAGGAAAGCACTTGGAAAGAAGGCCAAAAGGGTAAGTTTTCCTTCGGAAAAGTGAACAAGGCAAGTTGGAATTCCTTCGGATTTGTTCAAGGCAAAAGACAAGAGAATTTATTCGGACAAAATGCCCGAAAGAATTCCTTCGGACATTTTGTTCGAAAAAATTCATAAGGCAAAGACAATGTCTTTCTGGATAAAGTCCCGCAGCAAAATGGTAAGGCAATTCCTTCGGATGCCCGAAGAAGAAAATTCCCCCGAAAGAAAAGAGCTGCGGGAAAAAACCTGAAGAAGGATTCTGAAGGTCAAGTAAGTGATCGAAATAATTCATGTGGACATTTTGTCCATGGGAAAAATCGCCAAAAGAAAAGTCGACGGAAAAAAGGAAGAGCCGTTGAGAGAAGAGGCCAAAGAGCCAGCAAGGCTAGGAAGATAGCCCCCAAGGGCCGAAGGAGCCAAAAAAGACAAAGCCAGGAAGAGACAAAGTGCAAAAACGGACAAAACAGTCCAAGTGGCAAAGGAAGGTGTCGACTCAAGGAGTTACTCCAGTGGTTGACACAGTATCCGCCAAGTGGTCATCAAGGGGCGCAAAAAGTGAACAACGCGACCCATTTTCTTCACTTTACATTAATGAGCAGACAAACTGTGTGAATATCTGAAAAAATAGTCTTGTTTACAGAAAAAGAGGCGCGACCCATGCTTTCACATTAATGTTTGAATGCCAAAGTCAAGACCGGTGATTACACAACATGGTTCTAATAGGCCTCTTCTAAAAGGATGATATCATGAACGAATTCCTCTTCCCGATGCTCTCAACGCACATGGGCCAACCTGTAAAAAGGTGCCAAAGTCTTTTCTAAAAGGGCACCTTTACTTCTCTCTCTATATATTGTAAACTTCTCATTCGAAAAAATATCTCTTAGCTTGTAAGGCAGAACTCTGCCAGATTTTACCTTGAATTAGGGCATAGCATTTTTATCTCTATTTGAGCTTGCACTTTCATATATGTTTATGTTTTTATTTTGTATTAATTGATTTTCTTTATGCTTTCACAGAACGATTCTAGCATACCTAATGTATTGTGAGTTATTCTTTTGCAGATTATCCAGAAGTGTCCACGTATGAATATAAGCGCATGTGAATAGGTTGCCAAAATGTGTCTTAGAATGCCTCTGATAGTTCTTCTTCCTTGTATCTCCATCGGACCCCTAGCTCACTGATGCAAAAAAAATTTCCATATCAAATGAAGTGTATACGAGCTTATTCTCAGTGGAAAGTGTAGACTCAAGCTAAGTAGATCAAATTTTTAGTGTATCACCGTTTTAGTTTAGGTTCTATTTTTCAGCATCCTTCTCTCTTTTCACCCCCCCCCATTGTTAGCAATAGGAAATCCAAGACCACAGAGAAACATCAAAAGGAGCTAGCCCTTATCTAGAGACTCTCCCCCCAGTTTTGCTAGACCCACAGGCAAGAGGGGAGTTTTTATTTTGACGCGTGGAAAACAGGGGCTCAGCCTCTTATCAAGTGTGCAATCCGTCGCGTCAACAGTTTTTGGCATGTCTGGTGGGACCAACTAGTTTTTATCCAAAGAGTTGAAGAATTTTGGTGTCTTCAACCAACCAGCCTTTGGAGGCTTTTTTATCAACACCAATGGCGACTCCGAGTTGAATCAGCTGGTTAAGCAGCCCTGGTGGCATAAAAAAATCACATTTTTGTATGTATAATCCCTTTGCCCAGTGTAATGGGCCCTTTTTTCCTTCATTTAACCATGATCAAGCTCAAGATGTTTATGGAATCACCTCAAACAACGCTCCTAGTTACCCTTCAACAATAAGGGAAGTAGCACTAGAGTTTGAGAAGTAGGTGATGGAGATAGACAGTTTAGATGAGCAGTATAGATATTAGCAAGAGCTTATGTACAAAGAGGAGTGTTTGTTTAGGCAAGCTTAGGGCATGCAATCCATGGAGGAGGAGGTAACAAAATGGAAGAGTCCATTCATTCAAGGCAATCAACCTTGTATGCCCCCTCTTATTCTAAATAAAGCCCCCTCTTATGCACCAAATCCTTTCTATCAAATATCACTTGCTCACTCTAGCGCATTTGATGCGTTAATCACTCATGCTCCTAACCCCTTGCATCTAGCTTTCCAACATCAAAGGGCATTAGAGCAACCTCTCAGGGAGAAAGGTTTTGCTCAAAACCTCGAAGAAGATGAAGCTACTCATACTCATCGTGATGATGATTGTGACCTCCAAGAAAGGCTCTTCCAAGAAAATATAGCCAGGAGAATTGCAGAGTTGGAGTCCAGAGCGAGATTTTTCAACGAATGTGTGATGGACGGTTTAGACCAAATAGTAGATTTCATGTCTAAACACACCCCATCTACACACTTCCAAGAGAGATATCAGACCACATTTAATATAGATGAAGTGCTAGCCAAATGGAAAGAGGAAAATCATTTGATTCTATCTCAAAGACTGCCTCCTCTTCCACATGGTTTTAATCATTAGCCTTCCACTTCATCCCTTCTCGAGGAGGAACTTGTTTTGCAGGAGGCAAGTGAAGAGCAAAAGATCCAATTTGCAGTTGTCCAAGAGGCTATCATGAGTGACAATGAAGAGAAAATCATCATGGATGCTCCCTCTGAATACATCATCAGCAATGGAGAAGACGCGGGTCATGCATACATGCAGATGTTCCAGCAATACGAAGAGGAACGTAAGCATGGTGAGCTCTCTCCTCGTTTGATGAACTTCTTTGTTGCTTCGATGAGGAGGATGACCATGCCATGGAGCCTGAGTTGGAGGAGGATCAAGTGGATGTCTTTGAACAACTAGAGACTGATCCTTGAGAAGGAAAAGGAGAAGCCTGTTCATCTTGAGAACAACTTTGAAGAAGAGAGCCTTGAAGAAGAAGGTGATGTTCTTCGGGATGAGCAATCAGTTTGTGTTTTCATTTCAGATATCACAACAGTCACCCTTCTTCAAGAAGGCCATGAGAGAGCAGAGGATGATTTTGACAGAGTCTTCAACAATGAAGTAGAAGGGAACAAGTCAAACCATGGTGCACTACAAAGGAGCTATGCATATCAAAGGACTTATGGTGATGAGCCAACAGTCATTGATTTCTTAATGAAACACACCAGCATGAAGAGCCAGCATTCGACAACCTTCCAAGAAAAAAAAGAGTACATATATGTTGGGAGCATGTTTGACTTTGATCCACTCAGATGCAAGCCAATCGAGGTGGCAAGGAAGAGGAGCAGGTCACCAAATTTCCATTCTATTCAACCACTTGTTTGACACCATAAATTTTCTTGCCATGGAGTCTTAAGAAGTTTTTCTTTTGATCCGGGAGGGAGGCAAATATACCTGGTTAACTGTATATAGTAGTTTGCTTTTAGTTTTCTTTCCCTATTTTTCCTAAATGTTGTTTGCATAAGTAGTTTTCTTAGTCTTGTGTGTGTTTTCATTTCCTTTTGGGGTAAGCCTTCGTGATTTATTCTTGAATCTATCAGGGCTATTGATAACTTTTTTCAAGTTGTGTTCTGACTCCGTGCCCAATGGACTTTAAGGCAACTGGTTTCTAAGCATAGCAGGCATGCTTCCCTTGGGAATTGCCAAATTGTTGACCATTTTGGTCCTATAGGCCAAAATCGGTCTTTTTTTTCTTGATGTTCTGAGCCAGTTCATTTTTTTATTTTGCATAAGTCTTATTTCTATGGACTTTGCAGTCTTGTTTCTATGGACTCTACAGTCTTGTTTCTACGGACTCTTCAGGTTGATTTCTACGGACTCTGCAGGCTGATTTTTACGGACTCTGCAGGCTTGTTTATACGGATTCTGTACGCTAATTTCTATGGACTCTGCAAAAAAGAAACAAGTTCCCAACACTTAGGTGACAAAATGACCTTTGCAACTTTTCCGAAAGGCAATTTTAGAGGCCAAATAGACCTTGCGGAGGGCAGGAAAGCACTTGGAAAGAAGGCCGAAAGGGTAAGTTTTCTTTCGGAAAAGTGACAAAGGCATGTTGGAATTCCTTCGGATTTGTTCAAGGCAAAGGGCAAGATAATTTCTTTAGATGCAAGAATTATTTCGATCACTTACTTTGACCTTCAGAATCCTTCATCGAATTTTTTCCCGCGACTCTTTTCTTTCGGGCGAATTTTCTTCTTCGAGCGAATTTCTTCGGACAAAAGTCGAAAGGAATTCCTTCGGACTTTATGTCCGAAGGAATTGCCTTAATATTTTTCCGCGGGACTTCTTAAGGCAAAGACAATGTCTTTCTGGATAAACTTGGTTAGCTGTATATAGTAGTTTGCTTTCAGTTTTCTTTCCCTATTTTCTCTAAGTGTTGTTTGCACAAGTAGTTTTCTTAGTCTTGTGTTTGTTTTCTTTTTTTTTTGGGGTAAACCTTCGTGATTGATTCTTGGATCTATCAAGGCTTTTGCTAACTCCCCTGGGAATTGCCAAATTGTTGACCATTTTGTTCTTGCAGGCCAAAATCAGTATCCTTTCCCTTTTATTCTGAGCCAGTTCATTTTTTGATTTTTCACAAGTCTTTTTTCTACAAACTCTACGGTCTTGTTTCTACGGACTCTGCACGTTGATTTCTACAGACTCTGCAGACTGATTTATATAGATTCTACAGGCTTGTTTATACGAATTCTGCAGGCTGATTTCTATGGACTCTGCAGAAAAGAAACAAGTTCCCAACACTTAGGCGACAAAAGGACCTTTGCAACTTTTTTGAAAGGCAATTTTAAAGGCCAAATAGCCCTTGTGGAGGGCAAAAAAGCACTTGGAAAGAAGGCCAAAAGGGTAAGTTTTTCTTTGAAAAAGTGAACTATATATATATATATATATATATATATATATAAAGGCAAGTTAGAATTCTTTCAAATTTGTTCAAGGCAAAGGACAAGAGAATTTTTTCGGACAAAATGCCCGAAAGAATTCCTTATGACATTTTGTCCGAAGAAATTCATAAGGCAAAAACAATGTCTTTCTGGATAAAATCCCGCGGCAAAATGTTAAGGCAATTCTTTCGGACAAAAAGTCCGAAGGAATTCCTTCGGAATTTTGTCCGAAGGAATTCGTCCGAAAAAAAATTTGCTCGAAAGAAAAGAGCCACGGTAAAAAATTCGAAGAAGGATTCCAAAGGTCAAAGTAAGTGATCGAAATAATTCTTCCAGACATTTTGTCTGTAGGAAAAATGGTCGAAAGAAAAGCCGATGAAAAAAAGAAGAGCCGCTGAGAGAAGAGCTCAAGGAGCCAGCAAGGCTGGGAAGATAGCCCCCAAGGGCCGAAGGAGCCAGGAAGAGACAGTGCAGAAATGGATAAAATAGTCCAAGTGGAAAAAAAGGTGTCGACTCAAGGAGTTACTCCAGCGGTTGACACAGTATCAGCGAAGTGGTCATCAAGGGGTGAAAACAGTGAATGGCATGACCCATTTTCTTCACTTTACATTAATGAGCAGACAAATCACGTGAATATCTAGAAGGAGCAGTCTTGTTTGCAGAAAAAGAGGCACGGCCCATGCTTTCACATTAATGTTTGAACGCCAAAGTCAAGATCGGCGATTACATAGCATGGTTCTAGCAAGCCTCTTCTAGAAGGATGATATCAGCAACAGCGACTTCCTCTTATCGATGCTCTCAACGCACATGAGCCAACTTGTAAAAAGGTGCCAAAGTCTTTTCCAAAGGGACGCCTTTACTTCTTCTCTCTATATATTGTAAACTTCTCATTTGAGAAAATATCTCTTAGCTTGTAAGGCAGAACTCTGCGAAGATCTCTTAGCTTGTAAGGCAAAACTTTGCCAGATTTTACCTTGAATCAAGACATAGCATTTTTACCTCTATTTGAGCTTGCACTTTCGTATATGTCTAAGTTTTTGTTTTGTGTTAAGTCATTTTCCTTATGCTTTCACAGAATGATTCCATCATATCTAGTGTATTGTGAGTTCTTCTTTTGTAGGTTAGCCAGAAGTGTCCACAACAGGAATATAGGCGCATGCGAATAGTCTTCCAAAGTGTGTCTTAGAACACCTCTAGTAGTTCTTCCTCCCTGTATCTCCATCAAACCCCTAGCTCACTGATGCAGAATAATTTCGTGTATCAAATGAAGTGTATACCAACATGTTCTTTGTAGAAGTGTAGACTTAACCTAAGTAGATCAACTTTTTGGTGTATCACTGTTTTAGTTTAGGTTCTATTTTTCAGCATTCTTCTCTCTTTTCACCCCCCCTATTTTTAGCAGTAGAAATTAAAGGACCACAGAGATACATCAAAGGGAGCTAGCCTTTATCTAAAGACTCTCCCCTCAGTTTTGTCAAACCCATAGGCAAGAGGGGAGTTTCCATTGTGATGCGTGGAAGACAAGAGCTCAGTCTCCTGTCAAGGGTGCAATTCACTGCATCAACAAGAGTATGGGATCTCTTTGAATCATAAGAAATGTGTGTTTCTTGTGCATGAAGGTAAGTTGTTAGGCCATGTTGTTTCAAAACAAAGATTAGCTATTGATCCTGATAGAATGAGTGCCATCTTGGCCTTATCCTTACCCAAGCATAAGAAGAGACTAAAGTTTTCTTGGAAAAATAAACTTTATGCGGAGGTTTATACTTGGTTTTGCAAAGTTGGCCAAACCCATCACTACTATGCTTATGAAGAATCAAGTGTTCACTTGGTCAAATGAAGGTAAATCGACATTTGAGGCTATCAAGCAGGCCATTGCCCAAGGACCCACACTTATGAACCTTGATTTCTCAAGAGATTTCTTAGTGTACGCCTTTGCCAATATTGATAATATATCAGCTATACTGATGCAAAATAATGAAGGACTTGAACAACCAATACCTTTTTCTAGTCAAGGGCTGGAAGGATATGAGGTGAGGTATACTTTCATAGAAAAACAAGTCCTTGCAGTGGTAAGAAGCCTTAAAAGGTTCAAGCCCATGATCTCCAATAGCAAAATCTATATTATGGTGTCTCATCCTGGAGTGAGAGATTTCCTTCTTAACAAAGACTTGAATAAAAAGAGGGCTGGTTGGATTACCAAGGTCATGGAGCATGATGTAGAGATCAAGGTCACTAAGCTAGTGAGAGGCAAAGGTTTGTGCGAGCACATGGTTGATGACCTTAATGAAAATAAAGAGGTTATTTTGGTAACAGAGGATAACTCACAGATGGATGCACTCCTACCTCACACTAATTGGCTTCAGGATATGACACGTTTCTTGATGACAGGTGAGTGCTCATAAAGTATGGACAGAGCAAAGAGAAGGTATTTCAGTATTTAGTCCATACCTTATGCATTGGTTGGTGAGGTTCTATTTAGAAATGACCTCAATGGAGTTCTCCTAAGATGAATGGATGGTAACCAGGTGACCAAGCTTTTGGAGCATTTCCATGGTGGACCTGTGGGAGGCCATTTTGCTCCAAGGAACACAGCAACAAAGATAATGAGGGCAGGGTATTACTAGCCCAACCTATTCAAAGATACTTATGCATGGGTGGGAAAGTGTCAGAAGTGTGATCTCTTTGTGGGTAAGCAAAGATTGGCAACCCTTCCTCTCAACCCAATTCAGGTAGAGCAACCCTTCATGCAATGGGGGCTAGATTTCATAGGTTTGATCAACACTCCAAGTGCGGGGCATAAGTGGGTGCTTACTGCAATCGACTACTTCACCAAGTGGGTGGATGTAATGTTCCCTTTTAGATAGACATTGTACTTTTGGCATGGTTAGCCTATCAGTGGCCCTCGTAGGTTAATACGACATGGTTAGAGGGTCTTCTCCGTAGTTACCCAAATGGCAGTTGGTTTCTTTGGCGATGTTTTGACATATTTTAGAGGTTTTTTAATGCTTTCTTAGAATGTTTCTATTTTAAGAAACCTCATATTACAAAATGATGTTATATTTGTACTTTATATTATAATTCATTATTTTATATTAAAGTGCAAACATAATATATTAAAAGAGAAAAATAATAATAAAATATTATGATGTTTCTAAAAGCTTCCCAAATGAAGAAAAAAAAAGAAAAAAGTATAAAGGGAGGTGTGGGTTGCCATTATGAATCATCCAGATTTTATGTTGTCTTTGTTGTGGTATGCTTGTGGAGCCTAGAGTTTTTTGCAGTGAATCAATTTCTCTTTGGGAATGATAACTCTCATTGATAGCATAACTGAGTGAAATATCTCTTGAAGGGTTGCATTTTGGAGGTGATATTTCAGTCATCTCAATTGGAGCAAAATTTGTGGCCATTAGCCAATTTTGGACAAATCGATTTGGTGAATTTGTGGAGGTTGCATCGCTATCTTTTGGTGTTGATTTCTATATAGCTTGGCATTGATTTTCCTTGGTTAAGAGAGTAGATTGCATTGTAGAGAAATCTAATATAAAAATCAGATATTTATAGTCCAAGAAGTATGCCATTAGGAGGGATGTTTTTTCTTGTGGGGGTTTCAATTTGCATCGATTCTTTGCTTGGATTGGTGCACCCACTTCCTTAGAGCATGGAGATGATATTAGATGCCTGAGACAACACATATTCATTGCATATTATTTTAAATTTGAGATCAGACCAAAACAGGGGCGATTGGCTTGGAAAATTTGATTTGGCTTGGGAGATCATCATTTCACTTGGAAAATGCTTGCTCCTTCATCTATTCTCAAGGGCACCTCAATCTAACCAGGTTTCATTACATACAATTCATCCTTTAGTATAGCTTATATTTGCAGCTGTAGGTGTGCATCTTTCATACTAGCATACCATATAATTGTAATTCTTATTTATGCCAAGAGTCTTGGCTAGTCTAGTGGAGCATTGTATCAAATCATCAATACAAATAAGAATCACAAGTTGTTGGTCATTTATAATTATCTTTTGAGCATTTGAATTGAGATAGTAGGTTACATGCCAACTATTTGACTAAATGTCCATTCGCTGTAGGTGATTAGTTTGCTTTGTGAATTCATCTAATTGCATAGAAAAGAACAAAAAAGAAGTCATTCTTGCATCTATAACTTATCATTATCATTCTTGCATTGTTCTATAAACACTTGAAGCTTTAATCCATCGTCATTCAAACAAATCATCAAACTGTGACAAAAACTTGCAAGAAGCACTTTACATACAAAGTGTTTGAAAAAAATTACAAGGCAGCAAATTGAGATAATTAAGGGCAAATTGGGCAAGGATTGTTACAATGGTATTAGAGCCTTGATCCTGCCATCCTAGAGGGTTAAAATATCACATGAGAGGTCATCACAGGTATTATACCCGCAGAAGAGCAAAACAGGGAGGGAATTGGCAAGAAGAAAATCCATTTACAGAGGTACCTTTGGTTGAAATAGGTGACAGAGCAGACGTGGGTCCACACAGAGATGAGAGAAGAGACAATGATAGAAATGGTGATAGAGAAGTGACACTGAGAGATATATGAGTTGGTCAGCAGCAGGTAGTTGGGGCCTTACAACAGTTGGCAAATACTTTGCAGTAATTGAATTTACCTAGAAGACAGCCTCAGGTCTAGGAAGATGATAGGAGTGTAGTTAGGCCCCGAAGAGTGTAGAGGGCACCCTCTCGCACTGCAAATAGGCCTACTCGACCCACATTCCTGAGAAATGAACCAGCTGAGGAGAATATTGAAGAGGTTGAGAATCCAACCTACGCTGACACATACATGGCTGCCCATGATGAATGGCAGCAATTTACACCTGAAACACAAGAGATTATGCATTTTGATCGGTTTGTACAGTTAAGGATGGATTAATATAGGTCTCGACAGAGGAGAAGACCTAGGAATCAAAATTAGGAACTCAAGCACGCTACTAATAAGCTTACAATACCCATGTTTGATGGCAATGACAAGACTACATCAGTCATTGATTCATAAGTTGGATACCTTCTTGGATCTTTGACCCATGATAGAAGAGGAAGCTATCAAATATGCCACTTTGCATCTGGAGGAAGCAGCACAAGAATGGTGGTATTATGGACTAGTTACATTGCAACACAGTCAAATCACATCTTACTAGGAGTTTGTGAATAGACTGATTGAGCGTTTTGATAAGAAGGATCCAGAATCATACTTCAGGTATTTGGTCCAGCTCAAGCAAGTTGGTAGTTTGGAAAGCTATATTGGAGACTTCCAAAAACTATCAGTAATGGTGCCCAACATCTCAGAGAGATGATTGGTCAGAATGAAACTTGAAAAAAGTTAGCAACAACCTCGATAGATCCAAGAATCAATCACGAATGTTTACCCCAAAAGAAAATGAAAACACACTCAAGACTAAGAAAACTACTTGTGAAAACAACACTTAGGGAAAATAGGGAAAGAAAACTAAAAGCAAACTGCTATATACAGCTAACCAGGTATATTTGCCTCCCTCCTGGTTAGCTGTATATAGTAGTTTGCTTTCAGTTTTCTTTCCCTATTTTTCCTAAGTGTTGTTTGCACAAGTAGTTTTCTTAGTCTTGTGTGTGTTTTCGTTTTCTTTTGGGGTAAACCTTCGTGATTGATTCTTGGATCTATCGAGGCTGTTGCTAACTTTTTTCAAGTTGCGTTCTGACTCCGTGCCCAATGGACTTTAAGGCAACTGGTTTCTAAGCATAACAGACATGCTTCCCCTGGGAATTGCCAAATTATTGACCATTTTGTTCCTGCAGGCCAAAATCAGTCTCCTTTCCCTTCTGTTCTGAGCCAGTTCATTTTTTGATTTTTCACAAGTCTTTTTTCTACAAACTCTACAGTTTTGTTTCTATGGACTCTGCAGGCTGATTTCTATAGACTCTATAGGGTGATTTATATGGACTCTGCAGGCTTGTTTATACGGATTCTACAGGCTGATTTTTATGGACTCTGTAGAAAAGAAACAAGTTCCCAACACTTAGGTGACAAAAAGACCTTTGCAACTTTTTTGAAAGACAATTTTAAAGGCCAAATAGCTCTTGTGGAGGGCAGAAAAGCACTTGGAAAGAAGGCCAAAAGGGTAAGTTTTTCTTTGAAAAAGTGAACTATATATATATATATATATATATAAAGGCAAGTTAAAATTCTTTCAAATTTGTTCAAGGCAAAGGACAAGAGAATTTTTTTGGACAAAATGCTCGAAAGAATTCCTTTGGACATTTTGTTTGAAGAAATTCATAAAGCAAAAACAATGTCTTTTTGAATAAAGTCCCGCAGCAAAATGTTAAGGCAATTCCTTCGGACAAAAAGTTTGAAGGAATTCCTGCAGAATTTTGTCCAAAGGAATTCGCCTGAAGAAAAAAATTTGTTCGAAAGAAAAGAGCCACGGTAAAAAACCCGAAGAAGGATTTTGAAGGTCAAAGTAAGTGATCGAAATAATTCTTCCAGACATTTTGTCTGCGGGAAAAATGGTCGAAAGAAAAGCCGACAAAAAAAAGGAAGAGCCGCTGAGAGAAGAGCCCAAGGAGCCAGCAAGGCTGGGAAGATAGCCCCCAAGGGCCGAAGGAGCCAGAAAAGACAAATCTAGGAAGAGACAAAGTGCAGAAATGGATAAAATAGTCCAAGTGGAAAAGAAGGTGTCGACTCAAGGAGTTACTCCAGCGGTTGACACAGTATCAGCCAAGTGGTCATCAAGGGGTGCAAACAGTGAATGGCACGACCCATTTTCTTCACTTTACATTAATGAGCAGACAAATCACGTGAATATCTGGAAAGAGTAGTCTTGTTTACAGAAAAAGAGGCACGACCCATGCTTTCACATTAATGTTTGAATGCCAAAGTCAAGAACGGCGATTACACAGCATGGTTTTAGCAGGCCTCTTCTAAAACGATGATATCAGCAATAGCGACTTCCTCTTCTCGATGCTCTCAACGCACATAGGCCAACTTGTAAAAAGGTGCCAAAGTCTTTTCCAAAGGGACGCCTTTACTTCTTCTCTCTCTATATATTGTAAACTTCTCATTTGAGAAAATATCTCTTAGCTAGTAAGGCAGAACTCTGCCAAGATCTCTTAGCTTATAAGGCAGAACTCTGACAAGATCTCTTGGCTTGTAAAGCAGAACTCTGCCGGATTTTATCTTGAATCAAGACATAGCATTTTTACCTTTATTTGAGCTTGCACTTTCGTATATGTCTAAGTTTTTGTTTTGTGTTAAGTCATTTTCTTTATGCTTTCACAAAATGATTTCAACATATCAAGTGTATTGTGAGTTCTTTTGTAGGTTAGCCAGAAGTGTCTATAATAGGAATATAGGCGCATGTGAATAGCCTTTCAAAGTGTGTCTTAGAATGCCTCTAGTATTTTTTCCTCCCTGTATCTCCATCAGACCCCTAGCTCACTGATGCAGAAGAATTTCCTGTATCAAATGAAGTGTATACCAGCTTGTTCTTTGTGGAAGTGTAGACTTAAGCTAAGTAGATCAACTTTTTGGTGTATCACCGTTTTAGTTTAGGTTCTATTTTTCAACATTCTTCTCTCTTTTCACCCTCCCCCATTTTTAGCAGTAGGAAATCTAGGACCACAGAGATACATCAAAGGGAGCTAGCCCTTATCTAGATACTCTCCCCTCAGTTTTGCCAAACCCACAGGCAAGAGGAGAGTTTCCATTGTGATGCGTGCAAGACAAGAGCTCAGTCTCCTGTCAAGGGTGCAATTCACTGCATCAACAAGAGTATGGGATCTCTTTGAATCATAAGAAATGTGTGTTTCTTATGCATGAAGGTAAGTTGTTAGGCCATGTTGTTTCAAAACAAAGATTAGCTATTGATCCTAATAGAATGAGTGCCATCTTGGCCTTATCCTTACCCAAGCATAAGAAGGGACTCTAAAGTTTTCTTGGAAAAATAAACTTTATGCGGAGGTTTATACTTGGTTTTGCAAAATTGGCCAAACCCATCACTACTATGCTTATGAAGAACCAAGTGTTCACTTGGTCAAATGAAGATAAATCAACATTTGAGGCTATCAAGCAGGCCATTGCCCAAGGACCCACACTTATGAACCTTGATTTTTCAAGAGATTTCTTAGTGTACGCCTTTGTAATTAATGATAATATATCAGCTATACTGATGCAAAATAATGGTGGACTTGAACAACCAATACCTTTTTTCAGTCAAGGGCTAGAAGGATATGAGGTGAGGTATACTTTCATAGAAAAACAAGTCCTTGCAGTGGTAAGAAGCCTTAAAAGGTTCAGGCCCATGATCTCCAATAGCAAAATCTATATTATGGTGTCTCATCCTAGAGTGAGATATTTTCTTCTTAACAAAGACTTGAATAAAAAGAGGGCTGGTTGGATTACCAAGGTCATGGAGCATGATGTAGAGATCAAAGTCACTAAGCTAGTGAGAGGCAAAGGTTTGTGTGAGCACATGGTTGATGACCTTAATGAAAATAAAGAGGCTATTTTGGTAACAGAGGATAACTCACAAATGGATGCACTCCTACCTCACACTAATTGGCTCCAGGATATGACACGTTTCTTGATGACAGGGGAGTGCTCACAAAGTATGGACAGAACAAAGAGAAGGTATTTCAGTATTTAGTCCATACCTTATGCATTGGTTGGTGAGGTTCTATTTAGAAAGGACCTCAATGGAGTTCTCCTAAGATGAATGGATGGTAACCAGGTGACCAAGCTTTTGGAGCATTTCCATGGTGGACCTGTGGGAGGCCATTTTGCTCCAAGGACCACAGCAGCAAAGATAATGAGGGCAGGGTATTACTGGCCCAACCTATTCAAATATGCTTATGCATGGGTGAGAAAGTGTCAGAAGTGTGATCTCTTTGTGGGTAAGCAAAGATTGGCAACCCTTCCTCTCAACCCAATTCAGGTAGAGCAACCCTTCATGCAATGGGGACTAGATTTCATATGAATGATCAACACTCCAAGTGCGAGGCATAAGTTGGTGCTTATTGCAGCCGACTACTTCACCAGGTGGGTGGATGTAATGTTCCCTTTTAGATAGACATTGTACTTTTGGCATGGTTAGCCTATCAGTGGCCCTTGTAGGCTAATACGACATGGTTAGAGGGTCTTCTCCATAGTTACCCAAATGGCAGTTGGTTTGTTTGGCGAAGTTTTGACATATTTTGGAGGTTTTTTAATGCGTTATTAGAATGTTTCTATTTTAAGAAACCTCATGTTACAAAATGATGTTATATTTGTACTTTATGTTATAATTCATTATTTTATATTAAAGTGCAAACATAATATATTAAAAGGAAAAAATAATAATAAAATATTATGATGTTTCTAGAAGCTTCCCAAATGAAGAAAAAAAAGAAAAAAAGTATAAAGGGAGGTGTGGGTTGCCATTATGAATCATCCAGATTTGATGTTGTCTTTGTTGTGGTATGCTTGTGGAGCCAAGAGTTTTTTTGTAGTGAATCAATTTGTCTTTGGGAATGATAACTCCCATTGATAGCAAATCTGAGTGAAATATCTCTTGAAGGGTTGCATTTTGGAGGTGATATTTCAGTCATCTCAATTGGAGCAAAATTTGTGGCCATTGGCCAATTTTGGACAAATCGATTTGGTGAATTTGTGGAGGTTGCATCGCTATCTTTTGGTGTTGATTTTTATATAGCTTGGCATCAATTTTCCTTGGTTAAGAGAGCAGATTGCATTGTAGAGAAATCTAATATAAAAATTAGATATTTATAGTCCAAGAAGTATGCCATTAGGAGGGATGTTTTTGCTTGTGGGGGTTCCAATTTGCATCGATTCTTTGCTTGGCTTGGTGCACCCACTTCCTTAGAGCATGTATATGATATTAGATGCCCGAGACAACACATATTCATTGCATATTATTTTTAATTTGAGATCAGATCAGAACAAGGGCAACTGGCTTGGAAACTCTGATTTGGCTTGGGAGATCATCATTTCACTTGGAAAATGCTTGCTCTTTCATTTATTCTCAAGGGCACCTCAATCCAACCAGGGTTCATTACATACAATTCATCCTTTAGTATAGCTTATATTTGCAGCTGTAGGTGTGCATCTTTCATACCAGCATACCATATAATTGTAATTCTTATTTATGCCAAGAGTCTTGGCTAGCCTAGTGGAGCATTGTATCAAATCATCAATACAAATAAGAATCACAAGTTGCTGGTCATTTATAATTATCTTTTGAGCATTTGAATTGAGATAGTAGGTTACATGCCAACTATTTGACTAAATGTTCATTCGTTGTAGGTGATTAGTTTGCTTTGTGAATTCATCTAATTGCATAGAAAAGAACAAAAAAGAAGTCATTCTTGCATTGTTTTATAAACACTTGAAGCTTTAATCCATCGTCATTCAAACAAATCATCAAATTGTGACAAAAACTTGGAAGAAGCACTTTACATACAAAGTGTTTGAAAAAAATTACAAGGCAACAAATTGAGATAATTAAGGGCAGATTGGGAAAGGATTGTTACAATGGTATTAGAGCCTTGATCCTGCCATCCTAGAGGGTTAAAATATCACATGAGAGGTCATCACAAGGATTATACCCTCAGAAGAGCAAAACAGGAAGGGAATTCGCAAGAAGAAAATCCATTTACAGAGGTACCTTTGGTTGAAATGGGTGACAGAGCAGACGTGGGTCCACATAGAGATGAGAGAAGAGACAATGATAGAAATGGTGACAAAGAAGTGACACTTTGAGAGATTTATGAGTTGGTCAACAACAGGTAGTTGGGGCTTGACAACAGTTGCAAATACTTTGCAGCAGTTGAATTTACCTAGAAGACAGCCTCAGGTCTAGGAAGATGATAGGAGTGTAGTTGGGTCTCGAAGAGTGTAGAGGGCACCCTCTCGCACTGCAGATAGGCCTACTCGACCCACATTCCTGAGAAATGAACCAGCTAAGGAGAATATTGAAGAGGTTGAGAATCCAACCTATGCTGACACATACATGGCTGCCCATGATGAATGGCAGCAATTTACACATGAAGCACAAGAGATTATGCATTTTGATCTGTTTATATGGTTAAGGATGGATTAATATAGGTCTCGGAAGGAGAGAAGACCTAGGAATTAGAATTAGGAACTCAAGCACGCTACTAATAAGCTTACAATACCCATGTTTGATGGCAGTGACAAGAATACATCATAGTCATTGATTCATAAGTTGGATACCTTCTTGGATCTTTGACCCATGACAGAAGAGGAAGCTATCAAATATGCCACTTTGCATCTAGAGGGAGCAACACAAGAATGGTGGTATTATGGACTAGTTACATTGCAACACAGTCAGATCACATCTTACTAGGAGTTTGTGAATAAACTGATTGAGCATTTTGATAAGAAGGATCCATAATCATACTTCAGGGATTTGGCCCAGCTCAAGCAAGTTGGTAGTTTGGAAAGCTATATTGGAGACTTCCAAAAACTATTAGTAATGGTGCCCAACATCTCAGAGAGATGATTGGTGGTGTTATTCATTGATGGGTTATTGGAGCCTATGCGAGGATGGATTAAGGCATTTGATCCTCCCACACTTCAGGAGGCAATGAAGAAGGCTAGGAGCATGAAACTTGTAGCCCCGCAAAGCAAGTACTCATCAAAGGGATCTTCTTCATATCGAGACAATAAATCTTTCTCTTGAAAGAAAAACAAACCAGATTTTAAGGGCAAATCATTAGCACCTATAGATAGGGATACACTTAATGATTTACACAAGAAGTTATGTTTCTACTACAATGGGCCCTATGATGCAAACCATGATTGTCCCTTAAGACCTAAAGAAAAAGCTAATAGAGTGATGTGGGCATATTATGAGGACTCTAAGTCCAAGAAATTAGATCAACAATCTGATCCTTAGGATTCAGGTACGGAGCACGAGGAAGATAAGCATGAAAGAGGAGAGCATGAAGCGGCAGCGAGGCAAAGTGATGCACACATCACTAGCATCCAGCAGGAGGGATCATTTAGAATGTGTGGAGTTCTAACAAGGAAAAATATTATCACTCTTCTTGACATAGGGGCAAC
Source organism: Torreya grandis (assembly GCA_037957365.1). Lineage (NCBI taxonomy): Eukaryota > Viridiplantae > Streptophyta > Pinopsida > Cupressales > Taxaceae > Torreya > Torreya grandis. Next base: position 547,966 of record JARHVA010001659.1, on the reverse strand, counting down.
TCATAATTTTATTGATGCCCGATTGGTTGAGAGGCATGGAATCAAGACATAGGAATTTGAGGGAATAAGAGTTAAGGTGGCAGATGGTTATACCCTCAAGTGTGAAAGGAGGATATCATAATTGCTTATGCGTTTGAAAAACTATGAGTTCAAAACCAAATTCTATGTGGTGAATATGGGTAATACATATATGGTACTTGGCATGAGATGGTTACATGACATAGGGAAATTCACCATGGATCTCAAATTGATCGAAATGGCATTCCAGGGAGATGGAAAAACTCATGTCCCCAAGGCTATTCGAGATTCCAGTTTCAGGATTATTTATTTTAGGAGGATGGAGAGGCTTATGAGGCATGACATGGTTAAGTGGGCAGCTGAGTATGTTTTGATGCCTACACAAGGTGAGCAACATAAGCCATTTTACCATCCAGGCATTTAGGAGTTAAGAATTAAGCACACTCAGGGATTTAGTGATATTCCACCAGGAAGACCACCAGACAGAGGGATTGAGCATATCATTGAGTTGGAGGAGGGCTCTAAGCTTGTGATGGTCACCCCATATAAGCACTCTAAGAGGCTGAAAGATGAAATAGAGAAAACTATTAAGGAGTTACTGGCCATGGGACACATTAGACCAAGTAAGTCATCTTTTGCATCATCAGTAGTCTTAGTCAAGAAAAAAGATGGTACATTCCAGATGTGTATTGATTATAGGCTCCTGAATAAAAGAACAATCAAGAACCATTACCCCATCCCTAGAATTGATTAGTTGATAGATGAGTTACATGGTGCCTGCTACTTCTCCAAAATTGACTTGAGGTCGGGGTATCATCAGATTCATGTTAGGGAGCAGGACATAGAGAAGACGACTTTCAGGGGCCATTGTGGACATTTTGAGTTCGTGGTTATGCCATTTGGGCTAACTAATGCTTTGGCAACATTTCGGTCTACGATGAACAACATCTTTCATTCGTAGTTAAGGAGGTGTGTTGGTATTCTTTGATGATATCTTGGTATATAGCAGAACATGGGAGCATCACATTGCACATCTTGATGCAGTTTTGGGTATTCTTGGAGGTGAATCCTTGTATACCAAGGAATCCAAGTGTGACTTGGGAATGACAAAATTATTCTATTGTGGGCACATTTTTAGTGTTGAGGGGATATATATGGACCCAGAGAAGATCAAGGCGATTGGTGAATGGCCTACTCTAGAGGACCTTACTTAGCTCAGAGGATTTTTGGGATTGTGTGGTTTCTACTGCAGGTTTATTAATGGATATTCATGACATGCGACACCACTCACTGATTTGATGAATAAAGGGGCATTTGTTTGGACTCTTGAGGCACAAGATTTTTTTGAGATGTTCAAACTAATTATGACTTTTTGCCCAGTTCTTGCATTGCCAAATTTATCCAAACCCTTTGAGCTACAGTGTGATGCATCAAGTGAGGGGATAGGTGCAGTCCTTATGCAGGACAAGCATCCGATTGCTTTTGAGAGTTAGAAGCTTCACGGTCTATAGAGAGGGTACAACATATATGACAAGGAGATATTGGCCATCATGCATGCATTGGCCAAATTTAGACAATATTTGGTAGGCAACAAGTTTGTGGTGAAAATAAACCATAATAGTTTCAGGCATTTATTTAGAGAGATCTTAATGATTGGCAACAGAAATGGGTCAGCAAGCTAAATCATATGATTTTGACATCTCCTTTGTCAAGGGGACACAGAATGTGGTTTTTGATGTTTTATCTCGACGTACACACTTGAGTTCTATGACTGGGATAGTAGATGATTAGCGACACTTGATAGTGGCAGAGTATGCCAAGGATAGTTGGGCTTCAGGTATTGTTGAGGGGTCAGTACAAGATGTCAGATATACAGTTGTAAATGATTTAATCATTTACAAAGAAAGGATATATTTGACCCCAAGATTGGAGATGAAGAACATTATTTTGAGGACCTTTCATGATACACCCATGGTAAGTCATCCCAGGTATTTCAAGACTTATAGGGAGATTCAGGAGAGGTTCACTTGGAAGGGCCTCAAATTAGATGTTCTATGATATGTCAGAGAGCGTCATTTTTGTCAGCAATATAAAGAGGAACACACATATTCAACATGTGTACTTTAGCCACTTCTGATTCTTGATAGGAAGTGGGAATGCTTATCTATGGCTTTCATTACTGGATTACACAGAGCTCAGAGATGGGATTGCATATATGTGGTTGTGGATCGTTTGACTAAATATGCTCACTTCCTTTCGATCTCATCTACGCAGGTGGCAGAAATGTTCTTCCATGAGGCTTTTAGGTTGCATGGGTTACCTCAGAGCATAGTCAGTGATAGAGACAACCAATTTATGAGTCATTTTTGGCAAGAGTTATTCACGCTGTGGGATAAAAACTCAATCTAAGTACTAGTTACCACTCGTAAACCGATGGGAAGACGAAGTTTGTGAATAAATGAGTGGAAGGCTACCTCAAGGACTACATAGCAGGGCAACAAAAGGGTTGGGTTAAGTGGTTATATTTATGTGAGTATTGTTACAATACCACTTACCATCTCTCCATTCAGATGACACCATTCATGGCATTGTATGGGTATGATACATCGAGCATTTTGGATTTGTTATTTAGAGATAACTGAGTGCCTAGTGCTGGTGATCTATTGCAAGAGAGCCAGGACATTATGAGAGCATTGCAGGAAAACATAAAGAAGGCCTAGAACCAACAAAAGCAGTATGCAGATCAGAAGTAAGTTGAACGCTCATTTGAGGTTGGTGATATGGTGTATTTGATGTTACAACCACACAAATAGTCTTCTCTTAATAAAAGCGCAGTCAAGAAGCTTAAGCCACGATACTATGGGCCATTCAAGATTATCAGGAGATTGGGAGAGGTGGCTTATGAGTTGGAGTTGCCAGTCAGTAATAGAGTACACAATGTCTTCTACGTGTCACACCTCAAGAAGGCATTAGGACATCGTGTGGTTTCTTCCATGACTTTGTCACCCCTAGATGATGAGGGGAAATTGATACTAGTGTTTGAGGCCATCTTGAATGTTCAAGAGATGACTTTGCAAAGACGGGTCATTAGGGAATACTTAATTAAATGGAGAGACTTGCCAGGGGAGGATGCTACTTTGGAGAGTAAGGAGATTTTACAGCATCTAAATTTGAGATTGATTGAGGACAAGCTATTTCAGGAGGGGCAGACTGTAATGTCCTTTTTTAGCTAGACATTGTACTTTCAACAAGATTAACCTATTAGTGGCCCTCATAAGCTAATACGACATGGTTAGAGAGTCTTCTCTACAGGTACCCAAATGGTAGTTGGTTTCTTTGAGAAAGTTTTGACATATTTTGGAGGTTTTCTAATGATTTATTAAAATGTTTTTATTTTTGAAACCTCGTGTTACAAAATGATGTTATATTTGTACTTTATGTATAATTCATTATTTTATATTAAAGTGCAAATATAATATATTAAAAAGAAAAAATAATAATAAAATATTATGATGTTTCTAGAAGCTTCTCAAATGAAGGAAAGAAAAAAAAAGTATAAAGGGAGGTGTGGGCTGCCATTATGAATCATCCAGATTTGATGTTGTCTTTGTTGTGGTATGCTTGTGGAGCCTAGAGTTTTTTGCAGTGAATCAATTTGTCTTTGGGAATGATAACTCCCATTGATAGCACAACTAAGGGAGTGAAATATCTCTTGAAAGATGGCATTTTGGAGGTGATTTCAATCATTTCAATTGGAGCAAAATTTGTGGCCATTGGCCAATTTTGGACAAATTGATTTGGTGAATTTGTAGAGGTTGCACATCTATCTTTCGGTGTTGGTTTATATATAGCTTGGCATCGATTTTCCTTGGTTAAGAGAGTAGATTGCATTGTAGAGAAATTTGATATAAAAATCAGATATTTACAATCAAGGAAAGATGCCATTAGGAAGGATGTTTTTGCTTGTGAGGGTTCCAATTTGCATCAATTTTTTGCTTGGCTTGGTGCGCCCACTTCCTTGGAGCATAGAGATAATATTAGATGTTTGAGTCAATGCATATTCATTGCATATTATTTTAAATTTGAGATCAGACTAAAATAGGGGCAGCTGGCTTGGAAAATTCGATTTGGCTTGGGAGATCATCATTTCACTTGGAAATTGCTTGCTCTTTTATCTATTCTCAAGGGTGCCTCAATTCATCCTTTAGTATAGCTTATATTTGCAACTATAGGTGTGCATCTTACATATCAACATACCATATAATTGTAATTCTTGTTTATGCCAAGAGTCTTAGCTAGTCTAGTGGAGCATTGTATCAAATCATCCATACAAATAAGAATCACAAGTTGTTGATCATTTATAGTTATCTTTTGAGCATTTGAATTGAGATAGTAGGTTGCATGCCAACTGTTTGACTAAATGTCCATTGGCTGTAGGTGATTAGTTTGCTTTGTGAATTCATCTAATTGTATAGAAAAGAACAAAAAAGAAGTCTTTATTGCATCTAAAACTTAGCACTGTCATTCTTATATTATTCTATAAACACTTGAAGCTTTAATCCATCATCATTCAAAAAAATCATCAAACTATGACAAAAACCCGCAAGAAGCACTTTGCATACAAAGTGTTTGAAAAAAATTACAAGGCAACAAATTGAGACAATTAAAGGTAGATTGGGCAAGGATTGTTACAGTGGAAGTCATTGCATTGAAAGAAGCTAATGAAAGTGCAGTCTTAGACTTCTATGACAACATCGTGATCAAGTTTGATATTCCATCCACTATCATTTCTGATAATGTGTTAGCATTGCTTAGTCTGAAAATGAGTGCATGGGCTCTCAAGATGGGCATATACCTCAGCACCTCTTCCAACTATTACTCTCAAAGAAATGGACTGGCTGAGTCTGTTCGGTGAATCTTTTATCACCAGCTAATTGATGAGCAAAATAGGTCTCTTCAACCACAACATAAGGAGATTGGTTGTCCAGATGTGCAGGTTTACCACATCAAAAGGAGACAAATCTCTCCTCTCATCAAGGGGACGTTCCCTTATAACTATGAGGAGCTATATACTATATATATATATATACAAAAAATAACACTCAGAGGTAGGATAACACCATCCATCTCTTTTTTTAGAGATGATGTTCACAAATAAAAGAGAAATTCATGTGAAGACATTGAAAGCACTTCTCTTCTTTCAGAAGTGGTTTTGCAGGAAACAATAGGAGTTCTTTTAGGTAGAAAATAAGTAACTGATAACAAGGGCATAATAACCAGCAGACTGAGGTGTAGCGCAAAGTCTCCACCTCGACTGCCCAAGAGTGAAATACGAAAGATAATGAGGGCATAAAGTCGTCCCAAGGTCCTTTACATAGGAACAAAAAACAGACAAACACACTAAAGGCAATTGTAGATAGCACAAAGTCTTCCCACAATTGGCTTCAGAACATCTTCCTGATTACTTCTACAAGTTCTATTTATTTCATTAACTGGACAAAAATGCATTTAGAAGATAGACATAACAACAATCTCCTAAAATGACACAAATTATAACAGCACAAAGTCTGAAAGTATCTTACTTTCTCATTCAAATAAAAAAATATGATTAACAATATGAGCTCAAAGTCTCAATAATCACCTTTCAATTTCAACAGAGTTCTGCTTCTATAACAGAGAGATCTCCTTTGCATAAAATAAAAGATTACATTATATAGTAGCTAAGAAAGGCTTGGCACTTTGTTCCATAGAACGACTCATGTTGTATTCAATGCCTTGAATGCATTTTCAGTTTTATCGAAGAGGGCCACGCTGGAACAAAGTGTCTGCCTTAACTATGGCGTGTCGATTCATCTCAAATATTTTTTCTTGGGCCTGGGTCGTCTAGTCTATCTCCAGATATCTACGTAGCTGTTCACTTAACTTTTACTTCATGGAGAAAAACAAGCCATGCTTTTAATACTTGCAAGATCAAATATCTACTTGGTGGACTGTTTCACCTACTGAAATAACTTTTGTGCAAATATTTTTGGTATTTCCCTTTTTTTGTTGCAGTTTGAGCTCTCAGGTTATATTTCCCCTTTTTGCCAGCTCTTTCGGCTCCTTTCCCAGCTAGTCATTGAGTTTATTTTTAGGTTCTGCGCCACATTTGAATTTTAACAGATATTTTATTACCTTAAATTTGACGTCTACGAAGACATCATTGGTTGACTATTTCAACGGTTTGGGTGGCCTTCTTGGCTCCTTGGTTCAATCACTTTCTTGCTTCAATCAATTTTTTGGTTCAATCGCTTTCCCTCAGGGTTTTCCTTTGATCTTTGAACCAATGTTCCCTAGCCTCCGCAAAGGCACCCACCCTTAGTTCATTTCCCTCTGCAAGGGTACTTTGGCCTTGGTTCATTAGGGCACTCCTTTGAACCAATCACGTGAACTGACCGATTGAACCAAATTTGGTTCAACGGTTCAATGGTTCAGTCTTGCATTTCACTCATTCAATTGACTACTTGAACCAATCTCGTTGAACTTTTAAACTTTTTTGGTTCAAAGTTCAACGATTCAATCACTTTTTTACTCTTTGATTGAACCATCCCTTTGAACTAGTCTCTGGAATCATCCGCTTCCTTCCTTTGTCTGGCGCTTCTTTTTAACCATTGAACCTTTGAACCATTGAACTATGAACTCTTTTGGTTCAAGGTTCAATCGGTTCAATGGTTCATCCTTTGTTCCATTGCTTTCTCTTTGATCTTTGAACCAAAGTTCCCTGCCCTCCGCAAGGGCACTTGTTCTTTCAGCTTTGGGGCAGTCCTTTGAATCGATCGCGTTGAACCGTCGAATTGTTGAACTCGTTAAACTTTTGAACCATTTTGGTTCAAGGTTCAACGGTTCAAAGGTTCAAGCCTTCTTCTTTTCGCTAAGTGTTTTGATCTCTTCGAACCAATTGAATCTGTTGAACCCATTGAACCTGTTGAACCCGTTGAACCTATTTAGTTCAAGGTTCAACGGTTCATCTTTTTGTTCTTCAAAGCCTTCTTTTCTATTTAGTCTTTCAAAGCCATTGAACTTACTGAAGCGGTTGAACTATGAACTTTGCTGAAGCGCTTAACATCTTTAAGCTTGCTGATGTCGTTGAACCTTTGAACCATTGAACTATTTTGGTTCAAGGTTCAATGGTTCAATCCTTTCTTTGAAGCTTGACGATGAGCATTTTTTGGTTGAACCAAGGCATTGAACCTATCTTGAAAAATGTCTAAGTGTTGAGGACTTGTTTCTTTCCTGCAGAGTTTGTAGAAATGGGTCTGTGGAGTCCGTAGAACCAAAAAAACATCTTGCAGAGTCCATAGAAATGAGTCTGTATAATCCAGCCTGCAGAGTCCATAAAAATGAGCCTGTGAAGTCCGTAGAAATGACCCTGTGGAGTCCGTAGAAATGAGCTTGTAGAGTCCGTAGAAATGACTCTGCAGATTTCGTAGAAATATGTCTAAAGAGTCCGTTAACTGAAAAAGCTTGAAATATGTCTAAAGAGAATTTAAATGCCCAAAACAATTTTTGAGAAGGGAAGAGGAAATTTTGGCCTGCATGACCAAAATAGTTTATATGTTGTCCCAAAAATGAGTGATAGATTTTGGGAACAATAGTTGGCTTCAGTTGGGGAACTTCTTTCAATTGAAAACTTGGAATAACTGAGGGAAGTAGAACCCAAAATCTCCAGTGCCTTGAAGTGTGTCATTGGGCTACGGAGTCATGCTACCCAAAAAAGAAAGGCACCAAAAATGCAAATGAAAAGCGCAAAGTAGAACTAAAGACTATACAAATATACATATGTACAGATAATTTTATCTGATACTTCAAGAGTTGAAGTGCTTCAGATGCTACCCATTGTGAGACAAAAAAAAAATGTGCCATCTTGATACTTCAATAAGAAACTATTCTCACTGTTAAGATCATGGATAGTGAGCGGGCCTCTCCAAAGGGAATCAAATTTTTTATGCATTCCCTTTGATTCTCTTCTCTTATCCCAAGTAGGACTTGATCTCCAATCTGTAAATCTCAATTTTTTGCTTTCTAGTCGAAGAGCTTCTTCACCAAACTTTGATGTTGCGCAATTCAGTCCATCACCATAGTTCACTGCTCATCCAACTCAAGAAAGCCCCCTCTTATGCACCAAATCATTTCTATCAGATAACACTTACTCACTCTAGCTCATGTGATGCGTTAATCACTCCTGCTCCTAACCCCTTGCATCTAGCTTTTCAACATCAAAGGGCATTAGAGTAACCTCTGAGGGAGAAAGGTTTTGATCAAAACCTCAAATAAGATGAAGCTGCTCCTACTCATCGTGATGATGATTATGACCTCCAAAAAAAGGCTTTTCCAATAAAATATAGCTAGGAGAATTGCAGAGTTGGAGTCCAGAGCGAGATTTCTTAGCAAATGTGTAATGGACGGTTCAGACCAAACATCAAATTCCATGTCTAAACACACCCCATCTACAAACCTCCAAGAGAGATATCATACCACATCTGATATAGATGAAGTGCTAGCCAAATGAAAAGAAGATAATCATTTGATTCTAGCCCAAGGACTGCCTCCTCTTCCACATGGTTTTAATCATCAACCTTCCACTTCATTCCTTCTCAAGGAAGAACCTATTTTGCAGGAGGTAAGTGAAGAGTATAAGATCTAATTTGTAGCTGTCTAGGAGGCTATCATGAGTGACAATGAAGAGAAAATCATCATGGATGCTCCCTCTGAAGACATCAGCAACAATGGAGAAGACGCGAGTCATGCATTCATGTAGATGTTCCAACAATACGAAGAGGAACGTAAGCATGGTGAACTCTCTCCTCCCTTGTTTGATGAACTTTCTTGTTGCTTCAATGAGGAGGATGACCATGCCATGGAGCCTGTGTTGGAGGAGGAGCAGGTGGATGTCTTTAAACAAATAGAGACTCTGATCTTTGAGCAGGAAAAGGAGAACCTTGTTCATCTTGAGAACATCTTTGAAGAAGAGAGCCTTGAACAAGAAGGTGATGTTTTGTGGGATGAGCAATCAATTTGTGATTTTATTTCAGAAATCACAACAGTCACCCTTCTTCAAGAAAGCCATGAGGGAGCAGAAGATGAGTTTGATAGGGTCTTCAATGAAGTAAAAGGGAATGAGTCAAACCATGGTGCACTACAAAGACGCTATGCATATCAAAGGGCTTATGGTGATGAGCTAATAGCCATTGATTTCTTGATGAAACACACTAGCATGAAGAGCCAACATTCGAGAAGCTTCCAAGAACAATAAGAGTACGTATATGTTGGGAGCATGTTTGACTTTGATCCACTCGGATGTAAGCCAATCGAGGTGGCAGGTAAGAGGAGCAGGTCACCAAATCTCCATTCCATTCAGCCACTTGTTTGGCACCATAAGTTTCCTTGCCATGAAGGAGACTTAAGAAGTTTTCCCTTTGATCTAGGAGGGAGGCAAATATACCTAGTTAGCTGTATATAGTAGTTTGCTTTTAATTTTTTTTCCCTGTTTTCCCTAAGTGTTGTTTGCACAAGTAGTTTTCTTAGTCTTGTGTGTGTTTTCATTTATTTTTGGGGTAACCTTTGTGATTGATTCTTGAATCTATCAGGGTTGTTGCTAACTTTTTTCAAGTTGTGTTTTGACTCCGTGCCCAATGGACTTTAAGGCAACTGGTTTCTAAGCATAACAGGGATGCTTCCCTTGAAAATCACCAAATTGTTGACCATTTTGGTCCTGTAGGCCAAAATCGGTCTTCTTCTTTCCTTGTTGTTCTGAGCCAGTTCATTTTTTGATTTTGCACAAGTCTTGTTTCTACGAACTCTATAGTCTTGTTTCTATGGACTCTGCAGTCTTTTTTCTACGAACTCTGTAGGCTGATTTCTACAGACTCTGCAAGCTGATTTCTACGGACTCTGCAGGGTGATTTCTATGGACTCTTCAGGCTTGTTTCTACAAATTCTACAAGCTGATTTCTACGAACTCTGTAGAAAAAAAACAAGTTTCCAACACTTAGGTGACAAAAAGACCTTTGCAACTTTTCTGAAAGGCAATTGTAGAGGCCAAACAGCCCTTGCGGAGGGCAGGAAAGCACTTGGAAAGAAGGCCGAAAGGGTAAGTTTTTCTTCAAAAAAGTGAACAAGGGAAGTTGGAATTCTTTCGAATTTGTTCAAGGCAAAGGACAAGAGAATTTCTTTAGACAAAATTCTTGAAAGAATTCTTTCGGACATTTTGTTCGAAAAAATTCATAAGGCAAAGACAATGTCTTTCTGGATAAAGTCCTACAGCAAAATGTTAAGGCAATTCCTTCAGACAAAAAGTCCAAAAGAATTCCTTTCGACTTTTGTCCTAAGAAATTCGCCCAAAGAAAAAATTTTCCTGAAAGAAAAGAGCTGCAAGAAAAAACCTAAAGAAGGATTCTGAAGGTCAAAGTAAGTGATCGAAATAATTTTTGTGGACATTTTGTCTGCGAGAAAAATGGCTAAAAGAAAAGTCGATGAAAAAAAGGAAGAGCCATTGAGAGAAGAGTCCAAGGAGCCAGCAAGGCTGGGAAGATAGCCCCCAAGGGCCGAAGGAGCCAAAAAAGACAAAGTCAGGAAGAGACAAAGTGCAAAAATAGACAAAACAGTCTAAGTGGCAAAGGAAGGTGTCGACTCAAGGAGTTACTCCAGTGGTTGACACATTATCGGCCAAGTGGTCATCAATGGGTGAAAACAGTGAACAGTGTGACCCATTTTCTACACTTTATATTAATGAGCAGACAAACTGCGTGAATATCTGAAATGAGCAACCTTGTTTGCAGAAAAAGAGGCACAACCCATGCTTTCACATTAATATTTGAATGCCAAAGTGAAGACCGGTGATTACACAACATGGTTCTAGCAGGCCTCTTCTAGAAGGATGTTATCAGCAACAACGACTTCTTCTTTCTGATGCTCTCAACGCACATGGGCCAACTTGTAAAAAGGTGCCAAAGTCTTTTCCAAAGGGGTGCCTTTACTTCTCTCTCTATATATTGTAAACTTTTCATTTGAGAAAATATCTTTTAGCTTGTAAGGCAGAACTCTGACAAGATCTCTTATCTTGTAAGGTAGATCTCTGCGAAGATCTCTTAGCTTGTAAGGTAGAACTCTGCCAAGATCTCTTGGCTTGTAAGGCAGAACTGTGTCAGATTTTATCTTGAATCAAGACAACATTTTTACCTCTATTTGAGCTTGCATTTTTGAATATGTTTATGTTTATGTTTTGTGTTAAGTCATTTTTTTTATGCTTTCACAAAACAATTCTAGCATATCTAGTGTATTGTGAGTTCCTCTTTTGCAGGTTAGCAAGAAGTGTCCACAACAAGAATATAGGTGCATGTGAATAGGCTGCCAAAGTGTGTCTTAGAACGCCTCTGATAGTTCTTCCTCTCTGTATCTCCATCGGACTCCTAGCTCACTGATGCAGAAGAATTTCTCGTATCAAATGAAGTGTATACCAGCGTGTTCTTGGTGGAAAGTGTAGACTCAAGCTAAGTAGATCAACTTTTTGGTATATCAACGTTTTAGTTTAGGTTCTATTTTTCAGCATCCTTCTCTATTTTCACCCCCCTCCATTGTTAGTAGTAGAAAATCTAGGACCACAGAAACACATCAAAGGGAGCTAGCCCTTATCTAGAGATTCGCCCTCTAGTTTTGCCAGACCCACAGGGAAGAGAGGAATTTTTATTTTGACACGTGGAAGACAGGAGCTTAGCCTCTTGTCAAGGGTGCAATCCATCGCGTCAACAATTTTTGGCATGTTCGGTGGGAACAACTAGTTTTTATCCAAAGAGTTGAGGAATTTTGGTGTCTTCAACCAACGAACCTTTGGAAGCTTTTTTATCAACACCAATGGCGACTCTGAGTTGAATCAACTAGTTAAGCAGTCTTGGTGCCATCAAGAAATCACATTTTTGTATGTATAATCCTTTTGCCTAGCATAATGGGCCCTTTTTCCTTCATTTAACCATGATCAAGCTCAAGATGTTCATGGAATCACTTCAAGCAGAGCTCTTAGTTACCCTTCAACAATAAGGGAAGTAGCACTGAAGTTTGAGAAGCAGGTGATGGAGATAGACAGTTTAGATGAGCAGTATAGATATCAACAAGAGCTTATATACAAATAGGAGTGTTTGTTTAGGTAAGCTTAGGCCTTGAAATCCATGGAGGAGGAGGTAGCAAAATGGAAGAGTCCATTCATTCAAGGCAATCAGCGTTGTGTGCCCCCTTCTATTCTAAAGAAAGCCCCCTCTTATGCACGAAATTCTTTCTTTTAGATAGCACTTGCTTACTCTCGCTCATCTGATGCGTTAATCACTCTTGCTCCTAACCCCTTGCATCTAGATTTCCAACATCAAAGGGCAGTAGAGCAACCTCTCAGGGAGAAAGGTTTTGCTCAAAATCTCAAATAAGATGAAGTTGCTCCTACTCATCATGATGATGATTGTGACTGCCAAGAAAGGCTCTTCTAAGAAAATATAGCTAGGAGAATTGTAGAGTTAGAGTCCAAAGCGAGATTTTTCAGTCAATGTGTAATGGACAGTTCAGACCAAACAACAGATTCCATATCTAAACACACCCCATCTACACACCTCTCATAGAGATATCAAACTACATCTGATATAGATGAAGTGTTATCCAAATGAAAAGAGGATAATCATTTGATTCTAGCTCAAGGACTACCTCCTCTTCCACATGGTTTTAATCATCAGCGTTCCACTTCATTCCTTCTCAAGGAAGAACCTATTTTGTAGGAGGTAAGTGAAGAACAGAAGATCTAATTTACAGCTGTCTAGGAGGCTATCATGAGTGACAATGAAGAGGAAATCATCATGGATGCTCCCTCTGAAGACATCATCATCAATGGAGAAGACGTGTATCATGCATACATGCAGATGTTCCAACAATACAAAGAAGAATGTAAGCATGGTGAGCTCTCTCCTCTCTTATTTGATGAACTTTCTTGTTGCTTCGATGAGGATGACCATGCCATGGAACTTGAGTTGAAGGAGGATCAGGTGGATGTCTTTGAACAACTAGAGACTCTGATCCTTGAGTAGGAAAAGGAGAAACCTGTTTATCTTGAAAAAAACTTTGAAGAAAAGAGCCTTAAACAAGAAGGTGATGTTCTACAGGATGAGCAATCAGTTTGTGATTCCATTTTAGATATCACAATAGTCACCCTTCTTCAAGAAAGCCATGAGGGAGCAGATGATGAGTTTGACAGGGTCTTCAATGAAGTAGAATGGAACGAGTCAAACCATGGTGCACTGCAAAAGAGCTATGCATATCAAAGGGCTTATGGTAATGAGACAACAACCATTGATTTTTTGATGAAACACACCAGCATGAAGAGCCAGCATTTGACAAGCTTCCAAGAACAAGAAGAGTACATATATGTTGGGAACATGTTTGACTCTGATCCACTCAGATGCAAGTCAATCGACGTGGCAGGCAAGAGGAGCAGGTCACCAAATCTCCATTCTATTCATCCACTTGTCTAGCACCATAAGTTTCATTGCCATGAAAGAGACTTAAGAAGTTTTCTCTTTGATCCAGGAGGGAGGTAAATATCCCTGGTTAGCTGTATATAGTAGTTTGCTTTCAATTTTCTTTCCCTATTTTTCTTAAGTGTTGTTTGCACAAGTAGTTTTTTTAGTCTTGTGTGTGTTTTCATTTTTTTTGGGATAAACCTTCGTGATTGATTCTTGGATCTATCGAGGCTATTGTTAACTTTTTTCAAGTTGCATTCTAACTCCGTGCCCAATGGACTTTAAGACAACTGGTTTCTAAGCATAACAGGCATGCTTCCCTTGTGAATTGCCAAATTGTTGACCATTTTGTTCTTGCAGGCCAAAATCAGTCTCCTTTCCCTTTTGTTCTGAGCCAATTCATTTTTTTATTTTTCACAAGTCTTTTTTCTACGAACTCTACAATCTTGTTTCTATGGACTCTGCAGGTTGATTTCTACAGACTCTACAGGCTGATTTATACGGACTCTACAGACTTGTTTATACGAATTATGCTGGCTGATTTCTACGGACTCTACAGGAAAGAAACAAGTTCCCAACACTTAGGCAATAAAAGGACCTTTGCAACTTTTTCGAAAGGCAATTTTAAAGGCCAAATAGCCCTTGTGGAGAGCAGAAAAGCACTTGGAAAGAAGGCCGAAAGGGTAAGTTTTTCTTTGAAAAAGTGAACTATATATATATATATATATATATATATATATATATATATATATATAAAGGCAAGTTAGAATTCTTTCAAATTTGTTCAAGGCAAAGGACAAGAGAATTTATTCGGGCAAAATGCCCAAAAGAATTCCTTCGGACATTTTATCCGAAGAAATTCATAAGGCAAAAACAATGTCTTTTTGGATAAAGTCTCGCGGCAAAATGTTAAGGCAATTCCTTCGAACAAAAACTCCGAAGGAATTCTTTCAAAATTTTGTCCAAAGGAATTCGCTCGAAGAAAAAAAATTTCTCGAAAGAAAAGAGCCACAGTAACAAACCTGAAGAAGGATTTCGAAGGTCAAAGTAAGTGATCGAAATAATTCTTTCAGACATTTTGTCTGCGAAAAAAATGGTCGAAATAAAAGTCGACGAAAAAAAGGAAGAGCCGCTGAGAGAAGAGCCCAAAGAGCCAACAAGGCTGGGAAGATAACCCCCAAGGGCCAAAGGAGCCAGAAAAGACAAAGCCAGGAAGAGACAAAGTGCAAAAATTGATAAAACAGTCCAAGTGAAAAAAGAAGGTGTCGAATCAAGAAGTTACTCCAGCAGTTGACATAGTATCGGCCAAGTGGTCATCAAGGGGTGCAAACAGTGAATGGCACGACCCATTTTCTTCACTTTACATTAATGAGCAAACAAATCACGTGAATATTTGAAAGGAGCAGTCTTATTTGCAGAAAAAGAGGCACGGCCCATGCTTTCATATTAATGTTTGAATGCCAAAGTCAAGACCAGCGATTACACAGCATGGTTCTAGCAGACCTCTTTTAGAAGGATGATATCAGCAATAGCAACTTCCTCTTCCCGATGCTCTCAATGCACATGGGCCAACTTGTAAAAAGGTGCTAAAGTCTTTTCCAAAGGGATGCCTTTACTTCTTCTCTCTCTATATATTGTAAACTTCTCATTTGAGAAAATATCTCTTAGCTTGTAAGGCAAAACTCTGCTAAGATCTCTTAGCTTGTAAGGCTGAAATAGCTCTTCTATCACTACTAGCTTGAGAGGTAGGGAAGTTAACTTGAGTCTTCCAAAAAACTTTTGGCATAGTTCACACTTTCATACCCATTTGTATGCATTTTGAAACAAAGTAGGCGATTAATACCTGGCTTTAAGAATCTTGTGGACAGTTACAGGAGCAAAAAAATATCTTTCACAAGATAAATTATGGAAGGACCTCAAAAGTTGGTTCTGTTGCTCTTTATCTACGCAATGAAAACTCCATCAAGGCTCCTCTTGTACAGGCTGTTGTCTCAGAGGACAAAATTGATAGATTTCAGTTTAACAATCTTCTTTTTCTTATGAGATAAGTGAGCAAGGCACTCACCGTAAGGAAATGAGCAATACTTGAATACCACTCATTCATGGTGGAGATAAAGAGGACTGTTGGTGTGTTTTCTACTTCTTTTTTTTCATGCCTTGCTTCTTTGGATCTATTGTTAGTAATCATTGACAAAGGCCCTTTTTTCGCACCAGCTTTGTCGATTTGATAACTAGATCAAACTCCTAAATTTTAGAAATTCAATTTTCCATTTTGGTTCCAAAATCCTGCTGAGTTAGTATGAATTTGATAGCGGTATCAAAAACTAGTGTAGTAAAACGTGAGTTCAAGATGTAAAAATGAAAGTGCTTCACTATTTTAACCACTACGTAAGCATGCTTCTCCATGTTTGAGTACTTTAGCTCATGAGATTTGAGACGACAACTCATGAAAAAATAGGAGATTTCACACTTTTTTAATTTTGTTGAACCAGAACTGCTGAAAGTGTGTGCTCGAAAGCATAATTATACATGATAAAATCTTTAGTATAATCTAGACAAACCAAAATTAGGGTGTGCGCAATGGCTATCTTGATGTCTTGGAATACTAATTTGCCTTCTTCAGTCTAGTTGAAGATGGCCTTTTCTTTCATCATGTTCACGATGTGGCGTGTCTTCTCAGTGAACTTAGTGGTGAATCTTCGTAAAAAATTCACTTTTCTGAAGAAAGAGTGAACTAACGTCTTATTCATGGGCAGAGTAATCTCTTGGATAGATTTGACTCTTTCTGAGTCAATCTTTATGTCTTATCTGGATACAATGTGTCTGAAAAGCTTCCCTTTTGTCACTCTAAAGACAGACTTTTTAAGATTTAAAGAAATGTCATTCTGGCAACATCGTTCCAGCACTTGTTGCAAATAGCGCACATGGTCAGGGGATTGATTGAAAAAGATGGTCAAGTCATCAAGGTATACCACAATGAACTTACATATTTCATCTTTGAAAGTAAGGTCCATTGCTCTCTGAAAAGTGGCACCATCATTTATCAGGTAAAAAAGTATTCTTCGATATGCAAAGGTGCTCCAAGGTGTGAAGGTAGTCTTGTGCTGGTCTACTTCACCAACTTCAACTTGATTGTATCCTGAGAAGCCATCTAGCATTGATAACATCTCTGAACCAGTCACTATTTGAAGCACTTGATCCATGATGAGCAGAAGATAGTTATCCTTTAAAGATGACTGATTCAGATTTTTGAAGTCCACGCAGAGGCAAATTTCACCATTCTTCTTCCTCACAGGTACTATGTTAGTAATCTACGTGAAATGATGGATTGAAAATATTATCCTAGCATTCAATATTTTTTGTATTTCAGACAGAATAGTACCTGATATCTTTAAATTATACTATCTAAATTTTTGCTTGTAAGGCACTGAATGACTTTTGATAAGAATGTCATGGTAGATTTCTTCAGGCTTGAGTGACTTCAGATCCTTATAAGAGTATGATAAGACATCTATATACTGACGAAGTAGAGTAGTGAACTTGAATCTCTCTTCAGGAGTGCAACACTTATCAATGTTCACTATTTTGGGATCTTCTTTGGTACTCAAATTTATCTGATCAAACTTCTAGGAGGAGCTTGAATCTATTTGCTATTTTTTGATGAATCTGTCATATTTGTCAAATAGCTTCTCGAGAAAAACCAGGCCTTTAGAAATTTTATTCCCTTTGAGTTACAAGAATTTTTTACCTACATCTGAACTTGATTCATGGACTGATTCAATTTTTTGAGGCTTACTGCCTTCAAAGTGTAGCTGTTCAAAGTTGTCTTTTTACTCTAGAAAGGCAATGATTTGATTGTCAATGTTAAACACCTACTAATGACTGGCATTATCAGGTACACTTGATCGAAATACCAACTTGATGGTGTACTTGTCTCTTGTGAAGTCTGGGTGAGGAACTAAGAGAGTTGCTGAAATCGCTAGTGCATCAACTCTATCATTAAATTCTCTGGGTATGGCAGAGATGCTAAAATCATCAAAGCTTTCAATTTGATCCTAGACTAGATTGCGATAGTGGTGCAATCTCTCATTTTTGGTTTGATACAAGTTTTTTACCTGATAAATCACCAACTCGGCATATCTTTTGACATGAAAGAGTTTGACGCCCCTGTCTATAACAGCTTTCAATTCTAGCAGAAGAGATTCATATTCAACAGTATTGTTAGTATTACTGAACTATAACTTGTATGATAAAATAAAAATATCTCCTTGAGGAGATATCAACACAATTTTGGCTTCTGAACTGGTAGAGGAATCGCTGTCATCAAATTCTAGCATCCATACCCTATTTGAAACTGATCCTTTCTCAGAATTTTTTTGGCTTGGAAGGGGACATTTTTTTGTGTTTGCATTGCGCCCTATCATGTCTTCTGCTATTTCGTCTGAACTAATTTTCAGACTGTCATTTTCAAAAGTTTTATCAACTGAAACATGAGTATTTTTAGTGGTCAAAAAATAATTACCCATGCCTGAAGACTCAAATAGAATTTGAGCTTTAGGGACTGATGTTTTAGTAACCACATATTTTGCTTCCTTCTCAGAGAGCAATCTCTGCATAACGCCTTTGACTGGAATCTTTGCTTTAGATAGGTCCATGCTCAATTCACCACCAACATCTTTGTAGAAATTCCACCCAAGAAGGATGTCGTATGAGGCTGGGACGTCAGCCACCATGACTGTCATTTTGATTCTCTTTTCTGAAAATGCGATAAATGCAAATTAGGCGTCTTTGATTTTTCCTAGTAGTGGCACTTGTTTGTTATCCATAGAAAAATATCTTTCAAATGTCTTAGTCAGTGTGAGACCAAAGAATTTTACTATTTTAACAGGCATGACGTCAAATGCACTGAAATCAATGATGCAGTTGTTCAGCTAATGTCTATTTATCAGCAGAGAGACATAAAAAGGTTTAGTCCTCCTAGGAGCAATAAGAGGAGTAATGACAAGGTTATTCTTGGTGGATGTGTTCTTGGGAGGATCATGAGTTACCTTCAAAATTACTTGTCCTACAGGGATGACTTGGTTCTTTACACATTGAACCTTGTCTAATTGATTAGGGTTGGATTAAAAGAATTCAAATTTAGACATTTAAATTTTGGTCTTCTTTATATGGTTAATTATGTCAAATATTTGAAATGGACCAGGGATAGAGGATGAGAGTTCATTTTTTTGGTTTTTAGAAGGGGGAAGACTGGTCTGCAAATTTGAAGTTGGGGGTGAATGCGCAATTGAGGTATTCACTTTTTTAGCAGTCACCGGGTCCTTTCACTGGAAGGGCAGAGTGGTTTCTCGCTTAGCAATTAAAATTATGGGCTGAGTTCATTCCTCTATCTTCTCTTTATCAGCTTGCTGGGCTGACTGGTTCTTGGATCGAGTGAATACAGTGTAAGTTCCTTTAACTATTCCACCTTCACTTCTGAGTTCATCTTGATAATTCAGGAAACTAATACTAGAGTCGCTAGCTAATTCTTCTTTCTCAGTGAAGAGATTAGCGTCATTTTTATAGTTCGATTTAGGTTGAAAGAAAAAATTTGATTTTGCTTCAAGATATCCAACTGCTGAATTGGTTGGAGGTGCTTCAATGGCAAGGTTCCCCCGTGGGAAAGGTGATTTAGTTGTCTTTGATTCCTGGCAGCATTGCTTTAATATGATTGATTGGAGAATGTCCTCTTTGGTACATTTTTATATGAAAGAGCAGATGACATCTCTTACAACATTTACTTTCTGAGAGATAACACTTTATTTGCTAGCTTTTGCACCATTGGGTCAATAGTGACTATAAGTGAGTATTCAAAAGATGAAGATGATTTACCTCTGTTAGTATCTCTATTTATCTTTCCTACCAAGATAAGGTCATCTTCTACCTCAGTAGCCAAATTTTGAGTAGCAGTAAGGTTTATGTGGCCAGAGTGTCTCAGTAGAAAACTCACTTCAGGCAGTTGTGAGTTGATGAAGAAGCATTTGAGATTTTTAGGTGTTGGCTAAGCAATGGTAAGAATCTGGTTCCTCAGCTTGTCAAACTTTACAATAAAATTCTTCATAGGTTCATTAGGTTCCTTCTTCATCTGTGTGAGCTGAGCCAGTAAGGCATGCACATATTTTATGGGCTTGAATCTAGCTTCAAATTTAGCTTTGAGAGTGTCCCAGTCAGTCACTGATTGAGCTTACAAGTGGTAGAACCAGTCTGCAACAATGCCTTGTAGTATTTTCATAAATATCCTGACTGCTATGTCTTTATACTCCACTCTAATTACACCACAGGCTATGCTAAAGGCAACAATATGTTCATCAGAGTGAACTTTCTCATCACTAAAGAATTTGAATAAATTCTTCTTTGAACTGCGTGGAAGCTCATATAGGGGTGGAGTTAGATTAAGTGGGCCAAAAGAGTTACCCCAGGGGCCTTGAACTGTCATGATTGGATTATGAAAAATAGAGATAACAAATCTGGGTGGAGTATGTATAGGTAAAACTCTGGTGACAGCAGAAAAAGAAGCTCTACCTTGTGTTGGTGACCTGGTACAGGTAGGAGGAACACTCCTGTATCGTTGAATTTGAAGTTGGGGAGGGAACAAATTGAAATTTCCTTGCTGCACTAACTTAGAAATAGGGTCAACAACACCTTGAGCTCTCTAGTTTTTGGTATAACGTGGGGTTGCCAGATTGCAGAACAAAAATAAAAAAGAGCAAGATTTGTTTCAGCTTGAAGCTTGAGACTTCAAACTATGTGCTCTTCCCCAGCAGAGTTGCCAAAAATTGTTGGGTGAATATTTTGTCACCAGCTAATTGATGAGCAAAATATGTCTCTTCAACCACATCATAAGGAGATTGGTCATCTAGATGTGCAGGTTTACCACATCCAAAGGGGATAAATCTCTCCTCTCATCAAGGGGAGGTTCCCTTATAACTATGAGGAGCTATATACTATATATATACAGAAAATAACACTCAGAGGTAGGATAACACCATCCATCTTTATTTTTTCAGAGATGATGTTCACAAACAAAAGAGAAATTTAGGTGAAGACACTAAAGACACTTCTCTTCTTTTGGAAGTGGTTTTGTAGGAAACAGTGGGAGTTCTTTCAGGTAGGAAACAAGTAACTGGTAATAGGGGCATAGTAACTAGCAGACTGAGGTGTAGCGCAAAGTCTCCACCTCGACTGTTCAATAGTGAAATATGAAGGACAATGAGGGCACAAAGTCATCCCAATGTCCTTTACACAAGAACAAAAAATAGACAAACACATTAAAGGCAATTATAGATAGCACAAAGTCTTCTGACTATTAGTTTCAGAACACCTTCCTGATTACTTTCACAAGTTCTACTTATTTTATTAACTGGACAAGAATGCATTTAGAAGATAGACATAAGAACAATCTCCTAAAATGACACAAGCTATAACAGCACAAAGTCTGAAAGTAACTTGCTTTCTCATTCAAACAAAGAAATATGATTAACAATCTGAGCTTAAAGTCTCAATAATCATTTTTTAATTTTGACAGAGTTTTGCTTCTATAACAGAGAGATCTCCTTTGCATAAAATAAGAGATTACATTATATAGTAGCCAAGAAAGGCTTGGCACTTTGTTCCATAGAATGGCCCATGTTGCATTCAATGCCTTAAATGCATTTTCAATTTTGTCGAAGAGGGCCATGCTGGAACAAGGCATCTACCTTAACTGTGGCGTGTCGATTCATCTCAAATACCTTCACTTGGGCCTGGGTCATCTGGTCTATCTCCAGATATCTATGCAGCTATCCACTTCACTTTTACTCTATGTAAAAAAAAAAAGCCGCGCCTTTAATACTTGCAAGATCAAATATCTACTTGGTTGATTGTTTCACCTACTAGAATAACTTTTGCACAAATATTTCTGGTATTTCCCCTTTTTTGCTACAGTTTGAGCTCTCGAATTATCTTTTCCCTTTCTGCCAGCTCTTTCGACTCCTTCTCCAGCTGCTCGCTGAGTTTATTTTTAGGTTCTGTGCCACATTTGAATTTTAATAGATATTTCATTACTTTAAATTTGACGTCCACAGAGACATCATTGGTTGACTGTTTCAACGGTTCGAGCGGCCCTCTCGGCTCTTTGGTTCAATCACTTTCTTGCTTTGATCACTTTTTTGGTTCAATTGCTTTCCTTCAGGCTTTTTCTTTGATCTTTGAACCAATGTTCCCTACCCTTAGTTCACTACCCTCCGTAAGGGTACTTTGGCCTTGGTTCACTGGGGCACTCCTTTGAATCGACCGCTTGAACCGATCGATTGAACTAACTTTGGTTCAACAGTTCAACAATTCAATATTGCATTTCATTCATTCAATTGACCGCTTGAACCAATCGCTTTGAACCAATCTCGTTGAACCTTTGAATCTTTTTTGGTTCAAGGTTCAATGGTTCAACGGTTCAATCACTTTTTTACTCTTTGGTTGAACCATCCCTTTGAACTAGTCTCTGGAATCATCTGCTTCCTTCTTTTGTCTAGTGCTTCCTTTAAACCATTGAACTATGAACTCTTTTGGTTCAAGGTTCAATCGGTTCAATGGTTCATCGTTTATTCCATTGCTTTCTCTTTGATCTTTGAACCAAAGTTCCCTGCCCTCCGTAAGGGCACTTGTTCTTTCGGCTTTGAGGCAGTCTTTTGAACCGACCGTGTTGAACTTTCAAACCATTGAACCCTTTGAACACCTTTAAACCATTTTGGTTCAAGGTTCAACAATTCAATGGTTCAAGCCTTCTTCTTTTTGCTAAGTGTTTTGATCTCTTCGAATCGATTGAACTCGTTAAACCTGTTGAACCTATTGAACCCGTTGAGCCTATTTGGTTCAAGGTACAACGGTTCAATGGTTCAACGGTTCACCCTTTTGTTCTTCGAAGTCTTCTTTTTAACTTAGTCTTTCGAAGCTGTTGAACTTGCTAAAGCTATTGAACTATGAACTTTGTTGAAGCGCTTAACATCTTTAAGCTTGCTGATGTCGTTGAACCTTTGAACCTGTTGAACCCGTTGAACCATTTTGGTTCAAGGTTCAATGGTTTAATGGTTCAATCCTTTCTCTGAAGCTTGATGATGAACATTTTTTGGTTGAACTGAGACGTTGAACCTGTCTTGAAAAATGTCTAAGTGTTGAGGACTTGTTTCTTTCCTACAGAGTTCGTAGAAATGGGTCTGTGGAGTCCATAGTTTTTAGTCCATAGAAACAAGTCTGTAGAACCAAGAAACCATCCTGCAGAGTCCGTAGAAATGAGTCCATAGAATCCAGCCTGTGGAGTCCATAGAAATGAGCCTGCGAAGTCCGTAGAAATGAACCTGCGGAGTTCGTAGAAATGAGCTTGCAGAGTCCATAGAAATGAGCCTGTAGAGTCCGTAAAAATGTGTCTGCAGACTCTGTTAGCTGAAAAAGCTTGAAAAATAGAGAATTTGAATGCCCAGAACAATTTTTGAGAAGGGAAGAGGGAATTTTGGCCTACAGGACCAAAATAGTTCATATGTTGTCCCAAAAATGAGTGACAAATTTTGGGAACAATAGAGTCCACAAATAAAAATTTGCTAAGAATCATCAAGAGAACCAAAGGACATGGCACACTAAATTAAAGACAACCTTGTGGGCTGACTAGGGGACTCCTAAAGCTATCATTGGCAATTCTCCATATGTTTTAGTATATGGAAGAGAGGTCAAGTTACCAATTTCTCTTGGATTTTTGCATCAGAGCTTGCCCATCAACTGGAGCTACTAGAAGATGAGCCCATGAATGTGAGATTGATAGAACTCATGGAGCTTGAAGAAACAAGAGATCTTGCAATGAAGACACTAGATTCACATCAAGCCCAAGTCAAGAAAACTTTTGACAAAATAGCCATAACAAGGGACTTCAGAGAAGGGGATCTAGTCCTCAAATAGAATTCAAATAAGGCCAAGCCAGGAAATCATACCAAATTTGATAGCTTGTGGAGTGGTCCTTATTTGATCCATGGATGCAAACAACATAATGCTTTCTAATTGGCCCAACTGGATGGAGAGGTACTACCCATCCTAGTCAATGAGATTCATTTAAAGCCTTGCTTTTAGAAGAGTTTTCGGCCATTATGTATATTGTATTTTTGTATAGTTTTTCAAGTTTTCCTCTAAGTGCTTTGGGCATAGTTTTATTTTGTTCTAGTTGTCCTTAATGCTTCAAAGGGAGGTTCTGATTCAATGAAAAAGTGACTTGACTTCATGCCCAATGGATGGGTTTGACATGGCAACATGGTCTAAGTTCTCTTGCATTGACAGGCATGTAACCCCTGTGAGCCGCCAAAGATGTTGGCCATTTTGGCCCACATATGAAGCTCTTGCATGGTTTGATGAAACAGTGGGTCAAAGACTTAGAAATGGATATGGAAGAAGTGTTCAAGGATAAGCCTGTAAGCCAAAAACTAAATGAAAAATCTCTTATTCAGCTAAGTCTTTTACTTATTCATTCTTTCAGAGAACAAGTGAAAGATGATTTATTTCGGGCCTATTTTGGTTTCATTTTTTTTTGAGAAAATTGTGCGGACAATTTCCCTGAAGGAATTCCTTCTCCTTTCAGCTAAGTGTTCCTTTTAGCAAAGTGTTCTCTCTTCAAGAGTTTTGTCTTGATTTATTTCATTCGAGTGTCATAAATCTTTGATAAAATTGTTCTAAAAGAATTATTCCAAGAAAAAGTTTCGAAAGATATCTTTTAAAGAGAAGTGGTCGAGACAATTTTTTTTAAGGGTTTTCTTGGGAAAATGGTCCGAAACAAAAAAAATCTAAAGGATCATTTCAAGATCTCTGAAGGATTCTTGCCCTTCAGGAAAGTTTATTTTCAAAAAATTTGAAGGGTACCTTACCCTTGAAAAGGGACCATTTCACAAACTCAAACGGTACCTTACAAAAGTCTGAAGACATGAATTCCTTCAGACAAATTGTCCGTGGAAAAGTGATAAGCAAAAGCTCAAGAAAAAGAGCTCGAACAGATGTCGAAGATAATGCCCAAAATGAAAGTCCGAATAAAGTATAGACAAGCCCGCAAATGTCAAGTTTGAGCCCTTGCAAGTAGCCGTTGGCGTTTAAAAGACCAAAATGAGTTGCATAACCTATGGACTCACACAGACATAAATAAGATAAATTTAGGAAAACTAATGTCCTTAGATTGGTTTTCCATCTATAGGGAAGATTTGGTCCAGGTTTCAAGGCAAGATCTGGTAGGTGAAGTTAATGGGGAGTCCTCATCCTTTGACATGGCCATCATCTTTGACAAACAACTGACAAATGTAGAAGCAACATGGCCCAGTCAGGTTTATAGATGTAATAATTTTGTCCTCATACATAAGAAGACAAGTGGAGGATGGTGTGGAGATGAAAGACAAATATCAAGCAATTAGAAAAGATAACTCGGGCATTTAAGACGTTTTTGGACTTTTCCTTTTTAGTGGACCATGACATAGTCATCTTCAGCTAGTTTTGTTTTTTAGTGCATTTCTCAACCAATGAGATGGATGGAAGACTATTGGAGTTAATGGTGGTTATTTCGTTGGAGAAGGATTAGTTCTAATTAACCCAAGTGTTAGTGAGAATTCATGGAGGGTGGTTAGATCTCATTTATTTATTTCTATTTGCTCGCCTCTTCTCTTTGGGTCTTCCCCTTTTTTATATATGTCTCGGTTCTTTTCAAAAGAAGATATCCTCATTTGACAAGGAAGAACCTTGTCAAAAATTTTAAGAAAAACTTTTTGAAGCAATAAAGATCATTTTTACCTATCTCTTGTCTGAAAATCATGTTTAGCAAGCTTGTGCATGATGGCATTGTGAAGAAGTGTTCTTTCATGTCCCTTGTCCTTTCTTAACTATTTTCAGGTTAGTTGTAGGTCTGAACTTGAGCTCTTTCCATCAGTAATGGATGTTTGGTGTGAATTTTGAAATTCCTCTCTGCTTCATATATGGCTTAGTGAGCCTAGTTTATGAAACATTGATGCAAATTAACCGGTTGTGAGGTTGTGTAAGTAGAATTATCTTATGTTGAATTAGTGTTTATTTCATGCTTATGTGGGTCACTCTCTACTTGGTGCATCACCTTTCTTAGTTTAGTTTTCCCTTTTTTATGTTATATTTCTCTCCCTTTTCCTTGGTCAACAATAGGTTTTAGTGTGTGGGAACAACTAAAGTGAAGCATCTGAGGAGCTAGCCTCATTCAAAATCCTAGAGGTTCAACCTCACTACAAAATACCCACAGTGTGAGGTTGCTCCAATTTTGTAGCTGGGAGTGAGAGAGCCTGAAAAACTCTCCCACAAGGGTGCAATTCCACGTTACAACGGAAATATTATTTAGGGCACAAATAATATTTTCTCCATTAAATCCTCACACAACTACAGATCTGATATACCACAGAAAACTCCTCAAAATCCTCTTTTATCCATTCAATAATTAGCTAAAAATTAATGTAAAATACTAGCAAGTTGTATATCTTTGATTAGACCTATGAAGACCTTCCAAATTGCAAGAATCAATCCCTAATAGGGGTGTTGCCCTTAGGGTTACAATAGGGACAATTACAAATATTATTGGAGGCTCAAGACCTTTCAAAATATTTCCAAAATTTATTGAATAATCTTTAGAAATAAATATGAAAATCATAATATTTATTTGAGCATCAAATAGCCCACAAACCCTCCTCACAAGGCTCTAAACTAAATTGCCCAAGCTAGAATAATTATAATAAATTCAAAATATTGTTTTAGGGAAGAAATGACCCTCAATCCTTGAAAAAACTTCATAATACCAATTTGTCCAATGGATAAGAAATCATGTAAAATACATAGAATATTCTAGGGCAGGAAAAAGCCCTCCCACACCATCCAAATGCTTCTAAAGTGCTTCTGCCAACCTCCCCACTAGGTCACCTAGCTACAACCAATATATTGCTACCCTTAGAGGGTTACAAACCCTCACAATTGTCTTCCACACTCCATAAACCTTAGGTGTTGCCCTAGGTGCCCTCAAGACTGGAGCTCAATTTGCAAAACCAAACAATGAGAAATCAATGCAATCCCCTAGGTGAGAATGCCATAGTAGAAACAAGGGTTTTTCATCCTTGCTTTATTCCAAGCTTTACATGCTTGATATCAAATTTATTATCCAAAAACATAACCCTTCAATGAATTCCAAACTCTCTTTATATACTCACCCTTTTAAGTTATTAGGGCAAAGTTAAGTACATAAAGGTTGGTTAGCTTTTAAAACCTACTTAAAGACACTTTATGTCTTTTAAGTCATGAAAGGGCCCTCCTCAATGAAAAATAGAACAATTTAAGTGACCCCTTCATTTTACCTTTCAAAGAGGGTAGTATGTGCTTCCTTTTTCTCTTTCTTTTCCATAGCCTAAGGGAAACACCAAAACAAAAATAGGCCAAATGACATGTCTAAAGCCCTTATGCCAAAAAGGGGGACATTACAATCCTCTCCACCCAAAATTGCTTGCCCTACATCTCAAAATGTAAACTTTCCTTGTGATGGCTCCCCATGGAAGCGAAGTTCCAATCTGAATCTCCTTACTGTCGTAATTGTGTTTTGAGGGCTACCCCCAAGCTCTAAAAGTGTTACCACAATTTTCTAAAGGCCTTTCATGTCCCCACATAAGGCTGACATGAATGCATACAATGTTGTTAAGGGTCCACCAGCCCTTAACATCCTCCCAACAAGCTCTCCAGTTGCAATATTTTCAAAACAACATGTTTCCCCAAGCATAAGTTTCCCTATGAAACTCACAACGGTTGTTACTATGTCTCATTTCAAGCCCCAAACTCTTTAAAATAGTCCTCCGAAAATCTGGACTTTTATGTGGTGAAGCCTTGAAGACTTTTTCCTTCATCCAAGAAGGAATCACTTTACCAAAAAGAATGTACATGCTAATATGTGGGATGTGGCCATGATGTACCATCATGCAATCACTCCAAAACATCAACCCATTCATTACTAGGTTAAGTTTTAATGAGCCCTTCAAAAACATATATTCAATAGATGTCGGCATGCCCTCACATGGTGTGCTAGATGGCCTAGTGCTGCCAAAAGAAATACAATTGAAAAGTGACACCTTGTTATCCCATATGCCAAAACCTATCTAAATTCCCCTTAATAGAGTGCCTACTATCTTGGCAAACATCTAACAACTTCTTGGGGTCTCCCATATGCCATGGTAAACCCATCCAATCTTGCAAAAAGGGAACAATAATTAACTTCCTTGGAAACATACCTTGGAAAGAGGTATTATAGAGATGCAAACCACCTTGTATGGACCTCCTTATGTGTGCCATGCGTTCTCCCATTGGCTCCCCTTTATCAACATTTTCATGCATATATGGAACACCATGTGAGTCTAACAAAAGCTTGATTTCATCAATGCAAGAGTGTTTTACCTTTTGTTCTTCCACATTTTGTTATGCAACAAGTGTCTCCGATCATGAGCATTTTCAAAACTTGTTAAGGGCTATAACCAATACAAAAAATAGAATTTGTGATCTTATGGTGTTGTTGTGTTTGCATCATCAACTCGAAATTTTCTGAGTGACAAAATTCATACTTGGTTTGTGTACTACTCCTTCCCATTTTGGCATGTAACATGATCCAAATTTCAACTTTGTTGATCCCAATAGGGGACTGGAATTTTTTTACCAACTCAGAAATTTCTGAGTGTAAAAAATTAGACCCTGAACTTGTATTTTTAGACCCTTTCCTTGGTAATGGGCAGCAAATTTGACCACACATATTCAGAACTTACTGAGTGAGAATGAGACCAAAATTTCTTCAAAAACTCACCTTTCTCTCCATTGTCCATATTTTGGGCCTTTTCCCCATCCAAGAGGGGTCTCAATCCCATATCCATACTCTCAAAGTCACCCTTATAACTTCGTATAGGGTGTCACTCAAAGCAATCTAGGGGTTGCTCATACAACCACGATTTTCTATTCTCCTTGCCAATCAACATGCAATAATTTTTAGAATCAACAATGCTTGTCAAACCCAAATTTGGGTAGGTTCTACCATGCCCCGATGGTTGCTCATGTACAAAAATCACAACACCCTTTTTATTCCTCATATCCATCGTAGTTGGTTTCCTTAGTGATCCTACACAAGGAACAAACACATTATTAAAAATAAAGGTGTTTACTAACACCATTTTGATTATCTTATCAAGCTCTATGATCACAAAGTGTATCCCTTATTGATGCCTTAATTCTTTCTTGCAACTCCCCCTCATTCGAAATTCAAAATATATGTTCATGTTGCTCTTTACATGGTTGTAGCAATTTCCTTTCCCCTTCCTTCTCTCCCTTATAGTGGTTGTAAATCCACTTATATATCCTTGAACCACCTTCATGGTGTTAGGGTGTGAGGGTCACACCTTCCTAGGACAAGGACACACCATGTGAACAAATAATCGTGAGGGAAACAAACTAAATATGCAAAAGACAACAATCACTAGGATATTGGGACCATGATAACCCTTGCCTATCCCCTTCTTTATGTTGGCCCAACATGACTTACTATCAATGTTACCTTTTTATAGCTCACCTAGATCCCATATTCCTTGGTGACAATAATTGTGAACTTGAATCAAGGAGTCCTCATGCCTCGTATTACAACCCATAACTTTCATTTTTTCACATTTTCTTGCATACTCCCTATGAGGACAACAGAACTGAAATAGCATAGCATGAAGCAAAAAATTTGAAGTGTTATCAACCTTGCCATACCTTGGAGTGATGAACAACTTGTTCTCTCTTGATGAAGTGGATTTTGTGGAGATACCTCCAACCCTTATATCCTCAAGATTTCCAATAATTTCTTTGATCACATGATTATTTGTAGGTCTATTTTAAAAATCAGTCAATGGATATTCAAAGGTTGGTGCAAGTTTTTCAAGCTTGAACCCTTTGTATACAACAATTGATGCCCTTTTTGCCTCAATTTTATCCTTCTTTGGATCAAGCTCCTTGTTTTCATTTTATATGACTTCACCGTCATACATACAATCATTAGAATATAAATAGACATCTTCTACCAATAAAATATCTTTACATTGCACTTCCTTTAGTTCATGCTCATCGATTTCTTCCTCTTCTTCTTGTTCTTTTGATGGCTCATGAAGTTGTTGAGCAACTTCTTGTTTCACCTTGGGAAGTTATGATTTTTTTGTTACTCCCTCCTTAGTATCTACTCTTTGCAACCCCATTGGTTTCTCCATAGCTTGTTGGAAACCTTCACTAGACTGCCCTTGAATTTTTGAATCGTATAGCTCAAAAAATTCAATCATTAGCTTCCCTTTACTTAGCTGAAACACATCTTCTTGCTGCTCCAAAATCTATTATTTTTGAAGCTCATCCTTCTTATGGAGTTTATTCTTCTCTTCTTCAACAAGTGACTTTCAGGGTCTAGGGCTTAACCCCATAGACTTAACCAAATCATTAAGCCTTAATGCCCTTAGTTCTCTTTGAAAATATGGAATAGCTTGTAACACATTCTTCAAAGATTCTTCCTGCGTCTTCATTTCCATCCCCACCTTTTGAATGGGAACCTTGTAATCCCTAGGCTTTCACATCATTATGTAGAATTCAAATCCCATAGTTGGCCAAGAAGTTGGCTCTGATACCACTATAATGCCCCCAAATGGGATAATTCAATAATATTGGGGTTTTTCCTAAAACCCTAACAGCCAAGCACCAAAAACCATGCAAACTTTAAACAAGTTGGAAATAAGTAACTCAAACTCTGGCCATCAAATGTGTCATCAATGGAATATTATCTAGATCACAAATAGTATTTTATCCATTAAATCTACACACAACTACAGATCTGATATACCACAAAAAACTAATCAAAATCCTCTTTCATAATCCAACAATTAGCTGAAAATTAATGTAAAACATTAGCTAGATGTATATCTTTGATTAGACCTACGAAGACCTTCCAAATTGCAAGAATCAATCCCTAATAGGGGTGTTGATCGTAGGGTTACAACATGGACAATTACAAATATTATTGGAGGCTCAATACCTTCCAAAATATTCTCAAAATTTATTGAATAATGCCTAGAAATAAATATGAAAATTAGAATATTTATTTGAGCATCAAATCGCCCACAAACCCTCCTCACAAGACTCCAAACTGAATGGCCCACAATGGAATAATTATAATAAATTTAGAATATTGTTTTAGGGCAGAAATGACCCTCAATCCTTGCAAAAAATTCATAATACCAATTCACCCAATGGATAAAAAATCATATAAAATACATAGACTATTCTAGGGCAGGAAAAATCCCTCCCACACCATCCAAATGCTTCCAAAGTGTTGCCTTCAACCTCCTCACTAGGTCACTCGACTACATCCAATATGTTACTACCCTTAGAGGGTTTCAAACCCTCACAATTATCTTCCACACTCCACAAAACCTAGGTGCCTTGAATACCAAAAATTAGAGTTCAATTTTCAAAACCAAACAATGAGAAATCAATGCAATCCCCTAGGTGAGGATGCCCTAGTAGAAACAAGGGTTTTCGACCTTGCTCTATTCTAAGCTTTACATGCTTGGTCAAGCATTACATATATCAAATTTATTATCCATAAACATAACCCTTCAATGAATTCCAAACTCCCTTTATTACTCACCCTTTTAAGTTATGAGGGTAGAGTTAAGTACATAAAGGTTGGTTAACTTTTAAAACCTACTTAAAGGCACTTTATTGTCCTTTAAGTCACAAAAGGGCCCTCTTCAATGCAGAAATAGAACAAATTAAGTGACCCCTTCACTTTTACCTTTCAAAGAGGGTAGTATGTGGTTCCTTTTTCTCTTTCTTTTCCATAGCCTAGGGAAAACACCAAATAAAATAGGCTAGGGGACATATCCAAAACCCTTAGGCCAAAAAGGGGGACATTACAATCTATAAAATCCAACTTTTATAAACAAGACAACCAAATCTTTGTAGTAATGTAGTAAGCTCTGAACATCCTTTCAAGTTCAGATGATTCAAAGGCTAGAGCTGACCAAAGCTGTCAAGGAGTTCCATTAATTTGACACATTTGCTTAAATCAAGTTCTTCCAATGAAGAGAGGGAGCCAAAACCTTCAAACAACCTAATGAAATATGAAGAACCGCTCAAGTCCAGAACATGTAATGGCTCTAATAATGCAGCCCTTTAGGTAACCTAGTGAGATCTGAAATCTCACCCAACTAAAATATTCAAAATCTTTGTTAACTACACATACAGTTAATATTTCAAATTAGCTATTCACTAATGGAGGGATCAAATACAAGAGTTAATATAATAAATCAAGAACCTTATTTAAAATAAAATTATAAAGAGACAAATGATAGGCTTCTTTGAACAAAATTGATGTTATTCCTAAAGTTGCCATGGAAAAAGACTACTAGTTTCAAATCATCCCTTAATGATTGCCTCTTGTCTTTCATAATGATCTTGCCTTCTATCTATAGAACAAATGTTGGTAGACAATAAGAGATGGGTATATGCATATACATCCAAAGACATAAACACAAGTTTGTTGGAATTTATACCATCATCACATGCAAAACACTCTTATCCCAGTGAAATGCAAACAAGGTGCTCCATAAGCAAATTACTATATTGTTTTTCTAAGAAATAAACTCAATTAAAAAAACACATGGATGTGGAAAATTCTGAGATGTTTGTAGTTAACCATATTTTTCTTATATATATTTCATACTAAAATAATAAGTAATCACTACAAGAGCACATATCATCCTTGAAATCATGGAAATGGTCTAACATTATTTGTGTAATTTTGTAGGTGCAATCTTTGACATCAAACTGGTATTAGTGTTTTTCACAAAAAATAAAAAAAAGTTACTTGTAAGTCCAAGTAGAATCTCAAGGCTTGTCTTAAAAAGCCCAAAATCAATAGCCAAGTTTGTGGCCATCACCTTTTCAACATTGTGTAGCATAAAGTTTGACTCAGGAGTAGATCATAGGTCTATCACAAGGTCACCAGCATCTCTTGTTTTAGTTAATCAGTAAGTTTGATTTGTTTCCAGTAATGAGTGTTTGAACATAATTATCAACCTCAACCAAGTTACAACGGTGTCTCAGCTCACCCCCTCTTGACTAGTATTTTCACCTTTGCCATATGATATGGATACCACCTGTAGTATATTTGTTTTTGCAAAAAACAGGCAAGACATGTTTATCTACTAATTTTTTTTAGAAAATATGCATAAGATTCATTTAATTATACTATACCCTTGTACAAGAAAATGCTCAACCCAGACAAATGCAGATGATCTTCCACAAATAAAGTGTTGCAGCTCCAATAAGTAAAGTAAATTGTGCACCAATGTAAAATAACACAGAAGTGTGACCTTCACCATTATGATATAAATTTTATATCCAATGGCAGACCTTACATTGGTTGCATCCAAGGCTAATCAGAGTGAACTTGGATATTTTTGTTCTCTCTCTAATCAAACCAACTCAAGTTATTTCTCTTTAAAGATGCTATATCTATACCAACATTTAAAAAAAATCATACATTTTGAATTAGGAATTGGTAGTGGGTATCTATGAATTTTATGCTTGAGCTATGAGCTTTTCTCCTTGGACCCACTTCTCGATATTTTTTATGATTCTCTAAAAAAGAATGTTGCAACTGTTGAATACAATGGTTTGCTTATCATAGGCCACAAGAAAAAAAATACAATAAGAGAAAGGGTTTATAACTATGGGATTGATGCACTACAACATTGTCTAAAATTTTGACATAAAATTTGCATTTGGATGCCAAAATCAGAGGATTTGAATGGTGAAAAATTTGAAAATGGCTGTCAAAACTCTTGGGTCAAAATTTTGTTAGATTTGACATTAAAATTTTGATGTGCACATTGAATTTCAACATAAATATGATTATATTTCAATTGGGTTGATTACTCTATTGCAGATCAATTTTTGTGTGGTCTCATTTGTTTCACCATGTACATGTATGTTGAAACTTTGATGTCAATGGCATAAAAAAAAAAAGAAAAAGAAAAATAACATATCTATCAAGGCCATGTTGTAGTATTCACCATCATAATTGTGATAGCCATGCTTTGCATATCCAATAGTCATTGCATTGAGTGCAACAACATATGGATGTTGTAGTTTGCCAAACAATTCATGTATTTTCTCTATAATGCCACATTTTTCAACTAAGATTGCATTAGAGGGTCCTTTATTATTTTTTTCCATCCTCGTTCACATTTAGATAATATATCTTTGATTTTTTATATTTTTTTGCCCAAAATTTGCCTCATTTTTTAGCAGAATATCCTTAATTTTATTAAGTTTTTTCTACTATGTGGATTCCTATGAGGAGTATATCATTGACAAATTGAAGGTGTGACAAATCCTTTAACCCTATGGACAATGTGATGCACTTGATTGTATCATTTATTACCATCTTATTGACTAATCTACTAAGAGCTTATGCAAGAATGATGAATAGATATGGGGATATTGGATCTCCTTAAGGCATCTTGAAGTAGATAAATGCCCAGATGGAACTTTATTTATAAGGTATAATAAGGTAGGATAAGAGATGTAATTTTTATTTAGTTTTCTCCCATATTATGAGAAGCCAAATCTTTCTAGAACTTGCAATAGGAATTTCCAATTTATTCTATCATAAGCCTTATTCATGTTTAACTTTATCATCTTACCAACTTTTTTCTTGTGGTTGAGAGTGGAAGGATTCATGAGCCATTACTATGAAATCTAATATTTACTTTCCCACCACAAAGCCACTTTTCTCCTCTGATATCATTTTTATAGGCATCCTTTAAGCAACATAGCTTATTTTTTTGTCACAATCTTATAGATTGTGTTACACAAGGCTATAGACTTGAAGGCATCAAGTTATTATAGGCCTTTCTTTTCTGGGATTAAGGCAAGGCAAGTTGAATTCTATTCTTTAATCATTTCCTTTCTTCTCCTACATTCATCTACTTCATCCTACACATCTTTTTGATAATATTACAATATTTATCAAAAACCACTGCTTGAAATTCATCTAGACTAGGATATTTCTCTTCCCCAAGAGAAAATACCACCTTCCTTGTTTCTTCCTCACCAATGAGCTTCATCAAAATTTCATTATCCTCTCTTGATGTTATTGATGAGATGATTTGAAGGAGGTCTTCCCTGGCGTTTGCATTATTTGTTGTCTCTTTTATTCATAGGCTTCTTAATAAATTTTGTCCTTCCGTCCATATATTATTTTTTGTGATCATTGTGGCATCTAGGAGCACAATGTTTTCTATTTAATTTACATTTATTTAAAAAATAGACTAATGCCGACCATTGTGAGAGGTGAAGAGGGGTGCTAAGATGCTCGTTTAAGATGAAGACTAATCATATAAGACTAGATAAAGTCTCGAGCAACTATAACCACTAACTTGCATCACTTATAAGAAATCATAATGAAGGAGAAAAAGGGAGTTAGTAGAGGGCTAGATGCAAGCAAGCAATAACACTACTGACTGAAAGAAGTAAATACTAATGTTGACTTTCTAAGTCACCCCCTAATTGACACAAGGCTTCCTAAGGCTTACAAAGAGATAATGCACTTGCAATGACCCAAGTGCTTTAGGAAAAAGATGCACAAACGCTTCCCATCTACACTCAAGCCCGAGATAAAGGCACAGGTCTACGCAGAAGTAAGAGAATAGTTTGCACTCACTAAACTTTCTTGATGTGCCATGTGTACACAAGATTTTATGGCATGCATTTCAAAAGATGTACATGTTTAAGGATGAAGGACCCCTGAGTTTTAAAAGGCCAAAATAGACGAAACGTGTGAGGAGCAGTTACAGGTTATAAAGAACGCACTAAAGACCTTTAAGTTTCATGCAAAATATTATTCAAGGACCTCCCTATGCCTATCTAATGCAGTTTCATGCCCATATGTAGGATCCTTCATCTATGCCCTTCCATTGCATAGGATGTAACCTTATTTTCATTGTTTCCACATGGTGGCCCAATGCTCATTCTACACAATGAAATTCTCAGTTCACCCAGGACAAGCACCAACCTTCCACATGTCACAACTGCACTGCCTTCATCCGAAAGCTCCAAAGGACTCCTTTGAGATCCCATTGAAGTGATGCTTGGCATTCCTACATTGCCACGCCCAAGATAAATCAGGAAGTGCCACGTGCTGAGTAGCTATCGAATATAATGAAGATTGTTGGAGGTGGTTGAAAAATGATTGAGGTGCTGTCAGGATGATTAAATGCAGATTTAGCTATCAGACATCAGGACTTGAGTGCATTCCACTCTCTGACTCTTTCAATAAAATATTTCATTCCCCTATGCACGTGTATCCCAAGAGGATCCTGCCACCAACTCCATATCCAATCAACCTACCAGAATTCAAGAATTAGTGGCAAAGCACCACAATTGAATTTAAAGTTATACCCACCACCCCAAATGGCACATGTATTGTAAAATAGGCTTGATTCAGTATAAAATCCTAGCTTTCCATTGTAAAAGGGTCAACATTTTCTTTAGTAGCCTCATGCTGCTTCAATTTGCCTTCTATGAGCACTTGTATTAGCTAAACCTTATAAATTAATGACAATTAAGTTCACCTCCTTTCATTCTTCTGATGATCAGTGTGCTACTTGTGTTTTTTGATTTATATATGTGGGTAATGTTCACCCCTCTCATTGTCATTCATCCCCATCACCTCCTCATTAAACTTAAAACTCACATATAGGTCATGTTCTGTGTGCACTCGAGTCTATGTTGATGTTATTTTTGGACTGTTTGTCATCCTTCATAGTGTCGCATTGTGTTCTTTCACCTCTATGAAAAATACTTATGCATTTGGAGTGACTTGGTGGAGACTATGTGATATTATCTTGTTGTCAAAGGTTTGCACTGTGTTTACGGTAGTAGGAGTGCTCACTCTATTATGGACACATCACCTTTTACTTTCAACATCTCTTACCTTATCCCTCCCTTTTCCTCTTAATGATTCTAGGTTTAGATTAATGGTAGTTTACCTTTCTATTATTTAGGCCTATGTGTTGGTCTTAAACTAGGTGTACTTAGAATAGAAAGAATCTAGCCTACTCTAGAGGCTCGTCCCAAGGAGCACAAAGATCCCATGCCTTGGGAATGTTCCCATCATTGTGATGAGACAACTAATGTTTATGTGCATAGCTGAAAAATAATACATTCATGCCTAGTGCCTTAGACTCTTGCACCCCATGTAAGGCCTTCACACTCACCACCCTACCACCAAGCTTCCCTGCACTGTGGAGCATCCACGGGTGCATGTTTATAATGGCAATAGTTTTTGGCATACCTGGTGGGATCAAGTTGAATAAAAGTGAAGGAATCAGTGCTAACCTTAACTATCAAGTGTTGAAGACACTCCACAGAGCACTTGGTGACTCTGAATGACCAAAATCTACTAGTTTAAGCAATTCGAGTGCTTAAAGATGTCTTTACACCCCCCATTCCATAAAAATGTTGCATTCGTACCTTCCCATTTCTCATATCAAGCTCATGTAAGCGCTTGTAGCCTTTCCCAAATTTAGTGCCTATGGCAATCCCCTTATACTTCTAATCAACCCTGTGAAAGCTACCTTGCTCCCAATCAACATTATTGCCCTCCTAATTAGCCTCAAAAGAGCATTAGTGATATACACTTTGATTTTGAAAGATAGATGAGGGAGATCAAAAGAGAGGAGTATGACAAATTATGAGAGGAGCTTGCTCATCAAGCTTACACTTAGTAGGAGGTGATGAAGTAATGCAGTTATGAAGAAGAGTGCTTGGCTAGGAAAATTATAGCCAAAGAAGATTAGATGCATCAGTTGCTTGTGTAGATGCAAAATATTGAAGTGCAGCCAGATGCCCCCACTCCTTCCTTTCCTAGCTTCAAGCAAGCTCCCCCTGTGCCTGCAATCCAACTTATGGGACATAAAGCTTTCATGATCAAAGTACCTAGTTTTAGGTAATATAGCTTCATTGTGCCTTCAATTAAATCCCCTAATTTCAAAATACCAAGCTTATGAAGGCCCACACTTGCACCAATTCAAGAGCCTATGCCTGTGTTAGCTCAAAAACCCATCCTTCCTCAGGAACCTCAAGCAAAATCATGGAAGCCTTCTTGGACAATGTGTCCCGACTTCACAATGCCTAACCTTGTAAATCCCCCATCCTTTATGCCAATTTAAGCCTCTTGCCCTCTCACCAACTCCCTTTTTCAAAGGAGGACCAGTTGTATAGAAGGCAAGTGCAGACCATTCAGATGAGGAGGATACTTCGAGTGAATATGACAAGGAGATTGTCATTGGTAGTCCCTTCTGCACTACCACACTAGAAGAATCAATTCTACTGCAAGAAGAAGATAGGTACAGTCAGATGGAGTAATAGGTTGATGAGCAGATGATTGAAGTGGTGGTAGAAGGGGAGGACCTTAATGAGGAAGAGTCAATCTGCACCACTCTAGATTGCATTCAAAGGCCTGGTCCTAACCTCTCTTGGGTGAATGAGCTATCATTTGGCACAATGAAGGAGGACCTCAAAGAAGAACCTAACCTTTGAAAGGAGTTCATGATCAAAGAAAGTGACTATGATCACCCCAAGGTAAGCTCATAGGTGAAATCACATATGCAAGAGGAGGAATCTTTTTGAGATGAGCTAGAAGAATTATATGTAAGCCTATTTGACAAACCAACATCCCCTCAGGAGGAGACCTATGCCCAACTCTGCACTGATAGCCATGTTCAATCACATATCATAGATAGGTAGGGTGCGCACATAGAGGAGGTTACAACCATGTAGATGGTAGAGACCCATAGGGAGCAAAGTGCACACCTAGGTTTGGATGAGTCATCTCAAGACTTATTTGAAATAAAGGAGCAATTTTAGATGGTCGACCTTGAAGCACTATGAGAAAATGCAGAAGAAGTTGTGGCAATGACCGTTATCAATCTTTGCACACCCACGCATGTCACATAATGGTTTTCAAGATGCACGTTAGACTTGGAGTAGCATCTATGAGATGAGCAAAGGTAACCTTTTGGAGCCATGAGCTACTCGAGTACCATGTACATGGCTCCTATGCTTTAGAAGGCTTTATCTGAGCAAATAGCATAGCTAAGCATCAAGAAATCTGGGAAGGATTAGTTTTACATCGAAGACATTAGCCATTTGGGAGAAAGGATTGTGTAAGCAAGATAGAATCATTCATCAAAAGGAGCCCAAGAAAATGAACTTCTTTGATGGCCTTCTTCGAAAAAAATATATGCTTTCATGCCTCCACCCATCACATATCAACAACAATATGGCACGCAATGCAACAAACCTAAGGCATTTTTTTTTATCTATGAGGGTGAAGGCCCATGTTTGTAGTTTGTATATAATATATTAGATTAGCTTGCATTACATTTCCCTAAGTGCCTGTGTGCACATTGTATAGTCTTAGTTTAGTTTTCTTTTCCCCTAAGTGCATTTCACACATATATTACTTGTCCTTTTCCTTTTTGTTTTGTTGATGGAAGAACTCAATTCAATCTATTTAGGCATAAGCCAAGCAGGTTGTAGCTTTAGCGACTTCATTCCCAATAGATTGCTTCAAAGGCCACTAGATTATCTCTTAGCAAACAAGCAGCTCGTAGAGGTTTCTAGAAGTGTTGAATTTCTAAGTCACCCCCTGATTGGTGCAAGGCTTCCCAAATCTTACAAACAGATAGCTCACCTACGATGACCCAACAGCTTCAATCAAAAGGTGTGCAGGTGCTTCCCATATGTGCTTAAGCACAAGCTAGAGATGCATGAGTAAGAAGATGGTTCACACTCACTAAAGGTTCTTGATGCATGCTTGCGCACAAGATTTTATGGTGTCTAGGTCAAAAGGCACACATGTTTAAGGATGTAGGAATCTCGAGTTCTAAAAGGTCAAAGTAGAGGAAACATGCAAGGAGATATTATAGGTCACAAAGAATGTGTCAAAGACCTTCAAATTTCATTTTCAATCTTATTCAAGGACCTCCTTGTACTTATCCAATGCATTTCCATGCTTGTGCATAGGATCCTACATCTACATCCTTCCATTTGCAAGATGCAACCTTATTTCTGTCATTGCCACGTGGTGGCCTGATGCTTGTTCTACACAATAAGATTCTTAGTTCACCCAAGATAAGCATCAACCTTCCACATATCACAATCACATTGCCTCTATTCAAAAGCTCCAAAGGACTCCTTCGAGAGCCCACCAAAGTGATGCATGCCATTCTTGTAGTGCCACACCCAAGATCAATCAAGAAGTGCTACATGCCGAGTAGTTACCAGATACAATGAAGATTGTTGGAGGTGGTTGAGAAAAGATTGAGGCATTGTCTAAATGATTAAATGTATAAGTGACTACCAGGGATTGGGACTTGAGTGCATGCCACTCTATGACTCTATCAAGGAAATCTTTCATTTCCCTATGGATGTGTATCCCAAGAGGATCCTGCCACCAACTTCAGCTCCAATTAGCCTTCCAAAATTTAGGAATTAGCAACGAAACACCACAAGTGAATTTAAAGTTATA
The DNA here is from genome assembly GCA_037957365.1 of Torreya grandis. Taxonomy (NCBI): domain Eukaryota; kingdom Viridiplantae; phylum Streptophyta; class Pinopsida; order Cupressales; family Taxaceae; genus Torreya; species Torreya grandis. The sequence goes on along the minus strand of JARHVA010001659.1, from coordinate 507,736 downwards.
CCCACGACCCCAAGTGGTGCATTTATTGTAAAATATGCTTGATTCACTATAAAATCTTGGCTTTCCATTGTAAAAGGGTCGACATTTTCTTAAGTAGCCTCACATTGATAAAATTTTCCCTCCATGAACACTTGTATTAGTTAAACCTTGTAAATTAATGAGAATTAAGTTCACCTCTTTTCATTCCTGTATTGATATATGTGTTACTTATGTTTGTTGATTTCTATCTGTGGGTAATGTTCGCCCCTCTCATTGTCATTCATCCCCAACACCTCTTTATTGAAATCAAAACTCACTTGAAGGTCATGTTATGTGTGCACTCGAGTTTGTGTTGATGTTGTCTGTGGACCATTTTTCATCCCTCTCAGTGTTGTGTTGTGTTCTGGTGACTCTATTCAAAACATTTATTCATTTGGAGTGACTTGGTGGAAACTATATGATATTATCTTGTTCTCAAAGTTTTGCATTGTGTTTACGGTAGTAGGAGTGCTCACTCTATTATGGGTATATCATATTTTACTTTCATCATCTCTTACATTCTTCTTCCCTTTTAATCTCAAAGATCCTAGGTTTATATTAGCAGTAGTTTACCTTTCTACTCTTTAGACATGTACGTTGGTCTTAAACCAGGTGCACTTAGAATAGAAGGAATCTGACCTACTCTAGAGGCTCATCCCAAAGAGCGGAAGGGTTCCATGCCTTGGGGACGTTCCCATCATTACAATGAGACAATCGATGATCATGTGCATAATTTCACAATAATACTTCTACATCCAATGCTTTAAAATCTTTCACCCACACAAGGCCTTCGCACTCAATTCCCCACCACCAAGCTTCCCTTCACCATGGAACATCCATAGGTGCATGTTTCAAAGGACAACTACTTCTATCCCAATTTGCATCCAAGGAGGAGTGCACAAGATAAATATCCAAGGAAACCCACAAGGTCCAAGGACAAACATCACAATAGGGATAATCCACCAAATGGGGGCATGGAGAGGGTGTTATTGAAAGCTTTGGGGCTTACTAGGACACCACAACCCCAGGTCGAGGCTTACCTCAAAGGTAAGGGCACTAAATAACCCTAACTAGTGGCTTGCCCTTGAGGCAAACCCTACTTGACCTACTTAGGCTTGCCCTATAAGGGCCAAAAGAGCCTTGAACAAGTCTAGAAAGAGACCAAATAGAAGGGAAAAGGTAGGAGGAAGGAAATAAAGCTTCTAAATCCTATGGTTCACTACTTAGGACCCAAAATGTGGGAGTTACAGAGGTGGGGTTATTATCAGTGAATGAAATATCTTAACCTAGGTAAATAAGAGGGTGATGATGCACACGACTCGTGGGCATGAACTTTTTGTAAGCCCTCCTCGCATTGATTAGGTTGTGTGTTATAACATGGATGGAATAACATTTGAGATGCAACTCAACAACTCTAGTGCTTCAACGAGAGAGATGTTGAGCGGGTCAATGCCACCATAGGATAACCTTAATGATGAGAGGCTCTACAGTTAGGGAAACATCTCGAAAGAGGTCTTTGAAGATTGAAAATCTAGCTTAACACCTAGAATAACAAGAAGAAGGTGTTGAAGAGTGTGCAACAGTTTTAAGATGAGTGAACACTGAATGATACTCATCAAGGTTGAACCATTCATATTTGAGAAAATAAGATTTAGCAACGGGAGACTTGGGGTGAAACCATAGGGCCCCATGAGGAAACAACCAAAGCCTCATCAAAGGGACTTGTCTTAACATATAACAATGCCCAAGGATTTGGGTCAGCCTCCAAGGTATGAACCTCACATTCATGCACAAACTGGACCACACAAAATTTTGCCACCATGACAGAGTACATGGTAGCGGTCCATAGATGGCCAAGGATCATCTTGTATTGAAAATCTAGGTCTAACACTCAAAACTCAATCCTAACTATCTCAGGTCCAAACTTGACATGAAGCTTCACATTTCCCATTGACGTAACCATGTCATTGTTGAAACCAACACATTTATCGTGAGAATTAGAGTGTTTCTTATAGATAATATTTAGTTCATTGAACACCCACAATGGCATGATGTTCAACACATATCCCTCATTAACGATGCATCTCTTGATGTGATAATCATCAATTGAGGTCTCAATGTAGAGAAGTAACCAAGCCCTCATTGCGAGAATAAAAGCATCTGGAAAAGAGGTGGGATCAAAAGACAATGTAGGAGGATGAGGGTGATTGAGGATGTCAAAGTTGAACAAAACCTCCACACCTATTTTTAGCCCCTGCCTAAGCCAAAAACCTTCTTTTACCATCTATAGGTTGATTCTATTCTAAGATTTTAGTAGTTTACAATACAGAGTCGATTGGGATGACCTTGTATCCTAATTTTTCAAAGCATGTTATGGGTCTAGGTTGGCTCTAGATGACCTAGATTGGGACCTAACTTGTTTTTATCAATTAAAGATATAGAGTCAATTGGGCCAACTCTTTTTGGCTAAAATTTTAGAAAGGTTTAAGGTTAGATTCAACTATATATACACATTCATTTATGCCATTTAGAGAGAAGAGAAGAAGAATATATTGTGCATTTGTTTATCCACCATTCTACTTAAGAGGCATAGCTTAGGGTTTCAATACTTTCTTTGGAGATATAGATCTTGCCTTATGGATAAGTCTTTTGAATGCATAGAGAAGTTATGTAGTCTAGGTTTGTCTTATCCTTATTATCCTTACATACCACATCAACCTCTTATGAATCACCTTGGTTAAGGGAGAGAAAGAGGCTTAGCAGGTTCATCTTCAAAGGTAAGTATTCCTAACTTTGTTCCTCTTTTGTGAGAGTAGATATATTTGCATTTGTACTTCTCTCCCATGCATTAAGATTTCCTATACATTGGCATGAGTATAAATATTCTATACATGTTTACATTTTATGTTTATTATTGTCACTTGGAGCCACCAGCTTTGGTGAGCACTAGATTATACTTTACTTTCTTTTGCATATACTTTTTGAATATGAAAACATAGGACCTATCTCAGGTTATCACATGATATTGCTTGACTAGAGGCTTTAGAACCCTCTCTAGTGTTGTTATTATAGTAGGAGGTCATTTGGTTAGGTTTAGTGGATCCATCTTGGTCATGACCCTGAATATCTAATGTATTAACAATTGGAAGTGTAAGTAGGATTTATCTTATCTGAGCTAGGATTAATTAATAGATCAGTTGCATTTCTATTTGTATACGGCTCACCCTAGGAGGCTCCAAAAAAATCCCAGCATGGGCCTAAAATGGTCTCAAAGGAGGTTGATAGGCCAACAAAAAGGGGGGAAGAGGAAGACAATGTGAAATTCCTCAAGATATGAGAACAAACAATTTGCCTCCTTGACAAGAGGGAGAAAAACTAAATGTGAAGGGTGATCTAGACCCTAGTGAGCTAAGACACAACTAAGAGTGAGTTGGAGAACAATTTCACATGGTACACACTTAACACATGAGCATCAATCAGGGTTCTAAAGAGACTAATGTCGACCATTGTGAGAGGTGAAGAGGGGTGTTAGGATTCTCTTTTAAGATGAAGACTAGTCATAAAAGACCATAAAAAGTCTCAAGAAATTGCAACCACAAACTCACATCACATATAAGAAACCACGATGAGAAAGAGGGAGTTAATAGAGGGCTAGATGTAAGTAAGCAATAACAGTACTAACTGAAAGAAGTAAAATACTATTTCTATCCCAATTTTCATCCAAGGATGAGTGCACAAGCCAAATACCCAAATAGAACCACAAGATCTGAGGACAAACATCACAAGAGGGATAGTCTGCCAAACAAGGGCATGGGGAGGGTGTTCTTGAAAGCTTTGGGGATTATTAGGACACAACATGCTTAGGTTGAGGCTTGATTCAAATGGAAGGGCACCAAATGACCCTAACTAGTGGCCTACCCTTAAGGTAGACCCTTCTTAACCTGCTAGGGCTTGCCCTATAGAGGCCAAAAGAGCCTCGAGAAAGCTCAAAAAGAGTCCAAATAGAAGGGAAAAGGCAGAAGGAAGGAAAAAAAGCATCCAAATCATATGGTTCACTACTCATGACTTGAAATTCAATAGTTATAGAGGTGAGGTCATTGTCAATGAATGAGATATATGAACCTAAGTAAATAAGAGGGTGATGATTCATGTGACACGTGGGCATGAACTTATAAGGCCTCGTCTCATTGACTAGGTTATGTGTTATAACATGAATGGAATAACATGCGAGATAAAACACAACTCTAATGACCTCAATGAGAGAGATGTTGAGAGGGTCGATGCCATAACAATATAATTGTGATGAAGAGAGGCTCTACAATTAGGGAAACATCTTGAAAGAGGTATCCAAAGAGTGAAAATCTAGATTAACACCTAGACGGAGGTGTTGAAGAGTGTGCAATGGGTGCAATAGGAGTGAACACTAAATGATACTCATCAGGGTCAAACCATTCATCCTTGAGAAAACAAGATTTAACAGTGGGAGCCTTGGGTGAAACCATAGGGCCCCATGAGGAAACATCTAAAGTCTCATCACAGGGCTTTGTCTTAGCATATAGTAATGCCCAAGGATTTGGGTCAGCCTCCAAGGTGTGAACCTCACCTTCATGCACAAACTCGACCATGTGAAATGTTTTCACCATGATGACTTTCATGGTAGCAGTCCATGGACAACCAAGGATCATCTTGTATTAGAGATCTAGGTCTAACACACAAAACTCAATCTTAACTATGTTTGTTCCAAACTTAACCTAAAGCTTCATGTGCTCCAATGATGTAACCATATCATTGTGGAAACCAACATAGTTGTGGTGAGAATTAAAGAGTTTCTTATGGCTAATCTATAAAATCCCTTGCCTAGATTTCAACTCAAATTCACAAAATGTTCAATTTTTTATTATGCAAATATTCCATCAAATATTTGTCATTATGCTTATCAATTTGAAATTCTTGTTATAGATAATGTAAAACAAATTGTGTGGAGATTATAAGAAACACTCACATTTTATATTCAATATTCAATGAATACATATGGGTAATTTTCCAATCAATTTGCAACATATAATGAAATGATTCCAACTGAGACTAAGAATACCCAAATGGATGTTAACTTCAGAATTGCATAAATAAATATTGTATTACAAAGTACATACCAAAAATAGTTCAAACACCCATGTTATATGACAACTTGTCCCATGAAGGGCTGCACCCAAAAAAATACTAAATAATGAACAAACAAGGGTTGTGGCTATCCCAAGGAGATATTACTTGTAACAACAAGATAATCTGCAATATTAAAGTCCATAGAAAATGCTAGAAACCATAGTGAAGACCCATGATTTTTCAACAGTTTTGATACTTCTTTTAAACCCTCCAAAATTGCTTAACTTCTAACATTGAATCCCCTTTAAATGTTGTGATGTCTTTCAAGGATTCAACTCCAACAATTAAAATAATACTACTCAGCACAAACTTTGAAACCTGTTTCAATATATGCACCTTTGAACTCTGAATGAATCTGCGCAGGTTGTCAGGCACCTAGAACATAAATGCTCTGATACCACTTGTTGGGGATCAACCAATAATTTGATTACACTTATGAAAGCAATAAATGCAGAATTAAATCAGAATGATAAGTAACTAGAATGATAAATAGCAAATAATGAGAGATACAAAAAACCACCCTGAAAACTTGTATTAAACTCTTTACAGAATGAATACAATTGAAAAAACTTCTTTCTTCCACACCTCTCTCAGATGTACAGATCTCTCTCTAGATCTCTTTCCCTCAAGAGCTCTCTCTCTCAAGTACAATCAACTCCAACAACTTGGAATGATTTAATTATGTACTGTTCAATTCAACATTACATTATAATAAGCTAAAAAGATCTAATCCTACATATAGAATTAGGAAACTTGAGCATGCATTTACAACCAATAGTTATGCCTCTTAAACAAGGGCTCTAAAATAGTCTTACTAAAGATAGAGATGTAGACTTAAGACTATGACTTAATTCCATCATGCAAACACTCAGTTTTGTCTTCAGAAATAGCTCTCTGGACGCACAGGTAACTGACGTCGATTCCTACCTGCTTGTCTATGACCGACGTCGACCGATCCCTGTCGATGCCAACGTCTCTTGAACTGCTCCTGACTGACGTCGATCACTCCTGATCGACATTGGTGACTGTGTAAACTTGCAAACTACAAAACACTCCTCGGTGAAGCTTTTAGGCTCCACACCTTAACAATCTCCCACTTGGAGATAAATAGCTGCACCAGTACCTGTACAGCAACATCTTCTAGCTCCTCCATCTTCAACTCAATCATGAAGACCAATAAAAGTTGAATGAAGATTCAACTTCTCTTTTGTAACCAGCTTAGTTAACATATTAGCAAGATTCTTATCTATATGGATTTTCTCCAACTTCAACTCACCATCTTCCAATACCTGTCATATGAAATGGTACCTAAGCTGTATGTGCTTGGTTTTTGAGTGAAAGGCTGAATTCTTAGCCAAATGAATTGCACTCTGACTATCACTATACAATCTGCAACTCTCTTGCTCCTTTCCTAACTCTTCCATGAACCGTGTCATCCATATCATCTCTTTACTAGCCTCTGTGGCTGCAATATACTCTGCTTCTGTAGTTGACAAGGCAACAACCTTTTACAACTTTGATATCCAGCTAACCGCCGTTCCACCAACAGTGAAAACATATCCTGTGGTGCTCCTCTTGCCATCTAAATCACCTGCCATATCTGAATCTACATAACTATGTAGAGAAGTATCTGAACCTCCATAGTATAAATGCCTACTGTTGGTTCCTCTCAGATATCTAACGATCCACTGAACTGCTTTCCAGTGTTCCTTCCTTGGATTGGCCATATACTTACAACTCCCACTGCTTGGGCAATATCTGGTCTAGTACACACCATTATATATATTAAACTCCCTACTGCGAAAGAATATGAAACTCTACTCATGTACTCTACTTCATCATGTGAATTAGGACATTGTTCTTTACTCAATTTAAAATGTCCAGCCAAAGGTGTGCTTACTGATTTTACATCTTGCATATTGAACCGTTTCAACACCTTGTTCACATAATCCTCTTGAGACAAAATCAACCTGTAATTTTTTCTATTTCTCTTAATGCTCATGCCAAGAATTTTTTTTGCTGCTCCCAAATCCTTCATGGTAAATGTTTGAGCTAATTTCACCTTAAGCTCAGAGATATCCTACATGTGTGATCCTGCAACCAGCATATCATCTACATACAACAATAGAATAATATATCTACCATTATCTAATCTCTTAAAATACATACAATGGTCAGATTGACACTTACTGTAGCCATGCTCAGTCATAAACCTGTCAAATCTCAAATACCACTGTCTAGGAGCTTGCTTGAGGCCATACAAGCTTTTCTTCAATCTGCACACTAACTTCTCCTTACCTTTAACCTCAAATCCTTTCAGTAATTCCATATATATTTTTTCATCTAAATCTTCATGAAGAAACGCTGTCTTAACATCAAGTTGCTCAAGATGCAAATCCTCAATAGCAACTAAAGACAATATAGTCCGTATAGAAGTCATTTTAACAAGAAAAAAAATCTCACCAAAATCAATACCTGGCTTTTGTGCAAATCTTTTCACTACCAATCTGGCCTTATATCTCATCTTACCATTCTCACCTTCCTTCAACCTGTAGGTCCATTTGTTCTTCAGTGTCTTCTTACTTGCTGGCAACTCAACCAAATCCCATGTTTGGTTCTCTTTCAAAGACTCTATTTCCTCAACCATGCCACGCTCCCACTGATCCTTGGACTCTACCTATATTGCTTCTTCAAAACTCTCTGGTTCTCCACCATCAGTAAGCAATAAATAGAATAATGAAGGGGAATATCAAATTGGAGGTTTACTTACCCTTTTTGACCTCCTGATGGGCATTTGAGACTCATCCACAACACGCTGTCTACCCAAATTCTCTGACAGTGATCGACCTCGATCACTTTCAGGCTTGCAACTGGCCGACGTCGGTTCTCCCTGGCCGATGTCAGTTTTCCCTGGCTGACATCGGTTTTTACCTGGCCGATGTCAGTCTCTGTATGACTAACATCGGTTTTTGTCCTATCGACGTCGATTTCTGCCTGGCCGACGTCAGTCTCTATGTTTTCTTGTAAGTGATTATTTTTTTTTCCACGAGCTCATTTTGGACCGTCACCTCGTCCAATTCTCCATTGCTCTGCCTAGATTGATTTAGCTTCCTCAGCTGATCACTATACATCACTTTTTCATTGAAAATAACATCACGGCTCTTAATTATCTTGTTAATTTCTAGATTCCAAAACCTGAAACCAAAATCGTCTGAGCCATAGCCAATAAATGTGCACCTCATAGACTTAGCATCCAGCTTCTTTCTATTTTATTTATCAACGTGCACAAAGGCTTCACAACCAAAAACTTTGAGAAATGAGAGATCTATCTTTTTATCTGTCCATACCTCTTTTGAGATTTCACCATCAAAAGCTGTAGAGGGTCATCTGTTAATCAGGTACACTACAGTGTCAACAGCTTCTGCCCAAAACTCTAAGGACAAACCAACATGCAATCTCATACACCTTGCACGCTCTATAATTGTTTTGTTCATCCTTTCAGTAACTCCATTTTGTTGAGGTGTCCTTGGAACCGTTCTTTGCCTGCAGATTCCATGCATATAATAATACCAGTTGAACTTATAGCTGTAGAACTCACCACCATTGTCAGATCTCAGCCACTACAATCTTCTGCCTATTTCATTCTCAACCATAGATTTTTAAATCTTAAAAGTCTCAAATACATCAGATTTTTTCTTAATACAATAGACCCATACTTTTCTTGTGGCATCATCTATGAATGAAACATAGTACTGTGATCCTCCAATAGAAGCAATCTGAGCCGGTCCCCACACGTCTGTGTGAACAAGCTGTAACTTATGCTTCTTATTTGTTGATCCAGTCTTGAGAAAACTCACTCTCTTTTGTTTCTTAAAAACACAGTGCTCACAAAAATCCAGATCTATGCTTTTTAAATCTGAAAGCATACTTTTAGATTTAAGAATTGACATTCTCTTCTCACTTATGTGGCCAAGCCTTGAGTGCCACAATTTTGCATCCACATCTAAAGTAGATAATACAGAAAGAGAATTGTTAGTAACATAATTACATAAATAGAGAGTACCTACTCTCTTACCTCTGGCTATTACAAGTGCACCCTTGGTCACCTTCCAAGATTCAGCTGTGAGAGTTACTGTACAACCCTCATCCCCTAACTTTCTTACAAAAATCAAATTCTTTTTCAAGCTAAGAACATGCATAACATCTCTCAACACCCATGTGTTGCCATTCTGTATTTTCAGCTGCACTTTACCTTTGCCAATAATTTTACAAGGCTCATCATCCCCTAAATACACTATTCCAAAATCTCCATGGACATAGTCACTAAAATACTCTCTATTAGGGGTAGCATGAAAAGATGCACCCGAATCTAAAACCTAAGATTTTATATTATTATGCAAAGAGAATATTAAAGCATCTTGTGCAATACCTGCAACTTTTGTTTTTTCTTTTCTTTCGTGTTGATTGTCCTCCTTAGGCTTTGACCAGCAATCTCTATTTATGTGCCCAATCTTTTCACAATTCCAACATTGTGGCTTCCTGCCATTTCTGGATTTGGATCTACCTCTCACTTTTGACTTAGATCTTGATCTCCTCTTGCTCTTCTCTTTTTGCCTTTCCCTGCTCTCAAAATTTAAAGCGTTCTCTGATGTTTTCTCTGTGCTTTTCTTGCGAATTTTCTCATTCAAGATAACACTAAAAACATCCTCTACTTTTAAAATGTTTGAAGCAGATGTAGTATTACTAACTGCCATTACTAAGCTATGCCAGCTTTCAGGCAAAAAACATAATATTAAAAGAGCTTTAATTTCATCATCAAATATAATTTTGACTGAACTTAATTGATTTACAATTCCATGAAAATCATTCAGATGAGTAGACACAGATCCACCTTCATTTATATGCAAATTGAATAACTGATTCATAAGATATACCTTATTTGAAGCTGAGGGTTTTTCATACAAATTTGCTAAAGTAGTCATTAACTCTACCATAGACTTTGCCTGTGATAAATTAGATATCACAGTAGATGCTAGACTCAGTCTTATAGACACCAGAGCCTTTCTGTCAAGAACTTCCCATTCTTTATCATCCATGTCTGTGGGCTTTTTTGCAATCCCACCTAATGGTAAGTATAGATCTTTCTGATACAGATAATCCTCTATCTGCATTCTCCAATGTTGATAATTTTTGCCATTAAACTTCTCCATTCTTAGTTTATTTTTTTCTGCCATTGCTTCTCCCACTCAAAAATTTTTTTTGCAAAAACTCCTGTGAGTAACCTGTAATTAATACACACTACACAGATCTGAACCACCTATTAGTGAACTTGAACTCTGATACCACTTGTCAGGCACCTAGAACATAAATGCTCTGATACCACTTGTTGGGGATCAACCAACAATTTAATTACACTTATAAAAGCAATAAACGCGAAATTAAATCAGAATGATAAGTAACTAGAATGATAAATAGCAAACAATGAGAGATACAAGAAACCACCCTGAAAACTTGTATTAAACTCTTTACAGAAAGAATACAATTGAAAAATTTTCTTTCTTCCCCACCCCTCTCAGATGTAAAAATCTCTCTCTAGATCTCTTTCCCTCAAGAGCTCTCTCTCTCAAGTACAATCAACTCCAACAACTTAGAATGATTCAATTATGTACTGTTCAATTCAACATTACATTACAATAAGCTAAGAAGATCTAATCTTACATATAGAATTAGAAAACTTGAGCATGCATTTACAACCAATAGTTATGCCTCTTAAACAAGGGCTCTAAAACAGTCTTACTAAAGATAGAGACGTGGAATTAAGACTATGACTTAATTCCATCATGCAAACACTCAGTTATGTCCTCAGAAATAGCTCTCTGGACGCACAGGTAACTGACGCCAGTTTCTGCCTGCTTTTCTGTGACTGACGTCGGCTGATCCCTGTCGACGTCAGTGTCTCTTGAACTGCTCCTGACCGACGTCGGTCTCTTTTGACCGACGCCGGTGACTGTGTAAACCTGCAAACTGCAAAATGCTCCTTGGTGAAGCTTTTAGGCTCCACACCTTAACACAGGTTGGCTAAATGGGTTTTTGTCAACACACCCAATCTTTCAATATGCAACAAATCCACACACCTGTGAATCTTGAATGAATCCACCAAGGATTTGTTAGGTGGGTTTTTGACCACGAAACCAATATTCTCAAGGGTTTTCATCCTAGGGTTTCGAATAACCAAAGGTTTCAGCTCTCCAAGATACTTCAAGAAAATATCAAAACAAGAATAATTGGAATGAGCCCCCACAACCTCCTTTTATAACATCCTAGGAACTTTTTGGAAGTTATATTTAAAAATTACTTTTTAAATAAACTTTTTCCACACTTAATAAAGTGACTTTATAATATTTTGCTTTTTGGGCTCCAACATGTCATTTTATAATAACACTTTATCTCCATATAAGTGACTTTTATTTTATAAATTATTTTTGAACCCATAAGACACTTAATGTTCACCTTTATAAATGATTAATATAAGTTGTCTTTTAATTAACCCCTTGACAACTTAAATATTAATTATTTAATATTTTGATTATTTTCCTCACATCTATTCAAAGTTGCAGAGAATACAAAAATAGCCCGATGATGAATTATGAAGGCACCAACAAACTTAGAAGCTTACTGGAGATCCAATTTAATGAAAATTAATACTTTCTAAAAATAGTAAGATTCTCCAAGAAATGTGGAGAGCTCCTAGAAGGTTGAAACTACATCTATAAAGTACCATTAGACATATTTTGATCTCTTGAACTAACTGCCACTGTCAGAATCCCTATCTAATAATAATGGCTCACTCCAAGATTTTTGGAATCTTCCAAGAATGTTGGAAAGGACTGAAAAGGGGCATTACAAGTCCTCCCCACTCAAATATTTCTTGTCCTCAAGCAATGTTGAACTTGTATGCTAATACCATGATCCCAAATAAACCTAAAGGATTCTTCACCACATTTTCACTGCTCCACTCTGATACAATCACAAGCTGCCACTTTGTTATACCATGAATCAATCTTATAAATCATGTGTATTCTTGGATCCCATATTTTCATATCCCCGTACATACTCAAAATGAAAAGAGTAACATCTCTCATCAATTCACCAACAATAATCACACATACCCCTCAAAGTTGCTGGTACAAATGATATAACAATGTTAAGATTGGAAATCATATTTATAATTACCTTGGGAATGTTTCTTCTATCATAAACTGATAGTGACTCATCAATACTCAGTCTCCTAGTGCTATAGTGACAGTCCTATGCACACAAATCCATGCAATCAGTGACAATCATCAATGAAATGTCTAAAAATTTAATGATTAGTGTTAAAGAACATCCACTAAAAATAGATCTATAATTTGAAAACCATTGAACCAAGTCTAAAATTATCCCACAATTCATTGCAAACTATTGCAATTCAACAATATTAAGATATAAAATACTCATTCATTGGCTAATAATGAATGAAGAACAACAGGTTCAAGGTTGGAACCCATCAATATCTCATTTGATAACCATCGCAAGAGAATGATATTTATGATAGATCACACATTATCAAAATGAAGTATCTTCCCTATAGGCAATCTCTTGGTGCCCATAATCAGATCTTCAATAAGATGTAACCATTAAAAACTCAACATTCTCGTTAGATCCATGATAACAAAATATTTACATACCTTGTGTCCTTCTAATGTGATAACAAGTAGTGATGTCTTTATGATGCAAGGAATAACAAATCCATTAAGTAATATCATACCTTGTATGTATCTTGGGTCCACAAACTTTATTTCATGATTAGCTATAAAATATTGCATATCAATAAGATAATTCCTCTTACCAATGTCATCCATATGGAACTTATCTATCACCTTATCATTATGTAGAGACAATAGATTGTGGTTTGTAATCATAGAATCAACATTTTCTTCATACCTTTCAATGGTGTATTCATAAATCTCATGGTCACCTTCTTCAATTTCTGAATGCTCATCATTAATTGTTGATCTAAGAATTGTTTCCCACTGAAAACCGCATGCATCCCCTGTTATAGCATCTATCTCATGGCTAAAAACTGCATCTTCATGTGAAAATTACTCAATTTTTGAGAGTTCACACTCTTGATGTACTTTTCAATCGCTATCAACATACCAAATCTCCTTAGTATGAGGAATGATGGTCATTACTCAATATTTCATCCTTATGGAGTTCATCAATTCCTTCAACTCCTTATTGCCTCTCCTCAATTTGGGCTTTCCAAATGAGGTCTTTAATGAATTTATGAGTACTATCAACCCTTGTTAACACTTTCACTACCTTCTCTTTTGTAACCACAAATTGAACCTTCAAATCTTGCAATGCTAAAGGTCTTTGATCAAATTCATCAAAGTGACTTGGATTGCCACACAACAAATTTTCTGATTTGCCTTCATAAAATTTTGAGCCATGCAAAGAAGATGGACTACTATTGGATTCAATGCAAAAATCATCAACCTCTTCTAACACATACCTTCCCAAGGAATCATTCTGAGAGATCTCTTCATAGGAAAGCTTCAAGTGTTATTCATCTCCATAAGTCTTATCCATAGTCACTGATTTAGTAAATTCTAAATTAGCATATCCTTCAATCTCAACATTGTCATAAAGACTTGTATACTCTTCCTCCTTTGTAGATGTGTTTCATGATTCTTCTTCCTCAATATTTACTGTCTTAGTTTCTTCTTATTGTTCCCACATGTGTGACTAGGTGTCCAAACTTCATGGCATGTGAAACAACATTGTTCTCTCTTTAATTGATTTTTGCCCATTTTAGGAACACATGTAATCTATAAACCACAAGAAATCAATTCTCCTTTCGTTAAATGAATTTTTAATTTTTCCATATGTTGTTTAACTAATCTCTTTGAAAAATCATGTGTCATAGGTGAAACATCTTGTTCCTTCCTCCAAATAACCAATAAGTTAGCTAACAATAGCTTAAAAATATCATCATCCTCATTCAATATTAGAGACATAATAATTTGCATGGAAGTTATGACATTCTCTATATGAGCCTCATTAATAACAGTCCAAAATATTTGAAACATTTCAGAAATAATCTCTTCACAACCAATATTTAACATGATGTTACAAAATCTGATTTTTTCAAAAGTTTCTAGTATTGTTACCTGCTTGGTAAAGGGAGGGCTTCCAATATCAGCCAATCCACAAAAACTTTCAATAATCAGCAAGAAAACCTCCTTCATGATATTGCTTCAAGAAGGTTACTTTGGAGTTTTTATTTTGGTAATTTCACTAAAGCTATAAGTGACTACAAGTTTCACCTCTTCATCTAAGTGTCTATAAGCTTGGGTTTAACCAAATAAGTCATTAATGGCTTCATTGCCCATAGCAATTTATTAGAATCTAAATGGTCTATCATAGACAAACAAATCTCCACTTCCTTTAAGTTGAGTAAGACATCCTTTGACTGATGCATAAACTCAAGATTATTTCTTGTTGTGTAAATCCTATTTCCCACATCATTTTATTTTTGTAAGGATCTAGAATGAAAAGGTTTTGGTGTGTAATGGATCACAGTCTAATTATATTCTATGGGGCCCTTGTTCTAAGTTAAATCTATTGTAAACACCTTTCAAAAATTTCTTTCCAATTTATCCTAACTTTGTCTAAGAGATTCAAGCAAAGAATATATCATCTTTCTATCTTTCATTATTTAAATGATAAATGAAGACCAAAATACTAACATGCAAGGCTCAAAATCAACATGCAAGTGTTGACCACTAACATGCAATAGGAAAAACTGACATGTAAGGCTCCAAATCAACATGCAAGTGTTGATCACTAATGTGCAACAAGTAAAACTGACATGCAATGATTGATACCACACATGCAACCACAGAGCACTGACATACAACCATTAGAACTAACATGCAACCCTCCATGTTGGCAATATCACAACTTTGATACCACTGCAAAATTCCTTGCCTGGATTTCAACTCAAATTCATAAAATATTTGATGTTTATTACGTAGATATGCCATCAAATATTTGTCATTATGCTCGCCAATATGAAATTCTAGCTATAGATATGTAGAACAACTTGTGTGAAGATTATAAGAAACACTCATATTTGTTATTAAACATTCAATGAATACATATGGGTAATTTTCCAAATAGTTTGTAGCATACAATGAAATGATTCTAACTAAGACTAAGAATACCCAAATGGATATTAACTTTAGAATTACAGAAATAAATATTGTATTACAAAGTACATATCAAAAGGAGTTCAAACACCTATGTTATGTGACAAATTATCCCATGAAGGGTTGCACCCAAAAAAAGAATGAATAATGAACAAACAATGGTTTTAAATATCCCAAGGAGATACTTCTTATAACAACAAGACAATCTACAATATTAAACTCCACAGAAAGCACCATAAACCATAGTGAAGGCCCACCATTTTTCAGCTACTGTGATACTTATTTGAAACCCTCCAAAATTGCTTAACTTATAGCACTAAATCCCCTTTAAATGCTATAATCTCCTTCAAGGCTTCATCTCCATAAATTAAAAGAATACTATTTAGCACAAACTTTGAAACTTGTTTCAATATATGCACCTACGAACTCTAAATGGATCCGACTAGGTTGGCTAAATGGGTTTTCATCAACACAACCAATCTTTCAATATGCAAAAAATATGCACACACGTGAATCCTAAATGAATCCACCAAGGATTGGCTAGCTAGGTGGGTTTTCATCCATGAAACCAATATTCTCAAGGGTTTTCATCCTAAGGTTTCAAAGAACCAAAGGTTTTAGCTCTCCTAGAGACTTCAAGAAAATATCAAAACAAGAATAATTAGAATGAGCCCCCACAACCTCCTTTTATAACACCTTAAGAACATTCCGGAAGTTATATTTAAAAAATACTTTTTAAATAAACTTTTCCACACTTAATAAAGTGACTTTATAATATTTTTCTTTTTGGGTTCCAACATGAGTCATTTTATAATAACACTTAATCTCCATATAAGTGACTTTTATTTTGTAAATTACTTATGAACCCCTAAGACACTTAATGTTCACCTTTATAAATAATTAATATAAGTTGTCTTTTAATTAACCCATTGACAACTTAAATATTAATTATTTAATATTTTGATTATTTTCCTCACATCCATCCAAAGTTGTGAAGAATACAAAAATAGCCCGATAGTGAATTTTGAAGGCGCCAACAAACTCAAAAGCTTACTAGAGATCCAATTTAATAAAAATTAATAATTTTCAAAAATAGTAAGCTTCTCCAAGAAATGTGGATAGCTCCTATAAGGTCAAAATTGCATCCAAATAGTACCATTAGACATATTTTGATCTCTTAAACTAACTGCTACTATCAAAATCCCTACCTGATAACAATGGCTCACTCCAAGATTCTTGGGATCTTTCAAGAATGTTGGAAAGGACTAAAAAGGGACATTAATCTTGAGCTTATTGAACACCCACAGTGGCATGATTTTCAACATGGATCCCTCATCAAAAATGCATATTTTGATGCGATAATCATCAATTGAGGTCTCAATGCAGAGTGAGAACCTAGCCCTCTTTACGAGAATAAAAGTGTCTGGCAAAGAGGTAGTGTCAAAAGACAACATATGAAAATGAAGGTTATCAAGGATGTCAAAGTTGAATAAAACCTACACACTTATTTTTATCTCCTACCTAATCCAAAACCCTTCTTTTACCATCTACAGGCCAACTCTATTTTGAGAGTTTAGCAATTTATAATGCAAAGTCAATAGGGTTGAACCTGTATCCTAATTGGTAAAAGTATGTCACAGGTCTAAGTCAGCTCTAGCCGACCTAGACCAAGACCTAACTTGTTTTTATTGATTAACAATGCAAATTCGATGGGCTAACTCTTTTGGATAAACTTTCAGAAAGGTTTAGGGTTAGATTCAACTATATATATATGTTGAAGAGTGTGCAACAAGGGTTTCACTAAATTTTAAATCTATTTGATGTTTAAGGAGAAATAGAGATGAAGGTTAGGGATTAGAGATTAGAGAGAACTCAAATTGGTTGCGCACCATATCTAGATGATGTTGAACACTCTTCTTTGGCTAGGGAGGACTACTTAAAAATAAGAAAGCACTACCACCAAAATATTTGTTAGCAGATATATGAGTGGTTTGCCAAGCTAAACGCTTGTTTTTGGAAGTGTCAAACTTCTTTAGGGATGACAGTGCACTTTTGAAACAAAATTGGTAATGAATAACAAAATGAAATAGAGAGTAAGAGAGAGATGTTCATATTGTTCTTGTAGTCTATGTGCAACAGAGAGTGACACAGTGCAGGTAATGTGAATTGTTTATGTTTTTGGAGGTTGTTTGGGTAGGTTCAGTAAGGTTAGTGGAAATACACAATCACCGATGTCAATTAGGCTTCCAATTTCGATAAGGATATATGACTGATGTCAGTTATGTGATTGATGTCGGTAGGGGCAATAGGTTCTATGGAGGTTACAAGAGACTTTTTTGAAATGGGAGGTGGATGTGGTCAGGTTTATGAGGTTGGGAAGCATCATAAGGGAGTGGGTAAGACTCAGGTGGGTCTAGACAGAGGGTTGGTATGTTTGAAGTAGAGGGAAATAGGTGAATGAGTTTTACAACTCCTTTTTATGGAGAGTCAAGATGTTCATAAAATGATAAACAATATAATATAAAGTAATTATAAAATGACTATTTAAAGGAATTACAAAACATATAGATATACTTAGCTGGTGAAATAGATGAATTGTGAGTGCCAAATAAATGGATCTGGTGAGACATGCTGAAGCAATAGGTGAATAGAACGATAAGGGTGTGCTATCGGTTTAGAAGAATCCAATATCTATGTATTATATCAATTCTTAATTTGGACTAATTTGTGCAGAGTAACGGTGAGCTTGAATGTAAAAAATTGAATGCTAAAGCCTGTATGCAAATGACTGAGTTTTTATGATATTTTTAACCTGAATGCTAGATTGAAATTTGGCTTAAGTAACTGATGTTGGCAATCCCATTGATGTCAACCATGGATTAACTGATGTCGATAGCATGAGAGTAGGTAAAAGGGCTATTTTTAACCTAATTTCTATTCTTTGTCCTACCAAGTGTGGTATCCATTAGGAAATGTTATAAATACGAGGCTAAGAATGATGTAGTTAATTAAGAATTTATGTTTGGAGTGAAAACAAGTCATGTGTAGTTAGGATTAGGGGACTAAGTCTTAAGGTGACTCAGAGGGTAGGAATTAGTCTTAGGATGAGGTGGCTAGGTAAGATGGCATAATTAGTTTTTAATTAACTTAAATTAAATATTTTAAATTAATTAAATATGTGAGGGGTGAAACATGAGTTAAGAAGGATAATTATTAAAAGGAGCTCAAGGGAGGTTTCGACATAGGGAGTTATGCATGTGTGTAACATAATTTTGGTGTCTACATTTACCCTTTTTTGTCTTGTAAATTGTGCTGACAAGTTGTAAGACAAAAATAGAAGTTGAATGCTCTAGGTATTGGATGAGGTATCCCCCCTCAAAATGGGAACTGATGGAGGAGAATATGGAATCGAGTACTAGTTTGATAAGGAGTTAATTGGGTAGGTGGATGTTGAGTGAGAGCATGGTCACAATGCTACTTGCATGTATACTACAACAAGTGATAGTTGATATAATTAATAATAGGTAAAAGTGAGGAGTACTCAGATAGAAATAACCAAATCATAGCATGTAAGTGATAGTTTATAAGGTTAAAATGATCAAATTTATAGCTCCAATGGTCCATGTTTTTCAAGTATCTGAGGTATGAAGTGCTCCTGATAAATACAAAAGGTTTTAAGTGACAAAACTAGCTTGGTCATGATCCAAAACACCTGATATACATGTGTGCATATAATAGCCAACTATAGCAAGGTAGCATAAGTGATCAAGATAAGTAATGCAAGGGTGGTTCAAAAGGGTCAATGGTTGAGGAGATATTCATGATATCCAGTCAAAGTCATCATGGGTGGAGATTTAAGTGATCTCTAAGGTTGGTTATCGTGGTGGGGGAGATATATGTGATCTCCAAGGTTGGTTGTCATGGTCAGGGAGATATACGTGATCTCCAAGTTGCCCTAGATTTAGGGTGGTCTAAAGGGTTATGGTTGTGGTTGAAAACTCTATTTTAAGGGTGTCGACATCATTTATGTCATTGATGTTGGTAGGAACTATTGCTGACATTGGTGCCTTAGGTCAAGACTACCAACATCAGTGGGTGACCAAACCCAAAAAAAAGAGTTTGGTGGCCCAACAAAACTCATTTGCAATATTTGATTAGAGAGAAAAAGAGATTGTAGTGTTTTTGAGATGGCAGAGCTAGGAGGGAACCCAACTAGAGATGTGCCACCACAAATGCCAGCTATTCTAGCCTAGATGAGATGGAGAGATGAGGTAAGATCCTCTTCGAGTGGAATTTGAATTTTAAGTGTGTTAATTTGTTATTTTAGGCTAAATTTAAAGTTTATGGGGAAATAAATGCTATTAG
This sequence comes from Torreya grandis, assembly GCA_037957365.1. NCBI lineage: Eukaryota > Viridiplantae > Streptophyta > Pinopsida > Cupressales > Taxaceae > Torreya > Torreya grandis. Next base: position 487,934 of record JARHVA010001659.1, on the reverse strand, counting down.
AGGGGTAGGAAATGGGGTGAGGGTAGATTTAGGTGAATTTGAGAGGGGTTTAGGGGTAGTTTTTAGGGAAAAACTCAAAGTTGAGAGTAGGTTGTTCAGCCCTAGGGTTGAACCAGTCATTGATGTCGGTCGACACTAAGAGTCGATATCAACATAGAAGATCAACGTTGGTTACCTTGAAAAACCCAAAATAGGATAAAAAGCTAATTTTTGATCCCCAATTGAGTTAGTCAACTAGTCTAAATGGCTGAGTTAGCCTTAGAAGACCCATGTTGACTGAGTGTTGCCTACATAGCCCGATTGAGGGACTCATGTCATTGTAGTTCTCCTAGTGCATAGGAAAAAATATCTAAGGTATGATTAAAATTTTTTTAAGGGAAGTGGTTAGAAAAAGATAGGTTAAAATAAGTCATGGGACCTAGGGCTTAAAAGATATGTCATAGGGTCAAGGGTGTGAGATATAGGTCATGGGGCCTAGAGTTTAGAGATAGGCAGTTGGGCCTAGGGTTGAGAGATAGGCAATTAAGCCTAGGGTTTAGGTGGGTTAACAGATTAGATAGTTAGGTGGATATATTTTTGAGTTAACCTTAGAAGACCCCATGTCGACTGAGTGCTACCTACATAGCCCGAATGAGGTCCTTAGGCCAATGTAGTTTTTCAAATGAGAATGGAAAAAAGGGTAGAGGTTTATATTGGAAAGAATGTGACTTGAGGTTTATGTGTATAGATGCAAGCTAGCCAGGAGTTGACATTACAAGATCGACTACCTACATTACTGATGCAGATGAGGAGGGATGTCACCCTAAATGAGTGGGAGCACATGGAAACCATAGGGTTAGGAGGATTGCGATGGTATTGTAGAGTTGCATGTGATGTTAGTTTGATGATAGCGTTGATAGAGAGGTGGGATCACACCACCGACACCTTCCATTTGCCTAATGGAGAGTTGATAGTGATACATGAGGATGTGTAAAAGATTTTATGGTTGCCACTCTAGGGTGAGGATCTCATCTCATGTGCGAGGGAGGAGCATGATATTCACATGGTTACATTATTGTAAGATCATGTTAGCGAGGTGACCTATCACTTAGCGAGCTTTGCATATGAGCCACTATACACTATCGATGAGGAGCAACATTGATTGAGCATCTTGATGATGATAGGGATTATAGTATATGCTCTACTAGATGCAGATGGGGGGAGATTTCTTATTTCATTGATAGGTGTTTTAGCACAGATGGTTGAGCAGTGGACTGCGTATGCATGGGGACTAGACTTTCCAGTACAATTATACATAGAGTTGTGGGGGTTAAGGCTGCAGTGACAATATAGTTTGTGCATTGGGAATTTACTCCATTATAGGGCATATGAGCATATCATGGTGACATGGCCATTGGGGCTACCCACCATGATTTTAGCTAGTTTTAGGGTTGGGTTCAGACAGTGGAGAGATGGTATGGCCCAAACACGAGTAGATGACATAGTGCAAGACATTGAGTATTATAAGCATATGATAGAGGGATTTATTCTTACATATATTGTTTGGAGGCCTTACCTGATATACCCTACATTTATAGGATAGGTAGAGTAGCTTGTCAATTTATAGAGCACATTTTGGGTCAAAGGGAGATGAAATGGAAAGCTAGAGATGATACTCGTGGCATGAGTCTGGAGATAATTTGACTTGTTACAGGATGTGCCTCTTACCTTTCCTCGATATAAGAGGGATGATATAGAGGCACCCCTACCCTTGCCACAAGAGATAGATGGGCTAGATTTTGAGGAGCTACCAACAAGCCCAAGTATAGTAGATCCTAGATGCACAATGGCTTATCTTGCTTGGTGGACAAGTTTGCATCCTATAGTTCAGGTCAGGAGGCCACCACCAGATTTATAAGGAGTGATGAGAGAGAGAGATATAGTCATGCAAGCCTAAAATACAGTGGTACAAGCATAGGATGCAGTAGTATAGGCTCAAGATGTAGCATAGGCATAGGTGTTGGTTTTATAGGGGCAAGTTACAACATTGTAGGGGTAGGTTAGAGCATTACAGGGCTAGGTTACTGCACTAACAATAGAGAGGGATATTTTGAGAGTAGTAGGATAGGCTACTCCTCCACCATAGGGACTAGTATAAGGACCTATAGTAAGGTTTCATGGGTCCATCGCAGATTGTATCTCTAACGAGGTACAACATGGCTCTAGATGAGATTACATACTATGAGAGGGCCATCAGGGAGTTCCCATAGATTTATAGGTATTCAAAGTTTATAGAGTAGGAGATATCAGTGGCATGTGCCACAGATTCTAGCTCACACAGATGTAAACAGGTGAAGAGTGGTGATGACACTGCTTCTTCATGACCACGACTATAGCCTTGAGGATTCTGAGTTTCAAATTTTGTTATTGATGTTGTTATATATGTTTTATACACATCGACTTGTGAGTCAAAGATGAAATATGTATATTTTGAGGGAGAGATGATACTGATATGATCCATTGATGTACATTCATATTTAGCGTGTGTGTGTGTGTGTGTGTGTGTATATATATATATATATATATGAGCATTTGTTATTTTGAGATGTGTTTATGTGATGGTGATGACGTTTGCAGTTATTAGAATGATGTTGATATTTATATTATGTGAATGTTATGTTAATGTTGAGCTTGTTAGTTGAGTTAGACTAGCATTTCCCATATATGTGATGGCATATGCATAGTTGATTGGTTAGCTTCATCTTAGCATTTTTCCATATTTGTGATGGTGTATATGTAAAATGAATAGGTTGGGTATGTTATTTTATTTTGGCATTTTTCCATATTTGTGATGGTGTAGGCTTAAAATAAATGGTGTAGGCTTGATAGTTTTTCTATTTATTATTGTTTAGAGAAACTATGTTTGCATGTGTGGTAGATTTCTCATGAGCAATGGTTTGTTAGTTGTTGTTTGGTTTTGAGTATCTTTGCCTGAGATGGATATGTGTGAAACACATAACTCTAAGAATCAAGAATTGGCAGAAAGATGAGACAATGATTGAATATTTTTGGTGAGATTCGATCTTAGAAGAGAAATTGACATGTAATTGGGATGAGAAATAAAGAAGAACGATGCTCGCGTATTGGCAAAGACCATAATCATAGCATAGATAGGCTCAGGTGTATGAACCTCTTTCATGCTTTGCATGTTTTGACCATTTGGTTTGTTAGATAAACGTCATACTCACCTTGTATCAAGTGAGTTCAAAGTCTCTTGAAAGAGTATGAGGGGAAAAGGGTAAAAGGAATGAGATTTTTTGGGTAGCGTAGCCTTCATATGGGGATGGTATGCCCTTATGTGGGTGAATTGAGAGTTACTATAGGCAAGTCCATGACTTAATTTTTTTTTTTTGTTATTTGTAAGTTGATCAATGCGAGAAACCTATAATGGGATATTATTTGTGTTGAGGTCATATGAAGCTGATCAATACGAGAAGATTTTTAGTCATTATTTCCCTTGATAACAAAATCTTGACTTAGCCATCTTTCAAGGGAGTAGTCTAAGCTTTTATTTTTTATTTTTTATTTTTTAATAGTTGTCCTTGAAGGAAGTAGTCTATTTATAGTATCAAAGATAAGTTATGTAGTTATCCTTCAAGGGAGTAGTCTATGTTGAGAATCATGACCTGAGAGTTTATAACTTATCTATATATCATTTTTTTTTCAAACTTTAGTTATGGACAAGACTATAGAGGTTTAGGGGTTTTCCATTTTGAGAGTAAAACCATAGCACTTTGTAGGTTAATCAAGTGTGTAGGAAAAAGGGTTAAGAGGAAAGTAGATGAATGTAATAGGGTTGCTCAAAGGATGAGCTCAAGTTAAACACAAGGTGAAGTGTCACTTGATTAACAAAAGAATGGTCATAGGTGCAAAGCATTTAAAGGATTGAGTTCTAGTTTTCCTTTGAGAGGAGATAAGCGATAAGTCCCTGAGCTATACTTGTGAGTTATGATGTAGGGTCCAAACCAATTAGGAACAAACTTACCCCATTTTATTTTCTCCATGTTCGTCACATGTTGATTTTCCTTTAAGACGAGATCTCTGATATTAAAATATCCCTCCTTAAGATTTTTGTTGTAAGCACGTTTTATACACTCTTGATAGATTTAGAGGTAGTTGAGGTCTATGAGATGGTGTTCATCAAGCAACTCAAGTTGAGCCAAATGTTCTTGGCAAAAGTCATTGTTAGTATGTTTTGTAGAGAGATGCGAAGAGAAGGAATCTAGACCTCAAGAGGCAAAACAACTTCCGTCCCATAGACCAAGGAAAATGGTGTAGCACCTGTAGGGGTTTGAATGTTAGTACAATAAGCCCATAAAGTAAATGGAATGTGTGTGTGCCATCCTTTCCAGTATCATTTACTACCTTCATGAGGATTTTGATTAAGGTTTTTAAAAATCTTCTGCATGTCTATCTGCTTGTGGATAGTATGGTGATGAGAAGCTTAATTTGATTCCAAAGGTGTCACAAAGATTTTGGATGGTCTTGTTTTTGAAATATTTATCATTGTTTGTTATAATTTTATGGGGGACACCAAAATGATAGATGATTTGATGGTTGATAAATTCAACAATTTTGTCATCCTTAGTAGAGATGAGAGGAATGTCCTCGACCCACTTGGTAAAGTATTCAGTAGTAGTAATGATAGAATGGTGATGGAGAGATGAATGAGGGTTAATCTCACTAATTAAATCCAAACCCCATTGGGAGGGCCAAAAGTATTTGGTGACTTGTAGGGCATGGCTTAGAATTTGAAGGAGGTTAGCATGTTGTTGACATTTGATGCAATGTCAAATGTAATTACTATAGTCTTGATGGAGTGTTAGCCAATAATAGCCAAGTCAAAAGATACGCTTGGCAACTGCATTACCATTGAAATGTCCACCACAAATCCCATCATGGACTTCCTTAATGGTGAAGGGGGTCTCAATACTAGTGAGGCATCTGAGGAGGAGACCATCAAAACCTCACTTGTAGAGAAGTCCCCCTAGCATAGTGTAATGAGTGGCACATTTCATGAAGGTACATCTCCCATTATTTAAGAGATTAGTAGGGGTAATAAAAAAGAGAGGTAATTTGTGATTTTCTTATATCATAAGTCATGTGGGTTGTGTGTTATATTTCTGATAAAAAAGATGTTAGTTGATACATAAGAGGGAAATGTTAAGCGATGGACAATGACATAGGTTTTTGAGGAAGAGGGTGAAGAGGGTATGTGTGAAGCAATAAAATCCATTGTGTCAACAAACTTATTTGTAGATCAAAGAATAGTTTGCAAGAGGTAGGAGTCGAATGATTCCAATAACGTATCTACACAATGTTTATATCATTGAAGAATTTTATTTTTGCATAGGTAGGAACCATTAACCTGATTAACCACTAGTTGGGAGTCACAAAAAATAGTTATTGATTTGACACCCAAGAAAATATACATTTGAAGCCCTAAGATTAAAGCTTCATAGTCAACCATATTGTTAGTATATTCAAAATCTAGTTTAAATGACAAAGGCATAGGCTCACCATCAAGAGGAATGAGGATGACCCCTGCACCCCCATCGTGTTGACATTTAGACCCATCAAAGAACATCATCATTTGATAGGAGATGTCATCGATGGAGAGTGTTATGATGGATTCATTAGGAAATTAGAGGTTTGAAGGTTGGTTGTCAGGTAAAGGGGTAGCAACTAACTAGTTGGTGATCATTTGCCCTTTGATAAACTTTTGTTGAATAAAATCTAAGTCAAATTCATCAAGGATCATGAGCCACCGAGCAACACATTGGTTGTGATCGGGCTTGGAATGCATGTATTTGAGGGGATCAATATGGGTGACAATGTAGGTTTTGTGATTTAAGAGGTAATGACAGAGCTTAGAGGCTGCAAAGACCAACATGAGACAAACCTTTTCAGTATGGGTATATCAAGTTTCATAATCAATAAGTGTGTAGCTAATATATTAAACCACTTGTTCTTGATGGTGATCATCTCGATGTGCAATCATAGCACCCAAAAAATGGTTTGTTGCAGAGATGTAAAGGCTAATTTTCCTTAGGTGGAATAAGAACTGGCGGGGAAAGGAGATACCATTTGAGTGCATCAAAGGCTTCCTAACAATTTGTATTCCAATGGAAGGAGACATCTTTTTTGAGGAGATGTGAAAGGATTAGCAATGATTTGAAAACTAGGAGATTAAGTGGTGGATTGACTGAAGCTTGCCCTGTAGGCTATGGAGTTGTTTGATATTAGTAGGTGGAGGCATCTCTATTATTGATCAAACCTTAGAAAGGTCTAATTTAATACCATGGAGAGAAATGATAAAGCCTAAGAGCTTACCGAAAAGGAAACCAAAGACACATTTCTTTGGGTTTAGTCAAACGTTATATTGGAGGAGATGAGCGAATATGATGAATCATCAAGTGATCTTGGCAAAGTTTAGACTTTTCAAGTAAGTCATCCATGTAGTCTTCCATAATTTTGTGTAGGAGATCATGGAAGATGTAAGTCATGGCACATTGGTAGGTGGCACCAATGTTCTTCAGGCCAAAGGCCATGATCTAATAATAGAAATTCCCCCATGGGGTAATGAAAGTTGTCTTGTGTTGATCCTCAAGAGAAATTAGGCTTTGATTGTAACCTGAGAACATGTCCATAAGTGATAGCATCTCATGGCTAGCTGTTAGATGAACAAGTTGGTCAATACTTGTCAAAGGGAAGTCATCCTTTAAATAAGTGAGGTTTAAGTCATGGTAGTCAGTGCAGATGCAGATTTTCCCTATCACTTTTATGATAGGAAAAATATTGGAAATGCATTGCGGGCAATTGATGGGTTGAATAAAGTTAACAAAAAGGAGTCATTGGAGCTCTTTTTTGAAAAGGAAAGCAATAAAGGGGTGCATTTTGCAAAGCTTTTGCTTAACATGTTTAGCATCTCAATTGGTGATAATGTTATGGGTGATGATAGAGGGGTTGATATTAGGCATGTCATTATAAGACCAAGTGAAGGCTTTGCTATGGTCATTAAGAAATGTGGCATAATTTGCTTGCTCATAGGAGTCTAAAGACTAGCCAATCTTAAGGACATGCGGGTTATCATGAGAGGGAAAATTAATGTCAATGGTTGATTCATTCAACATACCCTACATTTTGGATGGGAGTGACTGTTGGATATAAGAATCATCTGCACCCATGTATGTGAGAATAACATCATCATCTTAGCATTGGATAGTGTTGATAGTGGGAGAGTCTTCATCAATCATTTTAGGATGAATGAGAGGAAGGGACCTTGTTTCCTTACCCCAGTGATAGGTGAGGGGCCCCAAATGGATGGCATTTATTGAAAAAAAAGGAGGTATAGATACCTTTGATTTGGTAGGTGATGGTGGAGAAGAGGGTGGAGAAGGAGATACTGGATTTTTGATAATTGGTATATGAGAAGTTTTGGTGTGTTTAGCTGGTTCATCATAACCCACTCCATACCACTTTTTAGCATTTTTAATGGTTTTGTTAGTGGGATATTCAATGGGCGTATGAACACTCTGCTCATAACGACCCAACCAAATCCTTTTTAGGCACACCTATAAAGATAGGTGTGAGCGATTCTAGGCTTGCTTAGGAAAGAGAAGTCATAGGTAAATGGTTGTGGTAAAGAGGATGGATTACTGATAGTGGGAGCTCGATTAATTCCCCCATATGTGAAATTAGTTTGAAGGTTAGGGGGTCCATATGGGATGACCATCCCAATACAGGGCTCATAATTGGGGTGCAGATGAAGCTTTCCATACTTTTGTGGAGTATGGAACATGTCGAGTGTCAAAAAATGATATTCTTTGAGTGACAAATGCTTGAAAGTTTCTTCCATGGGGTCTTTGTTAGGAATTTGTGTTGTCGATATCTATGTAATTGGGGTAGTGGAGCTTGTGAAAGCTTTAGAAGTATTATGCAGAGAAGATGATGTCTTTAGTGGAATGAGAACATCATTGAGGATATAAGTCATGTTTCATGTTATGAGAGGAGGTGGGTCAGTAGGAATAACATGCACTTTCCCATTGTGCTCAAACTTAACGTAGCAGTGCAAAGTCAAGGGCACACATGCCATAACACATATCCAAGGTCATCCAAATAGTATGTTGTATTAGAAATCTCCTTATACAACATAGAAGAACTCAAGAATTGTGTGGGGACCCACACAGATATGCAAGACAATAGTGCCCACTATAGTAGATGTGGTATCATTAAAGGAGCGGAGCACCGCATTGGTTTGAGACATGAAATTATCAGAATGGGATAAATATTTATAGGCATGGGTGGATATAATATTAATACTAGATCCTCGATCAATCATGACTCTTTTGACAGGAGTTTGATCAATATATATAGTTATAAAAAGGGCAAAATTTTGATCTTCAGGGTGAAGTGGAATTTCTAAATCATTGAAGGAAATCAAGGAGATGGTGTTAAGAGAGCTCACCAAAGCTACAAGAGGTTGGGGATCATCAGGTTGTACCTCAATCACTTACAGGGTAGTAATCAAATCTTGATGGTGTTAGGGTGAGTTTTGGATTAACTCATACAAGGACATTTTTAGAGGGGTTTAGTGAAGTTGTTTCACCATCAAGTTTTGAATAACTTCTAAAGATGTTGGTTTCGGGACACCCGAAATGGAAATCTTGGGATTTAGAGGAAGAGTGTCTTTTGAGAAGGAATGAGCCCAAGGAGAAGTGACCTTTTCCTTACCTTTATCCTTTTGATTTTGTGATTACGTGGCCACATTAACTGTGTTGATCTAAAACATAGGTGAAAGAGGTGGCAAAGGGGGTACAATAACATCTTTGGGTTTGAATTCAGGTGGAATGGTATGAGTTATTTTGGATGCCAAGGGTGGAATAACAAAAAGGTTAATGGGAGTTCAACAAAGAGAGTGTCAACATCAAAGTGTTTCTGAATGACTATTGTGAGATTTTTACAACTCTCAGTATCGTGTCCAGTTGAATGATGATATAGACACACTTGTCTATCATCGAACCAAGATGGCTTTGGTCGAAGAGGGATATAAGGCTTAATGGGAGGAAGAGTTATTATGGAGGATTTCAACAACTTGCATAGCAAAAAAATCTGAGAGCCTATGAGTGGGCTAGCACTTGTTGTAATATAAGTGGGCACCTTCTTTAATTTAGGAGTCACATGGGTGATTTTGCATGGTAGATTTTTAGGTGGCAGTGGAGCCACATGTTTTGCTGACACTTTATTTGTGGTAGGTGTCATGGTGTTAGATGTAAAGGCCTACTAGGTGGCAGAGGCAGTAGTGAAGGTAATTTAGCCTTTTATTTCTCTTGGATTGGAGATACTCCAACTAAAGTAGAGGGATGTGGTCCCAAAAGTGATGGCAAAGTTAAGGGTGGAAGAGGGAAGGATCGATGAGATCTAAGAAGCTTAACATTTTTTGGTAGTTCAAGGCATGAAACTCCAACTTTCCATTGGAGAGTTAGATCTAATTTCACCTGTGGATGAATTAGATTAGATACTGAACGCATGTCTAAAGACATGATTTGCTTTAATGTGGCAAATGCCTGTGAGGGTGATGGCTCTAACGTAGAAGGATGAGCTTCTAGTGACTTTGGTGAAGAAGCTCTGACATTATCAAAGACCTTGGGGTAAAGGGTAGTAAGAGGGTTGGTGGTAAAGGTCGACAATCATTGCGTAGGATAAGGAGTTTTAAGTCAGTCCCAAAATGCCACATGATCTAGCTTTGTGGAGTCAAAAAATTCTAAATTTTTCACTAACCATGAGAAGGGTTTAGATGAAGTTGACATAGGCCTTATAGTTGCTTCTTTATAAGGCTTAGGTGATTGAGAAAGAAGGAAATTGTTTGTCTCCGCTACCTTGGGCCAAAGACAAGAAAGAACCGCAATAGGGTCTTTTTTGACAAAGGCAGGAGAAGAGACATGGTCTTCCATGGGTGGAAGAGAGGTAGGTGAAGAAGGCTCCTCAAGGGGATAGAGTATAATTATAATTTATCCCTCAACATGTGGGTGAGGAATAGATAAAGTATGATCCTCCATAGGTAAAAGAAGTGGTAAAATTAGTTGAATTGGAGTAAGCATAATAGGTCTCTCATCTAATGTAGGAGTAGATAACACTGGCTCTTCTAAGTGTAAAAGAGGAGTGGATGGGGTAATAATTTCTATCGGTGGAGGAGAGGTAGGTGAAGAGGGTTTCTCAAGAGGTTATAACACTATAATGATGTTCCCCTCAACATGTAGTTAAGGAACAGGTAAGGTGTGGTCCTTAAGTGGTAAGAGGATAGATAACATTATTGCAAATTAACTAGGAATACAAGGTCCTCTTATGGCAAAAGGAGTGGTAAAGGAGGATCTTCCTCATGTGAGAGTGGAATGGGTGAAGTAGGCTCTTCTACTCGAGGAGTAAGAATGGGAAAAATAAATTCCATCGATTGTGGGGGAGGAGTAGGTAAAATGGGTGCCTCCTATTGTGGGAGAGGTTGGACTGGAGGTAAAGGAAAGACCATATTAACTATATGGATATTATGATCACATGAGTTATTAGTCGTGGTTTGAACAATATTTTTATTAGGTGAATGGTTAGGAAAAATCTATTGTAATACATCCATATTTTGGTTAGCAGGCATATTAGGGTTATCTAAGATGAGATCACCTCTGTCAAGCATGTCTTGAACAATGTTCTTGAATATTTTATAGTTATTAGAATTATGGCATTTTACTCGATGGTAGCCACAGAACTCATCCTCCTTGTACCAAGTTGGAATAGGATGGGAGGGGTTAAACTATATAGGAGGCTTGATTTGAGGAAGGATTATGGCTCCCTGTTGCAATAGTTTTTTCAAAACATAAGTATATGACTCCGCAATTGGAGTGTATTGTCTTTGTTCATACCATTGTTGGAATTACTTGGTTAGATTTTGGGAAGTTGAGGAATTTGGTTGGTTTGTGGTTGTGGAAGAAGTTGATATAACGACCACCAAATTGGTAAATCCTTAAGTTGGAGAAGTCTTAGAAAAAGAGGAGTCATTTGATTTGGAATGGGTGTTCTTACTGTGTAACTTGACTATATCTTCGTCTATAGCTCAAATTTTGAGTTTTCATGCCATTGTAAAGGCTTCATTAAATGTGTGAAAAGTTTGTACTCAGAGTGTGGATGAAATGTGCTTAACACATGCCCTTGAGAAGAGATCAATAATGTTAGGTTGGGGTAAAGAGAAGGAAAGTTGATTAATTAAGCCTCTCTAATGAGCGATAAAATTTGTGATAGACTCATCATTAAATTATCTAATAGAATAAAGGTCCGTAATAGAAACCATTTTATAAATGCTGATAGAGAAATGGTCTAAGAATATTTGTGTTAGTTGGGTAAATGAGAAAAGGGAGTGCCGAGTTATAAAGCTATACCAATCCAAGATAGCCCCCAAAAGAGACATAGGGAAGGTGCGAAGTAGTAACGTATCATCGTGCCCTATTAAATAACAAGCATGTCTAAATGCTCACAAATGTTGTTGCAGATCCTCTTTACTCTAAAAATGAGTAAATTTGGGGAGTTCTCATTGGCTTAGATAAGGGCGAATAGGCACAAAAGGATGGATGGGCTCATTGCATATCTGATCATAAGATAACACATTCTTTGAACCTGACATGGATGTCTCTAGATTAGACATCTTGTCCATTAGCATCTTAATGAGGTCTATAGGAAGATTGGTTTGAGAGATACCCCCTAAGTTATAGGGAATTTGATAATAGGTAGAGGGAGAATAGGACATAGCTTGTTGTAGTTGTGTTGATGCAACATAGGGGTAATGAGTCATAGGCTAGGGGCAAAAATGAAAGGGGTTTGTCCCATTGGGTTAGAGACTATGCTTTAGTTGGATGTTGTTATTGTAGGTTGGGTTGTTGGAATGGTTATAATAGGTGAAGGGTGAGTCGTAACTCATGTAATTATAGGTGTGAGAGTAGACAGGATGGGCACCACCAAATTTTGAAATGGGGTTAGACTTGACTGAGCTACTTGTGGTTGTGAAGCTAGGGAAGTCACACTAGGATTTAGGTGGGATTGGGCTATTGGTGATGCTAAATTTTGGACATTATTTATGGTTGGGTTACTTGTTGAATCAGTAGTTTGAGTAACCATGGGGAACATAGTGGATATAGTTGAAACTGAAGTTGTCTCCATCAGATAAGTTGGTATACCATATAGTGGGTCACCCGACAAATTATGGGTTTGGCTCATGACAAGGTAATGCTGAAGGGCTACCACATTGGGATCAAGAAATTTAGCAAAATATTGATCTCCTTGAGGTGAAATGGGAATTTGGTTAGGGCTAGGAGTACACTCTATATCTAAAGTATGCTCCATACTTAAATCAATGACAAGAGACGAAGGTGGAAGTGGTTGTCAGCTTGCATAATCAACAAGAATTTTGGCTTGGCTTCATGTAAATTCCATGCAAGTAGAAGTATAAATAGTCTTAATACTTTGTATTAGTGAAAGAGCAAGGAAAAAATAGGTTGGGGTGCAGGTAAGTAGGTTGTTTTAGCTTGCCATTTTGAGTAAAATAAAATTACACAGTCATCAACATCAGTCACTTGATCGATGTCGGTAGGATAAAGTCTACCGACGTCGATTAGTTTAATCAATGTCGATCATTGTAGAGTCTTGGGAGATGAAAAATATAATGTTTTAGAAACCCAAAGATAAAATCTAGGTAAAATAGAGGATGAAAGAGGTTTATATAAGGAGGATGAACACATAAAACTTGATATAACATGTTATAGACTTGAGTATTATAAATGGTGTTGATTATGTAAATCAATGGAAAAATGTCCTTACCAAATCCAAAGTACAGAAGGTAATAGAAAAATAGAAAAAGAACATACAACGATTAGTTATTAACTCATAGAGATTAATTTTAGTCTCATGTTGGCTTATGCCTTAATTAGATAGTGAGAAGAGAATTTGGTTACCGAAGGTATTAGAAAACAATCTAGAGCCGGTTTCAAGTTATATTTTGGTGCTCAAGAGGAAATCTATGTTAGACCAAGTACATGGCTTTTTAGAGGAGCTTGCTCCCTACACTTCATAGAACTAAAGCCAGGTCAGGCTGCTTAGCCAAAATATACCTTCTGTCTAAAGTTTATACCTTGCCAAAGAATGGAGTGGGTTCTCCCCTTGGTGGTGAAATCTAAATAGGATAGCTGGGTAAGGTAAGGTGATCCAACAAGTGATGAAATCCTGATGGGCCTTGGCTCAGGTGAGTTTAGATATTTTTTTTATGAGTGTGATTTGGTTGTGTAATATTGGTGTACTACGATTCATTCATAATGCTTATAATTAACTAGGTGAGCTAATATGCAACAAACAAACAATGAAGTGCAGTAAGTTTTAAACCCAAAGATGAAATGTTTTGATTCAAATGAAATCAATGATGAAATAGGAGAAGAGAATGAATTTCACTATCCTAATGTGCATGAAAAAAAGAGATAAAGAAGAGATTCTTTTTAACTTGTAAGAAAAATGATAAGTTTCTTTTAGAAGCAAAACGAAGAGAAGAGTGGCAAGGAAAAAATTTTTTTAGTTTATTGCCTTTAAACAAAAAAGAAAATGTTGAATATTTTGTTTTGATGAAAAAGAGTTTTGAGAAAATTCACTGAATGAAAAATTCACTATAATGCACCTAAATGAACACTTAAAACAAGCAATGAACCCAAGGAAAATTTCTAGGGTCCCACCGAACGTGCCAGAAATGTTTCACTAAATTTTGAATCTATTTGATGTTTAAGGAGAAATAGAGATGAAGGGTAGGGGGATTAGAGATTAGAGAGAACTCAGATTGGTTGTGTACCATAGCTAGATGATTTTGAGCACTCCTCTTTAGCTAGGGAGGACTAACTAAGAATAATAAAACACTACCACCAAAATATTTGTTAGTAGATATATGAGTGGGATGTCAAGCTACACGCTTGTTCCTAGAAGTGTCAAACTTCCTTAGGGATGACAATCCAATTTTGAAACAAAATTGGTAATGAATAATAAAATGAAAGAGAGATTAATAGAGAGATGTTCATACAGTTCTTGTAGTCTAAGTACAATAGAGAGTGACACAGTACAGGTAATGTGAGTTGTTTGTATTTTTGAAGGTTGTTTGGGCAGGTTCAGTGAGGTTAGTGTAAATACACAGTCATTGATGTCAGTTAGGTTATCAATGTTGGTAAAGATATATGACCGATGTCAGTTATGTGACCGATGTCGGTAGGGGCAATAGGTTTTCTAAAGGTTACAAGATATTTTTATGAACTGGGAGGTGGATGTGGTCAGATTTATGAGGTTGGGAAGAGTCGTAAGGGAGTGGGTAAGACTCAAGTGGGTTTAGATATAGGGTTGGTATGTTTAAAGTAGAGGGAAATTGGTGAAGGATTTTTATAACTCCTCCATAAGGAGAGTCAGGACAATAGTAAAATGATAAACAATATAATTTTAAATAATTGTAAAATGATTGTTTAAAGGAATTATAAAACATAGAGATATACTTAGCTAGTGAAATAGATGAACCATGAGTATTGGATAGATGCTCTGGTGAGGCATGTTAAAGCAATATGTGAATAAGAAGACAAGCATGTCAACCAATTCATAAGAATCCAAGCTCTGTGTAGTATATCAATTCCTAATTTAGACTGATTTATGCAAAGTAATGGTGAGCTTGGATGTAAAAAGTTAAATGATAAAGCATGTATGTGAATGACCAAGTTTTCCTGATTTCTATTGACCTAATTACTAGATTGGAATTTGGCTTAAGTAACCGACATCGGTGATCTCATTGACACCGACATCGGTGATCTCATTGACATCGATCGTGGGTTGACTGATGTCAATAGCATGAGAATAGGTAAAAGGGATATTTTTAGCTTATTTTTTGTTCTTTCTCTAGCCAAGTGTGGTATCTATTAGAAAATGGTAGAAATGTGAGGTTAAGAAGGACATAGTTAGTTAGGAATTTATGTTTGGGTGAGAACAAGTCATGGGTAGTTAGGATTAGGGGACTAAGTCTTAAGATGACTCAGAGGGTAGGATTTAGTCGTAGGATGAGGTGACCATGTAAAGTGGCATAAGTAGTTTTTAATTAACTTAATTAAATATTATAAATTAATTAAATGTGTGAGGGTTGAAAACATGAGTTAATAAGGCTAATTATTAGAAGGAGCTCAAGGGGGGTTTCAACATAGGGAGTTATGCACATGTGTAACATAATTTTGGTATCTACAATAGGTGTAAGAAGAGTGAACACTGGATGATACTCATTAGGGTTGAACCATTCATCCTTGAGAAAATAAGGTTTAGCAGTGGAAGCCTTGTGTGAAACCATAGGGCTCCACTAGGAAACAATCAAAGCCTCATCATATGGCTTTGTATTAGCATATAGCAATGCCTAGGGATCTAGGTTGGCTTCCAAGGTGTGAACCTCACCTTCCTACACAAATTGGATCACACGAAATGTTTTTGCCATGATGGCTTGCATGGCAGTGGTCCATGGTGTTAGTGTTGACAAAATTTGACATTTAATTCAAATTGAGGCACCCATAGGTAAAAAAACATAAATTTTAGGAATTTTAGGGGTCTAATATATATGTCACAAGGTGTTTTATAAGTTAATTTAATTTCACTTAATTTTGTACTAGCCTTGGTCATTAGTTATTTTAGTCTTTATAGTATTTTTGGATCATTTTGAGGTTAAAAAAGTGCATTTAATGAGTTGTACAGATTTATTGAGAAGTTTGAAGGTTAAAAAATGTGATATCACATCCCATGTGTTCTTATAGGTTTTAAGTAACTGACATAACTAAAAAGTGGTAGGTTTTTTAGTTAAATGGGTAGTTTTCTTAGAAAAAAAGATTTTAACACTTGTACAGATCTTTGATAAGTGTGCCATGTAGGAAAGGATAAAAAAATGCCTCTTTATCTTTCTAAAGCTCAATTTAATGTTTCATTTGATCTAGAATTGTCATTTCTTGCTCAAAACCAATCTACTCCCTTTTCACCCTTCTTAGCAAGTAGAAGTGACCTTTAGGTTTTTGCTTGGTACAGATAACTCAAAAAAAATTAGGTGAAACACCTTGGGAAGTTTTTATTACACTTCGAGAAATTCATTTCCATATAATTAGTTATAATAATGGTGGTTTGTGCTTCATGAACCATCTTCATGAAGCTGATTGTATTTTTATGCCTACTTATTTGTGTACCCTATAGATTTTGCCTTGTTTTGAGAAATTACGTATGAACCAATTATTGAGTTTGATAATAGATTATGTTGACCTCCTCCTCAGATTATTTCCATGCTTGGTTTCAAGTTTAATGAGGTCTTGATATGCTAATCATCTTTAATTGCAAGAGGGACACTTTTCTATGCAACAAGCAATTTCTTCACCATTTAAAGGTTTTTATTGTTTTGGTGGTGGTATTGGAGGGTGAATGTGTCTAGGTTTACATATTTCCATGTTATTTTGGTCACATTAATCTCCAAATCTCCTTTCCCAAAGTATCTCTCCATGGAATCACAATCATATGCAAGAAAATGCAATTAGACAACCATAAAAGTATGTTGTTGACATCCTTGTAAGGGAATATCACATTGAATAGGGTTTTTGGAAATTGGTTTCAATAACTCCATGATAAAAATCAGAATTTGGAGGATTGGTAAAGAGTCTAAATCTTCCCCATGAGGCCTAAACCTCACACATTGCCCAAACTTCTCTTCATTGCCTACATATTCAGAATGTGCACTTATAGGTGACTTGAGCAAAGACATTAAAAGTGATATAGAGAGGTTGAAACATGTTTTGACACCTTCCTTAACATCTTAAGATGGTGAAAAGTCATAGGGAACTTGTTATAAGGTATAAATGGCTAAACAAGGTTGAAAACCACCTCTAATGGCAAATGATTGAGTTTTGAAACCAAATCCCTAAAAAGGGAAAACAAAGGTCAAGGGGGATTTTGTGAATAACATGTTTCATGGTTGAAATGATATTGAAGGCATATAAGCAAGTGAACCTTGTATATCTCACATATGACATGGACTATGATAAATATGGAAAGCAAGAGGTTAGTGGAGGATAGAATTTTGATAGCCTAAAGATGCCCTCAAAAGCACTAAGAGTAGGCAGTGAAACCTACAATTAGAGCTCAAAAAGTGACTTTCAAACCTAAAGTTTTAAATTAAACCATGAAATCTAGGGTGAAGTGGTTAAAAATGGTTTAAGGACATCTATGGTCACAAATAACATCAAGAGGTTAGGATACTATGTTATAAACCCTCATGTGCACAGCCTATCCGTACAAATTGCCTGGTGAGCACCTACAACCAACCATATATGAAATTTTGAAAGGATGTTTATTTAATGAGACTTAAATCACGGTTTGAACATTTTTGAACATGGAAAATATAAAGGATAGGTTGGAGTGTCAATAATTGATTAGAGAATCACCTTCAAATATCCCTCATTTGAACATGAGCACTTACATCCAACTGTAATGGCAGTAAGGGGTAGAGAACAAAAGGGTAAAGTTTCTTAACATAAACTTAACCCAAATATAGATGAAAATGTACAAAAACATATCAAATGAGTTTGGAAGATCTAAATAGGTCATAATGAATGATTTCAATGCCTAATTCCCCTATGGTCACCTATAGTCCGTACACTGAGGAAAAGGAAACCTATAGCAAGGTATAGCAAATAGTGACCTAAAACTGATGTTTTGATGATGTTTTAATAAATTAAAGGGAAATATAAACATCAAAAAGTGATTTTTTCTTTCAATAAGTTCAAGGGAGTATTCTAAGTACTATAACCCAAACCTCTTGAAACCCTATGAACACCTAGAACCATTGTAGGTGGTTGTTACAAATAGTGAGAAGGGTTTTTTATTCCTAAAATGATGATCTAAGCTAATAAAGGTGAAAATGGGACAAAATAATTCTAAGTGACCATGGAGGAATAAATGAAAGACTTATGTAATGATAAAAATGTAAATTCAAGCAAAGTAACCTACAAGCAGACCTAAAGTGTTAGGTTGTGGAGCTAAAAGCTTCAACCCTTTGCAAATAGAAGGAACAGAAGGTTGCTGAAATCCAGGAGCACCGGCATCGGTAGCAGGATCGACGTCAGTTGTGACCAGTGCAGAAGGCCACCGGCGACGGCAGGAAGTCGGCCGACGTCGGCAGAACCAGGCAAGTAGGGACCGGCGTCGGTCGCCTGTGTGTTCCAGAACTGTTTGTTGCACAGACAGTTAGTTAAGTGAACGAAGAGTTTGCATGTTAAGGCCAGTTAGAGTCTTGAGCTGCGAGGATAATTGTCTAAATTAAGAGTCTAAGTTATTGTTTAAGTTAGGGATCTATTTATAGACCCATTGGCATGTATTGTATAAGTATGAGATAGAGAGGAAGGCAAGTAAGCTCCTTCTATTATTGTAAGATCATTTGAGTTGTAGGTTGTTGCAAGCTCATTGGAGATCTACATATGAGTATGGTCTATTGAATTGCAGGTTGCAGGTTCATGGGAGATCAGCTTGAAGTGCTATAAAGTGCTTGGTGTACCGGTAGGGTTATTACTGACTGGTTGGAGAGGTGAACACCAATTTTATGTGTGAGTTGGTTGTTGGGACCATTTTTGTGTAGGAGAGTGTATGTGAGAAGAATTACTGTACACTTGAGGTGTGACAAACCTCTGTAAGGTGAAAGAGTGTGGCGGCGCTTTGTTGTATTCTTTTCTGTAAAGTGTTAATATAAGATAGTGTATTATCTCTCATATTCTGTGCTATTGGTGAATTCTAATTACTTGTGCTTCTGGTTATTTTCGCATATTTAATTGCTTATATTTGGTAATCATATTCTGCTCTTTTTGAGGAGCAAGATCTAACAAGAGGAATCAGAACAGGTGTGTTTGTTCTTGGACTTCCCTAACAATTGGTATCAGAGCTTTTGGTTGAGATACTAACAGATTGGTTTAGATCTGGGTAGTGTGTTTTGATTACAGGTTACTCACAGGGTTTCTGTTTGAGTGGGAGTTGAGCAATGTCAGAAGACAATAAGCTACGAATGAAAAAGTTTAATGGCAAGAACTACCAATTATAGAGGATGCAGATTGAGGACTATCTGTATCAGAAAGATTTATACTTACCGTTGGGTGGGGTTGGTAGCAAACCCCAAAATATGAAAGATGAAGAATGGGAGGTTCTTGATCGGAAGGCTCTGGGATCTATTAGATTGAGTTTTGCATCATCTGTGATTTTCAGCTTATCACAGTGTAAGACAACGGTGGAGTTGATGGAATCTTTGGCAAATTTATATGAAAAAGCCTCAGCTTCGAATAAGGTATTTCTTATGAAGCGTTTATTTAATTTGCAAATATTGGAAGGTGAATCTGTTCATAGCCATCTTAGTGATTTCCATGGTTTGGTAAACCAGTTAAGTTCAGTCAATATTGTATTTGATGATGAAATTAGAGCTCTCTTAATCTTGTGTTCATTACCTGAAAGTTGGGAAAATTTGGTAATGGTAGTTTCTAATACTGTGTCTACTTCAAAAGTCTGAAAAGTGGATGATGTTGTGAGTGTGATCTTGAATGAAGAGATACGCAGGAAAAGCATAGGGGAATCATCTGGGGATGCTTTGAGTGTTGAAAGCAGAGGAAGGCAAAGAGAGAAGATAGAGCATGGGAGATCAAGGTCGAAGATAGGCAGGGGATCCAAGTCCAGGTATGGCAGAATAACTTGCTGGAAATGTGGAAAGAAAGGGCACTTAAAGAGAGATTGCAGATCGGGTGGAGATCAGCATGAAGGACATGAAAAAGAAGCAGATGTTGTGGATTACCTTACATGAGATGCTCTGGTATGTTCTTTGGATAAAGTAAAATCTTGGGTTCTAGATTCTGGTGCCTCTTTTCATGCATCCCCACATAGGGAATTTTTTCATGAGTATGTCCAGAGAGACTTTGGAGAAATTTGTGTAGGGGATGGTAAGCCTTGTCAGATTGTTGGCAAAGGGAAAGTGATACTGAAACTACAAACAGGTAACACATGGGTGTTAAAAGAGGTCATGCATGTCCCAGTTTTGGAGCAAAATTTGATTTCTGTTAAAAGCTTGGGTGATGAGGGCTGCACAGTAACTCTCACAGCGGACTCTTAGAAGGTTACCAAGGGTACACTTGTTGTAGCTAGAGGTAAGAAAGTAGGTACGCTTTATCTATCTACTTGTATTACTGATTCTCTTTTTGGGTTATCTACTTCAGCTGTAGATTCGGAGATGTGGCTTAATAAGCTTGGTCACATAGATAAGAAAGAGATGCATGTTCTTGAGTCAAAGGGTATGCTTTCAGATTTGGAAGGCATGGATCGTGATTTCTGTATGCAAAAGAAGAAGGTGAAGTTTCTTGAGGAATTCGATGTTAGTGACAAGAACAGGAAAGCCTTGGTTTTCAAAGAGAAGGTGACGGATAGAGTTCAGCACAAGATGCAGAGGAATTCTGAGCAGAGCAAGGGTGATTTGGACAAGGGTTTGATCCAAAAGGAGCTCGCGGGAAAAAGTCAAGTCTCACTAGAAAAATACAGAGACCGATGTCGGTAGGAAAACCGACGTCGGTGTCCAGACAGAGACTGACGTCGGCTATGTGCAGCCTAACGTCGGTGACTCAAGGCAGAGAATGACCGGCATCGACCAGGGGAAACCGACATCAGCAAGGAGGCAGTTGCAGGGAACCAACATCAGTCGGCTGTAGACTGAGATGTGACCGGCATCGGTTACTGAGATAAATTTTGGGTGGACAGCAAGCTGTTATGGAGTCTCAAGCGCCCATATGGAGGACTGAAGGCGTAAGTAAGTTCTTAAATTTGTCATTTCCCTTCTTTACACTACTTGTTGCTCACTTATGGCATAGGACCAGAAAGTTATTGAAGAAGCAGAACAGGTAGATTCAGGAAACAGTGGGAGCTTGGCATGGATGGAGGATGTGATTTCCTTGGAGGAGAACCAAACAGGTGTTTTGGGTAGAGTTGCTAGCTGGAAGAAAGCACTGAGAGACGAATGGATGTTCAAGATGAAGAAGAGCGAAAATGAATACGTGAGATGGAAGATTAGGTTATATGATATTGTATGAGCTGCAGGGCAATGGAGGTTTGATCATTGTGTTTCTCTTTACCAGGTTGGATGATATTAGCTACATTATCTTATTTCTGTATGATGTGCTTGTTGCAGGGTTACATATACAAGTATTGCTGAACTAAAGGTAAAGCTAGTTCAGGGGTGTGTCATGGAGAATCTGGGAGCAGCAAGATTCTTTGGCATGAGTGTGTTCTAGAGACATGGAAGGTCATGTGTTGACTTTGTTTCAGGATGATTGTGTGAGACCGATTAGCACGCCGATGGTTAGACAGTTCACAGAACAGGTGTCTTGATTCACATAATGAGGTTAAGTGTATGGTATGTACTAAACTTGAGTTTTCCCAAGCAGTGGGAGTTGTCACAAGTTTGGAGTCAATCCGAAAGATAAGTACTGAAGGGCAGTTCAGTGGGACCAGCAGCAGGTGCACATGCTATGCAGGGTCAAGTTCTTTTTTACATGGTTGTAGATGCAGATATGGCAGGTGATTTGGGTGACAGGTTTTGCACTACAGGTTTTTTATAGTGGTTGGTATTCAAGAGTAATCTTGAGGAGGAATACGGAGCCAAGGGAACAAACTAGACTAAGTACAGGTACATGTACAGGTTACAGCATTTTATCTCCAAGTGGGAGATTGTTAGGTTGTGGAGCTAAAAGCTTCAACCCTTTGCAAATAGAAGGTTGCTAAGATCCAGGAGCACCGACGTCAGCAACAGGACTGACATCGGTCGTGACCAGTGCAGAAGGCCACCAGCGATGGCAGGAAGTCGGCCGACGTCGGCAGAACCAGGCAAGCAGGGACCAGCGTCGATCGCTTGTGTGTTCCAAAACTGTTTGTTGCACAGATAGTTAGTTAAATGAATGAAGAGTTTGCATGTTAAGGCCAGTTAGAGTCTTGAGCTACAAGGATAATTGTCTAAATTAAGAGTCTAAGTTATTGTTTAAGTTAGGGATCTATTTATAGACCCATTGGCATGTATTGTATAAGTATGAGATAGAGAGGAAGGCAAGTAAGCTCCTTCTATTATTGTAAGATCATTTGAGTTGCAGGTTGTTGCAAGCTCATTGGAGATCTACATGTGAGTATGGTCTATTAAATTTCAGGTTGTAGGTTCATGGGAGATCAGCTTGAAGTGCTATAGAGTGCTTGGTGTACCGACAGGGTTATTACTAACTGGTTGGAGAGGTGAACACCAATTCTGTGTGTGAGTTGGTTGTTGGAACCATTTTTGTGTAGGAGAGTGTGTGTGAGAAGAATTACTGTACACTTGAGGTGTGGCAAACCTCTGTAAGGTGAAAGAGTGTGGCGGCTCTTTGTTGTATTCTTTTCTGTAAAGTGTTAATACAAGATAGTGTATTGTCTCTCATATTCCGTGCTATTGGTGAATTCTAGTTACTTGTGCTTCTGGTTATTTTCGCATATTTAATTGCTTATATTTGGTAATCATATTCTGCTCTTTCTGAGGAGCAAGATCCAACAAGAGGAATCAGAATAGGTGTGTTTGTTCTTGGACTTCCCTAACATAAAGGATAGGGGTGTCTCAGTCATGGTGAAAAGAAACTTAGCTATGAATCTAAGGAGTTTGTAGGGGACGTATAGGGTATAAGAAGATATCAAGTGGTTTTTTTTCATGGTTAAATGGAGGGTTATTTTAGACTATTACCAGGTCTCAAAGAAGTAAATAATCACCTATAAGTAGAGTCTAGGATTCTAAACAAGCAAGAAACATAGTCAAACCCTTTCACTCAGCCTTGATTGGTCAAGGTCTTAGAAAGGGATATGTGAAAGTATTAAGTGATGATTAGAATTGAATCACATAAATTATGGTTATAATAACCTCATTGAATTCTCACAGGTGGAGTTTTAATAGATAAAGGTCTCAAAGGATGCACATACAGTCCACTTAGGAAAGGTTGACACATAGTCCTTGTCTAACTATTCTGCCTTGGAAGTTGAGGCCTTTAGAGGGTCAAATGACCTAGTAGAGAGATAATTTTTTGCACATAGAACCTAAATGACTTGAGGAGAATCATTAAATAGTCACTTTTTTTTGAGGAGGTATGGGAGTGCCCTCTATGTTGTCTCAGATTGAGGGCACTCCATGAACAAAGTTGGTAGGTTTTGGAGAATAATGAAGAAATATGAGGTCAATAGATGTAGAGACCTTAAAAAGGGGGGTTAGAAATTTTTATGACACCAATAAAAGTATAATATACCAATCATGAAATAATGGAATCCAACAGAGGGGACCAAATCATCAAGA
The DNA here is from genome assembly GCA_037957365.1 of Torreya grandis. Classification (NCBI taxonomy): domain Eukaryota; kingdom Viridiplantae; phylum Streptophyta; class Pinopsida; order Cupressales; family Taxaceae; genus Torreya; species Torreya grandis. The sequence goes on along the minus strand of JARHVA010001659.1, from coordinate 464,458 downwards.
GTTGCAAACAGACTCATCAAACATGGTTATGCCTAGAATACAAACAAGAGGTCATTCACACTTTTGGATCTAAGTGATATTTCTAAGTTGTTGGATCATGTTTTTATAACCATGAAAAAATTGTTCAAGCATATTTTTTGTGAGGGAAATCATGAGGAGATCATCTTGGGTCTTGAACCAACACATGCCTACTAAGCATGAGTAGGCCTAGTGCCCAAATCGAGAGTCCATCACACTTATTACATGAGGTAAGCATTACAATATATTGGAACATGTTTTTGGGGTCATATATGAAGTGTCCAAGCTGGTATAAGGCAAAGAAACCCCTGAATAATCCATTTTGGCTCAGAAACAATATTAGGCATGTTGAAAATGTGAAAACAAGTTCGATGGGAGAACTTTGGATGCTCACACCTTTCATGATGATTTTAATGGAGGCCTGAGAGGTTTAGAGAATTTAATAAGGTCCTCTAAAAACCATCTAGTTTAAATGGTTGACAATTTCAATGTCCTAATTTTATGAACAAACCCTATGAGTTAAAACTGTCAAAAACCCTTACAAACCCTAATTAAGGACCACTTTGGAGAAATGGAGCTAGAAAGATGATATAATGGCATATTTTTATCATGAAACCTATTTTAAGTTTCAAATAACTCACTCAAGATCCCTCCCATGATTTTTAGCTGTATAGACTTGTATGGACATGGCATAAATAAGCTATTTTTTACCATTTTTTATGTTGTACAAGCTATAGGAGGAGTTTGAAGGTGAAATAAAGTTTAGGGGGAATTTTTAGATATTTTATAAATCCATATGGTCCTTTAATTTTAGGAAAAAACTCCTACATGTCCAAATCAGATGTTTAATCTCAACCAGTCAAAACTAGCATATTGGACAAGCTAGTGACAGATGTGAAAACTCTAAGGAAAAGTGATTTTAAGATGCCCCTAATGTTCTAAATACATTTAGGGTATTTAAAATTTTAATCCACTTCCTCCCACATATTTTCATGAGAAAATGTTACCAATTTTGAGGACAAGTATGCAGGGTGCACAAAGAAAGAGTTTTCTAGACTGTATATGATGATAGCTCCTTTCTAGGTGATCTTAGATTACCAGGATTAAAACCAATGCATGGAGAGGCATGTATGACATCCTTAAAATTCATACTATTCATCATACCTAGTCCTAATTATTTATGAGGTGTTCAAACAGGACCAATCATGAAGGTAGTTTTTATGAGCCAAGATAAGGAGTTTTATGCCATTTTTCATGAAGTTTATGCCTTGAATTGATTATTGTGCTTCCTAAACTTACATGGTTCATCCCACATCATTCTCTCATGCACAAGTAAATAATTTTATTAGCTTGAAAAGTGTCCCTATGACCTTTGGAATTTTATCTTCTCTTCTCTCTCTCAACTTCTATAAGAACTAGTCATTTTGGCCATTGTACCTTATGCTCCACTTCAGTATGGTGAAGCCTTACTCATTTTTATACCTTTTGATCAATATTAATAATGTTTTTTACCTCCTCCATGATTTTTATTAGTGTGTTTATTTGGAATTTTTGATTTTACATAAGTGAAGACTATGGATTCCTTAGCATGTTGTTTCATTTTTAATCCTATTTGCAGTTAGAAATCTTCTTCTTGCAAGGCATGTGAAGTGTTCTAATAAATTTTAAGGAGTAAGTGATTTAGTATTTTCATTGGTTCCCTCATAGGCCTCTTGTCTAGTCCTCCTAGCTTTTCACATTCATCCATAACCTCATAATGTGACATTGATGTAAGAAGATGAAGATTAGATAAGTGTATATTTAGTTTGTTCCTTGATTTCAAGTGTAACATTCATATGGTTGGAAGTCATCAATATATTTGGTGTATCTATTGATAATTTTGACCCCATAGGTTAAATTACCACCCTTGCCATTCAAAACTTTGCAATGTCATTTTTTCTTTAGAGCTCAATAATTGGTCCTGAAAAATCCTTGAAAATCCATGGTTAACAAGCCTTGAGATTGCCTAGGTGATTTAGGAGGTTTTCTTTCACTTGTCTTGTTATTCGCAAGAAAAAATAGATGTTGATTAAAGTAGTTGAAAGGAGAAAATTCTAAAGAGGACTTCAATATTCACAAGAAGAAAGGTTCTTCTCGAAAGGGCAAAGATCATTTCAAAGTTTTGGGAGGGTTTATTACTTTTAGAAAAGTTCATTTTACAAAATCCAAAAGTCCTTTTCATAAATCTCGAAGGACTTTTCAAGGGCAAGTGGACCGTTTTCATTTTTTCTGAAAGGCAGCTTTGAAAGGTCGAGAGGTCCATTACAGAAAACCTGAAGGGAACTTTCCCTTTGGGAAAGTCTATTTCAAGAGTTTGAAAGGTGCATTTCATTTTGATGAAGGATCATTTGAAAAATTTGGAAGGGTCACTTGAAAATCCTGAGAGGATAGTTTTGGAAAACAGTTTAGGGCAATTTACAAAGGAAAGAATTCCTTCAAACTTTTTGTCCAAAAGAAATGAATAAAAAGGAAAATGCCATAAGGTCACTTGGAGAAAATCCAGAGGACAGTTTCGGAAAGCCTGAAGGGTAATTTTGAAAGGAAGTAATTCCTTTGGACTTTTTGGCTGAAGAAAGTTTACAAAGGAAAAGACCATTCAAAAATTTATGAAGGGTAGAAACCCTTTGGAAAAAGATCAATTAGAAAAATCTTGAAGGGTATCTGCCCTTTGAGAAAGTTCAAAACAAAAAATATGAAGGGTATTAGCCCTTTGAAAAAAGATTTTATAGAAAATCTGAAGTGTTCTTTTAAAATCCCAAAGGGAATTTTTAAGTTGCCAAAGGGTATTTTTGAAAAGGAGGACCATTGCAAAAAACCTAAAGGGAAGTTCTGAAAAGCTAAAGGGTCACTTTGCAAAAGCTTAAGGGTCAATTCCATGACAAAGTGCCCTAAGACAAAGCATAAAAGAGAGAAAATATGGAAATGAAGAATTCCTTCAGACTTTTTGTTCAAAGGAATTGAAATAGACAAAAGCCCAAAGATATGATTCCTTCGAACTTTTTGTCCAAGGGAGTTATTCAAACCAAAGGAAATAAATAAGCCACAAAAAATAAGTCTGAAGGAAAAGACAAAAGAAATGAGCAAAATAAGATTGCATAGGGAAAAAGGACTAATCAAAAGTCTGAAAGAATTATAAAATGGAAAAAGGAACACATGTAGAAGAGCCAAAAATAAAAGGTGAAGGATTTAAACAACCAATAAACATATTAACATGTTCTAAAATCTATATATAGAGCATGCAACATGGCCAAAAGCAAGATTAGACACATCCAAGACATGCAGTTGTTTCAAACATGACTCTTTCAATGCTAAAACATAGACTTGTTTGCATGAAGAACTCAAGGAGTTTAACATTGGAGAGCTTAACACAAAATTTTATGTATGCACTCTTTTTGTCTCATTAATCTGAGCCTTTGAAATGTTTTGATAGTTCAAGTGGATTTTTCCATTCAATAAGCTTGAGTTAAGACATCCAAAGTTGGATGTAGATTTCATGCATGGGACAGATTAGTCCCAAGATAGGCCCATCATCTATTTGCAACACCAAAGAGCTTTTCATGCAAGACAAAAGACAAGAAATATTTTTAGAAAGATTTGTTATCTTAGCATAGCTGAAATTGGACTTGGGCTGATGTGGGAGTTGATCTCCTCTTCTATTTTCAGTGCCAACCTCTTGGTTGTTGTATTATTTTCTATATAAGTTAGCTTTTCAATCTTGAATTGTATCCCTCTTTTGGCAAGACCAAATTTTTTTTGCCAAACACTGAGTTTGTAACATTTTTAAAAATTAATATAGCTATTTTTATTTTTTAAAATGCTACTATAGTGTATTCATGTCAGTGATTTGCATAAGTGATAGAATTTCTCTTCCTTATCAATTCTTGATTCTTACCTAGCAACATAGTTGATTAGATTATGCAGGTCATATTCTATGTTTGATGTATTTTGGTTGAAGTTATAGTGGAAGAAAGTGGGTTTTAATGCCTTAAATTAGGCCTACTTCATCTTTTCCTTCAAGCTTTAATTAATAGATAATTTTTTTTCATGAAATACTTATGCATAGTGGTCAATTAGAGTTGAAGGTTCAGCCCTTTTCTTGTCTAGATTAGTGTTTTTTAGGATCTCAGATTGAGTGGATCAAATCAAAGTATAGGTGTATCACCATCATTAGATAGGATTTTCCTTCAATTTTATTTATTCCCTTTTTCTCGGAAGTTTGTAGCATAGAGTAGAGATCCTAATTGATACACCAAAGGGAGCTAGCCCTTACAATCTAGAGTCTCAATCCACTTATTAGGTTACCCACAGCCTAGAATTGTTTCCATATTTTAGCAGACTGTGAAGGCCTAAAACTAATTTTATAAGGGTGCAAGTTTGATTGACATAATTTTATGGCATTCCCAATGGAACACATTACAGCTGGTCTTGATGAAATTGCAGTTGCAGTAGTGTTCTTCACGAAATATTTGGTGATTCCAAACTCAAGAAATTACTTCTAATAGTCTAGGCATAGTTTCCATGTAAGTTTATTTTTATTACATTATCATGAAAGAGTTTTGATGGATGTGTATGAAGATAATTCCTATGCTATGTTTCTTTATCAACCCAATGATGGATCATACCAGCCTTATTATGATACATATGAACCTCTTTGTGAGCCTAATTAGCCCTATCAAGAGTATTATCAAAGCTATGTTGAGCCTTATCAAATTTCTCATGATATTTATTCTCCAGAGTATGATTATTACCTTCCTTGTGAGCCATATTAGTCTCAGGACCAGATTTCATCTTTCCCATATGGTAATGATGTTGCATATGAGCAGTCTTGTCTTCAAGAAAGAAAGAATGAAATAGAGCTTAAAATACTAGCATATGCAAGAAAATTTTGTTCAAACTCTCAGTATGAAAAAGAGAATGGTCTATTTCAAAATATTTCCAATGATCCATAAGAGATAAATGAGATGTGTATTCTTGTATTGGATAAGATGGAGGCTTGGGAGAGGCAAAAAATCAAGTTGAACAACTTGTCTACAAAGGGTTCTTGTGTTCCTTATTCTCATGAAATTCTTAATCATGCCCAGTGTGTGACTAGAGAGGTTCCTAATTTTATTCAAGAGCCTATTCATGTGACTATACCTTCTTATATTCCCCTTTCTTCACCACTCATCTCTCAAACATGATTTTTCCATGAGGACAAAGAGGTTTCAAACTTTGATGAGGTAATGACCAAGTGGAAGGAACATAATACAAAGGTCTTTAAGAGTTTCTCTTTCCCTCTCTCCAAAACTCCTAAAATAATTTTGTTGCCCTCAAGATTCCAAAATATGATCATGATCAACCTCCCATGCTTCATTTTCCCTCTCAAATAAATGAATTTCATCACCCTCACCCCATCTCCCTTTTTCAAGACGAGCCTATTCTTTGGAAGATTAAAAAAGAGGTTGCAGCTACAGGTCATGTTCTTTTACAGTGTGAAGAGGATGCTTTAGGTGTGTTTGTGGAAGAGTTTCACATTGATACTTCACTTAAGGTTGTATTTGAGAATCCAATTATAGATGAGAGTGAGAAGGTTGATCTTGATGAGAAGGAACTCTAATATGAGTTGGTACAAATTGAAGTCATAGCTGAATTAAACATATCTCCTATTGAGAAGGATCCATATAAATTTCAAGCTAATCCTATTCAAATTGATCAAAATGAGGAACAAAAATATTATTGGCAATTGTACCTTGAATCTCTGCAAGAATTTGAAGAACTCTATATAGATATGTTGCCTATGGAAGAGCATGTTTATGAGAAATTTGATCAAGAATCACCTATCCAAGATCATAATAGAGATTGGTTTGCCTATTCAAATCCCCTTGAAGAGTTGGATAAACTTAAAGCAGTCGATAAGAAGGATGTGGTCACTCAAGAACAATGCATAGATAAGATATCACTTGACAAGGTGGTAGATGACAAGCAGTATTAAAAAGATCAAGAAGTACTTGATGAATTTGTATTTGTTGGTGATTGGTTTTATATTGATGAATAATTTGAGAAGATGCTAAGAGAGTTGGTGAGCAAGAAAAAATCTTCATCAAAGGTTATGATTAATAAATGTCATGCCTTGCAGCTTGTACCATCTCTTGGAGTGACTGAGTTTATGAATTTCCATTTTGATCTAGGTGGATCATGCTTTGTCATGGTTAGCTAAGTTACTTATTTGTTTGATTTACTCAAAATGTTGTTTAAGCATATTAGTTTCATTCTATCTTGTTCCATATAAGTGCTTGTTTGCATATTTGCTTTTTAGTTAGTTTTTCCTGCTTTGTGTGTTTCCCTTATATTTTAGAGGATGAAGGATATCTCATGCCAAAAGAGATTTTACAGTCATGGATCATATTTTTCATTTCTTTGTGAATTGAAAGATCATGTATATGGCCAAGTTCTCAATCATAGTAAGCATGCTTCCCAACTGAGTCACCAAAATGTTGACAATTTTGACCCCACGGGTTAAATTACCACCCTTGCCATTCAAAAATTTGTAATGTCATTTTGTCTTTAGAGCTCAATAATTGGTCCTAATAAATCCTTTAAAATCCATGTTTAATAGGCCATGAGGTTGTTTAGGTGATTTAGGGGGTTTTCTTTCACTTGTCTTGTTCTTTGCATGAAAAAAATAGATGTTGATTAGAGCAATTGAAAGGAAAAAATTCTAAAGAGGACTTCGATATTTACAATAAAAAAGGTTCCTCTCAAAATTTCAAAGATCATTTTAAAGTTTTGGGAGGGTTTATTACTTTTTAAAAAGTTCATTTTACAAAATCTTGAAGTCCTTTTCATAAATCCTGAAGGACTTTTCAAGGGCAAGTGGACCATTTTCATTTTTTCTGAAAGGCAACTTTGAAAGGCTGAGAGGTCCATTATATAAAAACCAAAGGTCACTTTCCCTTTGAGAAAGTCCATTTTGAGAGTCTGAAAGGTGCATTTCATTTTGGCAAAGGATCATTTGAAATTTTTTGAAGGGTCACTTGAAAAGCTTGAGAGGACAATTTCAGAAAGCAGTTTAGGGTAATTTGCAAAGGAAAGAATTCCTTCGGACTTTTTGTTTGAAGGAAATGAATAAGAAAGAAAATGTTGAAAGGTCACTTGGAGAAAATCCAAAGGATAGTTTTAGAAATTCCGAAGGGCAATTTGCAAAGGATATAATTCTTTCAAACTTTTTGTCTGAAGGAACTTTACAAAGGAAAAGACCATTCAAAAATTTCTGAAGGGTAGAATCCCTTTAGAAAAAGATCAATTAAAAAATCTTGAAGGGTATCTACCCTTTGATAAAGTTCAAAACAAAAAATCTAAAGGGTTATTAACTCTTCGAAAAAGGATTTTATAGAAAATCTGAAGGGTTATGTCAAAAGCTTGAAGGGTATATTCAAGTTACCGAAGGGTATTTTTGAAAAGGAGGACCATTGCAAGAAACCCAAAGGGTATTTTTGAAAAGTTGAAGGGTCACTTTGAAAAACCTGAAGGGTTAATTCCATTAAAAATTGCCCTAAGCTGAAGCCCAAAAGAGAGAAAAGCCAAAAAGAAAAAAATCTGTCAGACTTTTTGTTCGAAGGAATTGAAATAGACAAAAGCCCAAAGATATGATTCCTTCAAACTTTTTATTTGAGGGAGTTGTTAGAACCAAGGGAAAGAAATAAGCCACAAAAAATAAGTCTGAAGGAAAAGATAGAAGAAATGAACAAAGGAAAATTGAATAGGACAAAAGGACCAATCAAAACCCTGAAAGAATTATAAAATGGACAAAGGAACACATGCAAAAGAGCCAAAAACAAAAGGTGAAGGATTTCAATAGCTAATAAATAGATTAACACATTATAAAATATATAAATAGAGCATGAAACATGGACTAGAGTAGGATTAGACACGTCCAAGACATGAAGCTATTTCAAACATGAATCTTTCATTTCTAAAATAAAGACTCATTTGCATGAAGAACTCAAGGAGTTTAATGTTGGAGAGCTTAACACAAAATTTTATGCCTGCACTCTTGTTGTCTCATTAATCTAAGCCTTTAAAATGTTTTGACAGTTCAAGTGGAGTTTTCCATTCAAGAATCTTGATTTAAGACATTAAAAGTTGGCGTAGATTTCATGCATGGGGAAGATTAGTCCCAAAATAGGCCCACCATCTATTTTCAATGCCAAAGAGATTTTCATGCAAGACAAAAGACAAGAAATATTTTTAGAAGGCTTTGTTCTCTTGGCATAGCTAAAATTGGACTTGGGCTGAAGTCGGAGTTGATATCCTCTTCTATTTTCTGTGCCAACCTCTTGGATGTTGTATTCTTTTCTATATAAGTTGGCTTTTCAGCCTTGAATTATATCCCTCTTTTGGTAAGACCAAAAAGATTCTACCAAAGACTGAGTGTGTAACCTTTTTTCAGATTAATAGGACTTTTTTTATTTTCCAAAATGTTGGTATAGTGTATTCATGTTAGTGATATTCATAAGTGATAAAATTTATCTTCCTTGTCAAGTCTTGACTCTTACCTAGCAACATAGTTGATTAGATTATGCAAGTCATGTTCTGTATTTGATGTATTTTGGCTAAAATTATAGTGGAAGAAAGTGGGTTGTTAGTGCCTTAAATTAGGCCTATTCCATCATTTTCCTCTAGATTTAATTAATAGATAAAACTTTTTCATGAAATACTTATGCATAGTAGTCAATTGGAGTTGAAGGTTCAACCCTTTTCTTGTCTAGATCAATGTTTTTTAGAAGCTCAGACTGAGTGGATCAAATCAAAATATAGGTGTATCACCATCATTAGGTAGGATTTCCCTTCAAGTTTCTTTCTTCCCTTTTCCCTAACAATTTTTATTATAGAGTAGAGATCCTAATTGATTCACCAAAGGGAGATAGCCCTTACAATCTAGAGATTCAATCCACTGATTAGGTTACCCACAGCCTAGGATTGTTTCCATGTTTTAGCAGACTATGAAAGCTTGAAACTACCTTCATAAGGGTGTGAGTATAATTAACAATAGTATCACCTCCCTTAGGTTAGTTTTCTTTTATTTATCTCTCTCCCTTTTCACCCCCAAAGTTAAGTGTAGTTGTAGGCCAAAGTGATACATCAAGGGAGCTAGCCCTATCTAGAGATTCACCTCATTCTTAGGATAATCACTAACCACAAGCTTAGAGGTGTTTCTATTGTGTCACTTGGATGAGGAGAGATTTTCCATCTCCTTAAAGGGTGCAAATCCAAGTGACAATAGTTAGAAATCTGATCATATTGATGAGACTTGTGATCATAAGAGAAGGTGACTAATATGCAGAGATGAAATAGAGAGTTGTGTATGAAGATCAAAGGACAAGGAGAGATCAGAAAGAGGACCATAATCTATTAAAGATTACAATAAGGATAAAGATGTAAGGAAAAATTATACTTGATTGAATGAGTGCTTGGTCAAGAGGTTGTTAAGTTAGTGTTGAGTCACTAAGGGAGTTGGTGCTTCCTTGTAAGTGGGTGCTTGCTAAAGACTCTGTCAAGTTGGTGCTTTATAAAATGGGTTGGTACTCCAAGTTGAGTGGGTGCTCAACTGAATTTGATTCATTAATTTATAAGAATGTTTGTCCAAGCTATGGTTAGTGGGTTTTATTCCCCATAATATTTTCCAACATATATGATGTGTTTATACTTGCTATGTGTATATTCTCATTACTATGTTTCTAGACTAGTTGATATTGATCATATGATGATGTTTCTTGATGAATGATTAGAAGATATATTGAAGTGAAAGTAAATTTTTTATAAAGACACTAATTCATCCCCCACTCTTAGTGACTATATATCCAACTTTATTAAGACATAAGAACTCATCATGCCTTCACAAGAACCTTGTCACATCATGCTCACAAGCTCAAACATCAAAGACCACTCACCATGCATCTTCACCAAATGCATCTAGACATCAATGACAACACACTTTGACATTAATGACATTATATTGACATCAATAACAACACTATGTCAATAAACTCACATTTTTTCATTGATGACAAAACATACTACAGTCTAATAAATGTCTTCTCCTTCAAACTGGTCCTTCTCCCCCTTTGACATTAATGATAAAGGGCCTTCCATAAAAAATTATCTAATCCTTGGACTTGAAATTCAATAAACCACAAAGTGAATTGATGACCAAAAATTACCTTAGGATTATAAAAATTAACTTCTATAATGATTGAATTTATCCTTATGAAACCATGCTTCTCATGTCATCTATATCTTGATTGAAATGCATACAGATATCCATCTCAACTTTTGATAACTCTTCTTGTATTAGTTCAATGCTCATTAGGTCTGTAAATTATATAGTTTACTATCTATTAGACTTCTATATTACTTGATCACCTTCACTATTAATGAGAGATGGGAAGGGTCCTAGCTCAAAATTCTAAGCATTAGTTTTTGGATTAAGGGATTATGCTTTATGAATGATCGTTAAGACTGGAAGATGGTTTAAACTCTCAAAGAGCCCTAATAGTGACCCGATATGAAAGAATTTGTTATAAAGTACTCAGAATGGATTGACATGGCTAGATAAGTTATTGGAGGATGTGGTCAACTCTCTAAGGCACATCTAGGTTTGATTGGTTTGTTAGTTGTGTGAATAGACCCTACAAGAATGTGCTTGTTTCTTTTGTTAGGTTGTGGAGCTAAAAGCTTCACTGATGCAAACAGGGGAGAGGAGGTTGCTGAGGGTTGCTGAGTTGCAGAGCAACCAGCGTCGGTCTGATCAACCGACGTCGACAGGATTGTGAAGAGAAGCAACCGACGTCGATCAGGGATCAGCCGACGTCGATCACCTCCAGGCAGACAGAGACCGACGTTGATCACCTGTGTGGTTCGACTGTGAGTTTATTACAGGTAGTTAGTTGAAGAACCAAGTGTTTGCATGATGAGTGCTAATTTTAGACTCATAGCTGCAGATCTAATTATTGTACTGAGTGTCTAATTATTGTTTGGATGAGTTCTATATATTAGACTCATGGTTGTATTGGAAACTTGTGCTAGGGAGTAAGAGAGCAATTAAGCTCCTTTAAAGAGAGGTAGAGCAATGGTGCGTTCCTCCTAGTGCCACAATATCAAGTGTGTTGGTGCTGGATTGGAGAGTCAACTGGATTCTTTAGGTATGTATGATCTTGGTCATCAGATGAGCATGGCTACAATAGGAGATCTACATGGTAAGTAAGGTCAGTTGATTTACAGGTGTGTGTGTGTGTGCAAGGTCGAGGTTCACAGGTGTGCAAAACTATTTATTGATCTGTAGGTTGGAGATCAGATAGGACAACAACACAACAGGGAGCAAGATCAGGTAGGATCTACTTGGAGTATGGTGTGTACTCATTAGTATGTACGTGGAGTACATGGAGAGCTAAGAGGAAGGCATGGCAGTTCTTTCTATAAGTATGGTCTGTTGAATTGCAGGTTGTTGTAGGTTCATGAGAGATCTACTTGAAGTACCTTGAGTACTTGTGGAGTGCGTGGAGCACTTGTGGTGTGCGTGGAACACTGGAGGTGAACACCAACTCTGTGTTTGAGTTGGGTGTTGGGACCTGAGAGAGAGAGATTTGTGAAGAAGAATTACTATACACTTGAGGTGTGGCAATCCTCTATAAGGTGGAAGAGTGTGGCAGCTCTTTGTTGTAATCTTTTCTGTAAAGTGTTAATACAAGTTGTGTATTGTCTCTCATATGCTGTGTTATTCTGAATTCTAGTTACTTGTTGATTCTGGTTATTTCCGCATATTAAGTTGCTTGGTTTGGTAATCAATTGTGTGCTTTCGGTATTTCGCATTCTGACAAGTGGTACCAGAACATGTTTGTTGTTTTAGGTGCCTGACAAGTGGTATCAGAGCCAAAGTTGCAGGAAGCAGGGTTGTGTTTGGTTACAGGTCACTCTCAAGGGTTTTTGATTGAGTGGGAGTAGAGCAATGGCAGATGAAAGTAAGCTAAGAATGGAGGAGTTGAAAAGCACAGATGGTCACTCACGGTCTGATGGAAAGAAAGAGCAGGTAAAAGAACATTGTTGGTTGGTAGCAGATCAGCATGAAGAAATTGAAGAAGCAGATGTTGCAGGTGTTGTTGCACAGGATGCTCTGGGAGGTTTCTTGAATAAAGTTGAATCTTGGATAATAGATTCGGTTGCCTCTTTCCATGCAGCCCCAGGTAGAGGAGCTGGTGAGCCTTGCCAAAGAATTGGCAAAGGGAAAGTGAAGCTGAAATTGCAGGCGGCCAACACACAGGTGTTGATGAAGGTCATGCAAGTCCCAGGTTTGGAGATATGGCTAATTTCTTCAAAAAAATTGGGTGATGAGAGATGCACAAGAACTCTCACAGCAGGTGCACTTGAATTAACTAGTGGTAAGAAAACAGGTACTCTTTATCTACTTGTTTATATTATTGATTCTTATTCTATTGCGGAGACGTGGCTTCGTAGGCTTGGTCACATGAGCAGGAAAGAGATACATGTTCTTAAGCGGAAGATGGATATATTTGACAAGCTTAAGAACTAGAAAGCCTTGGTGTTCTTGGAGGAGATGGCAGACAGAAATCAGTGGATGGTGCTAGATACTTCTGAGCAGAGCAGTTTGGACATGGAGATTGATTCAAAAGAGCTCGTGGATAAAAAGTCATCACTCACAGGTGAACACATATACCGGCATCAGTTAGGAGGAACCGGCGTTGAACAGACAGGTGTCGATGTCAGTCATGTGCAGACCGAAGCTAGTGATGTCAGGCAGGGTAAGACCGACGTCGGTCAAGAGGACCGACGTCGATAGTAGGTAAGACCGATGTCGGTCATGAAAACCAATGTCAGCAGCATGAGGACACTGACGATGTTAGGTTAGTAGTCAGGGACAGACGCATGGGAACTGACGTCGGTCGGATGCAGACTGTGAGGTGGTCGAGGTCGGTCACTGTAATAGATTTTGGGTGGATAGCAAGTTAAGGAGTCTCAAGCACCCATACGGAGGACTGAAGATGTAAGTAGGCCCTCAAATTTGTGTTCCTCTTCTTTATACTTGTTGCTGATTGTAGAGCAGGAAGGATCCAAAAAATAGGTGGGAGCATGGCAGGGATATGATGCAGAACCAAACGGGAGTTTTGGTAGGATTGCCAGCTGGATGAAAGCATAGAGACGAATGGATACCTTAGTTGAAGAATAGAGAGAACGGATACGTGAGATCGAAGACCATGGCATATGGTCTTGAGGAAGCTGTAGGACAGTGGTACAGGATTTGACAGGGGGATGACAGAGCATGACTCTAGTCAGTGTCAGGGTAACTACTGTGGTTTGTCTTACCAGGTGGATGATGAGTCGTGACATCATTCTGTTGTTGTATGTGGATGGTATATTTTCTAGCTAGCAGGTTTGTACATATAGGGTTTTGCTGAGCTAAGGATAATATTAGTTCAGTGGCATGTCAGGAGGAGTTTGTAGCAGCGAAATTCTTTGACATGGGAGACGTGGAGATCACAGGTAGATTTTGTCTCCAGTGGGAGTTGATGTGAATCAGGTGTTGGCAAGGTTCAAGATAGAGAGTCAGAGCACACTAAGGGCTGGACAGGTACAGTGTCTAAAATCACATGAGGTCTGGTATAGACCTGAGTATTCCCATGCAGTGGGAGCTGTCAGAGAGTTAGGAGCCAATTCGGGGAAGTGAGTTCTCAGGGATTTGAGAGGGACCAACAGCAGAGATTCATGCTATGCAGGGTCAAGACTTCACTACATGGGTTTGTAGGTTCAGATGTGGCAAGGTACTCGGATGACAGGAGGTACACCACGGGATGTGTGGTGGTTGGTCTTCAGGGTTGAGCTTGAAGAGGGATACAAACTAGGAAATAGATTAGACAGGGTACAGGTAAAGGTATAATGCAGCTGTTTATCTCCAAGTGGGAGATTGTTAGGTTGTGGAGCTAAAAGCTTCACTGATGCAAACAGGGGAGAGGAGGTTGCTAAGGTTTGCTGAGTTGTAGAGCAACCGGCATCAGTCTAATCAGCTGACATCGGTAGGATTGTGAAGAGAAGCAATTGACGTCGGTCAGGGATCGGCTGACGTCGGTCACCTCCAGGCAGACAGGGACCAACGTCGGTCGCCTATGTGGTTCGACTGCGAGTTTATTACGGATAGTTGGTTGATGAACCAAGTGTTTGCATGATGAGTGCTAATTTTAGACTCATAGCTGCAGATCTAATTATTGTACTGAGTGTCTAATTATTGTTTGGATGAGTTCTATATATTAGACTCATGGTTGTATTGGAAACTTGTGCTAGGGAGTAAGAGAGCAATTAAGCTCCTTCAGAGAGAGGTAGAGCAATGGTGCATTCCTCCTAGTGCCGCAGTATCAGGTGTGTTGGTGCTGGATTGGAGAGTCAGTTGGATTCTTTAGGTATGTATGATCTTGGTCATCAGGTGAGCATGGCTACGATAGGAGATCTACATGGTAATTAAGGTCAGTTCATCTGCAGGTGTGTGTGTGTGTGCAAGGTCGAGGTTCACAGGTGTGTAGAACCATTTATTGATCTGTAGGTTGGAGATCAGATAAGACAACAACACAACAGGAAGCAGGATTAGGTAGGATCTACTTGGAGTACGGTGTGTACTCATTGGTATGTACGTGGAGTACATTGAGAGCTAAGAGGAAGGCATGGCAGTTCCTTCCATAAGTATGGTCTGTTGAATTGCAGGTTGTTGCAGGTTCATGGGAGATCTACTTGAAGTACCTTGAGTACTTGTGGAGTGCGTGGAGCACTGGAGGTGAACACCAACTCTGTGTTTGAGTTGGGTGTTGAGACCTGAGAGAGAGAGCTTTGTGAAGAAGAATTACTATACACTTGAGGTGTGGCAATCCTCTGTAAGGTGGAAGAGTGTGGCGGCTCTTTGTTGTAATCTTTTTTGTAAAGTGTTAATACAAGTTGTGTATTGTCTCTCATATGCTGTGTTATTTTGAATTCTAGTTACTTGTTGATTTTGGTTATTTCTGCATATTAAGTTTCTTGGTTTGGTAATCAATTGTGTGCTTCTAGTATTTCACATCCTGACAAGTGGTACCAGAACATGTTTGTTGTTCTAGGTGCCTGACAAGTGGTATTAGAGCCAAGGTTGTAGGAAGCAGGGTTGTGTTTGGTTACATGTCACTCTCAGGGGTTTCTGATTGAGTGAGAGTAGAGCAATGGCAGATGAAAGTAAGCTAAGAATGGAGGAGTTACAAAGCACAGATGGTCACTCACGGTTCGATGAAAAGAAAGAGCAGGTAAAAGAACATTGTTGGTTGGTAGCAGATCAGCATGAAAAATTTGAATAAGCAGATGTTACAGGTGTTGTTGCACAGGATGCTCTGGAAGGTTTCTTGGATAAAGTTGAATCTTGGATAATAGATTCGGTTGCCTCTTTCCATGCAGCCCCAGGTAGAGGAGCTGGTGAGCCTTGCCAAAGAATTGGCAAAGGGGAAGTGAAGCTGAAATTGTAGGCGGCCAACACACAGGTGTTGATGAAGGTCATGTAGGTCCCAGGTTTGGAGATATGGCTAATTTCTTCAAAAAGATTGGGTGATGAGAGATGCATAAGAACTCTCACAGCGGGTGCACTTGAATTAGCTGGTGGTAAGAAAATAGGTACTCTTTATCTATTTGTTTATATTACTGATTCTTCTTCTGTTGCGGAGACATGGCTTCATAGGCTTGGTCACATGAGCAGGAAGGAGATGCATGTTCTTAAGCGGAAGATGGATATATTTGACATGGTTAAGAACTGGAAAGCCTTGGTGTTCTTGAAGGAGATGGCAGATAGAAATTAGTGGATGGTGTTAGATACTTTTAAGCAAAGCAGTTTGGACATGGAGATTGATTTAAAAGAGCTCACGGGTAAAAATTCATCACTCACAGGCGAACATAGATACCAGCGTCGGTCAGGAGAAACTAGCATCGAACAGACAGGTGCCGATGTCGGTCATGTGCAGATTGAAGTCGGTGATGTCGGGCAGGGTAAGACCGACGTCGGTCAGGAGGACTGACGTTGGCAGTAGGTAAGACCGATGTCGGTCATGAAAACCAACGTCGGCAGCATGAGGACACCGACGACAGCAGGTTGGTAGTCAGGGATAGATGCATTGGAACCGACATTGGTCAGATGCAGACTGTGGGGTGGCCGAGGTCAATCACTGTAATAGATTTTGGGTAGACAGCAAGTCAAGGAGTCTCAAGCACCCATACGGAGGACTGAAGACGTAAGTAGGCCCTCAAATTTGTGTTCCTCTTCTTTATACTTGTTGCTAATTATAGAGCAGGAAGGATCCAGGAAACAAGTGGGAGCATGGCAGGGATATGATGCAGAACCAAACGGGAGTTTTGGTAGGATTGCCAGTTAGATGAAAGCACAGAGACGAATGGATACCTTAGTTGAAGAATAGAGAGAACGGATACGTGAGATCGAAGACCAGGGCATATGGTCTTGAGGAAGCTGCAGGACAGTGGTACAGGATTTGATAGGGGGATGACAGAGCATGACTCTAGTCAGTGTCAGGGTAACTACTGTGGTTTGTCTTACCAGGTGGATGATGAGTCGCGACATCATTCTGTTGCTGTATGCGGATGGTATATTTGCTAGCTAGCAGGTTTGTACATACAGAGTTTTGCTGAGCTAAGGATAATATTAGTTCAGTGGCATGTCAGGAGGAGTTTGTAGCAGTGAAATTCTTTGACATGGGAGACATGGAGATCATAGGTAGATTTTGTCTCCAGTGGGAGCTGATGTGAATCAGGTGTTGGCAAGGTTCAAGATGGAGAGTCAGAGCACACTAAGGGCTGGATAGGTACAGTGTCTAAAATCACATGAGGTCTGGTATAGACCTGAGTATTCCCATGCAGTGGGAGCTGTCAGAGAGTTAGGAGACAATTCAGGGAAGTGAGTTCTCAGGGATTTGAGAGGGACCAGCAGCAGGGATTCATGCTATGCAGGGTCAGGACTTCACTACATGGGTTTGTAGGTTCAGATGTGACAAGGTACTCGGATGACAGGAGGTACACCATGGGATGTGTGGTGGTTGGTCTTCAGGGTTGAGCTTGAAGAGGGATACAAACTAAGAAATAGATTAGACAGGGTACAGGTAAAGGTATAATGCAGCTGTTTATCTCCAAGTGGGAGATTGTTAGGTTCTGGAGCTAAAAGCTTCACTGATGCAAACAAGGGAGAGGAGGTTGCTGAGGTTTGCTGAGTTGCAGAGCAATCGACGTCAGTCTGATTAGCCAACGTCGACAGGATTGTGAAGAGAAGCAACTGATGTCGGTCAGGGATCAGCTGACGTCGGTCACCTCCAGGGAGACAGGGACCAACATCGATCACTTATGTGGTTTGACTACGAGTTTATTATGGGCAGTTGGTTGACGAACCAAGTGTTTGCATGATGAGTGCTAATTTTAGACTCATAGCTGTTGATCTAATTATTGTACTGAGTGTCTAATTATTGTTTGGATGAGTTCTATATATTAGACTCATGGTTGTATTGGAAACTTGTGCTAGGGAGTAAGAGAGAAATTAAGTTCCTTCAGAGAGAGGTAGAGCAATGGTGCATTCCTCTTAGTGCCGCAGTATCAGGTGTGTTGGTGCTGGATTGGAGAGTTAGCTGGATTCTTCAGGTATGTATGATCTTGGTCATCAGGTGAGCATGGCTATGATAGGAGATCTATATGGTAAGTAAGGTCGGTTGATCTACAGGTGTGTGTGTGTGCAAGGTCGAGGTTCACAGGTGTGTAGAACCATTTATTGATCTATAGGTTGGAGATCAGATAGGATAGCAACACAATAAGGAGCAGGATCAGGTAGGATCTACTTGGAGTACGGTGTGTACTCATTGGTATGTACGTGGAGTACATGGAGAGCTAAGAGGATGGCATGGCAGTTTCTTCCATAAGTATGGTCTGTTGAATTGTAGGTTGTTGCAGGTTCATGGGAGATCTACTTGAAGTACCTTGAGTACTTATGGAGTGCGTGGAGCACTTGTGGTGTGCGTGGAGCACTGGAGGTGAACACCAACTCTGTGTTTGAGTTGGGTGTTGGGACCTGAGAGAGAGAGCTTTGTGAAGAATTATTGTACACTTGAGGTGTGGCAATCCTCTGTAAGGTGGAAGAGTGTGGTGGCTCTTTGTTGTAATCTTTTCTGTAAAGTGTTAATACAAGTTGTGTATTGTCTCTCATATGCTGTGTTATTCTGAATTCTAGTTACTTGTTGATTTTGGTTATTTTCGCATATTAAGTTGCTTGGTTTGGTAATCAATTGTGTGTTTCCGGTATTTCACATCCTGACAAGTGGTACCAATACATGTTTGTTGTTCTAGGTGCCTGACATCTTTAAGATTTGTTGTAGTAGTCAGAGTTGACCACGTCAAAATTGCTAAATGGATGGAGGACAAAGTTTGAGGCTTGTAGTTTATGACCATGGTGGTTTTTGAGTAGGTTCTATCCCTCACAAAAACCTTGAGGTAGTTTCTAATTAGGTTCTTGTGAGGTCTAACTCTCCATGGCTTGAGCTTCTTAGGATCACCTTTAGGCTATTAGGCCTATCTCAAAGGACATAATCTGATACTAATTATTAGAGATACAATCATTGAGAGGAGGGGGTGAATCAGTGTCCTTATAAACATTTTACTTTTACTTCAATATATATTCTAATCATTCATCAAGCAACATCATCATATGAGCAATATCAACTAGTCTAGCAACATAGTAATGAAAATATACACAGAAAGTATGAACACATCATATATGTGGAAAACCCTCATGTTGAATGAACCCCATTGACCATATCTTGGAAAAATAGTCATATAAAGCAATGAATCAAATTCAATTGAGCACCCATTCAACTTGGAGCACCAACCCTAGTCTATCAAGCACCAACTTAACAGAGTTTTTAGCAAGCACCCACTTGTAAGGAAACACCAACTCCCTTAGTGACTCAACACCAACTCAACTACCTCTTGACCAATCACCCACTCAGCCAAGTAGATTTCTGCCTTCCATCTTTATCCTTGTTACAATCTTTAATAGATGATGGTCCTCTTTATGATCACTCTTTTTCCTCTAATCTTCATACACAACTCTCTATTTCATCTCTACATATTAGTCACCTTCTCTTATGATCAAAATTCTCATCAATATACTTAGATTTCTAACATATCTTTACTCTTTTATGATAGCCTCATAGATTTTGATTTGCTTTTCTTCTTATTGTCTTTCATTTGCAAACATCTCCCCTTCTTTTCATGTTTAGATCATAGGAATCAATCACATGATTCCATGGTATGGATTTATGGTCATCTTTCCATCCTCTTCTCTGATCTTCTATCTTGATATTCAACTTCTCTATCTCTCGCTTATTTTTTCTTACTTCAATTATGCCTATTAGGCCTTGTTCTTATACAAGTCACTTGATCATACACATCTTGGTTAGACATATACACATACACACTTGGATTACCCTTTTAATAGGTTATATAACACATTTCATACATGAACAAAACATTACAATATGTTGTTCACTACACATAGGACTAAAACCTCTTTTAGGCCTTAAGGAGGCCTAATTCAATTAGGCCTCCATTAGCACACATTACCCCTTGCCCTCCGTAGAACACATTAAAACACCTCAAGTGGTAGGAACATATCATATGCCACTCAGATAGCCCTCTAATAAGCTCATATAGGCTCCATAACACATTTTAGCTCCAATGACTACTAGAATCACGCCATTTGTACTATTTATAATTAGGCCTTCATACACACAAAAAGTCTATCTTGAACAACTGAAGCATAAAAATAATTTTTATAAACATCCATAGAAAAAAATATCATATTCAAAAGTTATATTACCTCAAGGTCATCACCATATGATTTGGACTTCACAACTTAGGGCTAAAATACTAAAACCCTTCTCTACAAGTAGCCCACTCAGATCTGTGAACTAGCCTCAAAACATAGTCATGAAAACTTGAACTTATGACACATGAATGACCATAGTCAAGGAATTTCAATGCATGAACATGATCCTAAAAAATTCTTAGAAAAATATTCAACAAAATTATCATAATCTCTAGTGACAACTATTGGTCTCACAGACCAATTTATTGACCTTCTCTCTCACAGACTTCACTCAGCCAGACAAGTAATTTTGGCTTCAATGTTTCAACCTCTTATACTAACTTTAAAGCTACTTAAAATCATAGATAGGACATACAAGTCCAAAATAGAAACACCATGTACATTAGATGCTTCAACTTAGGGAATAGAGTCTCAAACTCATCACTACAACTTGCTTATCCAGAACTATCAATTTGTTTTCAAGCATAGTCATGGTGACAATGAACTTCAACCCTATATATGACCATTTCCAAAGGCTCCTAATGCATGTGGATGATATTATGAAATCATTTTACCATTATCATATAGAAATATAATATGATCAAAGGAAAATATTGGTCTTGCAGATCAATCTCATGACCTCACTGTATACATACCTCACTAAGTTATACAAGTCAACTTGTGAGGAATTTTTTACTATATAAAATGATATAAAAAACTTATATTCAACATGAACATGTATTAAATGTCTTGAAGTGGTCTAACTGCATACTAGGTCTTTAGGTCCTACCCTTGTAGGCTCACTCGAAGACTCACATGAGTGCTCCAATGACTCATATACATGCTCAATCAACCTCATACATTAATTCATGCTTGTGTGCCCTCATCTTACTAGGCCATCATAAACATACCTTATCATAAGGTCTTTTCATGCTATGAATAGTGCCATGACTAGGATTCTCAATCACTTGAAACTTGACAACTAACCTTGAAACACTCGATGTTTTTACAATTTGCTCACATGAATTTCACGTTCATCACATAATGTCATACCTCTGCACATACTTCTTCATGCTCACCATGCACATGGTCATGATATGAATATGTTTGTTATGACTATGCTTCTCAAGACACCTTGTTCTTAAGGACTAGTACTCAAACATGCTTACCTCAATGATGTTATCAAACAAGAATATTTATTAGACATCACTCTTACACCATTTCAAAAACCTTGACGAGAATCAAAAGAAGAATCGCTAGATTGCCTTCAAATTCTCTCTCAACAAAAAAGACATTTGGTTGCATGTTTGTCACCTAGCTTCCTTGTCACATTAGGCTCACAAGCTTAGGCATCAAAGGACACTCACCATGCATCTTCACTAGATGCATCTATACATCAATGATAACACACTTTGACATTAATGACATCATATTGACATCAATGACAACACTATGCCAACAAAATCTCCCTTTGTCATTGATGGAAAAACATACTACAGTCTGATCAAAATCTCTTCTCCCCCAAGTAGGTCTTTCTCCCCCTTTGACATTAATGACAATGGGTCTTCCATAAATATCTATCTTATCCTTGGACCTAAACTTCAAGAAATCATATAATGAAATGCTAACCAAATACTCACCTTAGGCTTATACCAATTGTTGCTGACAACTTTTAAAATGCTTGAGTTGCTCTTCAATAAATCATGCCTCGTATGTCATATACATATAAACTACATATAGATCTCCATCTTAACTTTTGATTGCTCTTAATATCCTTAGATATCTGACATCAACCTCAAATCTACCTAGATCCTTTAAATCATGGAGATAACAAGCTCCCCCTATGTCCATACTTTCCTTTTGAGTTACACAATGAATAATAATATTTTTTACCTCCTTCATGTTTGATTGGACCTTCAACCTTTGTTCACACCATAAAGACTCATGTTATCATCCTCTTATCTCTATAATCCATATATGATCCATCTCACACAACCAAGGCATACTAAGCATATAGACCTATGATACATGACCTAAATGCTATTTTCAAATGCCTAAAGTAATCACACTCAATGCCTATGAGCATAAAACATATCTAGAATCAATCCTTGTCCACCATGTTTATTAGGTCTATTTGTAATCAAGGATATTATTCCAAGGAAACAATCTAGTATTCCATTCTAGAGAAAAGATCACTCATGTCATGTCTATATGGTATCTCAAATTTTCTTCTTACACCAATATATCTCCTTCATGTTTCTCAAGCCACCATGGCACATACCTCATCATGACATCTTCCTTGCATCATTCTACCAATTAGGTCTGTGCTTACATGATTTATTATGATAGACCTCTATTATAACTTATCTTCTTCATGATATGCAAATTGAGACTATGAAACATGTGCCTTGGTATTCTATGACCTTAAGGTCATCTTGATACACATAAAACACTCAATTCTCTCTCATAACTAGCTCAACAAACAAAATCATAAAACATCTCAAAAATCATGCTCTCCTTAACTCCATGCTTACCTCTATTTAAATAACAAAGGAAA
The DNA here is from genome assembly GCA_037957365.1 of Torreya grandis. NCBI lineage: Eukaryota > Viridiplantae > Streptophyta > Pinopsida > Cupressales > Taxaceae > Torreya > Torreya grandis. The sequence goes on along the minus strand of JARHVA010001659.1, from coordinate 441,938 downwards.
CAGCTCTCTTGACAAAGAACTTAGATCTACCAAGCTCCCCCTTAGACCAATGATATATTATCAATACAATAAATCAACAAATAAATATCATACAAAACTACATAACCATGCTCCCCCTTTATCTTCACAACTTTCTCACCATATGAATCAACAATACACACAAACTATTTTCAACACAAATCAAGCACCTTGGTATTAATACCAAATCTCTATATGTCAAAATATCATACTTCTAGCTTAAACTCAACAATCTTCAACATGTATTTAAACCTTCTTGACATACAACACCTGTCAAAGCTCAACAAGCATCCACCATGCTTCCACTTATTGATGAGTGTCTCCATGAAACCTAATGGAATCAACCCTTACATAGGGAACTAGAACACAAATTCAAGAGATTCTCAGATCTCCATACCCTCACAAGACCTAATATTTTTCAACATTTTTATAGGATTGATTATCAACTTAGGCTTGACATTTGACTTGCCCTCTTTATAATCCTTCTTCTTCTCAACCAACTCTTTATTCTTACTACTTTGACCAATCACATGAGAACCAAGACCTTTCTTGTCTCCTAACATGTGGTTTGAGAAACCACTATCTATACTCTGAGATTTCATAGAACCTACTTTGTTATTATTCATTTTATCAGCACCATCATTCTTTGGTAGACCATTGACCTTTGATTTTGACTCTCCTTAGATTGAAATTCTTAGGATGACCTTTAGAATTTTAGGCCTATCTCAAAGTACCTGCTTTGATACCAATTGTTGGAGATACAAACATAGAGAATAGGGTGAATCAATGTCCTTATAAATAATCATTCATTAACTAACATCATCATATGAGCAATATCAACTAGTCTAGTAGCATAGTAATGATAATATACACATATCAAGTATGAACACATCATATATTTGGAAAACTACATGGGGAATAAAACCCACTAACCATAACTTGAATAAATAATTTTATAAATCAATGAATCAAATTTAGTTGAACACCCACTCAAATAAGAACACCAACCCTAGTCTATCAAGCACCAAATTGATAGAATCTTTAGCAAGCACCCACTTACAAAGAAGCACCAAATCCTTTAGTGACTCAACACCAACTCAGCCAAGTAGACTTTTTCCTTCCATCTTTGTCCTTGTTTCAATCTTCAATAGATGATGGTCCTCTTTATTATCTCTCCTTGCCTATGATATTCGTACACATCTCTCTATTTCATCTCTGAATATTAGTCACCTTCTCTTATTATCACAATTCTCATCAATATACTTAGATTTCTAACATATCTCTCCCCTTTTATGATAGCCTCATAGATTCTGCTTTGATTCTTTTCTTACCATCTTTCATTTGTAGACCTCTTCCCTTATTTTGATGTTTAGATCATAGGAATAAATCACATGGTTCCATATTATGAATTTATAGACATATTTACATCCTTTGCTTTGATCTTCTATCTTGATATTCAGCTTTTATCTCTTGCTTATTTTTTCTTACTTCAATTAGACCTATTAGGCCTTGCTCTTATACAAGTCACTTACTCTTACACACCTTGGTCAACCATATACACTTGTGCACTTGGATTACCCTTTCAATAAGTAATATAACACATTTCATACATGAACTAAACATTAAAATATGTTAGTCACAACATATAAGACCAAAACCTCTTTTAGGTCTTAAGGATACCTAATTCAATTAGGCCTTCATTAGCACATGTTACCCCTTACCCTCCTTGGAACACATTAAAACACTTAAAATGGAAGTAAAATATCATATTCCAATCAGATATCCCTATTCTAAGCTCATCTACGATCCATAACACATTTTAGCTCCAACCACTACTAGACGCACACTATTTGTACTGTTCACAATTAGGCCTTCATACACACAAAAAGTCTGTCTTGAATAACTGAAGCATAAACACAATTTTTATAAACAACCATGGAATAAAATATCATATTAAAAATTTATATGACCTCAGGTTCATCACCATATTATTTTGACTTCACAACTCAGGGCTGAAGTACTAAAACCCTTCTCTACAACTAGCCCACTCAGATCTGCTAACTAACCTCAAAACATAGTCATGGAAACTTAAACTTATGACACCTAAAATATCACAATAAAATACTTATAATGCATATACATGATCCTTAAACATTATAATAACAACCTTAAATAAAAATATCATAATATCTAGTGACAATTATTGGTCTTGTAGATCAATTTGTCAACCTTCTCTCTCACAAACTTCACTTAGCTAGACAAGCCATTTTGTCTTCAATGTTTTTAACCTCTTATGCTAAATTAAAAGATAATAAAAATAATGGATAGGACATTCCCAAATGGAAACACCATGTATATTATATGCTTCAACTTAGGGTATAGATTCTCAAACTCATCACTGCAACTTGCTTACTTAGAATAGCTAGTTTATCTTGAAGCATAGTCATGGTGACAATGACCTTCAACCACCTGTATGACTATTTATAGTGTCTCTTGATGTATGTGGATGATATTATCATATAATTACATCATTATTAAATAAAAATATAATATTTTCAAGGGTTATTATTGGTCTTGCAGATCAATCTCATGACCTCACTATTCATAGACATCACTGAGTTAAACAAGTCAACTTGTGAGCATCTTTTTTCTATATACAATGATCTCCAAAAATTTTATCCAACATGAAAATGTATTAAAATTATTTAATAATGTCTTCATTCACTTTATATTTATCCCTATTCTATGATAACACATCCCTAATCATATTCTCACTACTACTTGGGTTTCTCACTATTTCCATCATTAGATCTATTAGCGATTGGTCAACTTGGATGACCAATATATCACCCCTGAGGGATAGAAACTACTCAAAAACCACCATGGATACTAAATAAAAGTCTCAAAATTTTTCCTCCATCTATTTATAATCTTTAACCTAGTCAACTCTGACTATTGTATTAAATCTTTAAAAAATGAGGCCTTTCTTATAGGGTCCACTCACTAACCTGAAAAACCAATCACATCTAGAGGTTCCTGGGAGAGTTGACTCAAACCTCCAATTACTTATCTATCCATTCCAATTGTTTTAAGGTGTAATCCTTGGTCTTCGAGTCAGTGCAATACTTGGGATTCATGACATGGTTTGACTGTCTCACATGGATCCATTAACTCTAGCCATTATATCAGGCACTAATAGGTCGATCTTTTGGTGCAATGGAAACTAGTGGGCCAAAAATTGGTATCAAAGACAAAGTTCTTGGTTTGAATCCTCACTTTCACTGAGGGGGAGATTTTTTCAAGGTGTCACCCTTGGTATTTGGGTCAGTGTGGAACTTAGGATTCATGATATGGTTAAATCGCCTCCCATGGATCTGTTAACTCTAGCCATTATATCAGGCACTAATAGGTTGATATTTTGCTGTAATGGTAACTGGTGGGTCAAAAATTCCAATCTATTTTGTGTAGTTTAGAACAAGATATTTCACATTGGATCATTGTTAAGGTTTTAGAGAGGATTAAAACTATTTTTTATGTTAACAATTATTTATAAAGGATTGCCCCTCATTTCCAAAACTAATGCCTAAAGATATTATCTAGGATCCTTCCCCATCTCTCTTTAATACCTCAAGTTCCCATGCAAATTTTACACATTCCAATGAACACTTTAAAGTCCTCGCATTGAGAACCCTTCATTCTGTGCACTTGAGAGAACTTAAAACACTTTTTCAAGCCTAAAACTTAAAAAATTGACCCCATAATTTGTAAATAGACTTAGAACAATCTATCGCACCACTAATAATTCTCACATGCTCATTCTTATCTTAAAATCTGAATCTCATACCTCATTTATCCACCATTTCTCTCTTTTCTTACTTAGACTTTGATCTGCAAGTTATATTAGGCCTTGAAACTAACCTTCATTCCTCTTTTCATGCACTCTCCATCTTTATCACATGATCACACAACATCTCACATGCTCAAAAAATTTCAAACATCCTTTATATTCCTTGACAAAAGATCATGATGCCTTATTAGGCCAAGCAAGTTCTAAAAGTGGTTTAGTTGAATACTAGGTCTGTAGGTGATACCCCTATAGGCTCACTCTAAGACTCACATGAGTGATCCAATGCATCATATACATGCTCAATAAACCTCATAGTTTCATCCATGCTCATGTTCACTCATATTACTAATCCATCATACACATACCTTCTCACAAGGTCTCTTCATGCTATGACTAGTGCCATGACTAGGCTTCTCAAGCACTTAAAAATTGACAACTGACCTTAAAACACTCGATGATTATAAACCTTGCTCACATGAATTTTATATTTCTCACACAATGTCATACCTATGTACATACCTCTTCATAATCACCATGCACATGCTCATGATATGACTATGCTTGTTATGATTAGGATTCTCAAGACACCTTATTCGTAAGGACTAGTATTCAAAGATGCTTAACTCAATGATGTTATCAAACAAGAAAATTCATCATATATCATTTTTACACCACTAAAATAACCTTGAAAATAATCAAAAAAATAACCACTAGGTTACCTTCAACTTCTCTCTCAATAGGAAAGGCATTTGGTTGCCTTCTTATCACTTGGCTTCCTTGTCACATCAGGATCACAAGATCAAACATCGAATGCCACTCACCATGCATATTCACCAGATGCATCTAGACATCAATGAAAACACACTTTGACATTAATGACATCATATTGACATCAATGATAACACTATCCTAACACATGGATGACTAAGGATCATCTTGTATTGGATATCTAGGTCTAACACACAAAAATCAATCCTAACTATCTTGGGTCCAAACTTGACCTGAAGCTTCATGTTTCCCACTGATATAACTATGTCATTTTTGAAACCAACATAGTTTTAGTGAGTATCATAGAGTTTCTTATGGCTAATCTTGAGCTCATTGAACACCTATAGTGGCATGATGTTAAGCACAGATCCATCGTCAATGATGCATCTCTTGATGCGATAGTCATCAACCAAAGTCTCAATGTAGAGTCAGAACCTAGCCCTCTTTATGAGAATAAAAGCATTTAGAAAAGAGGTAGGGTCAAAAGATAATATAGGAGGACAAGGTTGATCAGGGATGTCAAAGTTGAATAAAACCGCCACATTATCCTATAATGGACCCTCATGAGAGAGACCAAGCTCATCAAAGATGAGTCCCTTTTACTCAGGGCAAAGGTGAAGAAGATCCCAGATGGAGATCCCAATATAAAAGGACTACAAATCCTCTATAATATAGTAAGGATACTACCTATCTTGGTAAGGGATATTATGCCAAAAGTCTAATATGACTTTGGGGGTTTCTTGATTCCATGGTTTGGGTTGTGGGCCCTATACTGCTAGTATCTCAAATGGGATCATTTTCGCAACCAAAGTGCATGTTAAAAAAACACTCATACCTAGTACAGGATATATCAATGGAAATAATGACCTTGTTACTCTTGTACTTAGCCTTTCATTTTGGGTCAGCTAAAGAAGAAGAACTAGAAGATATGGAAGAGCTAGAAGGAGAGTGATGGGCCTTAGGATTTGATTTCTTCTTCTTCTTCTTCTTTGTATTATTTTATTTTTCATGGTTAGGAAGAGGATTCTTGAACATATTCAACTTATGGTTGGGTTCCATAAGTGGAGATCTCTAAGGAGTGGATGAGGTCTTGGCACTGGACTTTTAGGTAAAACACTCCTTGGTAGAATGGCCTTTCATCTGGTGAAATTTGCAAAACTTGGTAGAATCATAGGGATACATTACCACTACCCTCTTGCACTATTTTCAAAGGCCTTCCATTCTATTAACCTCTTGATTATAACATTAACCTCATAACCATCTTTATTGTCCTTATCTAGAGGAGAGTTAGTGACACTATCACCAGTCATCTTGTGGATGCATTCATGCAAGGAGGAAAAATTTGAGTCAGCATGGGTCAAATTCTCACAAGCACCTCAAATACATTGATCTTCAGACACTTGTTAACATATTCATTGTAATATGTGGGTTCACACTTGAGGACCTCAAGGTGAACCACCTACCTCAATGCTTACATGAACATGTTGTAAAGTTGATCATCTGAGAACCTTGTCCTACATGTATGGATGGATGGATGCCAACTATACATGGAATTGAAGTTATACTCACCCTTGGCCTGAAACATGTAGGTGAGTGATTGGATGTTGAGGTTAAATTTTTTAGATATATCAAAGTATTTGAGGAAGTCATCTAGAATGAGATAGAAACTAAAAATAAAATATGGGGGCAAATTTTGGAACCAAATAAGAGCTTCAGCTTGAAGGGTGTTAGAGGTACGAACCACTGAGAGGAGGGGTAGGTGAATTAGTGGTGGAAAACAATCCAATTCAATTTCCAAACTTTTCAAACACTTAAGCATTCAATACAACCATTCATAAAGCATTCAATATGTTTATGGTAATGAACAAATACATAATGCAAGATTACACACACAACACAAGATCAATGTGGGAAACTGTCTTAGGGAATAAAACCCAATCTCAAGCTTGAAAACACATGGACTACTTATGTTATAAGGTATTACAAAAATGATACTTTAAAGGAACATCCATTCCACAAGGAGCACCTGCCCCTAAGATGTTCAAGTCCTTCTGACCTACATGTTGAGCACCCTCAAAACACCTATGATATGAACATCTCCTAAACACTGATTGCCTGCTAAGCTAATAGAGATATAATGTATATCATCCCCCTTCACTTCTTCACACAACCACAAACATCCAAAACCACATTTTGGATCACTCTACACTCCTTAACAACAAATATATCACAACCTCAATAAGATGAAAAAATGGTCATATACAGAGTCCATACTCTGATCTACCTCTCAAATGAACCATCAATCTCACACAAACATCATCTATCCTTTGATCACACTCAATGCATGAAAAACATCTTTTTGGATCACTCTAGACCTCTTCACTCATCCTCAATATTCAAACCTACAAGAACATTGTTATGACATCAAAAATATGACCTATAGGTCATACACACAGTCATCAATCCCAATCTTCTCTACAATCCATCCACTGGGTACCCACCCTTTCTTATTTTCTTCGCTCTACAACTCTCACATTCACCTCTTCTTTCAAGTCTAGAAACCAATACCTTTGATGTCACCTTTTATAGAGCCTTCATGGTAATTATCTCCTAGGTCAGCCTTAATAATTGTCTTAGTACTTAAGACAATAACATAGCTCAATTACATCTTCACAGGTCAGCCATAGCATCCATGGGTCATAATTAAGCAACTGTGCCTTTTAATTAGGCCTCATTAGCCCTTATAGGTCTCATGGAGACCCATCCATCTCTTTGACACTTTTTTGAAAAAATTAAAAATAAAAGAACAATTTTACATACACAGACCCATGACACATAACCTATAAGTCCTCTTTAAGTGACAACATCCATCATATCACCCTTCTGCTACAACATAATTAGCTAAAACATCATTTTGTACATATGATCACCAAGAATGAACATGGTCAAATTATAAGCTTTTGATCATATATAATCTATATTGGTAAAACCTCCATAATCCACACATATGGTCCTCATGAAGTCTAAAACACACTCCAACACTTATTTCATATTAAAATATCAAAATACCATCAAGAACAACTCAATTTCCCTTCTTGGGTTACTTACAGAACATGAACACATACATAGTCAACTTTGGATCTCCATATCTTTGATTATACAAACAATTATACCTTCTAACTAGGTTATCTAGATGCAACATGAATTCCTATACAAATTTGAATTGTACACCATGATCACATTCTGCATATATCAAAATTTATAACACAAAAACTATATATTAGTCTTCCCCTACAAATTTGAATATTTGAATTCCAACAGTCGCTAAGCAACTGTTAAATTTCAAACACTTTGTCAACATATCATGCCCTCTCATAAATTGAAAAAATATGCATCATCGATCTCCCTTGAAATTAGCATGATATTTACCTTTGCTTTACTATTAAACATCAAGCACTTGTCATCATCTCGCTACTTGGAACAAACGTGTTCCATCGATCTCTTCGAATCAGCTAGATCTTTATCTTGTAATGATCACCATTAAATCTTGATCAGAACTCCTATGATTATGAAACTTTACACTCTCACATGCCTTTTTAACACTTTTTTGTTAGTCCATGCATTTGTGCCACTTTGTAGTTCTACGTGCTTTGTTAACTCTTTAACTTGTCCAACACTATTGATCTTCATAAGTACGAACTACCACTCACTGATGATCTTCTGTTAGATTAGCGAGCTTGTGACACTTGTCACCAGTGCATGTAACATTTGAAATGTTGAATTCATATGCACCATTGATCTCAATATGTATTATTAAGATCTCACTATTGGATCTTTTATACCAATGACCTCAGACTTCAATGTGATTAAACTTGATGGTCTCTAGCCCATGACAAGACGTCTGCTAGAGCAACTTTGAAGCTTTATAACTTAAGTTAGAAATCACTTCAAGACTTGAAATTTATAAGATACCTTATTGGAAATATATAAAACATATCCATGAAAAAATTTTACCTTATTTTACTCTTTGAGTACCTATATTAAATTCACAAACTTGTTGGTTCATTCATATTTGCATGACATGTAGTGACAATCTGGCTAAGTATAGGAACTTAGTAAATTTCTGTCTAAGAGGCCAACTTTTCACCCACATATATTTAGCTACACTCAACCTCATGACTTAAAATTTAAACCATATAAATTTTGAACTAATGTGATTAAACCCATATGACTAACTCCCCTTAACTCATCCATACATGGTAATGGTGATTTCAACAAACTGCTTACTCAGATTTTTCTACCACTAGAACCAAAATGTCTAGATAAAAAATATGAACTACCAAATGAAATCCACTCATGAAAAAAAGAATTAAAATCATATATAAACTCTTATTATACCTATTTCATAGTCTCAAATCACCATACTTATCTCAAAACATCCCTAATCATGCCAAAATTGAAGATCAACCAAGCCTACTTTAAGCATACTAGAACAAACACACTGCACACTTTGTCATTGACACTTAGATTATCAAGACACTTAACCCACTCACATGGACACTTCCATGACATCATTTATAAATCTCCAAATATCTCTCCCTTTGTCATCGATGTCAACACACAGCATACAACTCACCTTCCTTTTTTCTCTTCAAGCACTCTCACAATAGGAACCTTCTCCCCCTTTGACACAATGACAAAGTGGGCACAAATTAATCCTAAAGACATAAAAGACCATCAACAGGAGAGGACCACCTTATAAATATGATATAAACTCCCCCTTACCTTGATCTTACCTCTTCTTTACCTTGATAACTTCCTCTTGCTACATGCCAATACTCTCTTCAACCAAGCACTGCAACAAATGAAGAGAGAACACATAAAAGCATTAAAATATGATGGAAATCACCAAGAAAAACATCTAAGAGGGACTCTCCCTAAGATATTTGAGCCATTTCACCTCTTGAACATCTTCAGATCTTCACACACCATGAAGAACCACCACACAAACTTACTAGCCTTCTCTCTCAAGTCACCTCAAGGACCACCAACAGAACTTCATGCCACTACTCAAATAGTAAACATGATCTAAAAAAACTTTAGAAATTAAATTGGAACACTCATACCATGCTCTTTTGGATAAATTGATAAAAAATCACTCTTCTTCATATTAGGCCTATCTGGACTCCTTATAACTCTACCTAGAACTTACAGAGACCATAACATTCAATAGACATACCTTCAAGACATAAAACTTCATATTTAGAGAATTATCATATTCCCCATAAATCACACCAATTTTAATCACCTATATCATCATATCCAACATACTTTCTTCACAAACCTACTAGCCAATTAAACCTCCATCTTGATAAAAACTTGAATAATTTGAAAATCGCAAACCTTAAAATCTCTATTAAGCTTGATTTGACAACCCATTTGGCCCATTCAACCTATTAATAATCATAAAACCTTAAATCATAAGGTAAACCACTTTTTTTCATAGCCCAAAACTCTAGAATCTTAAAACAAACAAGGTCAATAAACCTCCTTTTGGTCAACGCCCAACTTTGAAACTTATTACACACTTAGAGACAACTATCACACACTTCTGGACCAAGATTTTATCCTTCACACCTTTAGGAGCCTTGACTTACTATACCATGGCTTTGATCTGCAATAACAAAGATAAACTTAGGATCACACAAAAACCTATAAACGGCACAAATAGGACCATCAAGACATAAAACCATCTGGAATGCATCACAAATAAGTGCATAAAACTTTTTGAGCGCTAAACTCTTCTTGAAATTCCATCAATTCATTATGCCACTTAAAAACACTTATTCTAATCTTTCAAACACTATATACATAGTAAAAACACCTTATGACATCACTCTGACCTCATCAAAGCACTTCTCCCATATTAACACACCAAATCCAACTAGAAAAACTCATCTCTTAACTTTTAGGACCTTCTAAATAACACCACAACAACACTCTCTTCTCCACTGAAAGGAGTCTCTTAAGAATCATAGACAGAGACCTTCTACTTCACATGGTTCTTTAGAACAATGTGAAACTAGGAGTTGCCCCTAACTCCTTATATTATTTCTCCTCCTTTGTCATCTGATACTGATAATTCTTATTCTTCTTCTGAGGCTTAAGAGAGAAAAATTACTCATCCACTACAACATTTTCCTTCTCTTCTAAGACTCTATTGACAATAAATGGGGATAACATAGATTCATGACATACCTTTTTAGTTGAAGAATCTTCCTTGTAGTTCAAAACCTCATCACTAGGTATTGACAACTGATGTTATTTGCATGAAATTTACTCAGCAATAGCAAGATGTTCACTTGAATCCATACACACCTCATAACTAGTCTCAACCAACAGCTTGGTCTTCTCCTTGAGTTTGGTCTCTTCATTCACAACATAAGTAGATAATGAGAGCTCTTGGCACTCTCCAACTTCTATAGCATTCTTCACCACATCAAATAGATTACTTGGACCTTAAAAACTCATCATGACTCACATTTACCACCTTTGGTTTCCATGAGTTAACTTGTATTCTTTCTTGCACTCTAGGAGCCTGATTAAATCTATTTTGTCTTGTAGTCCTTTGCTTGAAAAATCTAGCAATGTGACCTCTTTATTGATAGTTGAAGCACACTATACCTTTTACAAGAATCTTATCCTAACTTTCCTAATTAGAACTAAATCTTTCAATATGTCCATTCTTTCAACAATTGAAACAAACTACTCCTTTTAAAGAAGACTCACCTTGTGACTGATGACCTTCATCATAGTTTAATGCAAACTCGTTTCTAATAAGTCTCTTGCATTCTCTATCTCTATTCTCAAATTAATTACATGTGTAACAATAACCATTGAAACTTGCTTAACTCATGGCATTTTGTTATCTAATTTGATTTGTCTTCACTTTGCCAGCATTTTCAATCCTTGATTGAGTGTTGATCTTCAAGGTCTAATTTATATTAGTCTTCACCTTGTGTTGAGTTGTATTTTATGGTTTTTATTTGTATCCAAAACTATTTATATCACTTACATGTTTTTGAACACTCAAAATATTGTCTAGATCACTTGATCTCTTTTCAAATCTCACAAATGACTTTATCTTACTAGATGTCTTATCTAACTCTTCTTTTAACGACTCATTTTCAATTACATACCTTGAACATTTATCTTCTTTAGCTTCCAAGCTTGTAGACAGGATTTCCAATTGACAACTAAGATGCTTGACTATATCTTCATGCTCTTTAGTGTCTTCATTCATTCTTGCCCCAAACACATTGAATTTTTCTTCATAGTCCTTGATTTAAGACTTCATCTTCTTGTTAATATTCTTCTCAATCTTTAGTTCTTTAAGATCTTTCATCAATTCAATATTATAGTCCACCTCATTTTTATCATCATCTACATCACTCCAAGTAGACTCCTTTTTATATGAGCAACTTCCTTCTTCAACCATGAAAAAGACTTTATCTTCAACATGACCATCATCTTCATGATCATACTCTGAGTCACTGTCTTCACTCTCATCTGATAAGTTGCAATCTTTATTTGTGTAGAGACTCTTCTTGTTCTTAAAGGACTTCTTGTTGTCATACTTTTTGAAAATTTTCTTCATTTTATCAAACTTGTATGTCCTCTTATATTCATCTTGGCCATTACCATGCTCTTCATCATCATTATTCTTATGCTTACGAGGGCACTTATTAGAAAAATGTCCTACCTCTCCACAATTGAAGAATTTTAAGAGTAATTTACCCTTATACTTTCCTGACCTTATTTTTAATTTCCTTGTAAACAAAGAAATTAGTTCATCTTCATCAATATCAGATATGTCATCCTTATTGAGTTTCTTACCTTGGAACTTCCTATTTGGATTCATTTATATCTTTAATGTTATTTTCTTCTTTGGTGGTATATCATCATTATTCTCATCTCATAGGTAGTAAGGATGCCATGCAATTCATCCATCTTCAACTGAGTAAGATCATGACTTTCTTCTATAGTAGACACTTTTGAATCAAACTTGAGAGAGAGAGACCTTAATACATTTTGAACTACAATAGCTTCTTCAATCTTCTCTCTAAGACCTCTAATGATTTTCACAATCTCATCAACTCTCTACAAAAGGGATGCCACATAATCTTCTTCCTTCATCTTAAGACTCTCAAATTATCTTTAGTGAGTCTACAACTTTTCTAACTTAACCTTTGAATCTCTTTCATAAATAGTCTTCAATTTATCCTAAATTTCCTTGGAAGATATGCAATGAATTACCTTCATGTATTCAATCTCTAAAAGACCACAAGTGATAGCATTCATTTTCTTAAAATTGTTCTCAAACATCTTTTTATTTGCAACATTGGATGGAGGAATAGTAGGTGCAGAATAACCATCCAGAATAGATTACCATGTGTCAAACCCTAGGGACATGATGTAGGTCCTCATCCTTTCACTCCAAAAAGTATAATTGGATCCATTGAACATCGGTGCTTACTTAGTGAAAAAAACTCCTTGAATTTGATGGCTACCCATATTATACCTTGGATCTCTTTCAAGCTGTCAAGATTTTGCCAAAGGCCCTATTCTAATACCAATTATTAGAGGTACAAACCATTAAGAGGGGAGGGGTGAATTAGTGGTGGCAAAAAATACAATTCATTTTACAAACCCTTCAAACACTTAAGCATTCAATACCACCATTCATGAAGCATTCAATATGTTTATGGCAATGAACAAATAGATAATGCAAGATTACACACACAACACAAAATCTATGTGGGTAACCATCTTAGGGAACAAAACCCACTCTATATATTGTAAACACATGGAATACTTATCTTATAAGGTATTACAAACATGAGACTTTAGTGGAACACCCGTTCCACAAAGAGCACCTGCCCCTAGGATGGTCAAGTCCTTCTAACCTAGATTTAGTGAAACACTTGCTTCACAAGAAGAACCTACCCCTTGGATGGTCAAGTCCTTATAAATTATATGTTGAGAACCTTCACAAAACCTATGATATGAACATATCTTGAACACTGATTGCCTACCAATCTAATAAAGATACAATATATGTCATCCCCCTTCACTTCTTCACATAGCCACAAACATCTAAAACCACCTTTTGGATCACTCTACACTTCTTAGAAACAACTCTATCACAAACTCAAAAACATGACCAAATGGTAATACACATAGTACACAATCTGATCTTCATATCAAATCAACCAACAAGCTCACACAGACATCATCTATCCTTAACTCACACTCAATGCATCCAAAACATCCTTTTGGATCACTCTAGATCTCTTTGCTCATCCTCAATATTCAAACCTACAAGAGCACTATTATAAAATCATAAATATGACCAACAGGTCATATACATAGTTATCAATCCTCCTCTACTCTAAAACCCATCCATTGGGCACCCACCCTTTTTTCTTTTCTTCGCTTTACAACTCTCACATGCACATCTTCTCTCAATTGTAGAAACCATCAGCTTTGATTTCACATTTTATAGAGGCTTCATAATTATTATATTTTATGTCAGACGTAATACTTGTATTATCCCTTAATACATATACATAGCTTAATTAAATCTTCACAGGTTAGCCATCGCATCCATGGGTCACAATTAAGCAACTATGCCTTTTAAATAGACCTCAGTAGCCATTATAGGTCTCATGGAGACCCATCCATCTCTTTGACACTTCTCCAAGCAAATTAAAAATAAAAAACACTTTCACATACATAGACCCATGCCACATAACCTATAGGTCCTATTTAAGTGACAACATCCATCATAACACCCTTTTGTTATAGCACAATTAGCCCAAACATCATTATGTTTATACGATCACAAGAACAAACACACAATCAAATTCTAAGCCTTTGATCATATAGAATATATATTGGTAAAACCTCTATAATCCATAGATATTGTCTTCATGAAGTATACAACATGATCCAACACTTATTTCATCTTAAAACATTGAAATACCATCAAGAATAACTCGATTACCCTTCTCAAGTTACTTGTAGAGCATGAACACATACATAGTCAACTTTGGATCTCCATATCTTTGAATTTAAAAATAATTAAACCTTATAACTAGTTTATCTATATGCACCATGAAGTCCTCTACAAATTTTATTTTTACACCATGATTAAATTATACATATATCAAAAGTTATATCATAAGAATTGTATACTGGTCTTCCCTCGCAAATTCAAATATTTGAATTCTAATGGTCACTGAGCAACTATTAAACTTCAAACACTTTGTCAACATCTTGTGCCCTCTCATATCTTGAATAAATACACATCATCAATCTACCTCAAAAGTATCCTGATATTTACTTTTGATTTATTGTTAAACATTGAGCACTTATCATCATCTTGTTACTTCTTGACAATTTGGGACAAATGCACTCTGTCGATCTCTTTGAATCAACCAGGTCTTTATCTTGTAAAATTCACTATTAGATCTTGAACAAAACCTAGCACCCTCACATATCTTCTGAACACTTTGATATTAGTCAATGTCCTTGTGCCACTTGGCAGTCCCAAATGCTTTATCAACTCTTTGACTTATCCTACACCATTGATCTTCATAAGTACAAATCTCCACTCACCATTGATCTTATGTTAGATTAGCAAGCTTATGACACTTGTCACCAATGCGTGTAACCTTTGACATGTTGACTTTGTACACATCATTGATCTCAATATGTATGATTAAAAGCTCACTGTTGGATCTTCTAGACCAATGACCATAGAATTCAATGTGATTAAACTTGATGGTCTCTGGCCCATCATAGTCTACTAGAGCAACTTTGAAGCTTTATAACTTAAGCTAGAAATCACTTCAAGAATCCAAATTTTTAGGGTACTTTCTTGGCACTATAGACAACATCTCCATGAAAACCTTTGACCTTAGTTTACTCTTTGAATACTTTTATTAAATTCACAAAAAGTTTGGTTCATTCATATCTACATGACGTGCAGTGATGGTTTGGTTAAGTATAGGAACTTAGTGAACTTCTATCTAAGAGAGAAACTTTGCACCAACATATCTTTAGCTACGCTTAACCTCATGACCTAAAATTTAAACCACAATAACTTGGGACTAATTTTATCACATCCATATGTCCAACTCCCCTTGATTCATCCATATGTGGAAATGGTGATGTCAACAAATTGCCTACTCAGATATTTTTTCCACTAAACCCAAAACGTCTAGATAAAAACTATGAAATACAAGATGAAATCCACTCATGCACATGAGCATTAAAAGTATAAAATAACTCTTATGGGACCTCTTTCATATCTTAAAATCACCATACTCATCTCAAAACATCCTTAATCATGCCAAAATTTAAGATCAACCAAGCCTACTTCAAGCATACTAGAACAAGCACACTACACACTTTATCATTGACACTTAGATTATCAAGCACTTCATCTACTCACCTAGAAAATTTCATGACATCTCTAACAAATCTCCAACAAAGGGAACAAAGAGATTTAACATCATTCCTTCATCTTATTTCTAATCCATACATGCCATCATAAATACCTTGATATGCTCTATCAGACTATTCTCCTAAGTCCCATTAAACTTGGGAAGCTCAAAGATTGGAGTAGGAAGGGGAATAAAATTCATCTAAGGGACTATAGGATTCCTATGAAGATCCTCATAGGCATGGTTGATAGTGGGTTGGTGATGAGCTTCATGGGGAGGCTCTTATGGGTTATGATGATGCCTACACAAATAAGGATCATCATGACCTTAAATATGTAGGGAGTGATGTCATGATAGTCCATGATATGGGGGATAATCATGATGTGGATCTTCCCAAACACATAGTGTTTAATGACCATTAGAAGGGTATCATTCCACATGAAGATGATAATGTGACATAGTATACACAAGGGGATGATAGTGACTTAAATCCCCATGGTGTTGGTATCACATGTTAATATGAGGGTCTAAATGAGGGTGTTGATGTTTGAAATATGCATCTCATATAAGTATATGTAGAGATAGATTACAAAGATGGTTAGATCAAGCATTAGTCATAAAAAATATAAAAAATGCATAAATAACTAAAAATCTAGTCCAACTTATTCAATGGGGTGTGCAAATGACAATTAATAACTCAATAAAAGAAATCAAACATATATTACCTTTCTAAGAGCTTCCCATCATCCATAATCTATTCAAAATGTGTTTTTCCCCTTGATTTGGTGCTCAAGTCTTCAACAATGCTACAAGGCAAGTTCATCCACCATCTTAAGAACACAAAGTATAATCTAGGCTCTTGATATGAAATCAATGCTATGCCTATCAAATGAAGCTATCATATTGCAAATAAAGCATAATAATTAACACACAAAAAAGTTGTGGAGAGAATCTTGCATTATAAGTTTACACATAATTTAAGCTTTAAAATGTGAGTGAGAGGCCTCCTATTTATAGATTTTCCAAATTGATCATGATCAACTATGATCATCCATCTTAAGATCAAGATGTGTGGCCATGAATTAATATAATTATGTAAATAAAAGTCATAAATATCATCATAACGATTTGGGAGGAAGGGGCATTAAAGAGGCATGGGAAGCCATAATCCTAATATTTTTTGCATTTATAGATTATGGATGCCACCCCAAAAATGACCTCACTTGATGTAATTAATAGGAATCAATTTTTAGTAAATAAATATTCAATAAATTCTATGGAAATCTTACTTAAGATCATAATTTGGTTTAATTTTATTAAGTAAGATTAATCAATTTTTGTGCAATTATTTGAAAATTGGTGCACTTCATTAATCAAACTAGTTAGTTCAGGGCATTGCCAACATAAAATAACACATGCACGTGTTGTGTGCTTCCGAATTAGAAGAAAAGAGTGATCTAGATTGCCAAAATGCATTTTTATCATTTTGATTCGAAATGATTTGATCAAAGTTAATAATCATATAAAATATATTACCCCATTTAGGAATATATTAGTCTAAATAGGTAATTGTATATGACAAGCTAGAACCATTTAACACATTTGTATGATTTTGGCCCAGTTTGTGCATTTTCACAAATTTTGAGTGAGATTGATAATTTCAACATAAATAGTGTAAGGAATTGGATATCTAAATTTTGCCTCTATTTGAGAAGGCATAATGAGACATTTAACAAAGCAACATATTTTCAAAGAAAAGAGTTGTCAAGAAAAATTGCAAATAAATGATCCTTGATGCCCCCTCGAGAGGACATACTAGGATAAAAGAAAAGGATGGACTCTCGAAAAGAGAGAGAAAGTGAGATTAACTTGTCAAAGAGATTAAATCCAGATGAACTAATACTTGCACACATTTATTCCATCAATGATCAAAATATAATTAGAGTTATAATGGGCCCCAAGAATGGAGGGAAAGGAAAGGATACAATCCAAAAATATAAGTGATGTGAACTAGGAATTTGACTCAAGAGAGGTGGTTAGTATTGCATTAGTTCCAAAATGAAATCAAATTGAAAAAAAAAAACTAACAAACATACATCTCTAGGCCTAGACACTAAGGTGATCTTAGTGAAAAACAATTTGACAAAACACAACTAAAAATCAAAAACACAAACTTTCTTACCCTCCTTGGATGCTCCAATAGATTTCTTCATTGGCTTACTCGACTTTATACTTTAAAAGGTCTATTACAATGGAGCTTGGCTATCCTTCACCTCCTCTTGGCACCATGTGGCTTATGGCTTTAGCTTAGTTGAATAATTTGGCATTATAACACTAAAATGTGTGAAGTATTGAAATCAATTTAACTTTGCACCAAGAGAGGTTAAAAATGATGTTCATGGCTCTTCTATTTATAGATTTTTAAAATGGTTCAGGATCAACTATGACCATCCATCTCAAGATTGAGATGTGTGGCCATGAATAAATCTAATTTTATAATTAATTTAATAAATATCCCCCATAAATATTTAGGATAGAGGGGTATTTAAGAGGCATGAAGGGTCTTAATAAGGCATGGGTTGGCTTAATCCTGATATTTTATGCATTTATGGCTTACGAATGCCTTCCCAAGAAATGATGTCATTTGATGATGTAGGTATTCAATATTCATTTTTAAAAACAAATATTTAAAAATCTCCATAGAATTATTAATTAAGCTCATGATTTGAATTAATTAATCTTAAGCATGATTAGTCACTTTGGTACAAATTTTGGCCCTTGGTGCACAAATTAATCAAAATGTCTTATTATTGGCTCAAAATTTGACTGAATTGAAATTAGAAGGCATTGTTAGATGTGTTAGATCTGTATTTCCATTTAGGATGTTTTGAATTTAAAATAACAAAGGTACGTGTCTTGTGCAAGAAATTTGATAGAAAAGAGCAATCTAGAGCACCCAAGTGCAAAAATGTCATTTGACTCGAAATGATCTAATCAAAGTTAGTAGCTTCATAAATTGCATTGCTTTATTTAATGATACCCTCACAAAAATCAACACTTAAATATAATAATTTCAACTCTTTTAATGTGTTTTAGTGTTTTTAAGCCAAATTATTCATTTTGGTACAAATTGGTCAAAAGCTTGGTTGAAAGTTATTGGTGTTCAGTTTTAGGTGTTTATAGTTGACCTCTATTTGGGAAGATGTTGCAAATCATAGGTATAACAATATATTCTCAAATAATGAGAAATGGTCTGTATGCCAAAAAGAATATGATGATTAAAGAAAAAACTCCAAATGGTTTTTAGGAAGTCTAGGATGATGCCCCCTCAAGGGAGTGGTCATCACATATGTGGATAAATGGTCCCTCAAAAAGAATAAAGAAGAAATGTGGAATTAACCCATGGTTGAGATTAATCCAAATGAGATAATACTTGCATGCATTGATTTAAAAGGTGTTGATTTTTCCAAAGGCAGTTATAATCAGGTATAAAAGTTAAAAATAATGATTTGTCCATAGGCAGTTATAATCATTAAGAGGACCTGAATTATTTTATAAAGATGATTGTGACCCAGTTATGGCTAATTAGCAAGTGTAACTCAAGGATATAACCTAAAATATAGATTAAATATGAGTAGGTGTAAATGTAGATGCGATGATCTAATGACTAAAGAAGTCATAAACAATCAGGCATATGAGGATATACAAAGTAATGAAAGGGATGGATACAAAATAAAGATTGATCATTGGAAAAGATTTAGTTATATCTACAAATGAGGCTATGCTCATCCTTATTAGCAATAATATAACTAGAATGGTCAATGAGTTGATTTGATCTAGATAGGTGGAAGGATTTGCCAAGGTGCCAAGAAGAAACTTCTGTGACTCCATTGATTATAGACCTTCTTGAAGCTGATTTTTGTTATATCATGTGATGATAGGCATCATAATAGAACACTATGAGGACTATCCCAAAATATATGTAAGGACTGACTCCTGATCTAATAAACACTCAAAAATAATGTACCAATGATAAAAACTATAATGACAATGTCAACGCATGAATATAGATAGACTCAAGAATAGTGTGTGCAAGGAATCACCTAATGCATACATATAGACCGAGTCAAGGCAACAATGTTGAAAGCAAACAAACAAAAAACAACTTGAAACAAATAAACAAATAGAAATCCTAAAAACAAAAGCGAAAAAATCATCCTAACAATGACCATGCTTCAGTAGGGAAAATCAAAGATAACTGACTACGCTTAGATAGGATAAATGTTTTTAGATTTTAAAATGTTTGAATGTTTTTGGAATTTTGAGGTATCTTAACTCATTAGAGAATGACAAGATACCTACTCACAAAATGGTGAGATTGTTGGCTTAGGTTGCTCGTGAAATGGTGAGTGCATTTTAAATTGAGCATGGCCCACATAGTCCTAAAATAACCTCAAGTCACAATAATTCCATCGACACAAAAGGTGGAGAAAAACCAACTAGGTCCCAACAAGTTCTCAAATCTGGAAAATAGACAGTCAAATGAAAACAAAAATGGCAAGGTGATGTGATAATGCATGATAAACAAATGTTACCCCTAGTTTTCCCATAGGCAGTTATAACTAGGATACAATTGATTAAATCAATGATACTAATTTGCCCATAGATGGTTATATTTAGTAGCAAGAGTGGTGAACACTAATTTTCTCATTAACGGTTATAATTAGGTTCACATAAACAAATTGATATAAAATGGAAAATGAAAGATATATTGTCAGATCAATCGTCACACTAATTTCATAGATTATCATTATAAACATGGATTTGATAAGAGTTGATACTTGATTGGAATCCCCTCATGAAAAGTGCGGGAAGAACCAAAGGAACTAAGATCAAAATAATATTGGGTAAGATGGATAAAAATAATATTTTGTCTAAATAGGAATGGAATGATAGGATGGCATGGTCTTGCTTTAGGATAATGATTTTTGATAGATTGGATAAAATGGTAAGAGGGTTGCCCCTAAGTGATGGGGTGATTGGATGGGTATGCGATAATGGAAAAAGGATGTGTGACA
Organism: Torreya grandis; assembly: GCA_037957365.1. Classification (NCBI taxonomy): domain Eukaryota; kingdom Viridiplantae; phylum Streptophyta; class Pinopsida; order Cupressales; family Taxaceae; genus Torreya; species Torreya grandis. The sequence continues at coordinate 420,717 of JARHVA010001659.1, read as the reverse complement.
ATGGCAAATGGATATACGACAATGACATGGTACATGTTTTTGGTTGATGATGGTTGTTGGTGGTGGATATGTTTGGCCTGGGTATGGTAAAAGGCATATGATTTTTTTATTCTTACTGAAGTGAAGATGCACATCCTAATTAACAAATAATACAAACATAATAATCAATCATGTTAATTTCTATCTCACACCTCATCTGAATAGTTATTTTTTTAAGAACTGATTACATATTTAGACACAAATGATGTTGTTGTGATCTTTGTTGGTCATTGATTTTGATTCCTTCAAGCATTAAGACAAGGTATCTTTGTAGTCTTTGTAAAATAAATTATGGCTAATGATGGTAAACAAGGATAAATAATTGATGGTAGGTTTAGAAAATGGAATGGTAGATGATATTAAAATATATAATAGTTAGGAAACAAATGAAGATCAAGAATTTTAGTCACATGTAATGTTGTTGATGATGGATTTGATATATCCTTGGATTTGGCAAGGCTGAAGACCTCTAAAGATGCTCTCGATATGACAATCAATTTTTTTTGTCATTTGATATGGAGATTAGCTACCTTCCAATTAGGTTGTAGATAGGAAGCTATTTTGATTTCATCTTCATTAAGTAGTGAAAAAATTTTGTGTTCAGCTATCAATGCCTCGATGAGGTTTTCACCGATGAATTTGTCTTGATTATCCCATAGTGTCTTTGAGAAGGTTTCACTAATGAACATTGGCTTTTGACTTTGATTTTCTTCTAGTGCTTCTGAAAAAGTTTCACTAAAAGATGATAAGTCTAAACTTTGATTGTCCCATAGTGCCTCTGAAAAGGTTTCATTAGGAGAGTGTTTTTTTCTACATGAATGTGGTTTTGGTTTCCTTGCTCTTCTTCAATTTCTATGTCATCATGGATGCAGTTCAACAAAGTATGATTCTATTGGTCCCAATCGATACTTAGGGGAGATGGAATGCCAATAATATGGCTATGTTGGTTGATGGTAATGGAATGGGGGTTGGCTGCATAATCCTCATAAAATATACTAGAACTTGTGGTGATTTTGAAGTAATCATCCTAAAAAACCATAGAAGGATCACAAAAGTATTCAAACTGATCTACAAGGCATGTATAACTAATATTGTAACATTCATGAATGTATTCTATTTTTGAATCTAATTCTGACTCAGAGGACTCTAAATTTGATGTTGAGATTTATGTAGATTTTGATTTTAATGCTAAATCTAATATTGATTCAAGAATAAAACCTAACTCTAATATTGATTCTTCATTTTATAGATACTCTGTTACAATGATGTCTTATTGAATGTCTGGTATTAGACAAGTAATGACATGTGATGGTATAATGGGCTCCACAAAGACTTGTTTGTCAAAGTGAGACTCCTCTACAATGAGAAAAAGGTCAAGAGACAACTCTTTAGATACTGGCTTATCAATAGGAGGCTCATGAAAAATAGGCATATGGTCAAGGTAATATTTTCCCAAAGATAGTTATAATCATTCAAAAGTGAATCAACAAAGACTGGATCGTCAGAGCAAGACTTCTCGATAACTGATATATGATTAATAAATGATTCATCATAGGTTGATTTATCACAAATGGTTGGTTCAATAAAATCATCTCATATTGGTTTGCTTTCTTGGCCTTGGTGTCTAATGAGTTGGAAAATATTATTTTTAAACATAGCTTGGTTTTCAAATGATTGGATCGATTGAGGGATTGATGGGATTGGTACTAGACAAGGAATGGCCTATGGTTGGATAATGGTATGGTATTGGGGATCATGATTTCTCACATGAGCCAAAGGATAAAGTTCTAAAATGGTAATGAGAGGGTAGTGTGGAGCTTGATTGTTCACACAAGCCAAAGGACTAGGTCCTAGAAAGACAAGTTTGGGGCATTGTGGAGCATGGTTGCTCACATAAGCTAAAGGATGAGGTCTTGGTATGGGAATGGTATGATGTGGTGGATCTTGATTTCTCACATAAGCCAAAACATCCAAGTCCTCCTCATAAACCATATCATCCCAGTCGATAACTTGATTTGGATTTTGTGGATTTTAACTATGTTTTCTATATAAAGTATTGTAGGGAGAATAATAAAACACCTTAAAAAATATATTTGTAGGGGTTTCTAATCAAATTTTGTGTGGACATTCTATCATAATTTATATTGTATGTGACTCCACCATAAGTGTAGCTAGACATATCCACATAAATGATGAAAATTTCAAAATAAAAGTTTTGAAGTTTTTCAAACTTTGAAAAATTATGTCTAAAGAACAAATGGTTCAAACTTGGTCTAATTTGGTTAAAAGGGTGGAGTTGTATCTCCAAAATGGTTTGATAGTATATTTTTATCTCCAAAATGGTTTGTGCTCAAACTTGACATAAAATATTCTAAAATCAAATGTATAACATCAAATTTCATACATATAAAAGGTCAAGCAATAAATAAAAATTGGCATGTCAAAGTCTAGACCAAAGTGTTTCAAACAAAGTCTAAATTAGGAAAGAGAAAAGTTGAGTTTCTAGGTTTTTTGTCCAAACGTGGAGTCAAAAGCTAATCTCAAACAAACATGATTTGCTAAGACTTTTGGCCAAACACAACGTCAAAATCTAAAATGGAAGCAAATGCATTGATGTGAATTTGATTTAGTCTAACAAGTTTGGAAACAACTTTGACATAGACCTGACACACAGAATCAAAAATAAACATGATCAGTTGGCATAAGCCATAAGGAAAAAATCTCTTAGAGAAAGGTTTTGTTCTCCCAAATAAAGGCACAAACAATGATGAGGATTGACATTGAACAAATAAATAATCAATAGTCTTCAAATTTGGGTAATCTATTAATTGAAGTTATGCAACCCAAAAGAGAAAGATCTATGTATCAACCTCATGAATCGAGGCTTAAACAAAAATCAATCAATATTTAGATCCAAACTTGACAAGGTTAATTGAAAACTCAACGTTGAAGACTAAGATTTGGCCAAACAAGTTAGACAAGATTGGACAACATGATAGTGCATAAACAAGGTCAAAATGGTTGATGTGATTAGTTTGAACAATGGTTTTTGGTGCAATGGTAAATAAGTTTTGAAACATATTGAGAAGCCTAACAGCATAAGCATGCTTGAATGATGTGATCAATGTTATGTTTCAAAGACTCAAAGGCTCAAACTTGATAATGATGTGGGCAGCATAATGGTACCCATCTCAAATAAGTAACACACACATAAACATGTCTAGAAAAAATTTCAAGGCACAAGTGTGGTGTAAAGTGGATATCATAACATCTCTTTAAATAAAAGAGTGATGTATAATCAATTTGGTTTTGACATGGTTCATAAATAAACACATTAGTTTTAGTCTCAAGACATCAAGCAAGAAAATGATAAAATACAATTAAGTAAATTGCTCCAAATCCCATCAAATGTGTGGTAAAGTGAGGTTGACTAAAAATAATTAGTTTTTTAATGTTCTAGATGGATCAAATGCATATGAATTTCACATCAACATACAAAAAAGTGCACTTTAATTGGGTGTTTGCATCACTTGGCTTGTTGCAAAAAGGTCTTTCCCTTTTTGCAACCACTACATCCACCACTTGTTTAGTGTAGTGTGATATCCAATGTGTAGATACGTCTCGGTGCTTAATCCCAACACTAAAAGGTGGTTTAATCACTCAAACCTTCGATCCTAATGGGGGTGATGAAGTTGATATCAAGAGATGAAACCCTAGGTCAAAGCTTTCCTATAGAACTTGTGGGAGGTAATGAAGTCCCCCTCACAAGCCAATATGCAATAAAATAAATGACTAAGTGAAATAGCTTTAGAGGTTGTGTCTAGGTCACTCAAGCCATGTGGGTCATTGAGGAGAGCCTTAAAAACTTCTCTTTCATGCCTTTGACTAAGGTACTTTGTAATAAAGATGACACTTTTGATCCCAAAAGTTTCCTAAAGGGGACGGATGTGAGAGCATACACACAAGGTCTTTTTTTTTCCAATCAAATTCTATTTAAGCAACTATTGAATACAAACTTTGAAAAATGAGTTCAATTTTAAGTACCAAATGAAAAGTATGGTGATGTTTTTTTGACCCCTTGATCTTAATTTGTGAACTTTAAAATACAATCACAAACCTTAACCAATAAAGCACTCTAAAGATTTTATTTAAACAACAAAATGAAGGATTCCTAATTCATAGACATACAAAAAAATTGTGAAAAGAATAATTTAAGTTGTTTTGGCACTTTTTTAGGTAGATCATGTAATAAAAATGTTATCACTTTGTTTAGCCTTGAAGCATTTTTTTTCAAATGAAATAAATAACTTTGAAGGTCAAAAATCTGTCGACCCGAAGGCAAAACTTCAAGAAAGCAAACATGTTAGATTAGAAACCTTTAAAAATATTTTCAAAATTTTGTGAAAAATCCATGCAACTTGAAGCTAATATGATATCATATTCTAAAAATTTAGGAGAAACACGTGGTTTACAAAAAATCATCAAAAATGGAGTCTGTATGCCCCAAACCAAGCATTTAAAAATGGCCTATTAACTCTCAGGTTTGTGTTTTTAAGAAAAACACAAATACCATTGATGGTTATACCTGACCATCGATAGTTGAAAATAATCATCGGTGGTTGCACTAACCATCAGTGGTTGAAAATAACTGTCAGTGATTACATTGATCATTGGCGGTTACTGTGTAAACTCGTGACAAAGAAAAATGGAAAAAAAATTAGAAAATCAAATTTAACAAGTATCAAGCATTCAAATCTTAATTTAAGAATTTTATATTAATCTTCTTTGTATGTAGGATGCATTAGGTCCTATCAGGTGTGTCATTATGTGAACTAATAATTTGACTCAAGAGAGGTGGTTAGTATTGCATTAGTTCCAAAATGAAATCAAATTGAAAGAAACACACTAACAAACATACATATCTAGGACTAGACAATAAAGAGAGCTTAGTGAATAAAAACAATTTGACAAAACACAACTAAAAATTAATAACACAAACTTTTTTACCCTTCTTGGATGTTCCAATAGATTTCTTTGTTGGCTTTCTTGGCTTTGTGCTTCAAAAAGTTTGTTGAAATGGAGCTTGGCTATCCTCCACCTCCTCTTGGCACCATGTGACTTGTGGCTTTGGCTTGGTTGAACAATTTGGCATTATAACACTAAAATGCATAAAGTTTGGGAATCAATTTATCATTATAACTTTGCACTAGGATAACTTAAAAATGATTTTCATGGCTCTTATATTTATAGATTTTCAAAATGGTTCAGGATCAACCATTACCATCCATCTCAATATTGAGATGTGTGGCCATGAATAAATATAATTATGTAATTAGATTTATAAATATCCCCCATAAATATTTGGGATAGAGGGGCATTTAAAATGCATGGAGGGTCTTAATGAGGCATGGGGTGGCTTGATTTTGATATTTTATGCATTTTTGGCCTAGGGATGCCTTCCCAAGAAATGATGTAATTTGATGATGAAAATATTTAATATTCATTTCTAAAAATAAATATTCAAAAATCTCCATGGAATTCTTAAGTAGGGTCATGATTTGAATAATTAGCCTTAAGCATGATTAGTCACTTTGGTGCAAATTTTGGCCCTTGGTGCACAAATTAATCAAATTGGTCAAAATGTCTTCTTATTGGATTGAAAATTGACTAGATTGGAATTAAAAGGTGATGTTAGATGTGTTGGATCTGTATTCTCATTTAAGATGTTTCCAATGCAAAATAATAAAGCCATGTGTCTTGTGTAAGAAATTTGATAGAAAAGAGCAATCCAGAGCACTTAGGTGCAAAAATATCATTTTAATTCAAAATAATATGATCAAAGTTAGTTGATTCATAAATTTCATTTCCTTATTTAGTGATATCATAGAAAAAATTGGCACTTGAATATAACAATTTCAACTTTTTTAATGTGTTTTAGTGTTTTTAGGCCAAATTGTTCATTTTGGTATAAATTGGTCAAAATCTTAGTTGGAGGTTATTGGTGGTCAGTTTTAGGTGTCTACAAGTGGCACACTTTGGACATACCCAAAGCTAGGGTGGAAGTTGTGTGCTTACCAAATGATCAATCCTGAGATAAGTTGCACATTAAAATATTTCCATAATGAGGACAAAAGTCCATAAAGCTTGGAATTAGAAGAAAAATAAGGAACTTGCCTCTGAAGAGAAGAAATAAAAATGTGTTTCATTAGAGAAGATATGATCATGTAATAAATAATTTTTCCCTAGTAGGTCTGATTTTGATCATTGATAAAGAATGGTTTGCCCCTATAAGGTTGTTTTGATTCAATGGTTGGTCCAAATGTTGTGCCTCTATAGGGAAAATTGGCAAGTAATAGCTCAAGGATATAACCTATTACATAGATGAAAGATGAACAGGCACAAACATAAATATGATGGTCTAATAGCTATTAAATTAAAAAAAACCAAGCATACAAGGATGCACAAAGGGATGAAAATAAGAATGAAGGCGGTTGAACTGACTCAAGATACATCATGTATCCAAGTGTTGTCTACATAGTCAAAATGGGCCTCAAGCCAATGCAGTTCACCCAGAAGTGGGAGAGAATGGAATGAGGAATGAAGAAAACTAACCAGTATTTGATTACTCATGATTTATGCCAAGAGATGCATGTCTTGCATAGAGTTAGGTGCATGATAAGCCATAGGTACCTAGTTTTCTTGGTATTTTTGAGAGTTGTTCATCAGAGTTGCATCAACGTTAAGACTTGGAATTAAAGCACAAAATGCTTGATATAACAAAATAAAATTAGGTGTCATAAGTATGAGGAGCTTATAATGACATTAAATTTTAATTGTGATGAGCTGGTTCAAATGTAAATACATATAACTAAGGATAATGGTAAAAAATGACTAAGACCAGAGTTACAACTATTTATATTTAAACAAAAAAAAGACAAAGAAAAATAAAAACATAAATGATCCTAGATTAAAATCAAGATATGAACAATCAAGACTCAAGTAGGAACAAGAATGTTTAAAATACAAATCAAGAACATCTTAACAACATGAGATCAAGATATAAATTATCAAGATCCATGTGGATCATCAAGATGTACTTGAAAAAAACAAAACAAAAGAACAAGACCAAATAGCAAAACAAAAGACCAAAAAGAAACAACCAAAGGAAAGAAATAAAATGAAGAGACAAGAAATTAAAACAAAACACCAATAAAAACTCAAATAAACATACACAAACAAAAAAATGTTAGTGCAATTTAAAAATAATTACTTATGTACGGGGAGTAGAGGTGTTACTTTCTACAATAACGTAACAAGGACAAGGACACAAGGTTGCTTCCAAGCAATAGGGAAACAACATAGAATAAATGTGGGAAGAAAAAAAAAGTAAGGGGGTGGTCGAGTTGTCTCTAGATATATAAGATAAGTGCATGTTGCCTACATGGTTCTATAGACGCATGGTCCAACATGAACTTCAGTCCAAATATAGTTCTCCTAGGAAGTGGGATAGAAGAAAAAGGTGATGACTAGAAAAATCTGATTAATGTTGTAGAATAAATGGGAAGATGGGCTCACAAAATAGCAAGAGTGTACAAATTATAATGGTCTTGAAAAATGGTAAGCTCTTGGGATAATTACTTGTAAAATGGAAAGAACATGGAGATCAGAATGTATAAAAGCCTAAAACAATGTTTTTGTTCTTTTATCAATCGTTTGCTAATATTTTTTATGTTTTTGGGATAAAATATGTACAAGAGGGGAATCAACTAATCAATGACATGCTCGTCCAAGAGTAGAAATTCCAAGAATAGCTAAGTTGGTTATAATGACACATGCTCACAAATTGGTGAGAGTGAGGATTCTGATAAGGCAACCATGCCTACCAAATAATAACAAAATAGAACAATATGTAGCATAAGATAAAATCTAAAGAACCATGCAGTAGGAAAAAACCATATGCTATAGTATCCTATTCACTTATCTATAGAAGAAGATGTAAAATACTATTCCTACTAACCTATTTTATAGAATTGGCATTAAAAACATTTATAATGCCTATGAGTCATAATTAGGATAATAATTGGTCAAGGGATAAAAGTGTTTAGTTTATAACAACCTAGGATATGAAAGGAATGTGGTTCTCAAAGAGAATGGTCCAGAATGAATAGGGTCCAAAAGAGGATAGTCTAGGGTGGGATAAAATGTGTTCAGAGTGATAATGGTCCAAAGCTTTCACCATCCAAAGTCATGAAAATAATATGGTTCTTGAAATAACAGTTTAGGCTAGGTTAAAAGAATATGGTCCAAGAGAGGATGGTCTAGGATATAAAGGTAGGATAAAGTACTTCAACACAAGTTGACCCCAAGTAAGGGGTCTTGTAAACAATAGTTTAAAGATGTCAAGCGTATAACCTCTTAAGATACATAATGTTCATAGGTTCTAAAAGTTCTTCACCATTCAGAATAGCCAGTCAATATGCCCCAAATCCATATTTTGCCATGATAACATATGGTCTCAACCAATTAGGTTGGAACTTAACTTTTTTCTTAAATTTAACATTCATGTTCTTCTAGTTCTCTTTCAAGACCAAATCACTAATCTCAAACTCTTGAGGGAGAAAGCTCTTGTTGTAGATTCTCTTCAATCTATTCTAATAGGCTTGCAAGTTTTATAGGGCAGCCAAATGTTTACCATCAATAAGTTCTAATTCTTACAACCTTTAGACTCAAAATTCCTTGTCATCTTCAATATGCTATAAAGAAAATCGCAATGAAGGCAGATTGATCTAAATCAGGATAATAACTTATATGCCATAAATAAAGGAGTATGAAGTTGCTCTGTATGTGTTCAATGACTGGTTCAATAAGCCCAAAGAGTAGGAAATATTTACAAGTGATAATTATGACCAACATCATTGATAAACTTCTTTAAAATGGATACAATGATCTTGTTTGATGCCTTAGCTTGTTCATTTCCTTGTGGGTTATATGGTGTGGATTTTTTGTGCTTGATTTTGAATTTTGCATAAATGTATTTTACATCTCTATTTACAAAAGATCCACCATTATCAGATATAATGCATGTTGAAATGTCATAATGACAGATGATATGGTAATGAATGAATTTGTCTATCTACTTCCTAGTGACATAAGTGACAGGAATAACCCTAATCCACTTATTAAAATACTCAGTAGTAATCAAAATATGTTTATGGCCATATGAAGATGTGGGGTTATTCTCTCGATGAGATTGAGTCCCCAAGTAGAGAATGACCATGGTGTTGTGATCAGTTGTAGTGGTAAGGAAGGTTTGTGCATCAAATTTCTATGTTGTTGACATGGAACACACTTCCTCACATAATTGCAAGTATTTGTCTCTATTTTTGGCCAATAATAGCTTGTTCTGAGGAGATTTTTAGCTAAGAATACACTATTGGTGGGACCCACACATTCCTTCATGAACCTCCTTCAATGCTAGCATGGATTCTCTTGAAGATAAATAATGAAGTAGCATTCCATCATAGCCTTTGTAGTAAAGTGTGTTTCTAAGGAGGGTATAATAGGTTAGATGGTGAAGGAATAGTTTCTATCAGTTATTGGATAAGTCAGGTGGAAAAACATGATCATGAAAGTAATTATAAAAGTCTTAATACCAAGGTAGTTAAGGTGGGGGATTGGGACCAACAATGGTGCATACTCTTTCTAAATCTAGCATAATATGCACAAGCTACAAAATATTTTCAAATAAAAACTCATACTCTTTAGCACTACCATCAATCTATATCATTGACCTAATTATTGCCATTGCATTGATAGATATATTTTTGGCCCTTGGTACTTGTTCAAATTCCTCTTGGGTTTCTAGAATACTCCCCATGTAGTATTAATGCCACCTGCCACATAATTACAAAAATTAATTAGAGATATTTTCCATAAATAACTCACAAACTATAATTAATTAATTAATTAGAGAAGGTAAATGAAATTCAATTTCATGCATCAAGCTATTTGTAACTACCTACATACATGTAACTAACAAGTAAATAGAAGAGAACAAGCTAACATGTTAACTACCATTTCATGCATCAAAAATTTTGTATCTTGAATCAAAGAATGTCATGTTCAAAGATTTTGAGATTATGTATAGTTCTTGTGTGTATGTGTGTGTCTACATGATGGAATGAGAATATTGTCATAGAGGAAAAGTTGGGAGAAAGTGTTCTAAGTTGGTAGATGAAGTTTTTCAAAGACAAGTAGCCTTGCACATAGTGGTGTTTATCAGAATCTCAGATGGTGTAAAGAACCTATATCAACGGAGAACTCAAAAGAATAACCCCTTGAATTCATAAGGACCTGTAGACTGTTATCAAAATCAAGAGATGGGAGTAAATGCTTGGGTTTTAAGACTTTGATAATAAATAAGATTGAGAATAGTTGGTCAATGAAAGTATTGATTGTTTAGGACTGTTTGAATAAAAACAATGAGAAAGGGAATCCAATACATAGGCTTGAGGAAGTGATAAGTCCTATGGTAACTGTCATACCCATGTTTTATAAGAAAGAGACATTATTTGTATGTTAAGTGATAAATATGCAAGTGATGGTTGAGAAAGTGATGGTAATAGGGAATGGTGATTGCAAAATTATTGATGACAAGCCTTGCTTTAACTATAGACCCCTATTTGCATACATGTTATTTTGTTTAACATAGTCTACCCCAAAGAAGTGCTTGTTCTTGAGAATGAGAGTGTATAAAATTTAGTAAGGGGTGTGTTTATGTTGGGAAGTTGAATAAGATACTCTTCAAACCATATTGAGCCTTGGAACTTCTAGGAAAATGAATAAAGCCTCTAAACCCTATCATAGTCTTATAGGAGTGTACAGTCAAAGTGAAAAAGGAAGGATGTTTAACATCTAAACATGTGTCTTGTTGATTATAATGAGTTTTGTGGATGGACATAAGAGGAACAAAGTTGGTAAGACTTTGCATAGCGCCTATTGAAAATTGGAACCAAATAGACTTGTTCCTATAAAATAATAAAAATAAGGAGTTATATTTTTAATCTAGTGTGTTCATGTCATGTTCATAAATATTAATAAAATTTTATCCTTAGAGAAAAGATTTTATAAGTGAATCAAGGTACAAATTATTAGTTCTCTTGAAATATTGTATTTTGGTTTTATTTGCAGTCGAACACAGTTAACTCAAAATATGTGAGATACTTTACATGAAATCAAAATATTTATTTTAAAGGTTAAGGTTGTTAAGGTTGTGCCCCTGGTGTTATTTTGTAGGTATAGGCTTTTGATTGTATGAACCATCATTATCTCGCTGTCAAGCTTATTATTCAAAATGAAACTCTAGCCTACACTAAAATGTTCATATCTCCATGATTAACCAATGAATCATCTCCAATATTTGATAAAATATGCTATAAGGAGTTTATAAATCATTCCAACTCGTTTTAAGTCCAAATTCATATTTGAGCTCCTTTTATAGCTGACTATGTAAAATCTGCCTATAGGTGATTATGAAGTAGGGTATTAAAGGGAGGAATTAAGTGAGATTTTTAGAATTTGAGGTTGTTATACCAAGACAAAGGTGGGAAAGTGTTTAATATACCTAATTATACTAGTCTTAAGTGTTATTAGATGGAGAGAAATCTTGTGGAACATAATACAAATTGACTATGTTTTGAGTTCTTGTAGGTGTCTGTCGAGAAACCTCAAAAGGATAAGAATTCAATTGCTTCATTTTATTCTTAGTTCCAAATCATGTCTGAAGGATTTTTAATGTTTCATGATCATTTCACCACATTTTTGGAAGGTATTTCAAACCATTTTATGTTTGTATTGAGCCAAATCAATCGAGATGACAGAATTAGGGTTATAAGATTTAAAGAATAAAGACATCATATCATAAAACTTATCTAGGCCAAGGATTTGTAACTGTGTAAAGTTATCTAAAAATGTATTTGATAAGTATTTAATTTGGTTTCATGATAAAAATTATCTTATTAGAGAAGATACAAGCTATTAGGCTTGTGTTTCATTAATGATTAAACCTAGTCTTGTAATCCTATCATTAAGAAAAGTCTAAAGGGAGTTGTAAACAATGTTATAGGTATAAGGACTACTAAGAAGAGTATTATAACCTTTTATTTTCATGGAATAAATTATATTGATGGAATCAAAAGACCTAAATAAGAATGTGTAAAGTCCGTGTTCTGAAAACTATCATGTGACTGTCATAAGATGCTTAAAAGGAAAAATTGTTTCTTAATGGAAGGTGTACAAATAATGAAATAATTTTAAATACAAATATTGAATAGAGAAATGAAAATAAAAATTTATTTGATGAAATTACATGTGAAAAGAAGACTTATTAGGGTCAGAATAATCTTATTGGTATTGTAAGACCAATCTAAAGAGAATAGATTTTTTGGCAAAGGTTTAGAGAGTAAACAGACCAAGAGGAGTGGTTTCATATTTATAGCATAAAGGTATAATATAATTAAAAATATATATTTGAATCGATACCCATGTGGATAATGTATTCAACTAAATAATCTTGGATATGCAATTGATAATGGAGTGGGATTGTTATCACATAGTCACAGGTTTAAGGTCTGTGGAGCCTATTTTAATGGTTCAGACATTGTCCATGTTGTTTTCCAAATTATCAACAAGATTAATAAAGTTCAAAAATAATTGTATTCACCTTCTCCCATCAAAATTTATGCACAAAATCCTTCCATTCAATTTGTTACCATGTTCTAGGTTCAAAATGAACACCCAGTCTTACATGCAGGGTTCTGCTACCTAGTTTTAGGTTCAAAATGAACTTCTCCTCAATCTTATCAAGCCAATAAATACACCTACCAACATATCTATAGCATATTTTCCTATGATCTATGTTCATAGTGGTAATGTGTAGGTCTGCAAGTGTTTCTCTGATGTCTTGTTTTGGTGTCAATGTTTCTAAACCCTGTAGATTATTCAAAAAGGATTATCACAACTCCATTAATCTCAAGAAACAAGAAAAACTCATGAGGATGCTCCCAATATATTATTCACTAGATTATTATTTCTCAATACTTGGTTTCTCTAACTAATTATAGGATTATAGTTGTCTAGGGAGCAAGTTGAGATCTTAAACCTTTACCAAGGATTTCCAAACATATTAAATGACTTGTTAATTTTTATTTTATTTTGTATTGCAAAGGATTTGAAACCTCAAATTTTATAGGAAGCTTGAAATTACAATTCCATAGGTGAATCACATGGTTCTTTGGAGTTTTGGCATGTTTGGAGATCGAGATAAGGGAAACTCAGGGTTACAGGGTTGAAGACCTAATGTAAAACCTAATTGGGGAATGTTTGAACTAGAAAGCACATTATCATGGGTTGTCAGGTTTTGAGATTGAGCACAAAGTTCAAGAAGGATAAAGAGTGCTAGCATATGAACTTAATTTTCCAAAGTGAGTTGTAGAGTGTCCTAGGCAAGGAGGTTTATCCAAAAAAGGCTACAACCCTTGTGTAATATTTGTGAACTTAGGGTATAAAATGGAATGATGAGTTAGGATAGTTCACCTGAAAGGATCTAAGATAAGTTAAATAGGGTATTTTATCATCTTGAGTAGCTATCCTAGTGGAACAATCCATAATAAAAGAGAATTTTCATGGTGAAAGATTGGATATAGTAACCTTCCAAATCCCTTCAAAATAAAGAACACAATGCCAAAAGTCTATCAAAAAAGTTTTCAATGAAGAGTAGTGTGTGTTAAGAGGAAAGGTGATTCGCCTCTATATAATCAGTGAGTGGTTTATTTATTTATTTTTAATATTTTCCCCTTTTTTATTAAATATTTTTAGGATACAATTCAAATTTTTTAATATCCATATCCGATAAATATTTCCATAGTACATTTATGCAATATGTTACAACATGTGGGCAGTCTAAGAGAACTATTCACCTTAAAAAAAGGTATTTATTTTTTTTGACATGCATTTATTATTGTTACATGCATCTATTATTGTTATTTTATCATTGAAACCTACAAAGGGATGAAATTAGGATGTATTATCTTTATTATGTCCACTCCTATCTCACTTTGCTTCCCTATTAAGCTCATCATCCCATACTTGTCATTTTGGATTATTACAAGGTGGGGTTAGAAAAAGTGTGGTCTCCTACAACATGCTCTGATATCTACATCTATTCATATTTTCTATGAAGTCTCTCAATCTACGAGTGTAATTTACATGCCCATCTTGCAATTTTTATAATGGATGAGGCATTGGGTGTTGTGTATTTGATATCACCTTGTTCTACACCTTGTTATAAACCTATGCCATACAATTTTTTAAGAATGTCATAATTTATACACTTTTATCCACTATACAACGTCTATCAAATATCTATCATGCTCCACATATCAGGGCATCAACATCATCAACTCTAGCAGTATATAAGATCTATTCATAAAGTGAAATTCATGTAGTTAGAAATGTTGAAAAATATGAAAAACATATGATTGCAACTACTTAATATATTTACAATATAAACCCCCCTCAATTGGTCTTCAATGTCATCTATCAGATTTACTAAAACACCTTCTATTACATGACCTAATCCTTGCATATCCATATCTGATTCACCATGTATTTCGGTGTGCAAATCTCTGACATCTATGCCTTCTCCATCATTTTCAATTTAAACTCTATTGTCCTTGACCTGGGCACTAAAAATGTATTACACAAACTACAGTCACCTTGAAGTTGTTAATGCATACAATATGGGGGGAAACACCACTTACATGGTAATCAACATTGATGTTATTGATGCTCTCATTAAAACCATGCATTGTGGATACATCCTCTATAATTACTTGAGTTATCATCTTTCTCATCAGGTCCACCTTGAGCAAATGCTTTCAAGTATATCCTTGGATTGAAAATAATCAATTATACATCAACATAGAAGGCATTACATTGAAGATGCGATAATGCATAGTCTCATCTTTCATACTTTGCACCCATTTCGTACGAGGGTTTCTATTATCGAAGGTAACATGAAAATTTGGGATGTTCAAATCCTATACCCATGAAATATTTCCATGTCTTTATACTTTGAATTTCATATGAAAGCTGGTGTTTTTGTATAGCTATAGCCACCAATAATGTATGTATATTGATGTTGTTAGTTGGTGAACCAACTAATCCACCCTGTGATGTGAAAAAGTCCTTAATGTGCTTAGGAAATGACATTTAAAATGGGAATGGTAAGATTTTATAGATGCATTGGTGTCTTTCTCTGCATACAAAAGTGTCTGACAACATCACGACCATATTCCAACCCTATATACCCAGTGTTGTTCCCAGTATTCAATAAAATCAAGCTAAGAGGAGTGATATCTTTCTAAAAACTTTTTGGACTCCCTTATATCCATGTCCTCATCAACACAACTATGCATTATGAACCCCAAGTCCTAAAACATCACATGTCTGACATCATCATCTTTCACCTTTGCTATCAAATTCTTCAACCACATGCGATGTACATGCCAAATGCATAAGTAAACCTCACATTAAAATGTCTCCATGAATAACATAATAGTTTTGCATAAGTTAATGGAATAAGGTGGGGATGGTGTCTATGAACATATAAATATGAAGTCCATGATGTGTGTAGGAATAATGATGATGCATCTAATAGCTTTTATATCCACACCAACATCATCGACTATAAAGGCACTTATTATCCATTTAATGTCTTTCAAATTCACTCTTTTAAGAATAATTTGCATCCATTGTCTTATATCAATAGTACATGACCAAGACATAATGACCCATGTAATGGGCACACCTTCATGTTTTGAATTAAATGCCAATAATGTGTATAATTGAAACTGTACAAGAAAAAAATAAAAACATTAGAACAACTACTATTATTATAAACATCAAAACAAATAATATTATCAACTACTCTTACAAAAATTGGCAAAATACATTCATTAGATTCATCCTAAATGTTGCATGCATCACCAACAAGCTATGCTTCCCAAATCTCAAAAACCATTCTAGCTATTTTGGGAGTTGGATGCCAAGATGAAGGGGATTTTCCCATCCCCATAAAACTCTCCCCCATTTTATCCCTGATATAAAAACCAATTTTCAAGATTCACCAGTGCCCACTCCCAAACACTTGTTACATCGTCAACATTGTACATGTATTTTGCCTCCTTGATCAATTGTTCTTTGTCATATATGTCATCTTTGCTCAATAAATCATCTTGCTCTATTTCACCACTAAACAATACAAGTTTTTCATGCACCATCTCCTAGTGTTTAAGGTGGATATCATCAAAAAACATTCCCACCAATAGTAACCTATGAACATGTTCATTAAGTTGGGGGCTGATGTGAGGAGCAAAAAAAACATTTCTTGCCCTTGAACTATTCATATTGTTGGCCATGGTAATAGTTATGCTCATTATCCATGTGTTCTACTTGATTGTATGTGATTATTACATGATCTGGTCTATAGACCATGTGTCATGTGCTAAAATGACAATGATAACCACACCTTATATGCCTTTGACCCAGCCAGCTACCCTTTCTAGACTTGGGCATTAAAAACTTTTATTTTGGCATGGCATCAATTTCCCAAAAGTCATTAGGGTCATATGAACACCAATACCTACGTGATTATGGTGAATAAATAAAAAATCATGAAAGATGAAAAAAATGTAAATGAATGAAACATAATAGCATCTAAACAGACACCAGTTTGAAATCTATAGTATGAGGTGACTCACATGATATATTCAAAGGTTGTGGTGATATTGATATCCCTTCTAGTAAAATATGAATTTCTCTTGTGATGTGAAACATGAAAATTTATAGGGAACAATTCCCTTCTCAATTCTCCTTTGATGAAGTCGTCAACCCTTTCCTGCTCAACCTAGGCAACCCACAAGTCTTCCTTATTGATGTTAGGAAAATTGGCCCACTTAATACAACTACAATCAAATAGACCCTCACCTGGCTTCTGCAATTCAAGGAACATTATTTATTCCCACCTTTTTTCCATCTATTGTAGCCTACAAGGAGAACATTTCATTGAATTATTTAGAAATGGAATTTTCATATTTTAAGTGAATGCAAGTTTCCATGTATTGCAAAGGACTTTTTTTAATTGAATGTTATCTATCATATACTACAATGTACAAAGGACAATGATTGAATAATACATAAAATATAAGCACAATTTGGTCCAAACAACATTAAAACATGTACATGTCATCAAAATGGGTAGTTAGACTCATATGCATCAATAAAGAAGAGAATGTCCTTCATAAAACATATCAAAAGAAATGCATCAAAACATAAAAATAGAAAAAATAGTGCATGCACAAGGTAGTTACATTTATAAATGATCTTAAGTGGCATGCACTAACTGTGTGCATGTGGGCTAAGTACAAGAATTTGATTTTTTATGAATCCCATAGCTTCAAGAAATGGTTAAAAAATAAATAAATTGTTAGGAAGCCCATAAAATAAAGACAGGGTTTTAAAAATAGGGAATTTGCTACGAAGCCCATAGAATCAAGAGAGCGTAAAAAAAGTGAAATTGTTAATAATCCCACATGATATTCTCATTTTTCATCAAATAATCATTCGATGTACTGAATTGAGGGAATATACATACTAGTATTTATGGACAGTGCATGAAATGAAATGCTAGTAGGCGACACAAGAAAAAATTGTATGACATGTGTGCATTACAAATTCTATGAGCCCATATGGGATGTAATTTATCCCATTCAATTGTAATGGTAGGTTTCCTTATCACTAATAGTAAGGTCAGGGTATAACCCATATTGAGTTATTAGAGATTTAGTGTAGCAAAATAGGCTGCCAATTTTATTTAAATTATTTCCTCGTAGACCACCACTACCAAAATTACCACGTACCAGACCACAATTTTTGGCCCTTAAATTTAGGGAGGCCCATGAGATAACATAACACAATGTTGAAACTAAATGAAATATTCTTCTTCATTAAATGTACAAAATTATACAAAAAGCTATCATGATCAAAAAGTCTCTTCATTACATGTACAAAATTATACCACTTACCAATGTCAATTCTTTACAACTAATCTGAGTAGTGCCCATCATGATCGTGGTCATTTCTATCATCCTCATATTCCTCTGATGGTGTTGTAAAATGACTTCTTCTCCACATTACTTCTTGGTATGTAAGGTCATCCAACACATGTTCGAGATCTAATTCAAGATTTGAATCCAGAAAATTCCATAATTGTACACAATTATCATGAAGACCATCCCACATTGAAAGTTGAAATCTAATCACAAGATGATGTGTATGAAAGAATCTCTTTAAAAAGAATGTCACATAACTAGTTCTATCAAAGTATATGTCAAACCAACTTTTCATCATGAGATTCAAAGATATTTCATGCTGCAAAATAATTAATTCTGATAAGAGGTTAGACTTAAAAAATATATCCAACATTTCCATTTGTTGACATGGCTAATTAATTTTTAACAGCTCCAAATTAAAAGAATTATTAGTATTCTACCAAATCCTAGCAATGTGATTTGCATGAGTAACCCAAGAAGGTGGTGGTTGACTAAAAATTTCATTCAAATTGACTTCAACTTGATCTAAGTCTCTTTTTTTACATCTTTGAGTCAGATTATGGAATTCCATAAGTGATTGGAATGCCAACTATAGAGGGGTTACAAAAACAACGACATACTACAAACAAACACACAAACCACAGAAAACAAATTATATACAAGATTCACAAAAATTCAAGTTATGAGGAAGACCTAAGTTATGGGATGATGACATAAGGCCCAAAAAAAGGAAAATCTACTAAAATTATCTAAATGTATGTGCATAGACCATATGTGATAAAACATGAAACATACCTAATGTAAAAGGGTCTTGTCCTAGAATTAGGTGTCTACAATAACACACAAATATAAAAGGAGAGATGGGTCATCAATTGTACATCATATCATTTATAAACTATATAAACTAACTAATATAATTCATATGATCATAAATGTTGATTTTGTTTTATCATTGTTTTTATGTGTTAAATATATGAATATATAATATTGTATATTATCAACCATAATGTAGGTTAAAATGAATTCATTCAAAATTACATTTCAAATAAAACATTATAATAGAAAAAGGGGATATTTAACATAAAACACAAGAGTTAAGTTTTTAATATCTTTCTTCTAACAACTTATGATTGTTAAGTAGAATAATGGATATGTTTGTTGCTCTAAAATTGAGATTAGGGAAAAGAGTCTCAATCTGAACAATAAAATAAAGAGTTATGTTGACGAATCTTAAGGAGGCCAACTCTATGTTGGATTATATCTCTAATGAATAGAGCTACACATCTTTGACCTTCATAATGAATAAGATCTCATATAGAGTAATGATTTCCTCTAAAGAGGTAATAAACCCTTCCATGTATAAATTTGAACATATATACATAATGTTCCTTTGACTTTGGTTATTCATTAAAAATTTTAAAAATACATTGATGTGTGGAATAAAGTGATTTGACTTCATGAAATGCTTATGAGAGCATACTAGTGATTGCCCCAAAACAAATCTCAATCCAAAAAAAAGAATGGTGTATTTGGGATTTTTAATAAGTCCATCTTGTATTTTAAGATAATGAAAAAATTAGTGATCCATTTTTTATAATAGTTTTAATGGTTTTTTCTAAGTTAATTTATATAAGATTTTTATATATCATCTCGCATGCATTTATGAAAACCAACATGTATCGTGCCTTGATGGAAAATGTATTAGGAGGCACATGATTGATATCAACACCATAACCCTCATGGGTATTCATGTTACACATCTATCCCTATCATATATTTTGTATAAAATAAAATAAAATAAAATATCAAATTTTACCTCATCCCATTTATTTGAAATGTTTCCTCAAATTTTTATAACAATTGTAATATATGGTTATCATCAATAATTACAATATAACCCCTAATCCAAAAATTTGATGTCCATGAAAAGTTAACAACGCATCAAAACTTGTTTCCATGGCAAAATAGGTCTATAAGAATTTAACAATTTATGAAACCTAGGTTGTATAGCAAAGTGGGTCCATGAAAATTTAAGTGTATCAAAGATAAGTTTTGTATCAAAGCGGGTCCATAAAAATTTAAGAGTGTATTAAAGCCAAAATATGTACTAAAACAGGTCCATTAAATTTTAACCACCATCCTAAAGGGAACTAGGTTAGAATCTCCATTCTAATCACCATTGATAAATAGACTGGGACCTCCATTCTGAAAAAGAACCACACTTGATCACAATACAATCAACTTTCCTCTTATTGTATGTACACATCTTTAATCAATGTTTATTATACACAGCTATCCCTATTATATATTTTGTATAAAATTAAACAAAATCTCAAATTTTATCCCATCCCATTTATTTTAAATCTCTCCTCAAATTTGTATAACAATTATAATATATAGTTATCATCAATAACTACAATATAATGGCATCATAATATAACCCCTAATCCAAAAATTTGATAGGGTATTTCACTGATTTTAAATTTTTAACTATTGTATTTAGTAGCTTAGTTAAAATCCATAAAATATGCATGATGGTATGTTGTAGGCTTACCATCATCCATAATAAAATATATGATTGACAAAAATTTCATAGTTTTTACCATGTTTGCAGAAACCATACATTTAAATAGAAATTTAAGGAATTTTCTTGAATTTACAATAACAGTATATTTAAAATAATCTTCATAGTGTTTGTCATGTTTTATAGAGATGGTACATATTTAACATAATCTTTTGAAGTTTACTACCTAGAAATGAAGCATTTTACTAAATCTTTTGAAGTGGTTTACCCTGTATTTACAGAGATTGTATATTGAATGACATATTTACAAATTGCACCCAATATATGTGGGTGGATTTCACACCATGATGGAACTAAGATAATGTGGGAAGATCAATAAAATGCTATCAAAATATATAAATCTGAGTCCCAATTGAGTGTGTAGAGTATGTGGAGATTTGAAGATATGTATTATAAATACCAGAATCAACCAATGAAATATATTATAAATAATATTTCGTAGGATTGAATGAGGAAAGGAATGAGAAAGAGGCCCAAATAAAAGGCAAAGATTTTTGAGGTACAATGGACACTCACCTCTATTGGAATATGAATGAGCCCTACAATCACCCGATCACCAGCGCTATCACCACTTCTCAACTCATGAATGTAGAGAAAAGTAGTGATTTAACTGTGGGCATACGTTGTTCTTCTATTGGGTGATAGTGCTTCAAAAATGGAATGCAGAGTGGTAGTTAATTAATTTTTGAAGACCCACTGGATATGTGGTTGCATTAAATGGCACTTTTTCACTTTCAGTAAAATATTTATATTAGTCATCAACAGGTCACCTTCATCGCTAAAATGTGTAACAAGATTAAAAATGAAATAGAAAAATACATCTCAATAGTAATAATCATACCATAAACAAATAAATAATATAAAAAAACATGAGAGGGAAGATTCGTGATGATTAATGAAAATATCATTAGGTAAACTTTTTATTTCTATTACATCTCATGATGGGGCACTTTTATAAAAACCAATTCCAAGATTTTCAAGATCATTAAGGGGTTGTGGAGGAGTGGAATAGGATCTGGCAACCATTGAACTGATCTTAAATGGAAGAAAGGAAACAAATAGATGTGGAATTTGGCTTGGCTAGATCATAGTGTCCAAAATTTGATAGATGTTCACCTATCAAATCAAGGTCCAAGAATAAGAAAGAGGCACAAATAAAAAGTAGAGTTTTTTGAGGTATAATCGGTACTCACCTCTAGAGATGACCAACATGAGCCCTATGATCACCCGATCACTAGTGCTATCACCACATCTCAACTCATGAATGCAGATAAAAGTAGTGCTTCAACTATGGGCATATGCTTACTCTATTATTGGGTGCTAGTGCTTCAAATTTGGAATGCCTTGATTGGAAATGTGACTATCAAAATGGGAATGTAATTTGGGGGAAAATTGAATTATTCCTGCTAGTCAATCCTACTTAGTTAAGTGAAACCACGAAATATAACCGCATAGGTTATCGTGATAATCAAGTAGCTAACCATGGTTTCATGTGGTTTAATTCACCACATGGTTTACTGTGGTTCAAGTCACTAACTTTTACTGATAATGACCATCATGCTTTGATAATTGGTGCATGTTGGTTAAGCTCATCACATTTGAATATGCTAATCTTATAGAAGGTTTCCAAGAAGTTTGAAGATGCAAATTCATATGATTGGCATGAATTTATAATTTAGAAAAATGAGAGATTCAATGCTACTTTGAAATCATTATATGATATTAAATCAAAAAAATAAGATGCTTTATTTGAGATACAATCATTTGTTTTTGCACTTCCTTGTGATTTATTTGATAATAAATGTGATGCAAGTAGCTTGGGGCATAAGAGAAAAGTGCAATAAAGTGTCGAATGAATTTTTTTTTATTGAGGAGATAAAGAGATTCTGTGAATTCAAATTAAAGACAGATGCACATGATAAGAATCTAATTATGATGATTGATGGTGATGTGTCACCTTATCCAATGAAGGACTCACCAAATAAGAAATCCACTTGATTGTAGGATCAACGTACTAGTTATTTTATCTATTATCTTCATATTTGTAACATTTTTAATATTTAAATGTGACTCTTCAAATGATTTAGAAGCTAGTCATTGGTATTTTTTTTATTCTATGGGTTATAAATAGGAATTCAATTGATTGTACAATCACTTTTGACACTCATCATTATTTTGGCGAGAATTTTGGAGATAAAACTTTATATTCAAATTTATAGAGAAATACAAGAAGAATTTTTGAACTATGTTATCTCTTGTTCATGTCGTTATTTTTCTCTTTATTTTATAATTGATGTTTTTTATTAATATTTAAAGTTAATGTGTTAAATGTTGATTTTTAATCTTTATTCTTATATTTATTCTTTACATGTTGAATGGATTCTAGATTTTTCAATGATTCATGTGATCCCCTCTTTTTCATTTCTTTTGGATATTATATGTGACATCCCATGATTATTTTTATTTATGTTTATAAATATTCATTTATTTCAAGTTTTGATATGTAATAAAGAAACCTCTACTTAGAATAGATGAGAGACTTTGTCCCACTCATTGTTATATAATCCCATACTTTATCTTGTAATAGTTTTTTGGTAATAATTTTTTGCACATATTGTATGGCACATTTTAGACCATTTATGTTACCCCAAAAAATTAAACATTTTCTTTAGTCAATGATCATTATTGTAAATTTTCTTGTACTCCAACCAAATCTTAATTATTTAGAAGCAATTAAAGAATATATTACAAATGACCTTAGGAGATTCATGTGGGGTGGAAAATAAATTGATGTTATTTTTCACTCATTTTCAAGTTGTTGTTACTATTTAAATAAAGAAGAAGAATGAGCTAATATTGTGATGCATTCATTGTTAGAGGGTCCAATAAATGACATGTTGGATGGTGGAGACTAATCTTATTATAATGTCCGATTCTTGATAGCGGGTGTGGGGGGTAAATGCTGTCCCACTATGGTCACCATGGGGGTCCAAGGGGGTGGTAACATACTTGGAATCCCCCCCTAATGGGGGTTTGGGGTAAGTACCCTTGAAGTAAAATTTAGTTAAAAATTCATTGTAAAATATTATAATTTTGTAGTAAATCTAGACCATTCACTATTAGGTTGCAAATCTAACGATATAAATTATGTTTATATATTTTTGCCCTATATGTAACCCTCATTTTAATATGAGGGCATTGTAATTATGGAAGCATGTTGTATGTGAGTGAAGAAGAGATTACATGGATATTTTGTAGGTTTTATCCCTTTATTTTGTTGGACTGCATAAAAAGAAGAACTGATTATTTCTGTATGGACATAGCCCATATTGGGTGAACCACATTAAATTTGTGACTATGGTGTATTATATTTTTTTCATTTTAGTTCTATATTTATTTCATTTTAGTTCTATATTTATTTCATTAATATTACTTTATGTTATGTATTCCTAACAATTGGTATCAGATTTGAAGGTTTATTTGACAGATAAACTCATAGGAAAAGAGGGTTCTTGGTTCGAGTGGAAACAATGGTAGAAGAAGGTAAGTTTAAGGTCAAAAAATTTAGTGGCCAAAAATACTAGTTATGGAAGATACAAATTGAGGACTATCTATATTAGAAGGATATTTTCCTACCATTGGGTAGAATAGTAAAGAAGCCAACAACTATGAAAGATGAAGATTGGGAGGTTATTGACAAAAAGGCACTAGGAATAATATGGTTGTGTCTGGTAGCATTGGTGGCCTTTAATATTTCAAAAAAAAAAAATGTGGATGTGATAAAGGCATTGGATAGAGTGTATGAAAAACCCTCAACCTCCAACAAGTTATTTCTTATGAAGCATTTATTTAATCTAGAAATGTCAGAAGGTGGATTTATTGCTGATCATTTAAACAAATTTAACATGGTCACAAATCATTTAAGTTATGTAGGAGTAAATTTTTATGATGAGGTTAGGGCTCTTTTGATTTGTGCTCATTGCCAAAAATTTGGAATGGATTGGTCATGGCTGCGAGTGATTTTGTCTCTAGTTCAAACACTTTAAAGTTTGATGATGTTATTGGTGTTATTCTTGGCAAGGAAATGTGATAGAAAATCATAGGTGAGATATCAGGTAATGCTTTGAATATGGATAAAAATATAAGAAAAAGGATAGAGGAAAGGACCCAAGAAATTATAGGAAGTCTAAGAATGGTATATCCAAATCTAGAAGAATGTTGGTGTGCTGGATTTATGAGAAGAAAGGACACCTGAATAAAGATTGTTAGTTTCTAAAAGGAAAACAAGGAGATTGACAACAAGATAAAAATTAGGAAGAAAATGTAGTAGATGATGTGTTATAAGATACTTTAATCTTTTTTTTAGATAGTATTAATGATTCTTGGGTGTTAGATTTAGGGCCTTCATTTCATGCTACACCCTATAAGAAATATTTTCAAGACTATGTTCAAGGTGATTTTGGACAGGTTTATTTGGGTGATGGTGAACCCTATAAAATTGTAGGAAAGGGTAAGATACATATAAAATTATAGAATAGAAACAAATGGTTTATGAAATAGGTGATGTTCTTAATTTGAGAAGAAATCTTATTTCAGCAGGTCAGTTGGAAAGTGAGGGTTGCACAATTACATTTGCATAAAATTTGTGGAAGGTCACTGAAGGATCACTAGTAATAGAAAAAAGAGATAAGGTAGGTACATTATATTTATCTAATGGTAATGTTGACTCTTATATTGCTTTAGATTCTATAGAAGTAGATACAAAATTATGGCACATGTTTCTATGCTAGATTGCTATTCACATTCAAGAGAGAAATAAGAAACTAAGAGATGGTCAAGGCTTGTGTGTACCTGGATGTAGTCATGCCCACCGAAATCAGACGTTGGAAGGTACTCCTCTTTGGCTGTGGAAGAATGACACCTGTGAAGAAAAAGAAACTAAAACATGAAAAACGTTAGATGAGGAGATGGTAGGCTGTCAAGCAAAAGCTTGATCCCTAAAGTACGAAGACTTCCTTGAGGGATATCAACCCACTGATTAAAAAAAAAATATTTGACAGAAATAGAAATAGTGAAAGACAGAATGAAAGAAATAAAAGACAAAAAGCAAAATGCATACCTGATATGCAACAAATTGGTCTACATAGTCGCTGGTGCCGGTCTCTGTGCCAGCGTCAGTCAGTGAAGGGCACCAACATCGGTTAAAGTGCCAACGTCGGTAGGGGTAATGACCGGCGTCAGTCAAGGCAACAGTTTTTAGACAGGGTCTGGTCGGGTTTGGTCGGGTCTGGATAGGTTTCAGGGTTGTAGAATGGTCTGAAGTTTTGTCTGAGGGTTAGGGAGCTGATTTGGGAGTCAAAGGGATTATTTGGGGGTTTGTGCAGAAATCTAGGTAGAGTTACAGACTGTATAATCTAGAAAGGGTGGATAGAGGTGATACGAGAGGAAGTCAAATCGAGTCTGTAGTCTGAATCTAAATCAGGGTGGGGATATCAATTAAAAATAATAACCAGAGAACAAAATAAAAAGCACAGAACAAATGCTTACCTATTACATGCTGAAGATAGAGTAGGAGACATAATTGATGTTGTTTGTGTGTTGCAAAAGTTTGATGTAGCAAACCTCCAGTAAGATGACTGAAGTAGAATAACTGTACCAGAGAGAGAATATGAGAGGTTTGATTACAGATTGATTGAATGCAAAAGTTGGATGATCGTTTGAATGAAAAGTTTGTTGATTGTCTGAATGAAAAAGTTTGCTGATTGCTTGAATGAAAAGTTTGTTGATTGTTCGAATGAAAAAGTTTGCTGATTGTCTGAATGAAAAGTTTACTGATTGCCCCGAAGGTTGAATGAAAGAATGTTTTTGAAAGAAGGTCTGATAACGGATCGAGAAATGAATTGAGAACTGAATAACGAATAACAGATAATGGATAACGGATAACGGATCCTGCATTTGGGTTGAGAACGCAGTGTTAAGGATAACTGATGCCAGTAGGACCACCGACATCAGTTGAGTAGTGACCGACGTCAGCAGATTCAGAATGGGGACAAAGGCTAATTTTAGCTTTTTGCTCATTTTTACATGCTATCGGGGTCAAGGCTTGTGAGAAAATGGTCGACAGGGATTAAATAGGCATGGGAGAATAAAATGGGGGTTAAGGGGAGGATGACAAGGGTTAGACACAATTTTGGTGTCTAAATTTGCCCTTTTTTGTCTTGTTGGTTGTTCTGGATGAACTGCAAGACAAAAATAGGAGTTGGTTGCCCCAGGTGTGGGATAAGGTCGATTTCGTCTTGTTGGTTGTTTGAATGAACTGCAAGACAAAAATAGGAGGTGGATTGCCCCGATTATGGATGAGGTATTCTCCCTCAAAGCAGGAGTCGAGGGAAGGGAACTGGGAATTGGGTGCTGATTTGACAAAGAGTGGATGAAAAAGGGGTGAGGGTGAATGCTACAAAAGTCGTGATTGCACGTATACCACTTCACGAGATGGTCGGGTCAATTGTCGCAAGTCGAGGGTCGAGAAGTGCCAAAATTGAAATAACTGAGCCCCAACATTTAGTCATCTATTGATCAGGTTATTCAATCTAAGCCGAAGCTCCAAATGGTCATCATGTTCCAGGTATCTCGGGCTCAGGAAGTGTTCCTAAAAACATGAAAAAGTCATAAGTAGTGCGGATCAACTAGCTTGCAATCCTATACTTATGAGGGTCCAAAATATAGTCTACACACAATTTTGCTAACCAGTCATGAGGTAGCATACAGGCAAAAAAACCAAGGCAACATTGTCTTGGAAGTGGTCAAAGTCAGAGGAGATAGGCATGATCTCCAATGGTCATTGGTCGAGGTGGATGGATGGATGAAAGGATGTGGCCGAGCTAACCTCAGAAGATGTTATATGATCTGAGTGCTGCCTACATAACCCTTGTGTAAAGGGCCTCAGGCCAATGTAGTTCTCCCTAAAAGGGAGGAATGGTCAAAAGGATCGATGGTCTTGGTCGAGGTCAAGGTCATGGTCAAAAAGAGGAAAGAAGGTTTGTCCATCAAAGAGACAAACAAACGAGGGTGGTCGAGCTAACCCCAGAAGATGTCATGTCATCTGAGTGCTGCCTACATAGCCCCAATCTTAGGGCCTCAGACCAATGTAGTTCAGACTAGTTGAGAAGATTGGTTGATGATTGGTTTGGTCATGTGTCAAAATGATGAGGAGAAAGAGATGTTACAGCCTTTTCCAAATGGTGTATTCTGCAACATTGGTTGAGGGGTCTTTCATTCCTAGCAATTGTCCATAGTCATGATGGACGTATGCTAAAAATGAATTGAGGTCTATTTATGCTTCAGCAAGTATTGGTTTATGCTTAACATAAATTATGTCTGGTCGATAGTTTCCATGTGTATGGGTGTCCATAGAAACTACGTGAAAAGGACTAGGATGATGCCTGATGTCATGATGTTTGCTGGTCTGAAAATGTTTTGGGCTGGTTTGGTTTGGATAAATGTCAAATGAGTAGATGTGACCAAAGTGTAGAGAAAAAATGAAAGGCAAATTGCTCTTTCATTGACAAGGACCAGAATGACAGCATAGATAGGGGTTATTAGAACCAAGAGCCCCATTCATGCATGATGTCGTTGACCATAGGTTGTGTTAGAGAGGTAATCGAATCACTTTGACATTAAAGTGAGCTCGAAGTCCCTTGAGCAAGTGATAGGAGGAGGATAGGGTAACCCAATTTAGAGCAGAGATAACTTTGCCCCTTTTTATAGGAGACCCTGAGACAACTATAAGCCAAGTCCATGATTTTTAATTTTTTTTTTGGTGTAGACTGATCAATGCGGGAAGTCTGCATAGAGATGTCATTTGCTTGGTGGTCATTTGTGAAGCTGATCAATGCAGGAAGCTTCTAAGAAATATTGTTGTTTGTAGCAAGAGTTAGTCATAGCCATCCTTTGAGGGAGTGGTCTATATTTTGCTTTATATATAAGGGCTTTGAATAGTTGTCCTTTGAGGGAGCCGTCTATTAGCTACAACAATGATAGTACAGCTGTCTTTCGAGGGAGTAGTCTACCTTTTGATTTTAATTTGGTGACCTTAGATATTTTGACATCTTGATTTGTTTTGATAGAAATGTGAGTCATGGACAAGATTATAGAAGGTCAAGGGCTCCCTTTTATTAGGACAAAGCATCCATACTGTATAAAAGGGGTATATAGGATTTGTTAAGGGGAGTAGGGTTGAAAGAAATGAGAACTAAGAGGACGAGGATTGCTCAAGGGATGAGCTCAAGGTAAATGTCAAGTGGACGAGTATTCGACTAACAGTAGAATGGTCGCAGATGCAACGCATTAAGAGGCTCAGGTTCTGGCCGTCCATCGAGAGAAGACAAACGATACGTCCCTGATCCATACTTGTGCGTGATAATGAAAGGTCCAAGCCAATTAGGGGAAAACTTGCCTCGTTTACTTCGCTCCATATTGGTCACGTGCTGATTCTCTTTGAGGACGAGGTCTCTGATATTGAAATCTCGTTCTCGTAGATTTTTGTCATAGGCTCACTTGATGCGATGTTGATAGACATGGAGATGATTAAGGGTAGCAAGACGGTGCTCGTCAAGTAACTCAAGTTGAGCTAAGTGATCTTGATGAAAGTCATCATTAGAAAGAATGTCATGTAGAGAGATGCAGAGAGATGAGATCTGTACTTCGAGAGGTAGGACAGCCTCTATTTCGTACACTAGAGAGAAAGGGGTAGCACCCATAGAGGTTTGAATGCTAGTGCGGTAGGCCCACAAAGCGAAGGGAAT
Organism: Torreya grandis; assembly: GCA_037957365.1. Lineage (NCBI taxonomy): Eukaryota > Viridiplantae > Streptophyta > Pinopsida > Cupressales > Taxaceae > Torreya > Torreya grandis. Next base: position 391,120 of record JARHVA010001659.1, on the reverse strand, counting down.
GTGAATATGCCAATCCCTTCCAGTGTCGCTGACCACCTTCATGAGAATTTTAGTGAGAATTTTGTTAGAAGCCTCGGCCTACCCATTTGCTTGTGGGTAGTAAGGCGAAGAGAAACTGAGTTTGATGCCAAATGAGTCACAGAGTTTTTGGATAGTCTTATTTTTGAAGGACTTGCCATTATTGGTGATGATTTTGTGAGGGACACCGAAACGACAGATGATGTGGGTGCTGATGAAGTTGACAATCTTGTCAGCTTTTGTGGAGATGAGAGGAATGGCTTCCACCCACTTGGTGAAATACTCAATGGCGGTGATGATGGATTGATGACGAAGAGACGAATGAGGGTTAATCTCACCGATGAGATCTAAGCCCCACTGAGAAAAAGGCCAGAAATCTTGAGCGACTTGTAAGGCGTGACTAGAAAGATGAAACAAGTTAGAGTGCTGCTGACACTTGATGCAATGCCGAACATAGTCGCTACAGTCTTGATGAAGGGTGGGCCAGTAATAGCCCAGACGAAGGATGCGCTTGGCAACCGAGTTCCCACTGAAGTGTCTACCACAAATTTTGTCATGGACTTGTTTAATGGCTTGAGATGCTTCAGTGGAGGTGAGACAGCGAAGAAGGAGGCCATCAAAGCCTCACTTATAGAGAAGACCCCCTAGCATGGTATAGCGAGTGGTACACTTGATAAAAGCTCACCGCGCATTGTTAGAGAGGTTGGGAGGAATGATAGAAAAAGATAAGAAGTCCACAAGTTGCTTATACCAATCATCTTATGGATTAGAGTCTATAGTGTTGACATGATTAATGTTAAGAGAGATATAGGAAGGCAATGGCACACGATGCACCGTGACAAAAAATATAGATACAGATGAGGAAGATGGGATATGCGAAGCGAGAGAAGCCATGGTGTCAGCAAACTTATTCGTGGATCAAGGAATAGTCTGCAAGAGGTAATGGTCGAAAGAGGCTAGAAAAATGCTAGCACAGTTTTTGTACTTTTGCAAAATTTCATTTTTACAGAGGTATGAACCGTTGACCTGATTGACGACAAGCTGCGAGTCACCGAAGATGTTGATGGTCTTGATGCTGAGAGAGAGGGCGGTCTGAAGTCCTAAAATTAAGGCCTCATATTCAGCCATATTATTGGTATAATGAAAGTCGAGCTTGAAAGATAGAGGCATGGGCTCACCGTCGAGTGGGATGAGAATGACTCTCGCACCCTCACCAAGTTGACATTTGGAGCTGTCAAAGAACATGGTCATTTGGTAGACAGTGTCATCGATGGAAAGCGCGGTGATAGACTCATCAGGAAACTTGCACTGTGAAGGTTGATTGTTGGAAAGAGAGGCATCTGCTAGTTGATCAGCGATGGTTTGCCCCTTGATAGATTTCTGTTGGATGAATTCAAGGTCAAACTCAGCAAGCAGCATGAGCCAGCCATACGTTGATGTTGATATGGCTTGGAGTGCATAAACTTAAGAGGGTCAGTGTGAGTGATGACAAAGGTTTTGTGATTAAGAAGATAGTGGCAGAGCTTGGTAGCGGCAAAGACTAATGCCAAATAGAGTTTCTTGGTATGAGTATACTGAGTTTCATAGTCGACCAGTGTTTGGCTACTATAGTAGACCGCTTGCTCACGGTGATGCTCGTCTTGGTGCACGATCATGGCACCTAATGAATGGTTGGTGACAGAGATGTAAAGGTAGAAGGGTTGATCATCTTTAGGTGGAATGAGGACTGGTGGAGAGACCAGATAGCGTTTAAGGGCTTCAAAAGCCTCTTGATAGTCTTTATCCCATTTAAAGAAGACATCCTTCTTAAGGAGATGATGAAAAGGTTGGCAGTGGTCAGAAAGCTGCGAGATGAAACAGTGAATGGACTGGAGCTTCCCTTGCAAACTACGAAGCTACTTGAGATTGGTCAGGGGCGGCATTTCGAGGATAGCACAAATCTTGGCGGGATCTATCTCGATGTCATAGAAAGAAATGATGAAGCCAAGAAGCTTGCTGGAGAGGACCCCAAAGACACATTTCTTGGGGTTAAGGTGGACATTGTATTGAAGAAAGTGAGAGAAGATGATTTTGAGAATGGTCAAATAGTCATGGCGAAGCTTGGACTTGCCGAGCAGGTCATCCACATAGTCCTCCATGATTTTGTGGAGGAGATCATGGAAAATGTAGGTCATGGCACGCTGATAAGTGGCACCTGTGTTCTTCAAGCCGAAAGACATGACTTGATAGCAAAAAGTCCCCCATGGGATAATGAAAGTGGTCTTGTGCTGATCTTTTGAAGCAATCAGGATTTGATTATATCCTAAAAACCTGTCCATGAGAGATAGCATCTCATGGCCGGCTGTGGCTGGTCAATGTTAGGAAGAGGAAAGTCATCTTTGGGACAGGCTAAGTTAAGGTCACGATAGTCCATGTAGATCCAAATCCCCCCAGTCGCCTTGGTGACTGGGACGATGTTAGAGACCCACTACAGATAATCGATGGGTTGGATGAAAGAGACAGAGAGAAGGTGTTGAAGCTCCTCTTTGACAAGGAGCACAATGCGAGGATGCATCTTTCGAAGCTTTTGCCTAACAGGCTTAGCCTCTGGTTTGGTGACTATGTTATGGGTAGCGATGGTAGGGTCGATGCCAGGCATGTCACGATAGGTTCAGGCAAAGGCTTTACTATGTTTTGAGAGGAACTAGGTGTAGTCTAGCTGCTCTTGAGTGTCTAAAGATTGGCCAATCTTTAAGACATAAAGAATATCAGAAGAAGGGAGGTTGATGTCAATGGTTGATTCATTTAACATAACCTAGGTCTCAGAAGGGAGAGAGCACTAGATGAAAGAGTTGTCGGCGCCCATGTAGGAAAGAATGGCGTCATTGTCAATGCAGTGGATAGTGTGAATGGTCACTGACTCATCTTCTATCATGCTAGAAAAAATGAGAGGGAGAGACCTGGACATCCCATTTCACTGATAGGTCAGGGGTTCCAGGTGGATGGTGTTTATGGAAAAAACTAGGAGGAATGGAAATCATCGACTCCGTAGGTGAAGAGGGAAGAATGGGCGAGTTATGAAGAGGTTGATCAATGGTGGGTTCGGGGTAAAGGTCTGCAGGGGCCTGAGTGGGGTCATGATATCCCAAGCCATACCGTTTCTTGGCATTGTCATCATTGAGCGGTTTGATGGGCTGATGGGAGCCCTGCTCATAGCGTCTGAAACCAAAACCCTTCCATGCACACCTATAAAGGTAAGTGTGTGCAAAGGCGGGGTTGCCAAGAAATGAGAAGTCTGATGTGAAAGGTTGAGGTGAAGAAAGAGGATTTCCATCAGTAGGAGCTTGATTGAGCCCCCCATAGACAAAGTTGGTTCGGAGCTGAGGAGGACCATAAGGCACGATCATCCTGATTCGATGGTCGTAACTAGGGCTGTGATGAAGGCGTCCATACTCTTGTGGAGTTTGGAACATGTCTAAGGCCAACAAGCGATATTCCCCCAATGAAAGTCTTTGGAAGATGTCTTCCATGGGGTCTGTGGTCGTCGCTTGAAGCGGAGGTGTGAGGGCGACTGCCTGTTGCGAACTAGTCGAAGCTTTTGCAGATGGAGGCGGTGCTAGGATTGATGGCTTGATAAGAATTAGAATGTCATTTGGATGGTAGGTGGTGTTACAAGTTTTGTAGGGTGAAGGGTCAGCGAGAATGGTATGGACTTGCCCATCATGCTCGAATTTCACACAACGATGCAAGGTAGATGGAACACAAGCCATGGCACGGATCCAGGGTCGGCCTAGCAAGATGTTATATTGAAACTCTCCTTTGATGATATAGAAGAGCTCCAAGACTGTGCGTGGACCAATGCAAATGTGAAGGACGACTGTGCCAATGGTCGTGGTAGTAGTGTCATTAAAGGAGTGCAAGATTGCGTCAATTTTGGAGACACAATTCTTGGGAAGAGCCAACTGATCAAAGGCATGGGTGAAGATAATGTTGATGCTAGCACCTCCATCGATCATAACGCATTTAATGTGTGTCGGATCAACATAGGCAGTGATGAAGAGGGTGGCATCCTGATCTTCCATGTTGGATATGAGAATCTCAGAATCGCTGAATGTGATGGAGGCAATAGGGGCTAAAGAGTGGACAAGGGCAGCGAGTGGTTGGGGGTCTTCAGGTTGGACCTCCACTGCCTGCAAGGCTCAGATGAGGGCCTGACGATGCTGGGGTGAGGTTTGGATGAGGTCATAAAGGGACATCTTCACGGGCATTTGGTGGAGCTGTTTTAACATAGAGTCATGAATTGCCCCTGAAGAAGAAGAAGAGGAGGGTTGAGGTGCGCCAAGGATAGAAATCTTAGGCTTGGGTGGTTGAGGTGGTTGGATGAAAGGATAGGTCCAAGGAATGGTAGCTTTTTCTTTCACCTTGTCCTTTTGTTACCTGGTGGTTATGTGAATGGCATTGATTTCAAAGATAGGGGGTGAAGGAGATGAAGGGGTCGTAACCTGTTGATGAGATGTTGATGGGTTTGAAGAGGTTGGAGGGTTATGAGGAGTCAGGGGTCGGTTGAGAGTGTCCTCAAAGAGAAGAGTGTCTTTCTTCAGATAGCGGTGAATGATGGCCTTGAGGGCATAGCAAGTCTCGGTATCATGTCCTGGCGTACGATGATATAGGAAAATCTTCGTATCGTCAAACCAGGAGGGCTTAGACCTGAGAGGTTGGAAGGGTCTGATGGGCGGAAGAGTTATGCTAGAAGTCTGTAAAAGTCAGTGTAAGATCAAAGAGTATGAGCCCACTAAAGGGTCCGTGCTCGTCGATGTGTGCAATGCTGGTGACTTTTGCTTGGGCGGAGTTGGAGGAGGCTTCCGTACCACCTTCTGGGTTGATGGTGCGGTGACAAGCGGAGATGATACTTTCTTCATGAGAGGTACCACCCTTTTGGGAGAGGGTAGGCTAGCGAAAGGCAAAGGAAGTAGAGGAGGCAACTTGTTTTGATTAGAGGTATGAGTGGGGAGGACTTTGGTCAAGGTTGAAGAATGAGGGCCCAAAATGGAGGGCAATGGTGACGGGGGAGGAGGAGTTGACCTCTGTGGTTTGGCAGTCTTCTTTGATTTAATTTGAAGACTACTATTGGTCGAGGTCTGGTCTAAGTCCACCTTCACTTGTGGATGGGTGAGGTTGGAGACAGGGTGAACGCTGAGTGACGATTGGTTTAGATGGGGTAGATGAGGGTTTTGGTCCTGATGCAGTTGGTTGAGGTGTAGATGGTCTAGAAGTGGAAGTCTAGTTTTTGTTGAGAGTCTTGAGAGATTACGCCATGGGAGGATTAGCAGCATGAGATGAGAGGGCATGGGCATGTTGAAGAGATGTGAGATGCTCCCACAATACCTGATGCTCCACTTTCTTTGAAGGGAGAAGTTTGAGTTTCTCCACTAATCAGAAAAATGGCTGAGAAGATGTTGGATTGGGTTTGGGTTCTTGAGAAGATGTGGACGGTTGTGGGATTGAAGATGAGACCGGTGTAGCAGTCTCAGACTCAAGGCATGATGGAGTCGTGACAGGTTCGTCTGTGGTTGGAGACAGAGGAGAGATAAGTTCTTCCCTAGGTGGAGAAGAAACCAGAGAATGAGGCTCCTCAAGAGGGTAAAGGGCAGGAATGATTGTACCCTCCACATGCAGTCGAGGAGTAGGAAGGGTTGGGTCCTCCATGGGTAGCAAGAAGGAGAATGGTAAAACTGGTGGTGCTGATAAGGTCGAGGAATCCTCCAAGATGAGAGAGGTTGACAGAGAACTAATCGAAGAAAGAGGTTCATCCACATGCGATGGACTGAGGGGTAGACTGACTTCTTGAGGTTGTGAAAGAGTCTAGTCGAGGATGAAGGGCGAGACTGTATTGACTTTTCGTCTATTATGTTCGTGAATGTTGTCAGTCATGGTCTAGACATTGTTTTGAGTTGGTGGATGATTGGGGAATGGTTGCTTGAAGATGTCGATGCCCTGATTAGGTGGTGCATTGGGATTGTCAAGGATAAGGTCACCCTTTTCTAGCATGTCTTGGATGATGTTTTTAAGGGTCTTACAGTTTCCCGTGTCATGTCCCTTAACACGGTGGTAGTTATAGAAGTCATTTTCCATATACCACGTAGGGATGGCACGTGAGGGATCAAATTATGGAGGTGGTCAGATCTGGGGGAGATTGAGAACCCCCTATTTGACAAGTTTTTCCAGCACAGACGCGTATGATTCTCCAAGTGGAGTATACTATCATTGTACGTATCTCTGATGGAATTGGCGGGTGGCACTCTGGGACGTGGATGGCTCAGGCAAGTTAGTTGAAGGGGAAGAGGAGGAAGATCTAACGACCACAGCATTTGCTAAAGCTTTAGTTTTAGGATTGGATGAGGAAGGCTTAGAAGAGGGGTCATTGGTCTTGGAGTTGGGATTCTTGCTCTGCAACTTGACTTTATTCTCCTCGATGGCACGTAACTCAAGTTTGCAAGCCATTGTGAAGGCTTCGTCGAAGGTGTGGAAGGTTTGAACCCGTAAGGTGGAAGAAATATGTTTGGCGCAGGCTTGGGAGAAAAGTTAAATAAGTTCAGGTTGGGGTAAGGAAAAGGAGAGTTGATTGATGAGGCCCCTCCGTCGAGCAACAAAATTAGCAATGGATTCATCCTCGAATTGGTGGATAAAATAGAGGTCTGTGATTGAGACCTTTTTGGTGATGTTGATAGAGAAATGGTCGAGAAAGAGTTGGGCCAGCTGAGTGAACGTGAAGAGGGAATGGCTGGCAAGGGAGCTGTACCAGTCAAGTGCAGCACTTAAGAGAGACATAGGAAACATGCATAAAAGCAATGCATCATCGTGGGCGATAAGGTAACAGGCATGTCTAAATGCCCGTAAGTGCTGTTGTGGGTCTTCCTTGCTTTGAAAATGAGAAAACTTAGGAAGTTCCCACTGGCTAGGATATGGCCTGATCGAGACAGAAGGATGAATCGGCTCATTGCAAATTTGTTCGTATGAGAGAGTATTGCGTGAGCCAAAAACGGAGGTCTCTAGGCTAGACATCTTGTCCATCAACATTTTGATGATATCTACTGACGGATTGGTAGGTGGAGCACCCCCTAGGATGTAGGGCACTTGGAAGAGGCTAGAAGAGGCATACGACATAGTTGGTTGTACCAGTAAGGGCACAACGTACGAATGACTAGTTGTAGAGATAGAAGAGGAGACTAAAGATGGTTGGGTAGAAGGCATGGCTAGGCTCGATGTTGCCATGGGAGGTTGGTTAGTGGTAACATGGGCCAATGGATGGGTAGCCACCCTAGTGTTGATAGGAGCAAGGGTAGGTGGAATAGAGACGACTAGATTCTGAAAGGGGGTAGAGAGTGGTTGAGTGGGCTGAGGTTGATAGGGGGTCAAAACCTCGATGGAAGTGGGCCCAAAGATGGATGGAGAGGCCACACTTAGATGGTTGGTCAAAGGCTGGTCATTGGTCGAGGAAATAACCTGGGTGTCTAAAGGTTGAACTACGGACGCTATTGATATGGCCGCAGTCTCGAGAAGAGAAGTCAACATTTTGTAAATTAGATTGCCCAAGGAGTCTCGCGTTCGGCTATTCGCGAGATAGTGCTACAAGGCTTTGACGTTGAGGTCCAATAATCGTGCAAAATCTTGGTCCCCTTCTAGGACAATAGGAGTCTGGGTCGGGGATGGTCTAGTAGGAGTTCTTTCAGTCTCCGAGTGGAACTCCATTATAGGACTGGTTATGGACGGGGTGGACGGAAGCGGGTGATGCCTCGCGTGATCGACTAGAGCCTTGGCTTGACTACGAGTCAAAACCATTCAAAGCAAGAAATAACGTCCTCACAAGCACAAACAAGTAGATAAGAATAGAAAAGATGAAGAACACAAGTAGATCCTAAAAAAAACCCTAGGAGTAAATTATTAGGATTATAGTGGCTTATGCCTTAGAATATGTGTAGAGGAAGATTGGCTTTTGAGTCAAGTCCTAGAAGAAGTAGTCTATGGATGGTTTCAGGTTAGTTATGGTGCTCAAAAGTCTGTGTTAGGTTCTGTACTTGGCCTGGTGCTAAGGAGCAAGCTCCCTTCGCTTCATGAGTCCAGTGATAAGCTGGTCTCGCTTAGCCAAAATATACTTCCCCTAGAGATTAGACTCTGGCGGAGAATAGAGTGGGCTTTCTCCTTGGTGATGAAATCCAAGTAGGATCACTGGGATGGGTAAAGTATCCGCTGGGTGATGAAATCCCAGTCGGGCCTTGTCTCAGGTAAGTTAAGATGTTTGATTTGTGCAAGTGGTTTGGTCGTGTAACATAAAGTGGACTAGATTAATTTAATATGCAGTTATTAATTACTATGTGTGGACTAAGAAATGCAAGCAAGCAGAAATGACGTGCAATGAGTTTTAAGCCCAAATTTGAAATGTGAAGTTGGAATGAAAACAAGTTGAGAAAGGGTTGAAGGATATGATTTTTAACTAGTCTAATGGTGCAAGAAAGAAAAGAAAAGTTCTTTTTAATCCCGCTTATGATGTTGTTTTAGAAGAGAAGAAGGTGAAAAGGGAGAAACCTAATGCACCCTATATGAACAAAAAAAAGGAACCCAAGGAAGGCCCTAAGGTCCCACCGGGCGTGCCAGAATGTTTCTATGCTAGATTGCTATTCACATTCAAGAGAGAAATAAGAAACTAAAAGATGGTCAAGGCTTGTGTGTACTTGGATGTAGCCGTGCGCACTGAAATTAGACGTTGGAAGGTACTCCTCTTTGGCTATGGAGGAATGACACCTGTGAAGAAAAAGAAACTAAAACATGAAAAACCTTAGATGAGGAGATGGTGGGATGTCAAGCAAAAGCTTGATCCCTGAAGTACGAAGACTTCCTTGAGGGATATCAACCCACTGATTAAAAATGAATATTTGACAGAAACAGAAATAGTGAAAGACAAAATGAAAGAAATAAAAGACAAAAGACAAAATGCATACCTGATATGTAGCAAATTGCTTTGCACAGTCACCGGTGTCGGTCTCTATGCCAACGTCGATCAGTGAAGGGCACCGACGTCGGTTAAAGTGCCGGCGTCAGTAGGGGTAATGACCGGTGTCGGTCGGGGCAGCAATTTTTGGACAGGGTCTGGTCGGGTCTGGTCAAGTCCGAACAGGTTTCAGGGTTGTAGAATGGTCTAAAGTTTCGTCTAAGGGTTAGGGAGCCGATTTCGGAGTTAGAGGGATTGTTTGGGGGTTTTTGCAAAAATTTGGGCAGAGTTACAAACTGTATATTCTGGAGAGGGTGGATAGAGGTGATACGGGAGGAAGTCAAATCGGGTCTGTAGTCTGAATTTAAATTGGGGTGGGGATATCAATTAAAAATAATAACTAGAGAACAAAATAAAAAGCACAAAACAAACGCTTACCTGTTACATGCTGAAGATAGAGTAGGAAACATAATTGATGTTGTCAGTGTGTTGCAGAAGTTTGATGTAGCAAACCTCCAGCAAGATGACTGAAGCAGAATACCTGTATTGGAGAGAGAGAATACGAGAGGTTTGATTGCAGACTGATTGAATGCAAAAGTTCGCTGATCGTTTGAATGAAAAGTTTGTTGATTGTCTGAATGAAAAAGTTTGCTGATTGCTTGAATGAAAAGTTTGTTGATTGTTCGAATGAAAAAGTTTGTTGATTGTCTGAATGAAAAGTTTGCTGATTGCCCCAAAGGTTGAATGAAAGAATGTTTTTGAAAGAAGGTTCAATAACGGATCGAGAAATGGATTGAGAACCGAATAACGAATAACAGATAATGGATAACGGATAACGGATCCTGCGTTTAGGTTGAGAACGCAGTGTTAAGAATAACCGACACCTGCAGGTTCGTCGACATCAGCCGAGTAGTGACCGACGTCGGCAACATCGACCGAGTAGTGACCGACGTCGACAGATTCAGAATGGGGACAGAGGCTAATTTTATCTTTCTGCTCATTTTTACATGCTGCCAGGGTCAAGGCTTGTGGGAAAATGGTCGACAGGAGTTAAATAGGCGTGGGAGAATAAAATGGGGGTTAAGGGGAGGACGACAAGGGTTAGACACAATTTCGGTGTCTACAACACCATAGACTTGGGCACATGAGTGAGAAGGGGATGCAAGTTCTCCACTCAAGGAATTTGTTGTCAGATTTGAAGAAGGTGGATTTAGATTTTTTTGAGAACTATGTGTATACAAAATAGAAGAGATTCATATTTCTCAAAGTTGGGAAGACAAAAAAAGATGAAAAGTTAGAGCTTGTGCATATAGATGTATGAGGATTGGCTCAGGTATCATCTCTTAGTGGCTCTTCTTATTATGTTACTTTTATTGATGATGCAACTAGAAATACTTGGGTTTATTGCATACAAAAAAAATTTGATGTTTTTGATACTTTTAAGAAATGGAAAGATTTAGTTAAGAATGATATAGGAAATAAGTTGAAGTGTGTTAGATTAGATAATAGAGGTGAATATTGTAGCAAAGAATTTGATAGTTATTTTTCATCCCATGGGATTCATAGAGAGAAGACAATTCTAAGAACACCACAACAAAATGGTGTGTTAAAAAGGATGAACAGGACAATCATGGAGTGTGCAAGGAGTATGAGATTACATGAAGGGTTTCCCTTATAGTTTTGGGTAGATGTTATGGATACTGTTGTTTACTTAATAAATAGAGGGCCTTCAAGTCCTTTGAATAGTGTCATTTCAAAAGAAGCATGGATAGGTAAAAAGGTAGATTATTATTTTTTATATACTTTTAGTTGTGAATCATTTGTCCATATTGATAAAGGAAATAGAACCAAGCTTGAATCAAAATCCAAGAAATGTACTTTAATTAGATATGGAGTTAATGATTTTGGTTACCATTTATGAGATTTTGAAAATCGTAAAATCATTAGGAGCAGAGATGTGATCTTTAATGAGAAGGTCATGTATAGAGATCAGTTTTAGGGAAAGAAACAAGAACATCCAAATACATAATATGCAATACTTGATGAAATCATAAGAAATGAAATTTTAAAAGTGCCAAAAAATTAGAATGTGCAACAACTATAATAACAACAACAAGTAACTCAAACTTTTGAAAGTGTAGTTAGAAGATCTACTAGAGTAAGTAGACTCCCTGAATGATATTTTACTTCACTTTATTATTTATTATTGTTTGATGGTGGTGAGACAAAAAGCTATGAAGAAGCAATGCAAATAGAAACTAGAAAGAAGTGGGAGAAACACATGAAAGAGGAGATGGACTCCTTGGTACATAACCAATCATAAGATTTAGTTTAGTTACCTGTAGGTAAAAGAGCATTGCAAAATAAATGGGTTTATAGGTTGAAGGAATAATATGGAGGAAAAAAGAGGTACAAGTCTAGACTTGTTGTAAAGGGGTTTTCACAAAAGAAAGGTATTGATTTTGATGAAATGTTTTTTTTCAGTTGTAAAAATGACTTTCATAAGAACTATTTTAAGTTTGGTAGCAGTAGAAGATTTGCACCTTGAATAGTTAGATGTGAAGATTGCTTTCCTTCATGGTGATTTGGAAGAGGAAATATATATGGAGAAGCTATAGGGATACAAAGTAAAAGGTAATGATAAAATAGTGTGCAGGTTGAAGAAGAGTTTGTATGGTCTAAAACAATCTCTAAGGTAGTGGTATTTGAAATTTAACATATTTATGATAGAACAAAGTTATTGTAGATGTCATTCTGACTACTATGTCTATTTTAAGAGATTAGATAATGGTAGCTACATTATCTTGTTATTATATATAGATGACATGCTTGTTTTATGGTCTAACATGCAAGATATAAATGATCTCAAAATAAAATTAGCAAATTCATTTGCAATGATGGATTTGGGTGCTGCAAAAAAAATCCTTTATATAAAAATAATAAGAGACAGGAAAAATAGAAAATTGACATTATCTCAATAAGAGTACATCAAGAAGGTGTTGGTTAGGTTCAATATGCAAGATGCAAAACTTGTAGGTACACCTTTAGGAGGCCACTTCAAATTAAGCAAGGAATAGTGTCCTAAAATTCAAGAAGAAATCAATTACATGTCTAAAGTTCCATATGCTTCAGTAGTTGGAAGTTTAATATATGATATGGTGTGCATGAGACCAGATATTACTCATGTAGTGGGATTTATCATCAGGTTTTTGAATAATCTATGAAAAGAGCACTGGGATGCAGTCAAGTGGATTCTTAGGTACTTGAGAGGTACAACTAATAGATGATTGTGCTATGAAATTTTAGTGTTACCTTACAAAGATATGTTGATGTAGACATGGTTGGAGATTTAGATGGTAAGAGGAGCACCATAGATTATATTTTCACTATTGGTGATACATCAGTTAGTTGGATTTCAAAATTATAAAAGATAGTTGTTTTATAAACTATAGAGGCAAAGTATGTTATATCTATAGAAGCTAGTAAAGAGATGATATGGATGCAATAGTTCATGGAAGAGTTGAGGCATAAGCAGGAATATTTTAGGTTGTACAGTGATAGTATATTCATTTAGAAAAAACTTGGCATTCCACTCAAGAACCAAACATTTACAACTCAGGTATCACTTCATTCATTCAGTTTTGGAGGATGGTCAACTAAAGTTGGAAAAGATCCATACAAGTCAAAATCTTATAGATATGCTAATGAAAGCAATCACAAAAGATAATATGGAGAGTTGTTTAGCTTTAATAGGTCTTCAAGGATAAAAATAAAGATGAGAAACATGCTAGGCTCAAAGTTCTAAGAAAAGTCCAAGGAAGAGTTGTAGTGGTGGAGTTCTAACAATTAGTCTCCAAGTGGGAGATTGGTGGATGGTAGAGCCTGATCTTATTATAATACCAAGTTCCTGATAGGTGGGTGTGGGGGGGGGGGGCAATGTGCCCCCCCACTATGGTCATTATGGGGGTCCAAGGGGGAAATGACCTATTTGAAAGCCCCCATAATGGGGGTTTGGGAGAATCACCCCCAAAGCAAAATTTAGTTAAAAATGCATTATAAAATATTGTGATTTCATACTAAATTTGGACCGGTCACTATTAGGTGGTAGATCTAACGGTAAAAATTATGTTTGTGCATTTTTTCCTATATGTAATCCTCCTTTTGATATAAGGGCATCATAATTATGGTGGCATGTTATATGTGAGTTAAGAGGAGATTTTATTGGATGTATTTTAGGTTTTATCCATTCATTTTATTGGATTGAATAGAGAGAAGAACTGGTTGTTTCTGTGTGGATGTAGTCCATATTGGGTGAACCACATTAAATCTATGTTTATGTTGTATTATGTTTTTTGCATTTTAATTTTGTATTTATTTTATTAATCTTTCTCTGTATTATGTATTCCTAACACAACATCTTTAAACCATGTAGCCTATGACCTCAACACACATCAATGGACACACATAGCCCATGGAAAAATAAAATACAAGTGATTCTACTTATTACTCTTAAATGATAGATTAAAATACACACTCAACATAATATAAAAAATATAAAACCTTATTATGCTAAAAAAACACATGCAGTGTTATAATATCAATCCATTATTGGACATGTTTCCTTCCTACAACACTATTTAGACTGCACACTATTCAACAAATCTCTACATGCAATTTTCTAAATGGATAGAGAACAAATCTATTTCCATAAACCTCTAGATTTTGAACCAACTCTTGTTCCTTGGTCAAATTCTTTAACTAGCTAAGCCTAACCTTCAATAGAATTGAACCCTAGTTGAGATGACCCTCCTTTCTAATGAAACTCATTTTATTATCAAGGAAATTCCTAAGAACCATTATGAAAGTCCTAATGTTTCAAATTCATTCACAAGACATTTTTCCTTTTCATTGTGACTTTTTGGTTTTCATATGTTATGAGGCATCTCTAAAAAGTGTAAGAACCTATGAGAAGTGTGTTTTCAGACTATGATCCCTATATTTGACACTAGAAAAGTTGTATCCTAAAACAAAGTAGCCACATGGTTGTTTCAAGTTTTAATAAGCACTACTTATAACATGATTGTGAACCATATTTTGAAGCTATGAGGCACTTCTTGAGGCTATCTAGAATATGTATACAAGTTGTAGATGGTGTCACATAGTGTAGCATATTTACAATTTCCTTGAAAATCATAATAGTGTGGCTTGTTCTGGTTTTAAAAATGGTTTGATAATGTTGTCTATATATTACATGCAACCCATGAAATGTTGTGAATAAATGTAGTACTTTTTAGAGTTTCACTCAAAATTGTAACTATGCATGATGTTGTAATTTGACATATGACCTTCTAACGATGTATATATGTTTCCATACATGCCACATGATACTACAAAGTATTATAGTACATTTTATAATTATGTGTCGAATTATAAATATGTTTCATATTTTTAGGTGATGTTTCACTTTTTGAAACTCTTCAAATGTTGTATCCATATCATAAGATGATGTGGCATATTGTAGGGTGATTTAAAGCTCGTAATAAAACCACAATTTCAAATTATGTTTCTAGGCATTATGACACTGAAAAATTGTGTGACATCTTATATCAATGCTCTGATGATCTAAAAGATACCATAAACCTCTTGAAGTGGTTATAGAATACCAAAAACATTCCAAAACCAAAGATCTAGAACATTGTTTATTACAATCAGCCTACTTATATTTTTTGTTGATGCATGGTTGTTTGATTTCCCATATGCTCTTGTACCATATTTTTGACCATGTTATTAGACAATAAGGTCAAGTAACATCTCATAGACATATCTAGAGAAGAATAAAAACTATTGTATTTATGTATCTATAAAGGTTTCTATACGTTAGAGGAAAGTATATTTACATGGTCTACTAATGATATAGGAGCCTATCTTGCGAAAAGCATAATGTTTGATATAAGAACCTGATAAAGACCATTTTTAAAAAGAAATATCTTGAAGAGATAGATGGTGTTGTTACCTAATTTAACTGGTTAAGGTTTGTTTCAATAAATTTTGGGGGCCAAAACCAACCATCTAAGGGCCAAAAATTGCATTTTAATTATTTTCCAATATTTTTATTTTTATTACAAATTTTGATATTTTTATAACCAGGTGTGAACTTGAGCTATAAGTCACCCTTTGGATTTATTTATAAATGTATAGAATAAGGGATAATTATTAGTCCCACTTGAGCTCACATTCAAGAGCTATTAAGAACAACAGTTGTTAAAAATAATAAGTTCAATTGATTATAGGTAGCGTTTCTATTTTTATTAGATTTTTAGCTATGCATGGCAACTCTTAATTTGAGTTGTGTTTTATTTAATGTATATTACATATCTCTTTAATAAATAATGTAGAAATAGAATTAGTTTTTGATATTCAAGAATTTGTTTGTACAAATTTATCCCTATTGGAATTTATTGTACTTTTTGGAGTCATCGCTTAGTATCAAATCATGTACAACTTTGGGTATAGAATTCAAGTTAATATTTTATGTGAATTCGTATTGAGTTTTGAATTTTATTTTGGAGAGAATTTTGTCTTAAACAACATGTATAAATAAAATTTAAAAAGGATGAGGAGCATATGCACAAATGAACACGAATATGCAAAAGAGGCAAGTGGAAAAACTCACTGGAATTAATACACATCAGAGACAAATAATGAGAGGAGATGACATAAAGGAAGACACATAGAAAGAATAAGATATTCATCATGAAGAGGAAAAATAAGAGAAATCACAATCAATTGAAGAAAGGATGGTTAGTGCATAATAAGGAATGAATGAATGAATTAAGGTTGAAGTTTCATATTATGGGGGAAGTTTAAAAATAGAGGAGCTGATAGACTAGATGAATAGTGTGGAGAAGTTTTTAATTATAAATTATGGTAGAGGAGAAGAAATTAAAATTTGCATATAAAAAAATTGAAAGTCTGTATAATGATATGGTGGGATCACCTATATAAAGAAAGATAAAAGAAGGGTAAGAATAAAATTAAGACCTGGAGTAATATGGATAAGAATTTGAGAGAGAAATTAATCCTTGTGGATTATGCACAAACCACTTATAGGATATTTCAAAATCTAAGGCAAAAGGATCACAATGTACAAGACTAGACAAATGATTTTTAGAAGCTCTCTATTCAAGTGGAGCATCATGAAACCAAGGAACAAATAGATGTAAGGTATGTAAATGATTTAAATTTTTATATTCAAGATGAATCAAGCATGCATAAAATTACTAGTATGTAAGATTCCTATAAACTATCTTTGAAGGTAAAAGAGAATAAAAATAGACAAAATTTTATGAGATCATCTGGGTTGAAGAGAGCATAGTCATCTATAGTAAGGTGACAATGTGGGTTTCAACCCACAAGAGGAGAATCATCTTGTGTGTTGGAAAAAAGAAGATATTGACAAGGGTTTCAAAATAAACAAAGAGGAAAATGACTTCAAAGAGGTAGAGCTATGGTGGATGTAGAGGATGAAATGTTCCATGTAGAATTTATGTTTGCTACTGATGTGGTGAAGAAGGGGAAAAACATTAATTTGTCCAAACTATCATGCAAAAGAGAATCAAATAAGAGTGTATTTGGTTGAGTCTAAGATAGAAGAACATAATCCATAAGCTACAAGAGATTTAGAAGAAAATATCATGATGAGAAGAACAATGATTGCTCCAAGGAAAGAGCATACATAGGATAAATACAATGGTGACTCATGGTGACATAAAAATATTTACCAAACTAGATGTACTTCAGAAGAAAATGTGTGTAAATTTATTATTGATGGTGGAAGTTGTGAATACAAATTTTCAAAATAAATGGTAAAAAAACTAGGTTTACATTGTGAAAACATCTTTATTCTTACTCATTTCATGGTTTAAGAAAGGAAATGAAGTTATAGTAGATAAGAGGTATTTAATCAAGTTTTCCATAGGAAAGACTTAAAAGGATGAAATATGGTGTGATGTTATCCCAAATGATGTTATCCATGTGCTATTGGGAAGACCATGGTAATATGACAAGAAAGTAGTCCACAATGGAGAGAAGAAAACATATACTTTATAGAAAAATGGTTCAAAGTTAGTTTTGTTACCTCTTAAGTAATAAGGCAAGTAGAATTCATGCTATCCACAAATGGATTTATCAAGGATATGAAGATGAAAGGTATGCATTGATAATAAAGAAAGAAAGAAAAGTAGTGTAGATACTAGCAAAGGCAATAAAAGTGTTGGAGGAATATGTTGATGTTATACCTAATTATTTTTCAAATGGTGTACCACCAAAAATATATATTAAACATCATATTTATTTAATTATAGGCTCTACCCAATCAATTAGTTTACATGATGAGTCCAATAGAACATGAAAAATTGAATAAGTAGGGGATTGAATTGGTGATAAAGGGTGGAGTGAGGGAGAACATGAGTCTATGTGTAACTCCTAAATTATTAACTCTAAATAAGGATGGAACATGGAGGATATGTGTAGATAATATAATAATCAATAATATGACTATCAAATACATATTCCTATACCCCATCTAGATGACATGATGGATGTACTTATAAGAGATTTATACTTTACTAAGATTGATCTACGAAGAAAATACTATCAAATTTGGATTTGATAAGGAGACAAATGGGAGACAAAATTAAAAACTAGGGATGGCTTATATTAGTGTTCGGTGATGTCATTCGGGTTGTCTAATGAACCACACACATTTTTGAGGATGAGCACCAACACTAGGAGATCATATTGGTAAGTCTAATATTATATTTTGATGATATTTTTATTCAGTGAGAGTAAAAAGGAGCACTTAAGGAATTTGAGAGTGGTATTAGATATATTAAGAAAGGAAGTGTTTTATTCAAATTTGAAGAAGTGAAATTTTATGCAGAAAAGTTTCTTATTTTTAGGACTTGTGATTTCAGAGGATGGTTGAAGAATGAATGGATAAAAATTAAATGAAATTGTTGAGTGGCCTACTCTAAGAAACATATGAGAGGTAAGAAGTTTCCATGGTTTAGCAAACTTTTACAAAAAAATCATTAAGAATTTTAGTATTATCATTGCACCAATAACTAATTGTATGAGGATTTCCTTGTGTGTGGATGAACGTAACAACATTTTTTTTCCAAATTTTTAAGAGTAAGGTGATATAAGTACTTGTTTTAGCCTTATTAGATTTTAACAAGGTGTTTAAGGTGGACTATTATGCTTTACATGTGGGTATTGGTGGAACATTGAGTTAGGATGAAATTCAAATAACATATTATAGTGAAAATTTGAATGAGGTAAGAAATATTATACATATAATGTTGAGTTTTATGCCATACTACAAACACTAAGATATTGGATGCATTACCTGATGCCTAAGGAGTTTATTATATTTACAGACCATGAATCCTTGAGGTATGTGAACACTCAAAAGAAATTAAATAGTACACATACAAAGTGGGTATCTTCCTTGCAAGGATATACTTTTTTTAAGCATAAATTATGGAAGCAGAATCAGGTTGCTAATGATTTGAGTAGGCATGTGGCATCATTAACTACTATGGTGAATTAAGTCATTAAATTTTAGGATATTAAGGAATTGTATGATTATGATATAGATTTTATAAATACTATCTAACAATGCAGGAATCCATTCACAATTGGGATAATGTATATTCATGATGATTATCTAATTGGTTATCTCTTTAGGGAAAATCAATTATGTATTCCAATTGAGTCTATGAGAGATAATATTATAAGAGAACTACATAGTGGTGGCTTGGGTGGACACTTTTTTAAAAATAATACAAATCTTTGGTGGAGGAGAAGTATTTTTGGCTGAAGATGAAAAGAGATGTGTCAAGGTATGTGTCAAGATGCAAGATAATTCAAGTGGCTAAAAGTCATGTAAAAAACATAGGGATGTACATGCCATTTCCAGTGCCAAGAGTATTATGGATAAACTCAAGTATGGATTTTGTATTGGGTTTTCCAAACACATAAATGGGTAATGATTCAAATTTAGTTGTCATAAATATGTTCTCTAAGATTGCTCATTTTATTTCATACAATAAAAATAATAATGCAACTAAAGTAGCAAATATATTTTTCAAATATGTTGTTCGATTACATGTGTTCCAAGGAAAATTATTCTAGATAGGGATACAAAATCCCTAAGCCACTTTTGGAGGACTTTAGAATAATTTGGGGATAAAACTTAAATTTAATAGTATATAACACCCTCAGATAGATGGAAAGATAGAGGTAGTAAACACAAGTTTGGGAAATTTATTGAGATACATTGTTAAAGATAATTCAAAGAAATGAGACTCCACATTACCACAAGCTAAGTTTACAATAAAATTTCAATGAATAGGTCAATAGGAAATTAAAATTTCCAAATTGATTATGTAAATAATCGTAAGGGTGTTTTATATTTAGTGTACTTACCAATTGCAGAATAAGTTATTGATGATGCAGAGGTATTTGTAGAGCTCATATAATAGTTTCAAGAAAAATTAAGAAAGAAGCTACAAGAAATCAATGACAAGTATAAGGAAGAAATAAATGTAAAATAAATAAATCAAATGTATTTAAAAAGGGTAATTGGTGAAGGTATACTTGAGAAAAGCAAATACAACAAGTTGAAGTATAAGAAGGTTGGTTTGCGCAAAATTGTGAAGAAAGTAAATGAAAATGCTTATGAGGTAAAATTTCTACATTTTTTTAATATTTATCTAACATTTAATATATATTATTTATATACATTTCATGGAAAGGATAATGAAGGGGAAGAATATGAAGAAGTGGATTGGAAGAAACAAGAAGAAATAAAAGATAACACATATTTTGGACAAGAATAAAATGAACACTAGATAAGGCAACTATAATAGGTATTTGGTAAAGAGGGAAGGAATACATTAGGAAGACACCACTTAGATTCCAAAATTGGAACTTAATAATATTGACAAGGACAAATGGAAATAATTTAATTAGAGCAATTCACAAGAGCTGATTTCTTTTCACCAAAGGAGAATGATGTGAGAACCTATCTTGTAGAGGCCATAAATTTTGATCTAGGAAGATGATTTATCCCTTTTTTAAAAACAATATCTTGAAAAGATGCATGGTGACATAACCCAATTTAGATGGTTAGGGTCCATTTCAACAATTTTTTTGGGTTGAAATCAACCATATAAGGTGCAAAATTACATTTTACTTATTTTTTTGGTATTTTTAGCATTTGATCTTTTTTACCAAGGGTGAAATTGAGTTTTAAGTCACCATTTGAATTCATTTAGGTATATATATAGCAATAAATAATTATTAGGTCCATCCAAACTTGCAGTCAAGAGTTTCTAAAAATAGCAAGCTCAGTTAACTATACACAATTAACTATATATATAATTATTAATTATAATTATTAATTATTGATTAAATAATTGCATGTGTTTAAATAAAACAAAACTTTATTTAATATTTGTCATGCATAAAGAAAAAACTAATAAATGATATATATATATATATATATATATATATATATATATATATATAATTAGCTTTTTCTTTATGCATGACAAATATTAATAAAAGTTGTGTTTTATTTAAACACATACGCATTTATTTAATCAATAATTAATAATCATAATTGTATTTTTGATCAAAAATTTGTTTGTGTAAATTTGTACCTATTGTAATTTACTATGATTTTTTGGATTCATCAACTTATGCTAGCATATGATCTGGTTCATTCTTTGATTTTAAGGAAGATTCCAATTTCAAAATCAATCCTAAAATAATAAAAATGATCAAAATATAATTTAATGTTCTTTTCAATCTAAATTAAGAATAAAAAGAAAAAGAAGCCAATCTAAGTCAAGTTTTAGTTCTTTTGAAAATGCATTTTTCCAAATTCCTAAATTTTCACAAAATGATAGTTCATGTTCCTTGGGCCACATGCATTGACCCATTATCCTTGGGTCTCAACTTAATGACTTACTAAGAGATTCAATAATTTTTTTTTTTTATAATTCCATTGGAAATAGAAAAAAACACCAAGATTAACACATCTTGGAGTTTATAGCCATATGAATTATTTTGAGAGTGCAACACGAGTATGTATCTATAAGAAAAATGTGTTGATATTCTTAGTGAAAGTGTTTCAGAATGGTTCTATAAATTATATTTTGGTTGTATAAAAATCTATGATATTATGAAAACTAAGTTCTTATCAAGATTCAAGCCTACTAAGGGCAACTGTGCACTCATTTCTTTGTTGCCCAAATCAAGAAAGAAGATCATATAAGCATAGGAACTTGGGGGGCAAAACATGGATTTTTTTAATGAAAACATGAGTTGAGTCTGAACCTAACTAAAAAAAAAGTGTGTGCATTGTATCTCATACACACTTTATAACATGTGTATGTTACTACTACTATATAATGTTCTAGGGTTATAAAAGAATAACTTGAATAACCAAATGATAGGGGTTGTTTAATACAATAAATGTTAAGTATATATAAATGTAACAATGTTAAGTATATAATTAAAATAAATTTTAAATATATACTTTAAATTTATTTTAGTAAAGATGAGAAATTAGAGTCACTCTGCATTTTTTATAATTGGTTTCACATCTCCATGAGTTATGATTTAGAAGATAGTTTTTCAAAATCCAATCTGGCTAGTACATAATCACTTTTAGGATTTCAATACTTAACATAAGGATTCCAGGGCAACATTTTGTAACTGATGTTCATATTTGGCAAACATATAATCATTTTTTTAGCTTTTGGGGTCTTTTGGATTACTTATTGACATTTCTAGGAGTTTTAGGTTTGTCAAAATTAATTGTGCAAACCAACGCACACCCAAACACTCCTTTATGCCAATTTTACTTATGATTAAGTCCCTTATATGCCAAAAATGACACAACAACACCATAATCATTTATGATGAGGGTAAATAGGGATAATTTGGGGCACATTTATGCATGTTTACCACAATTCAGATTGAATCATGCCAAAATGGTGAGCATAGGGAAACATAGGTCACATTGGTGACCCACACACACCCAACAACCCCTTTATGCTAATTTTACTTACTATTAGGTTCCTTATAATCCAAGTGACACAAAAACACCATATCCACTTATGACCAAGGTAAATGCAAATAATTTTAGGCACATTTGTTCAGGATCGCCTCATTTCTCTTCAAATTTAGAAAAATGTGTAATTATAGCAAAGTAAGTCACATTGTGAACTTTGCACATCCAACCATAAATTTATGCTAATTTTAATTACAATTAGTTCCCTTATTTTCCAAAATTAAAACAAAATCACTATATGCACTTGGACTAGGGAAATGTAAATAATTTTAGGCACATTTTTGCATGATCACCCTAATTCACATCAAATTTAATCCAAAGTGGTGATTGGCACAACGTAAGTTGCATTAGTTAATTAAAGACATCTAACCACACCATTATATTTATTTAAATTTCAATTAAGTCCCTCATATTCCAAAATTAACACAACAACACCATATCCACTTGTGACTAGGATAAATGCAAATTATTTGGGGCATATATATGTGCGATCACCCAAATCACATCAAAATCAAGCCAAAGTGGTATGATTGGGGCAACATGGGTCGCATTGGTGACCCATGCATATACAACCACCAATTTATGTCATTTTTACTTGAGATTATGTGGATTTTAGGCCCAAATAAACACAACACTATATCCATTTGACACTGGAGAATGCAAAAAAATTGGGGCACATTTATGCATGATCACTCTAATTCACTTGGAATTCTTGCTAAAGTGGTGTGATTAGGGAAAATTAAATTACATTAAATATTAGGGTACCCACAACCACCCATTTTTTCTTGTTTTACTTGTAATTATGTCTTTTATAGGCCAAAAGTGATAAACAAACACTATATCCAATTTCAGCAAGAGTAAATGTGGATAATTTTAGACATTTGTGTATGATTACCCTAATTCACATCAAATCAAGACAAATTGGTGTGATTGGGGAAACATAAGTTATATTAGTGACCTACACACACCCTATGACCCTTTTATACTAATTCAACTCATGATTTGGTCCTTTTTATGTCAAAAGTGAGACAAGAACACCATATCCACATGTGAGACAAAAAATGCAAATAATTTAGGGCACATTTATGCATAATCACCCAAATTCACTTTGAATTTAGTATAAAGTGGTGTGATTTGGGCAATGTAGGTCATATTGTTGACTTTAACAACCTAAACCAAAACCTGCATTACCCCATTCACACCACTTTGCCCTTAATTCAAAGTGAATTAGGTTGATCATGCATAAATGTGTCTAAATTTATCCTTATTTTCCCTATTCAAAAGTGGATATAGTGTTATTGTGTTGATTTTGGCCTATAAGGGACCTAATCAAAATTAAAATCAACATAAATGGGTGGTTGGGTCTATAGAACTCACTAATGAAGCCTAAATTTTCCCAATTACACCACTTTATCTTGGATTCAAACTGAGTTTGTGTGATCATGCACAAATGTGCCAAACATTATCTACATTTTCCCTGGCCACATGGATATTATGTTCTTATGTCACTTTTAGCTTATAAGGGACCTAATCATAAGTAAAATCAACATAAAGGAGTGGTTGAATGTATGTCAATTACTAATAGGACCTACATTGTTCTAATCACACCAAGTTAGCCACAATTCAAAGTGAATTAGGTTGATCACGCATGAATGTGTCTCAAACTATTTGCATTTTCTATCATCATAAGTGGATATGGTATTTTTATGTTGATTTTATCTTATAAACCCTTAAATTTCAAGTAGATTGACATTAAGTGGTGGTTTGGTGTGTGAGGGTCATCGATGCAACCCATATTTCCCTAATCACACCCCTTTGGCTTGAAATCAAATTTAATTAGGGTGATATCATATACATGTGCTCTCAATTATATGAATTTACATCGTCAGAAGTGGATATGGTGTTTTTGCATCATTTTTTGCCTATAAAGAAATTAATTTCAACTAAAATCAATATAAATTGGTGTTTGGATGTGTAAGGGTTACAATACAACTTACATTACAATAATCACACATTTTTATTGATTTAAATATAAATGGGGTGAACATGCACAAATGGACCTAAAATTGTTTGCATTTACCTTGGTCATAAGTGGATATGGTGTTTTTGTGTCACTTTTGGCCTATAAGGGTTCTAATTGCAAGTAAAATCAGCATAAAGGGGTGAATACATGTATGCGGGTCACCAATGTGACATATGTCCCCCATGCACACAACTTTGGCATGAATTCAAACTGAATTTGGGTGACCATGCAAAAATGTGTCCCAATTTACCCTGGTCACAAATGATTATGGTGTTGTTGTGTCACTTTTGGCCTATAAGGGACCTATTCATAATTAAAACTAAAATAAAGGAGTGGTTGGGTATGTGTTGGTTTGTAAAATTTTAATTTTGACAAACCTATAACTCCTACAAATGTTAGCAAGTAATTTAAATGACCTCAAAATCTTAAAAGTAACTATATTCTTACCCAAAATGGACATCAATTGTTAAAGTTACGCCTTAAAATCTTTAGGTTCAATGCTGAAATCCTGAAAATGACTAAGTATTGACTAAATTTGATTTTTAAAAATTATCTTCTCAATCATAATTCATGGAGTTGTGAGTCCAATTATAGAAGATGTATAGTGACCCCAATTTATTATATTTACTAAAAAAAATGTAAAGTAATAATGTAAATGTTGCTTAACATTTATTTTAGTAAATAACCCCTGCCTTTAGATTATTCAAGTTCTTTACTTTATAATCCTATAACATTAAATACTAATAGTAACACACACACACACACACACACACACACATTATTGCATGTAAGCGCTTTAGCATATACAGGTTATAGTGCATACACACTTTTGCTGTATATTTATTTAAATAAATGTCTCTAAGTTCAAAATGGATTGAATTCTCAAGCCTAAGGTTTGGACCTGCACACATAACCAAATCCATGTTTTTGATTGAAAATAACAAAATCTAACTTCTATTATAATAAACACCATGAATTTTATTGAAACATTTCCTAAAACTATTAATAAGATGTTGACAACTTTTTCCTATTTTCAATACATATTTTTAGTTTTTCTTTTAATAAATTAAGGTTTCCATCTATATTATTTCTAAGTATGTCATTTTATGGCACTATATGTTGTAACTATATATGTCTATATTTTTTTATGTATATGTTTTTTCATTCATTCAAATGGATATATATATATATATATATATGGTTGCAAACTAGGACTAATTCTATACATATTAAAATATAAACTACTTTTTTATTTATTTTAGGTAGTTACGAGGCTGCACGGTCATCTATCCATTTTTTTTTCATTTTTAGGGTCTATTTACTTGTAAAATTAATAAAAAAATTCATTAAATTTTTTTTAAAAAAAATAAGTTACAAACTATATGATCTTATATAAATTTCTACCAAAGGGTTTCAAAAAATATTAAATGATGTTAAAAAAATGAGGGGGGGGGAGCGATCGACTATCTACTATGTTTTCAACAAAAAATAGGAGTTCCTCTTCAAATTTTAGATGTTTAAACTATTTAGATTTGACCATTTTTATTAAAAAAAAGTATTTTAGAAACAAGACTTGAAATTATACAATTCATGTTCTTATATCATCTTCAAATTTTGAGTATAACCATCTCAAATAATGTATATAAGTTGATATTTCTTGTTTTTTAAGAAAAAATGGCCACTTAAGACCCCCTTTTGGATCACCAATTCCCTACACTTACCCACACTTATTCCCATGAGGGAGTTTATGTCTTGATTCAACAATTTGGTTAATAAAATCCCAATATCTTCAAAATCCACGTAGGTCAATCAAACGTGTTTCTTTGTACTGATCTAATCCCATGATGTATGTCTATTTATCAAAAGTAAATGTGTAAATATTATTGATGATGTTCAAACACAAGATCTTGAGATTGAATATGATTTGATGAATTATAATTCTTTTAAGGAGGTACAAATAACATAACCACACAATCCCCATGAACCACTACTTAATAGGGTAGAGAATTATGTGATATGATTAAAAGATAACTACCACAAAGTGGAAATTTTCCTCTTTATCAAGATATATCAAGGATACCTTACATATTATTCAACACAAATCAACCATGTCTCTTGGATCCTCCAACCTTACTTGTTATTTAAGGCCCTCCCCTAACATAACATGTGTTAATTTTTGTGATGTAAATACCTACCCAAAAATGATAAGAGCTATAGAAATACAGTGGATCATTATCTCTAGACTAGAACAAGATTTTGTGGGTCCCTAAACTAGAGATCAAAATAAGACTAGATGGTGATTTAATTGGAGGATTATTGAAATACATGTATGATTATGAAGATCATGACAATTTAATTGAAGACATGAATATTCAAACATATACAATATTCACAAGGTCTAAGAACCAGAAAGAATAAATTGATAAAAATAAAGGAAAAGAGAAACAAAGCAAAAATAAGGTTCCCAAAATTCCTCTTTTTGAAAAAAAATAGCTAATAAATATTCTTCAAACATTCCATCCTCAAAATATATACCACAGGTGAAATTTATTTTAGGACATTACCTCCTACTCAAATAATAGTGCAAAACACTTCCATTCCATATGTCACCTCTAAAACTACCCATATGATAGATCAACCTCCTTATTTTGACATCATCGATCATATGAACAAAACCAAAATCAAAATTTCATCCATGGATTATTTAAATTTAAACCTAGATCACTTTTATAAAGTCATCTAGTATATCAAAGGAATTAGTCCCACTATTTCTCCTTCATCTTCCCAAAATATTATTTCCACCACTTCTTCTTTTCCTTAGAACCTCATTGCCTCCTTCTCAAGGAGTAATGAAAAAACCAATCCTTTCTACCCCTATATTTTCATTAAATGATACAATTTAAATAATTACATAATAAACTCTAGATCTTTTGATAATGTTATCTCTTCTAAAGTTTTTAATGTCTTAGGATTATCCTATAGTAGATCCTTGGGTAAATTATATTCCATGGAATCCAAGCAAGTTCCCTTAATTATCCAAATCAAAGATGCCCAATTTGTCTTAGATGTGTATCCCCAAAAAAGTCTTAAAATGACCATACTGGTAGCTAATATTCTAGCTAGATATGGAATGCTTCTTATATGGATATTTTGTAAAGGCCCAGGGGTGAATTTAAATTGGATTAGTCTCACATAATCATGAAAATTAATGTGAGCCCAAAGCCACTCATATTTTTACAAAATTAGATGATCCTTGAGCTAAAATATTCTATGATGAAATAGGTCTAAGTACCTAATTTATGATGACAAGTGATGACATGGACACCCCAAGGCTCATAGAAGAAGATTAAGATGAAGTGCCCACATTAAATTTTTATGGGAGCTAATATTCAACATTTTTAGGAGCTGGGGTAGTACTCATCTCTCCTTAATGGAAATTTTAATCCATATCTTATAGGTTACAATCTAAATACAAAAATAATGTTTTTAAATATGAAACTCTACTTTTTGGTTTGAAATTTGTTGAAGATATGGGGATAAATAACCTAAGAGCCTAAATAGATACATAATTGGTAGTTAAATAGGTTAAAGACCATTGTCAATCAATAAATGATTGATTGAAATGTTATCAACCAGAATAGGGTGTATGAGTGTATTGAAACCTTTTTATATCCATGGTGCTAAGAGAAAGGAATGATAAAGCTAATACACTAGTGGTATCTATACATGCATAAAGTAACATGCTAACCTATGCACTCAACTTATAGAGTTTTGTTGAGACAATCAAAGTAATGGATGAATAGTGGGAAAACATATGGATTGGGCTAAGTATTTAGAGGAATGGGGTTTTGGATGGTAGGTGGTATGGGATGCTTGAAAAAATCACATGAGTTATACCAAGTCATGATGTTCATTGAGGGATTTGAATTGAGAATATATGTAACTACAAGGTTCCTTTGTCTCTATGATAATGAGGAGGTGAAGCTCTTGGTCAATGCTAGGAATGATGAACTAGGGATGATCAGGTTGGATAACTCGAGGAATATGGTTGGCTCTCTCAAGTTGGTTAGTTATTGTTAATATCATATATGAAGTGAATGGTATGCGTTGAGGCTAATCCTATAGATAAAATAATAAGGGGTGAGTGGATGATTAAGCCTGAATGACATTATATTGACAACCTATGTTCTAGGGTAATATGATAATGGGGGGGATTAAGAATCTAATCTTACTCATGTAGAGCATTGAGGGAGTTAAAAATAAGATATGGGTGAGTGTGGATCACAAAATTACCTCTTTATTTTAATATTAGTATCAGATTGAATTTTAATACCAGAATTGAGGGATCTAACTCTATGAAAAAGACCTATTCTAGGAATGATTAGACTCTTAGGGAGTGTCATGCAAGAAGCAATACAAAGGTGATATGTAGGTATAAGATATTGCTTTTAATGTGTTATAAGGATAGTACTTATTATTTATAAATATGTGAGAAATTTTTTGTATTTATGATCATCCTGACAAGGCTTTGTGTGGAAACTATTTTGGTGCTTGTACACGTCTTGACAAGGTATTTGTAAATAAATGTAGCTGAATTATTTGCTAAAATGAATGTAAATTGTCAATAATTGAAATAAAACTAAAAGTAAATGTTATTATTTTTTATATTTTCAATGGTATTTTGATGCATACATTTTTAGTAATTAAAATTAACCATTTATGCCTTGGATGCCCACTTAACCCTTAGTGTAACACTTGACCCATCTTAAGGGCCCTTTTGATCCACTTTTAGTCATATGGCAGTCACAAATAGCACCCAAGCCTATACACGAGACACATAATGGAACAATATCTCAATGATTTAGGTCCCTACACCCTCTAAAAAGTAATTTTACATCTCCCTAAGAGGATTAGGGTTGGCCTAAACCTATTCTTAAGTCACCCTCCCAAGTCATTTTTATGAGAACACTATATAAACACTACATTCACACTCTTACAAAGTAAGTGGACATATCACAAAAAAGCACACAAAAGTACCACTTCATATTGAATTAAAACTCCCCATTCTTCCAATATTATATTGATTCATCCCATACACTCAATATTCAGCCCTAGTACAAGTATCCATATCTCAAATGGCCTCTAAGGCATCCTCTAATGCATTTACAAAGGCATTCTAGTATACATAAACATTAACACATATCATATAAGCATGAGAACTACATCAATATTGATCCCTCCTAAGAGTATTGGTATATAGGCAGTATGCCCACATAGGGGTGTGGATCACATGTCCAGCACATCCAGCATGCTAGACCCACTAACCCATTTTTCTCATGGTATTCATTCAAAACCTTAACAATCATAAAAATTGTAAACACCCTAATTTGGTTAAGTAACCACAAGTACTATGTATTTTGTTTCTCTTTTACACAAAGGGTTTTAGTGATGGTTATAGTCTTCGTTCACATGGTCACCTTGAGACTTTTGACCTTTCTTGTGTCCTTTTCTCACTATTTTGACACCTTCAATAGTCATTGGTCACATTTTCCCAATCCCAGGGGCCCCTAGCCTGTCATCCTTGATTTTTTCTCTATTCTAAGCCTTTGGACATTAACACCATTTTTAGGATAGTAGCACCACATGGCACTACTATCCAATTTTTATTTTAGTGTTCAATGGGCCCTTTCACCCGTGTTTGAGTCCCGACCCCTCTGTGACCCTTCTCTTATGTTTTTTATATATTTTTCGTAACATGTCAGCCAATGAATAAGGTATTATATTCATATCAAATATCCTCTTATATAAATAGCTTCATAATACATTTTACATCTAGCAGTTTCTATTTTGTCACTAATTACATAAAATCAATCAATAGTATAACTCAAATACTCTGCATACAACTTAGCATTCACACCTAGCCATTTGCATGCTTGATCAAAGAAGGTCCTAGGCAAAATTCATCTTAGCATATCATGCAATTTGATGGTGCACATTCCCTAAGGGAGAACTACATGTGATTTGAGACCCCTATCATTGGTGTTAATGTAGGCAATGGTCAGGACAATAGGGATTCTGCTTCATGCAATTGTAACATCCCAAAATCTAATTTTTCCTTTCCTTTTGCATTTGTTTATTTCATTATTTCATGGTGAAGGTATTAATTAGGGGTTTAGAGAAGAATCAGCCCAAACAGTGACACAAATGAGCCCCCATGTGATGGTAAATCACATTCAAGACCTTTGGGAACTCCCATAGCTCCTTCAAAAGTTGTAGATAGTCATTATAGGAGGGACACTAGTGTCAGGTTTAGACACTAGCACCACATGGTGCTACTGTCCTAAGGGTGGTGTTACTATCCTGAGCTAGATCTTAAAAAATAGTCTATAAATTAAATATTCCTCTCTATCTGCTCAGTCATCTCCAGTATTCAGATCTATGAGAAACTTTGTGTCTATCTAGATAAGTCTATCTTCTCCCTATATTTACTATTTTTGGAAAGATACATAGAATCAATTAATTTCAATTTTATTCTAGATATAGTACAGACCCAACCCTTTAACCAAACTTAGGATTTAAATAGTAAATAATTAAAATATCTGGTGAACCCATCTTACTTTGAACATAGATTCAAAAACCTTAATTTTTCTTAGGTTTTATCATCTAAAAATTTCACATTAAATCAGGGTTACAAAATAATGATTTTCTAATTTTTTGGATTAACCTATCTAATTTAATTCATTTAATACTAGGGTTATATTTATTTAATTCAATTTAAATACTTACAACATAACCCTGATTTCAAACCCTATATCTACATACTAGGTCCTTATACACAAACATTAGCAACTAGGGTTCCCAAAACAACCCTATTTTCTGTTACAATCTCTATTCAACAAATTCACACATTGCACACGACTATGTTAGATTATAGTCTACCTCTTATGTGTTTATTATCCATTCCTTACATTATCTTCTTTGGCAAGTTTAGAATGGCATCTACAAAGTCTTTTACCCCTCATCCACTTGATGCAATCTTGAATTTTTCTCATGATTATAACAATGAATATACTAATTTTCAAGATTTTACATTAGAACATGATAATGATTTCATTTATAATGATTATGATGACTATTATTACAATGATGGATATAAGGATTATTATGCACATGATAATACCAATGAACATGAAGATATATTAGATAAATCATTTTATCTTTCCTCTTCCTCTTCTCTTATTCCTAAAACTCAATTTAACAACACAATGCCAAAAGAAACTCTTATTGGTAGTATTTTATTACAATGTGATCCTAATTTTTCAACTACTTTTGCTAATTCATTATTCAAAATAAACCAATATAAGTGCACTACATGAAAATCACTTTTACACACTTCAAATAAATTATATCAAAATAATACATTTTCTTTTCCCTTCTCAATTACATTTCAAAATGCCAATACAAAGAATGTTACACCTTTTAGCAATGCATAAACTAAGGTAGATGAAATTCCTTAATCACCTTCATTCACATTTCAAGCTCAATACAATTATTCATTGCCACAAATAGATAATGCATGTGTTTCTAACTCCTATCCTATATGTCATAATGTACAAAAATAAAACATGATTTTTACTCCTTCCTTTGATCCTCAAATAAAAAATGATAATCATGCTTGCATTTCAAAAATGACTAGTGCATAAATACCTTGCATTACAATTACACAAGATGATACATTGCATAGTAGTGAAACGTTAAAATATTCTCCTTCTCCTTCTCTTAATGAGCATGTGAATGATACTTCTTCTAATCTTACCTCTTCAAATGAATTAAATTCTGATTTTGAGAAACAATGGGATAATGATGATAATTGTCATTATGATGAGGATGACATAGAATATACAACTTCTAATTCTTCTCTTACTTCACATATTTCTCTTATTTAACTAAAAATTAGATCATATGTTAAAAGAAACATACACACACTTATTATTATGTGAATAATTATCATTCACTAGAAAATAAGGTACATTCTATTCAAACTAACAATCTAAAGGATACAAATGAATCCCCTCAACCCCCCTCACTTTAGTAGGACCTAGCTCTCAAACAAACCCAAATTAGGGTGATATCTTATTCCCTCTAACCAGGTCCAAATTATCACACCTCCAAAGGTTATTGAGATCACACCAACCCTTCCTAAACAAGATTTCCAATCTGATATACCAATGGCTAAAATAAATAATAAAATTCAAGCATTAAATGAACCTTTAGATGATGATAATATACCTTCACAAGTGTTAATTTATTTAATGCATGTTGTGGTTACTTTACAAAACTAAGTACATTATCTCACTTTGGAGAATAAGGCATATAAATCTCAGGTTGATGCTAATGTTATCCATCATAATCCTATTCCATGCAAAATTATAACTATGAGGTTGCCACATAACTTTTAGATAATAGTGTTACCTATCTTTGATGGACAAGGCAATCCATATTTACATATTAAATCTTATGAGAAATCCATGGCTCATGTTACAAACAAGTTAATCCTATTACAAGTGTTTCCAAAGTCACTAAAGGAAAAGCACTAGACTGGTTCCACCATACACTCCCTAGTTCATCTTTACATACATATGAGGAGTTAGAGGTAGTCTTCGTCTGGCATTATATATAGAATAAGGGACCTCTAGTCACACATGAGAGGTTACCTTCACTACATCAAGGTGAGATAGAGCCTACCTCATAGTACATTCTACGATTCAAATCTTGTTTACATCAGTTAATTTATCAACCAACAGATTTAGAAGTATAATACATCTTTGCTAGAGGTTTAATTCCTCCTCTCAAGGATAGATTGCTATATCAAACATATAAATAATTCAAAAATATATGTAATGAAGCTATCTCATTAGAGGCATATTTGGGGTTAGTTATTAAACAGTCAGAGGTAGAATTGGATTTAGATTCTTCAAAACTTTAGTTGTCAAAATTGGTACAAGATCTTATTACACTTCCAACTCAAAAACTAGTGTAAATCAAACAACCAATAAAAATACTTAGTAAGGGAAAACGACCAATCCATACATCACACCCTATAGTGAGTAGCACAAAAGATATATGTAGAGGGGTTATAGATTTTTAAGATAAGCTTGGGCCTCATGACATTTTTCTTACACTACTAGATAAGGGGATGATTACACTTCCTTCAACTACTCATCATCTACCTGACCATTTACACCAAGTACCACATAAGCATTATTGTCATTTTCATTAATTTAATATACATTCATATGATCATTTATATGCACTCAAATTTCACATAGATCAATATATTTGTAGAGGCATCATAGAGTTCACATATGGGGCATCAGAACCTCTTTCGTCACTCCCCTAGATCACATTCCTCTACGATAGAGTTATCCCAGGGTGTTCCTTTTAAGGAACCATTGGTTACTCATTGTACGAGCCCTATGACTTATAGGACAAATATTTATCAGCAATCTCCTACATCATAGACTTATCAATGATGCCAACCAATTTGTGGAGTTTAGAATGTACTGCTAGTGTGTACACCGATTAAAATATTTGGGAACAACTACAAACCTAAAGGCATAGTTTTAGTAAAAACACTAATCAAAATATTTAGAAACAATTATAGTTCTCAAAAATTTTGTCATGTGTATCAACCAATTAAGATATTTGGGAATAACTATCAACCCAAGGCTACAGTTTTAGTTCAACAACTGATAAAGAATTATGGCAACTAGTATAGAGATCAAAATCCAAATTTAATTTGAAGAGTGATTAAAATATTTATAAGAAATCAAGAAACTTAGAGTACAGTTTTAGAGTGATAACCAATCAATATTTTTGCATCAAATTCTACACAGTTGTCCACTTGCAGTGCATCACAGGTAGCTCCACTTTCATAGTCTATGCATAACATGAGCAGTATGGTCGTTGGTTATCCATGCCATCAGGGTTTAGATAGGGAATTTGGCCATCATAGGGTATACATGCAAACATCTTATGGGATATAAAAAATTAATAAATAAAAACCATATACTGATACAAAAACTTAAATTTCTTACACATATGCCTAAAAAAATCACAACACATATAAATCAATTAACATTACCCCATCAAAATCAAAATTACAAACATCAAACATTTCAAACAAGTAACCAAATTTAAACACATAATAAATTACACAATCTAACCAGATCTAGATACAAATAAATAATGATAAATTACATAACAACCATCTCTATATATATAACTCTTAACATCATTTCAAATAAAAATGTGATGCATCACTTAATGATGTGAACATGACTGCTGGGACCATCTTCCTCATTCTTACTCTCAAACACATCAACATTATAACTAGAGGCCCTAGTGTCTCTATGAGACCTTGATCTATGGCTACACCTACTCTTTCTCTCTCTATACATATCTAACTCATCCCTACACTAAACACACTCTTGTTAAACCTATATATAGTCATCTACTATATGACTACTTGCCACACCTAGAACATCAAGAGAGGGCATGGTCTACCTTTATAGCTCTACATGTAACTCATCTTTATCTATTATTTCTCACCTATATGCCACAATCATTATCACTACATGATCAAATAAATGAGCATGCACTCTAGCTACATTGGTGGCCTATTCCACCAATCCATCATCCATGGCATCATCTAGAATATGTCATGTCAACTCATGAAGTGTTGACTCGATGGTGACCTCCCAATAATCATCATATCTTACACCTGTAAGTTTATAAATAATTAATAAGAATATTGTTAACTCAAAACACAAGTTTAACCATTACATAGAACATAAAAATAGACTATCTAACTTACCATCCATAACCCTTAGGGGCTTTACATCTAGTACCTCCTATGCAACCATCCCATCTCTCAAAAATAGAGGTGCCCACCTATGCTCACTCCACTAGGATGAATAGGCCTTGATCATTCTAGAATCATCCATATATGGTACCTCAATATCCAAATCTTGCTTTGTCATTGGTATAGGAGCTAACTCCACAATTGATGGCCTAGGCCTACTCCCTAGCCTTGCAGGAGATCGATAACTCCTCAACCACACTATCGATGTTGGGGGAATATCCTATACAACACCAAACTATCAAATAACCCTATCATGCTAGAACTATTTGTATATATTATCCCATAAATCATGTATCTAATAACTCACTTTAATCTTCCTCAAATAAATGTTATTCTTAAGCCATCCCTAATAACCCCTATAAGGTCTCTAGACAATGTCCTCTACTCTCAAATTATCTAGTAACCATTGATAGTAAGTGGTACTCTTCCTTGGAGCATGCCCTATCCTAGTCCAACTAGATACAAATACTTTTAAGTAAGACTATCCATCCTATGGATGTGTCACTGGCCTACTCATAGTTATGTGCTTGTATGCCTAATGATGCAATAGTGTTAATTCACTGATACCTCCACCACTCATCTCTTGAGTAAAATGGTATAGGTCCCTATATAGATGAGCCAACATAGTCTGACCCCAAGAATATACTCTACCATGATGTTTAATTTCATATACTATCTCATACATCATGTATGAAATGGAGACACCAATTGCATCTATGGTAATAAATGATGATAATATCACTCCTAGAAACTCTTGTAACTACAGAACATCAACCATAATAATCAGGGTCAATAATATGTCACTCTGATGACTTATGTGATGAGTACTTGTATCCATAACATAAAAGTATCTAGATGTTCTATGTATATCCCATGCACTAGTTTCCTCTTGTAACACAACATGCTACCCAAAAATAAGCAACCAAAAGATCCTATATACATCCTCTAATGTCATAGTCATCTTGTCCATGGGCAATCAAAATGTACATGTATATGCATTCCATCTCTTGCATAGTGTAGTGATCATATGCTTATCCTAGAACACATGCTCCAGGAAAGCCACACATCATAACCCTACTCTATCAAACACATCTATCTCTACTCAGACAAGGGTAAACCCCAGATAGTATCCATCATCTGACCAACACAAAACTCCCTCATACGAGCATCAACCTACAAACATTTCAACCAAATCTAACATCATTGAAACAAAAACTAATACCAACAAACAACAATAAAATTCATAAACTAGTCGTCAACACTAAGCACCATATATAGGGCATGATAGACACTAGCACTGCCTAGAGGATAATGGCATTGGATAGTAGCACCATACTTTGGACAATAGTGCCAAAAACTAGACACTAGCACCCAGAGTGGGATTGTATCACCACTTTTTACAAACCAAGCCAAAATTAGCCTTTCCCTTGAAAAAAATAATACAAACAACTAAAATGATTAAAAAAATAGTAAAATTTAGGATCCCTTACCATGTGAACCTCCTTCCCAGCTTGAATAAGTGCCTCAACCTCCTGATAGTGCAAGAACCTAGCATCTCATCTCCTCAACATGTTTTTCTCTCTCAGACTCAAACTTATTCTCAGTTAAATGATGCAAATGAATTGACAATGATTCAAAATGACTTATTTAAGTCATCACTTACTCAATGCAGCCATATTAGGGTTGCTCCACACTAATTTTGCCAATTAATAAAACTATCTTGTTATTGCCATATCTTGAGAATCATAGCTCTGATTTATGAACCATTTCTTGCACATGGAACTTGATGCTGATATACCCTAACACATGTTGTTAAAACCAATCCATTCATTGTTTTCAAACCTAAAAAATTATAAAAAAATAATTGCATTCTATTAACCATACAACAAATCAAGTACCTATACAACTACACACAAATTATCAAACTCTGACATAATCAATACATTATTCAAACCCAATATAACATCAAAATTACCAAATAAACACCATAATAATTGATACTTACCACTTTTGGTCACATATCCTCATCACAATATTGGATCTCTCACCAAAAGTGGGGGGAATATGCATAGATTGTTTTAGATATATAGAGTTACACTTGGATTTTTAGACACATGGGTATTTAGAGTCACCATTTATTTAGATTATGTAGACATACAGGGCTACACAGGTTTATAAAAACATTCAATTGCATAGATTATTTAGATATACAGATGTATAGGTCTACACAAGTTTACATAGGCATCAAAAGTTATATATTTTTTAAAGATATAGACATACAAGTTTACATAGGCATTCAGCTGCATAGATTATTCAGATATACACACATATAGGTCTACACATGTTTACACAGGCATCTAGAGTTACATATTTTTATACATACTGACATACAGTTCCACACAGGTTTACACAAGCATTCAGTTGCATAACTTAATTAGAGATACAAACATATAGGCCTACATAGGTTTACACAGGCATCTAGAGTTACATATTTCTAGATTTATAGATACATAAGTCTACACAGGTATTTAGATATACACTCCACATATATATATATATATATATATGCAACTTTGACACATGTATAACAGTTCATTTAGATACACATCTACATCACTCAGATATCAAGATTAAGGGGCATGATATATAGTGCATATTCTTAGTTCTCATTTTTAGATTTATCACATTATACTAGTATCATCACTAGGTTTTCACCAATTTGGATCATAGGGATGTCTATAGTGGTTGATCCATAACAGTACACCAAACTCAATTTACATTACTCAGATTTAGAGTGGGGGGCAAGTGAGCCTTGTTTCTCCACACCTTTAATCACATTACTCAGATTCAAAGTGGGGGCAGGTGAGCCTTATTTCTCCTCACCTTTAGTTCACATTACTTAGATTTATAGTGGGGGCAAGTGAGCCTTGTTTTTCCACAGATTCAGCTTATAGTACTCAAATTTAGAATGGGGGTAAGTGATTCTTGTTTCTCCATGCATTTAGTTTACACACTCAATTTTAGTACAAGGGGCATTTACATCATATGATTCCTTTCATATATCTCACTCTAGTTCTCATCCATTTCTCTAGCTAAGAAGTGGGAAAAATATAGATTACATTCACATAGGTAAGTACAAGTACACATTTCTATTTTCATTTACTCTAGTACTTCCATTTCCTTGCATTACTAGAATAAAAGGGGGGGAAATGTAGACACCCTAATTTGATCAAACAACCACAAGTACTATGTCTTTTGTTGATCTTGCACACAAAGGGTCTTAGTGATGGTTATAGTCCTTGTTCACATAGTCACCTTAAGTCTTTTGACCTTTCTTGTGTCTTTTTCTCACTATTTTGACACCCCCAATAGTCAATGGTCATATTTTCCCAATCCTAGAGGTCCCAATCCTATCATCCTTGATTGTTGATATGTTCTGAGCCTTTAGGCATTAGTACCATTTTAAATCTAGTATTGCCACATGGCGTTACTATCTACTTTTGCCTTAAGTGTCTAAAGGGCCCTTTCACCCGTGTCTGAGTCCCAACCCCTCTATGACCCTTCTCTTATGTTTTTTATATATCTTTCATTACGTATCATCCAATGAACAAGGTATTATATTCATATGAAAGATATTCCTATATAAAGAGCCTCACAAGGCATTTTACATCTAGCACTTACTATTTTGGCACTTATTACATAAAATTAATCAATAGTACAACTCAAATACTCTATATACTACTAAGCATTCACACCTAGACATTTCCATGCTTAATAAAATAAGGGCCTAGGCAAAATTCATCCTAGCATATCATGCAAGTTGATGGTGTACATTCCCTAAGGGAGAACTACATGCAATCTGAGACCCCTATCATCGGGGTTAATCTAGGTAGAAATCAAGATAATAGGGGTTCTACTTTGTG
This sequence comes from Torreya grandis, assembly GCA_037957365.1. Taxonomy (NCBI): domain Eukaryota; kingdom Viridiplantae; phylum Streptophyta; class Pinopsida; order Cupressales; family Taxaceae; genus Torreya; species Torreya grandis. Next base: position 352,120 of record JARHVA010001659.1, on the reverse strand, counting down.
TAATTGTAACATCCCACAACCCAATTTGTCCTTTCCTTTTACATTTGATTATTTTATTGTTTCATGTGTATAGGTATTCATTAGGGTTTTGGAGAAGAATCAACCCAAACAGTGACATAGATGAGCCCCTGTGTGATATTAAATCACCTACAAGACCTTAAGAACTCCTGTAGCTCTTCCAAATGTTGTAGACAATCACTACAGGAGGGAAACTAGTGCCAAGTTTGGACACTATCACCATATGGAAATACTTTCCTAAGGGAGCATTACTATTCTAAGCTAGATCTCAAAAAATAGTCTATAGATGAAAGATTCTTCTTTTTTTGCTTAGTCATCTCAAGTATTCAGATCCATGAGAAAATTTGTGTATATCCAGATAAGTCTATCTTCTCATTATATTTATTATTTTTTGAAATATACATATAATCAATTAATTCCAATTTTATTCTAGATATACTAGAGACCTAGCCCTTTAACCAAACTTAGGATTTACATAGTAAAATCCTAAATGGTTAAAATAAAAACCTAGATTTTTTGGAGGAAAATAGAGCTATAGGAAAAATGATTGATCACACAAAATTGAAATTTGGATCATATTTATAATAGGACTTGGTCTACAAAACCCATAAATTGTTTATGGAGATTCTAAATGGGACACTAGTGAAATTTCCTTGGACACTAGCACACTGTGTTGTTATCTGATTGACCACACTATTATCCAGGGTTATTTTTGACACTTGGATCCTATCGACAATGTTTAAATCTATCTACTCACCAATTTTCATAGTTTGATCCCTTCTGAAAGGTTTGTTTCTAACTAAGTTATTATTTCTCTATGATCCTTTCCACATTTAACAAATTAGAATTAAACAATAATTTATCAAATTAGTGGATGTAATTATTGCATATTTATTCCCTAATTTATTATTACATTAATTTAAAAACCTATGGTTCTACATTCCATAACTCCCTTAAAATGTTAAATAAAAATCACTAATTCTAAAATCTAAACTAAGAGTGCAAATGTTGATATTTACCCTTTCCTAGATACAAGTTTTTGCCTATATGCAAGCTAAATGAAATTATTTTTTTGTCTTTTTAAATCATGAATGAATTTATATATATATATATATATATATATATATATATATATATATATATATAACATTAAAATGAAACAAAATCATATCTAAACCCTAGGTATTTCAACTTCTAAGTATCTACAAATTATTTTATGCATGCAAGCTAGAAAAGTAGTTTTTGGGTGTCCTAAATGATTACTTGTTAAACTAAATGATTTGAAATGAAATGAAATCAGGTTAAAGTTATGATTTTATAATTTATTAATCTTATAAAAATGTTATTTTATTGATAAATTGAATAAAATCAGATCTAAGATGCAAACTTTATTGTCTAATTTGTCTAGTATGTTTAGGTGCTTGTTTGGGAATGGAAAAAAAAAATAAACTAAAAATGAACTACTATGTGATGGTTGTACCTTTTATTTATTTTTATTTATTCACACTATAGGATGTGAAAATCCTTTTTATTTCCAAGTAAACTAAAATGCAATTGCAAAGGAGGGATATAAACTATGTTTCTTTGGTGCAAGTGAAGAGAGGGAGGGAGAGAGTTTTTTTCTTTCCTTTATATGCATTTTTGGAACAAAGACTAAGATAAAAATGAAAATAATATAATCTATTATAATCTAATATATAAATAAATAAAAATAAAATTGAAAACCTTCCAATGTGATCAAGTGAGAACAGTTGGAAGCAAAGCATTCTATTTAATTTAGATTTGTCCTCAGTACCCTAGTTCCTCCCCTCAAATAAGATTGCATGAACTATCTCAACAAGGGTGGTGATAGAGTATCTAGGAAATTAGGTTCAAGGAAGTGCATCAAAATAATGGGTTAGTGAGTGAATGATCATCAAGTGAATGCTAACATTGATATAATAGGAATAGTAGCATAGATATACCAGTCAATGGGATAGATAGGAAACATCAATATTATATGGGGGTCGGTGACTGCATGATCATAGGTATTATCATGTATGTCAAACCCTACCTATCTATATTAGCACCCATGTATGTTGAGGTTACTAAAGAGGGTATGCAAATTGGGTTTGTATGATCTCATGATCTAGGTTGTTTCTATTCTTCAATGAAAGAAACAATCATGGAATAGGAATAATAAGGCGATATTCAATCTATATCTATATCAATGGATGGGGTTACTAGAATGATTCACTTCTATCTATTCATCTCCCACCTCTTTATTAGTTAAATAATATCTATGGATCTACACTATCATTGGGGTGCAAAATTGATTAAGAGGTTTAGGCCACAACCCAACTCTTCCTTTGACTTTGCTTTAATAGATGATATTTTCCCCCAAATCTAGTTAACCAAAGGTGAAAATAAAGAATCCAATGAAAAGTTGTTGTATTTTCACTAAGGATTGGATGTATCAATCAAGATAAGTTGATGCATGTGTACATTCTCCATCCCATCATGCTACATATATGTTGCATCCATGTTAACATAAGTCATATCTCTATCATTCATCCTTATATCTATCTCAACCAATCCATACCTAAGACCCTATTTATATAATGGATTCATATCTCTATCTTGACCAGTGACATCCATACCTAAGCTTAGAGCTTAAAAAATCCAATATTTTAGTTAGTTTATAATCCTTTTAAGGTTAGTACCTCTTGACTCCATCTCTAGCTTAGTACTAAACTAGAGAAGGGTAGCAAGGGCATGTATCCAAGGCCTGATCCAAGCCAATGTAGTGTTGGGTGCTAGTCCTAATAACCAACTATAAACCTATAAAATTAAATAAGGTAGTGCATATTTTAGTTGGTGATTCCTTCAATACTTTATAGTGCATCCTTAAACCTTGATGAAACTAGGGTCATGTTAAATATATAGATAGGGCTTAAATCCCTTAGTTATGGTAGTGCATATCCCACACTATGGAAAACTCTTATTCTAGTTCCCTTTTGAAGTGGGAAGATTAGAGCAATTGTCTTGATTATATTCTAGTCAGTAATTCTCCATTCTAATAGAGATTAAAGAGTAAATAGATAAATGGTGATTTGATTCCTATAGTTGGTAGTTTGGTATTCCTCTCAACTTTTTTGAAATCTCCTCCATTTTGGTTGGATGTTTAGTTTCTAGGTCAAGAAGAGTGAAATAAAGTGGTGTATTTAGTCCTATATATCTATATGGAACCAATGCCTATATCTCTATTCATCCCTATACATCCCTACACACACACACACACACACACACACACACAAATATGGCACCCCAACCATAGATAGGATGTCATCTCTTAGATAGATATATATATCAATGTTATCATGTATATAATATACCTATATACCTACTATAATTTATACACCTTATGTTCAATACTAAAATTTTAAAAAACTGAGCACTAACCAGAATGAATTTTGAAAAACTATCTTCTAAATGGTAGCTCCTATAACTCTAGAATCAATTTTAAAAGATGCATAGTGGCCATAATTTGTTATACTTGTAAAATAAAATTAAACATTTATTCTAATATATATACATACAAACACAAACAAGCCCAAAACAAAACAAAACCAAAGGGTGTATGTGCTTTGTATTGCATAGGGCAGACATCCTTTGCTCCACATTTTTAAAATTTTGAGAATTCCCTACAAAATAATGTTTGAAAATGTGTATGTCCTTTTCACTACATAGGTTGCATGCCCTTTAGCAAAAGGTGTATACATTTTACTCCACATTTTTCAGTTTTGTGTATTTCCCTCTGAAAGATCTATGGCTTTAAGATTGGAGTATTTAAACATAACACCACACGTCTTTTTATACATTTATAAGTTTTTTCTACTTTCATAAACATGTTTAAGTAATAAAATTTAATTATTTTAAAAATATATTATAAAAGTTTATAGGCAGAAGAACGTAGTTTCTATATATATATATATATATATATATATATATATATATATATATATATATATATATACACGTGTGTGTGTGTGTGTGTGTGTGTGTGTGTGTGAAATCAATATTTATAACTACTTATTAATGTTTACTTAACATACTTTGTTAAGGTTCATGCATATATCATTACAAATAGTTTAATAACTTTTTATTCATTATTAAACCTTTTATAAAACTTATGTCTCAACAATCTACAAATCATTGGCTATGCATTGAAAAAAATGATTTTCATGAAGTTAAGGTCAAAATTTTGTGTTCATCTATTTTTAGTTTCAATTTTCTAGCTGAATTGACTTGTAAAATTATTTAAAACACACACACACACACACACACACACACATTTAACCCTAAATTTAGAATTTGTGAGATAGAGTTAATAATATATAAATAGTTCAAGAAAAATGCGATAAACTAATTTATAGTAGGCCAATTAATTACAAACTAAGATAAATAAATATTTTTAATTGTAATACTGAGATATACTAAATATAGAAAGAACTTGATTTGAAAGATATTTAATTGATTGAAATACCAAAAAGAAATAATACTTAGTTGGGTCTATTATTTGTAGCCAGATATGGACTATAAATAGGTGGAGTAAGTAGGATCAATATTTTGGATCGGTCATCAAATTATATAAATTATAATTTTATAGCCATAGACACTACTATTGTATATGGACACTACCATCAACCTAGTGTCTGACTGTGACATAACTGTTAATACAAAATAATGAATGGATTTAGATGTGACCAGCTTTATTATTATGGGTTTTATATTATCTTTATGCTGTTGTATTCAGATCTGAGATATAGGTTGTCACTCTTCACTGGTTGATTAAACCCTAGCCCTTTACCCTTATTCACCTTTGGAATTAATTTACCAAAAATAGGTTAGTGGGATCATGGTGTTGATCTGACCCCAAAGACCTCTGTATCAATGGGCACTACCCACATAGCCAATACTCCAAGAAGGGCCTCAGACTTATATAGTTCTCCTTTTTATGTGGGAAATTATGTGCACAAGGGTGAAATATAATATATGATGATGCATACAGTGATCTAACTTGTAACTTGACAAATATCACTCATGGGCTACTCTTTGAATGCTTCAAGCTTAGAATATGATTGCTCATATGCTTGATATGAAAATAGGGATGAATAAGTATAATAAATTGGTTGTGTAGTTGATTGATTTAGTTTAGTAGGTGTTTACTTGGTATTTTATATATGAAGATTGAGAAGGCTTAGACTTGTATTTATACCACACCTTTTTAAAAATATTTCACGATAGGGTTCAATAAGACAAATATTCTAACCCATAAGTTTTAAAACATTTTCAATTTAAATTACTTTTGGAAACTAGATACTAAATAAATATTTAGATACTCCCACTAGTGGTAGTGTCCCTTTATAGCCGGTAGTGTCTAGAAGGCTAAAAAATAGGTATGGATCTAAAACTAATAATACATTATGTTTATCATGTTTTAAGATTGTTGTGTGGTATAAAGATCAAGGACATCAGAATAATATGTATATAACTAAGAGATAAGCATTTAGGCACAATGAGATGGTGAATACAAGCCTTTCATCAATAGAGAAGTCTATAACTAAAGGGTAGAGCCTTGATTGATGTTTCACAAATGTAAAAGACTAGGATGTTATAAATATCTAGTTTTAGTATTTACATCCCCCCTAATCTATTAAATCATAAGGATTGAATTATCAGTTTAAAGCCAATAAATATATACCTAAATGTGTACAGAACACCTTGACTTTGTTTGATCCCACTTTGAGTGATTTTATAGTGTATGACCTATAACCAAGATCATGTTACAATGTAAATAAATTTATACAATCTAAAATTTTAAATAATTGGAATTCTTGAAAATAAAGAGAGAAAAGGAGTACACTTGTGTGTCGATATAACCATGTTTCCTTTCAATGTTTTGACTTGATAAAAATGCTTCCTTATGAAACATTTGAGCTAGAAAATTTTTAGACTTGAAACTTAGAGATTTGTAAAGGGAGATTGGAATTTATTATGCCCCCAATCTAGTGCAAAGATGGGTTATGACACGGCCATTGAGATCATTATGTCTCAATCGTGCAACTCAAGTGTGAATACATATAATCTGATGAGGGTGAGTGATTCAATAAATTCATCCTATAAATATGGTGAGATGAAATGATTTAATCATTCCAATCTATAAATTTGGTGATGTTGAATGATTTAATCACTGTAACCTATAAAATTAACCAACTTTTGTAGTATAAAAGGCGTGATAATTATACATCCTGGGATAATTGGTATTCTGGTGAGTATTATGATTGGTAAGTTTTATAATTTTAGGTGTGATAACATGGAATATGCACCTATAATATGAATTATATGTAGTATATGTGTCATAAATCTAAAAAATTATGTTTCGTATCTATGCAAAATTGGTGTAATGTATAAGATTCTGACCCAAGTGTATATCTAAATCATGGAACTAAACTAGAGATTGTTCAAGTGTGGAGGTCATGTCTTTATTACATGTCCCCACTAAAATATAAATATAATGAGTAAGTGTGTAAGTGTGTAGATCATATTTTTATGGCATGCCAACATTGAAATAGGAAAACTATAAAAAATGTGGAGGTAATGCTTCTATAACATGCCCCCACTAATATGCCCCCCTTTTGAGGTGAGGGAAATAGAGTATGGAAGTTATCTCACTTCAAAATGATAATATAGTTGTATAATATATGTATGAATCATGTCAATTCCAAAGATGCATGATATAGATCAATTAAGCATGATATAGATTAGATATATCAATTAAGCTTATAGTATGTGATCACATCAAGTCTAAAGATGCATGATATAGATCATGGAAATGTCTAGAGAGTAACAATATGAGCTTAGAAAACAATCAAACACATACACAATATAACTTGGTGTAATGCAAAGGAATGGTCTAAGGATACCTCATACAAAGATCATATTTAAATGCCACACAATCTAAAGGGATGTCATATTTAAATGTCCTATCAACATGGAATGACATATTCAAATGTCCAAACAACATATAATAGCATAAGGGCAAATAAGAAAGGAATATATTCAAATGTTCCAGAAGTAATACAATAAAAATAAATGTAATAAACTAAAAGAAGTGATAATGTGAATAAATTGATTATAAACAACCAAAATAAGTATATTGTACTAGTCCCTACATATATGTGTTAACAAAAAATGTTATTTAACATAGCATATCGAGTACATTGTGAAAGATATGAGCATGGATATAGACATGTGTAAGCGTTAGTATATAAGATCAAACATGATTATGTATGAATGATCATAAAGGATATGTAACTTGTATTAATCATGATCAAAGAAGCAGATGCCTCCAATGTACTATATGATGGGGTGGAGGAGAAGTTCAACATATGTAAGTGCATATATCATGCATATGGGTGTGCATGTATCAAACTCAAAGATGCATGAAACATATGTGTATATAGAATAAATTATATACTATATACTAACATAAATCAAACAACATAGATGCTAATGAGATAGTAAAATATGGGAATGTTGAATATTTTTGTATTCTTGAATTATTTAAATGTTTTTTATTTATTGAATATTTGAATTTTTTGAATGTTTTGAAATGTTTGGAAAGATAATCAAAGAAGATATATGCAAGGAAATTTTTTATTAGAATCCAATGTATTCATCCATAGGATGCCTTTGTAAAGGCCTTATATCATGTACGTCATATTAATATGTTACATAATTAGTATTGTCAGGATCATACCAATCTTTTGTACTCTTAGGATCATAATCATCAATGTAATCATTACCATAGGATACATGTAGCTTATTACGTTGTTCTTGAACTTGTGATATATCATTTTGAGCATTTATATATTAAAAACCAATTGCACCATAGATTGGATTTTTCTACTTGAAATTTTGTTTTTCTTGAGTATATTCATCATTGTCAAAATGTTTCACCTCATTGTGGTATATAGAAGAGTCTTGTATCTTTGCTTGAATACTAGGGAAAGATGTAATTTGTGCCTTTACTTATTTATTTGAGGATGAAATCATAGATTTAGTAGTATTTTACTTAATTGTTTGTTCCTATATGCATGAAATAGATATGATGTTTGGATAGTTAGCAACCATATTTATATCATATGATTTTGTAGGAATGTCTTGCTTTGAAAATTCCTTTGTTAGAAACCCTCTTTTTAGAATGTGTGTTTTATTATCTTTCATTTGATTTTGCAACTTCTATACTTTATCTTTTTGAATGTTTCCTTTTCAATTTTTTCTTGCTCTAAGTTTTTCATTTGCAAGTGTTTTTGTTTTGATTATTTGCTACCCATATATATTATTTTGGCACTTTTGCTTTAGGATAGGTACTCACAATGTGAGTGGGTTTATTGATTCATGCATTAATGATATGATCACCATTATCATTTATATTTTGTATTTTTTCTTTAATAAAAAACAACAATTTATATCATGCCCATACATTATATGATATGCACAATAGTATTTGGATCTTCTTATAGGATGTAGAGGAGGTAGTTGGATCACTTTAGCATTTCTCTTAAGATTTCACTTGGACTCTTAGTGGCCTTTGGTATAATATTTAAATTTCTTGTTTTAGATGTATTCTATTGTAGCTTATCATTTGGTTATGAAACCTTGTTGGGTATAGCATTACTAGATGAAGATGCAAAACATGATTAACACTAGCATATATTGGATTATGTAGGAATGTAATTTGATTTTACAATGCTATGATATTTGAACTAAAATTATTTTTTAACTCTTCATTAACTTTTTCATAATAAATATTTGATCTTAAAAGGATTCATAAGCACAAACTCTAGGTACTTTAGCTTGGATATTCATACACACACCACCTAGAGGATGTGGGAGTGGAGGTGTTTGAGGAAGGACATATTGATTACATTCATTGGAAACCATAGAATGGGACACCTTACCCCTTGAAGTAGTGATAGCATGGAATTTATTAAAGGGATGGTATATATCACCCTCCTTAGGTAAGGAGGACCAAAAGGCTCTTTTGTATTGATATTAAACATGATTTTAGGAAAATAGATTCTAAATTTTAAATTTTAAATATTTTAAAATCATAAATTGAAAATAAGTAAATTACGAAACCCTAGGTCAACTTATTATTTGGAGACAAAAGGTCAGGTTCACCAAATTTTTAACCCTAAATTTAGAATTGGTGAGATAGGGTTAAGAATATATAAATAGTTCAAGCATAAGGGTGATTGACTAATCTATAGCAAACAAATTAACTACAAATTAAAATAAATAAATATGTTTAATGTAATACTAAGATATGTTAATAATAGAAAGAACTTGATTTGAATGATATTAAATTGATTGTAATACCAAAGACAAATGATACTTATCTAGGTTTACTATGTGCATGTAAATCTGGACTATAAATAGATGTAAAGTATCTAAAATTAGTATTCTAGATCAGTTGTCAGATTTTAAAAATTGTACATTTGTAGTTATAAACACTATCGTCAAATCTAGACACCACTATCGATGTTAGTGTCTAACTATGATGCAGATATCCAATATAGAATAATGACTAGATGTGGATGCGACTAACTTCAATGTTTTAGGTTTTTTGTCACCTTTTTTTAATGTATTCAAATCTGAGATATCAATTTTCACTCTTCATTGATTGATCAAACCCTAGCTCTTCACCCTTCTTCACCCTTAGAATGAATTTACTAAAAATGGGTTAGTGGGTTCATGGTGTTGAGCTGACCCCAAAGACCCCTCTATGAATGGGTGTTGCCTACATAGATAATACTTCAAGGAGGGCCTCAAATTTATTTTTTTATCCTATATTTGTAGGAAAGTGTCTGCACAAGAGTGAAATATATTATATGATGATTCTTGTAGTAATATGACTAGTCCTATGCTTGATACGAAAATAGGAATGAATAAGTAGAATATCTTGTTTTTTAAGTTGTTGATTTAGCTTTAGTATATATTTTATTGGTATTTGTTATATAAAAAATGAGAAGGCTTAGACTTATATTTATAACACACTTTTATAAAAATATCTCGCGATAGGGTCAATAAGACAAATAGGTCGACCCATAGGTTTTTAAACATTTTTAAATTGGATGAATTTTGGTAACTAGACACTAAATAAGGATATAGATACTAACATTGATAGTAATGTCCCTTTGTGGCCAATAGTGTCCAAAAGGCTAGAAAATATTTATGAATTTGAAACTAACAATGAAAGATGTTTATCATATTTTAAGCTTTCTATGTTGTACAAGAGACCTAGGTCATAAGAATGATATGGACCAGACTAAGAAATAAGTGTTTAGGCATAGTGAGATGGTGAATACAAGCCTTTCAATAGTAAGGAGATCTATAACTTAAGGGTAGAGCCTTGATTTATATTTATCAAATATACAAGACTGAGATGATATAAATATTCAATTTTAGTATGTACAATATATATAATATAATTAAGAAAAATATTATCAACATAAATTTACATTTCCTCTATCCATAACTAAAATTTCCTACAAAAATTCATTCATCTACTCAAGAAAAGTGTATGTACACATGTAATCTACTTATGTTTTCACAAAAAAGTTCCATGACATTGTCATAAATGCAATAATTTCGTATATTTTTTTCATCTAAATATTGAAAAAAATTATATATATATATATATATATAAACTAAATTCAAAATTATATAATTCATATTCTATGTTATTATCAAATTATTTATCCAAGTGTCTCTAAAATTCTATCCAAGTTCAAAAATTGTTATTTTCAAAAGAAAAAAATGTCGCTTTAAGCCCCCCTTTTCCCCCCATTTTCCTGCATTTGCCCATAATGAAAACTTAGTATAAATTGTGTCTTGTTTATTTAGCATGTATTATTCTCATGTTTAATGCATGTTAATGTTAGGATCTTGGAATACAATTGATTACTTTTGTATAAGCAACTAAACACAGGATTAAACCAGAAGTAATAAGTAACTAGAAATCAGAAACAGCAAATAATAGGAGATACAAGAAACAACCAATCTTGTATTAAACTCTTCAAGAAGGAAATACAATGAAAAAATCTCTCTCTCCTCACACCTCTTGGATGTACAGTAATTCTCCTTCAATCTCTCTCTCTCTCACAATCAATTACAACCAATTCAATTCTTGAATTGTCTACACCTTACATGCTATGAGGATCTAACCCTATTATATAGAACTAGGGTTCATGAGCCATGCATTCTCCACCGTTATATGCACATCTTAATCAAAGGATCAAATCTATCCTGCCAAAAATAGAAAAATAGACTCAAGACTAAGTTTAGTCTTTACATGCAAACTAACTATTCTCCAAAAATAGAATTCTAGAAATGCACAGATGACCGATGTTGATCGGTGTCTATCTAGATACGATCGATGTCATCCGATCCCTAACTGATGTCGATAGGTTCTGATCGACGTCAATTACTATGTAAAACTAGCAACCTCTGCATTTGCTCATTGGTGAAGCTTTTAGCTCCACAACTCAACAATCTCCCACTTGGAGATAAACAGCTGCACCTATACCTGTACTGCAACATCTTCTAAGCATCTTTGGCTTGTTTCTCCCTCTTCAAGTTCAATCTTGAAGACCAACAAAAGTTGAATGAAGATTCAACTTTTTCTTTGTTATTAGATTTGTTAACATATCAATAGGGTTCTTTTCCATATGGATCTTTTCTAGCTTCAACTGACCATCCTCCAATACCTGTCTAATGAAGTAGTACCTAAGCTGTATATGTTTGGTTCTTGAATGAAACGCTGAATTCTTTACCAAATGAATTACACTTTGACTATCACTGTATAATCTACAACTCTCTTGCTCCTTTCCCAACTCTTCCATGAACCAAGTCATCCAAATCATTTCCTTGCTAGCCTCTGTGACTGCAATGTATTCTTCCTCTATAGTAGACAAGGCAACAACCTTCTACAACTTTGAAATCCAGCTAACTGTCATTCCACCAATAGTGAACACATATCCTATGGTGCTTCTCTTGCCATCCAAGTCACCTACCATATCCGAATCTACATACCCATGTAGAGAAGTGTTTGACTCTCCATAGCATAAATGCCTACTGCTAATCCCTCTCAGATATCTGAGAATCCACTAAACTATTTTTCAGTGTTCCTTTCCTGGATTGGCCATAAACCTGTTGACAACTCCCACTGCTTGGGCAATATCAGGTCTAGTACATACCATTACATACATCAAGCTCCCAACTGATGAAGCATATGGAGCTCTACTCATGTACTCAACCTCATCATGTGATTTAGGACACTATTATTTGCTCAACTTGAAGTGTCCAGCCATAGGTGCGCTTACCGGTTTTACATCTTGCATATTGAACCTCTCCAACACCTTATTCATATAATCCTCTTGAGACAAAATCAAACTATGATTTTTTCTGTCTCTCTTAATACTCATGCCAAGGATTTTCTTTGTTGTTTCTAAATCTTTCATGGCAAATGTGTGAGCTAATTTTACCTTAAGCTCAGTAATTTCTTGCATGTGTGAACCTGCAACAAGCATATCATCTACATACAACAACATGATAATATAACTATCATTATCCAATCTGTTAAAATAAACACAATGGTCAGATTGACATTTACTAAAGCCATGCTCTGTCATAAACCTATCAAACCTCAAATACCATTGTCTTAGAGCTTGCTTAAGACCATATAATCTTTTCTTCAACCTGTACACAAGTTTATCCTTACCTTTGACCTCAAAACCCTCTGGCTGATCCATATATATCTCTTCATCCAAATCTCCATGAAGAAATATTTTTTTAACATCAAGCTACTCAAGGTGCAAATCCTCAATAGCAACTAAAGACAATACAGTCTGAATAGAAGTCATCTTTATCACAAGAGAAAAAAATTCACCAAAATCAATACCTGGTTTCTGTGTAAATCCCTTTACTACCAACCTAGCTTTATGTCTCACTTCTCCATTCTCTCCTTCCTTTAACCTATATACCCATTTGCTTTTCAGTGCTTTCTTTTTGGTTGGCAACTCTACCAAATCTCACATTTGGTTCTCTTCCAAGGAATTAATTTTCTCATTCATGCCATGCTCTCACTATTTTTTGGACTCTATCTACATTGCCTCATCAAAAAATTTTGGTTCTCCACCATCAGTGAGCAACAAGTAGTGTAAAGAAGGGGAATAATGAATTAGAGGTTTACTTACCCTTTCAGACCTCCTTATGGGTACTTGAAACTCATTGATAGCTTGTTGTCTGCCTAAATTTCTTTCTATCAGTGACCGATCTCAGTCATCTCTGGTCGATGTCGGTCTGAACCTGATCAACGTCAGTTCCACTTGACCGATGTAAGTTTCCACTTGATCAATGTCGGTCTCTACCTGACTGCTAAAGTTAGTTTCCTAATCGACGTCGATCTTTGTGTTTTCCTATGAGTGATGATTTTTACCCGTGAGCTCATTTTGGATCATAACTTCATCCAAATCATGATTGCCCTGCTCAAAATTATTTAGCTTCTTGAGCTGATCACTATACATCACCTTCTCATTGAAAACTACATCATAGCTTCTAATAATTTTGTTAGTTTCTAAATTCCACAACCAGAATTCAAAATCTCCAAAACCATAACCAATGAAAGTGCACCGAATAGATTTAGCATCTAGCTTCTTTCTATTTTCTTTGTCAATGTGCACAAAAGCTTTAGAACCAAAAACTCTGAGATGTGAAAGATCTACCTTTTTACCTATCCAAGCCTCTTCTAAAATTCCACCATCTAGTATAGTAGAAGGTCCTCTATTAATCAGGTAAACCGCAGTATCTATAGCTTCTACCCAAAACTGTAAGGGCAAACTAGCATGCAACCTCATACTCCGTGCATGCTCCATTATCATTCTATTCATCCTTTCAGCAACTCTATTTTGCTGAGGTGTCCTTGGAACCATCCTTTCCCTATGTATTTCATTCATAGAATAGTAACTATTGAATATATTGTTGTAGTACTCACCACCATTGTCAGATCTAAGGCACTTCAATCTCAAATCTATTTCATTCTCAACCAAAGCTTTCTATTTCTTAAATGTGTCAAAAACATCAGATTTCTTCTTTATGCAATAAACCCATACCTTTCTTGTAGCATCATCAATGAAAGAAACATAATACTGTGATCCTCCAATAGAAGCTTCTTGAGCTGGTCCCCACATATCTATGTGAACAAGCTCTAACTTGTGCTTCTTCTTTGTTGACCTAGTTTTGAGAAACTTCACTTTCTTCTATTTCCCAAAAATACAATGCTCACAAAAATCTAGATCTATGCTTTTCAAATCTGAAAGCTTACCTTTTGACTTAAGAACATTCATTCCCTTCTCACTCATGTGACCAAGCCTGTAGTGCCACAACTTTGCATCTACATCTGAAGTAGATAAAATAGAAAGAGAATAATTAGTAATACAAGTAGATAGATAAAGTGTACCTACTCTTTTACCTTTTGCTAATACAAGTGCACCCTTGGAAACTTTCCAAGATTCAGCTGTGAGAGTTACTGTGCAACTCTCATCACCCAACTTTTCTACAGAAATCAAATTCCTCTTCAGGATGGGTACATGCATGACATCCTTCAACACCCATGTGTTACCATTCTACAATTTTCACTGCACTTTTCCTTTACCAATAATTTTACAAGGCTCATCATCCCCTAAATAAACTTTTCTAAAATCTCCATGGACATAATCATTGAAAAATTCTCTATTTGAGGTTGCATGAAAAGAGGCACCAGAATCTAAAACCCATGATTTTGCTTTATTATCCAAAGAAAATATAAGAGCATCCTGTGTAACAATGCCTGCAACTTTTGCTTCTTCATTACTTTCATGCTGATTTTCTTTGTTATCCTTCAACCAACAATCTTTCTTTGCATGCCCTTTCTTTCCACAATTCTAGCAGGTTATTCTTCCATTTTTGGATTTGGATCTCCTTCCCATCTTTGACCTTGATCTCCCTTACTTGCCCTTCTCTCTTTGCCTTTCCTTGCTTTCAACACTTAAAGCATTACCTGATGTTTCTCCTGTGTTTTTCTTGCAAATTTCTTCATTCAAGATTACACTAACAACATCATCAACTTTCAAGATATTTAAAGCAAATGCAGTATTACTAACTATCATTACCAAACTATGCCAACTTTTTGGTAAAGAGCATAAGATTAAGAGAGCCTTAATTTCATTATCAAAAACTATTTTGACTGAATTTAACTGATTTACTATTGCATGGAAATCATTAAGATGACTAGATATAGATCCACCTTCCTGCATTTGTAAATTAAATAATTGCTTCATAAGATATACCTTATTCGAAGCTGAGGATTTTTCATATAAATTTGCCAAAGTATCCATTAACTCTACCATTGTCTTTGCCTATGATAAGTTGAAAAACACAGAAGCTGCCAGGCTCAACCTTATAGATCCAAGAGTCTTTCGATCAAGAACATTCCATTCTTCATCTTTCATATCTGTGGGCTTCCTTGAAACCCCATCCAACGGTAAGTACAGATCTTTCTAATACAGATAATCTTCAATCTGCATCCTCCATAATTGATAATTCTTGCCATTGAATTTCTCCATTCTTAGTTTACTTTCTTCTACCATTGCTTTGCTCCCACTCAATCAGAAACCCCTGTGAGTGAATTCTGTAATCAACAAACACTAACACGCTCTGATACCACTTGTTAAGATCTTGAAATACAATTGATTACTTTTGTATAAGCAACTAAACACGAAATTAAACCATAAGTAATAAGTAACTAGAAATCAGATACAACAAATAATAGGAGATACAAGAAACAACCAATCTTGTATTAAACTCTTCAAGAAGGAAATACAATGAATAAATATCTCTCCTCACACATCTTAGATGTACAATAATTCTCCTTCAATCTCTCTCTCTCTCTCTCAATCAATTACAACCAATTCAATTCTTGAATTGTCTACACCTTACATGCTATGAGGATCTAACCCTATTATATAGAATTAGGGTTCATGAGCCATGCATTCTCCACCGTTAGATGCACCTCTTAATCAAAGGATCAAATATGTCCTACCGAAAATAGAAAAGTGGACTCAAGACTAAGTTTAGTCTTTACATGCAAACTAATTGTTCTTCAAAAATAGAATTTTAGAAATGCACAGATGACCGATGTCGGTCGGTGTCTGTCTAGATATGACCGATGTCGGCCGATCCCTAACCGATGTCGACAGGTTCTGACCGATGTCAGTTACTATGTAAAACCAGCAACATCTACATTTGCTCATTGGTGAAGCTTTTAGCTCCATAATTTAACAATTAATACTTGTCTTTCTTGATAATAAATCATGCAATGTTGAGTTGTTAGTTTTCTTATGTTTTATTTTCTTGCATGTTAAACAAAATTTGAGTTTATTTGTATTTTCATGTACACAGTACTATATTTTCTCATAATAATCTCTCTCACTCTTTCTCATACTCTTTTCTTTAAAAAAAAAATTCTAAAAAACCCCGTAAATAATTTTGCATGTGAAAATTGTAAATAATTTCCTTTTTACGTATTTTTTCATTTTCAATAAAGAGAGATTTCCTTTATAATGAAGGAGGGACTTTGTCCCCTTCATTGTTGATAGAAATATTCTCATTTTTCACTTATGAAAATACTCTGCCAACATTATTTGGCACCCACTATGGGGCGTGTTTTTGATTTTTTTTTGTTATCCACATAACACAATGTTCTGGGTCCATATGACCGTGTATGTTGTTTAGGCCTATGCCTACCAATCAAATCTTGATTGGGTAAAAGCTACATAGGAAGATATCTTTTCTGACCTCTATGATTTTGCATGGGATAATATAAAAATCACCACTTAGTACCAAAGGGGCGTATTTGTTTTAGGTGAAAAAGAATAAAAATGTTATCTTTCAAGAAGAGTTGCAACCCTTGTTGCATGAATAAGACCTAAATAAATTATGATAATTATTGACCATTTTGGTCCTGCAAGCCAAAAAAATTGATCTCCTTCTTTCCCTATTGTCCTAAGCCATCAGTCTTATGTATCCACCTTACTATAAATGCTCCATTCCCCTTTGTAATAGCCCTATTCTTATAAAGAGTTGAGAGATCTAAGCCTTCTAGGTTTTTGTTTCAATATGGGTCTTATTTCGCTTTGAGTAATTGCCTTGGACAAGCCTTTTGGCAAAGGAATGGACCAGTTCAAAGAATGCAAGTCTTTTACAAAGCTTCAAAGGTCAAGTGCCCTTGCAGAGGGAAATTATGTATCAAACGGGACCATTCATCAGGCTTCGAAGGGCAACTTTGGACCCAAAGTGCCCTTACGGAGGGTAGAGAACACCTTCAAAAAATTACAAGGAAGAAGGCTGAAAGTAAGTTTTCCTTTGAGAAAAATCCATGCAAAAGATAAAAGATTTCTTCAGACTTTTGTCTAAAGAAAATCCAAGGAAGAATCAAAGGGTGACTTCCTTTGAACAAAGTGTTTGAAGGAATTCCTTCAAACATTTTATCTGAAGAAATTCACAAGAAAAGAAACCAAGGCAAATTCCTTTGGACAAAAGCCTAAAGGAATTCCTTCAAAATTTTGTCCAAAGGAATTTATCAAAGGAAAAGACCAAAATAAAGGGCTGATACTTTGAAGAAAATATTTCCTTCAGGCAAAATGTCTAAAGGAATTCCTTCAGACATTTTGTCTGAAGGAATTGAGAAGACAAGGGAGCTCGAAGGGTAAGTACCCTTGCGGGAGACTCTCAGTGACCAAAAAGGGACCTTTTCTATTTTTCCAAAGGGACACCTTCCCTTTGAGAAGGTTCATTTTGTAAAGGTTGAAGGAATTACCAACGATGATGACAGGCCCAAAGACGTCAACTTTAGCATGATGAACTAGCCATTGGTAGTTTAAACATCTAGTGATGTCCTTGTGGATGTTAAATTTAGGACAATGAAATAACCATTATTTTTTTTAATGGTGATAGGCCCACAGATGTCAATTTTAATTGGATGTATTAACCGTTGAAGATGCTCGTAAAAGCTCAATGGTGATAGGCCCAAAGGAATTCAAAGGAGGCTCAGAGACTCGAGGATAAACTCAACGACCCACCGAGAAGGGAGCCTAAAGAGCCAAGAAATGATGGAAGATAGCCCCAAGGGGCAAAGAGATAATAAAATACAAAGGCCAAGCATAGAAATGAATAAGACAGTCCAAGTGGCATGAAAAGCATCGACACAAGAAGTTATTACAGTAGATGAAATAGTCTCCACCAAGTGGCCACCAAGGGGAACATGGGCATTCAATAGAGTGGCCCTCTTTCCTCATTTTACATTAATGGGCAGACAATCTTGTGAACTTCATTTAAAATTGGCCTTGTCATTCAAATAGACAAAGTGGCCCATGCTTTTGTAATGACATTTAATATGATTTAAGCACCAAATTCAAGACCTACGATAACCACAACATGGTTCCTTTAGTAGACTTCCTCCTTCCTAGGCATTTAACACAACATGGGCCACTTATTCTGGAAGGTGCCAAAGTCTTCTTCTTCATGCTATATATATTTTTTAACCTATCAGTTGAGAAAGGGATCTCTGATTTTGTAAGGTGAAGCCCTACCAAATTTCACCTTTAAATCAATAAGAATGTGTTTTACCTCTATCTGACTGGTTATACTTCTAAGTATGTCTGTGTATCAACTCTATATTCAGTCATTTTAGCTTGATGCTTTCATAGATTGACACCAACATACTTAGTGTAGCCAAATCCATTTCTGTAGGTTAACATAAAGTGCTTTATCTAGAATGTAGAGATAGGATAGTAGTTATCTGACAGTGTCTTTTTTGCAGTGCCTATGGTAAGTTCCTTTTCCTTGTGTCTTCATTAAGCCCCCTTATTAAAGTGCCCTATAGTCTGGTCTTTTTCTCAAATAAAGTGCCTATTCGCCCCCTTTTGGTCTGAAGTGTTGATACAACTGAGTAGATCAAAATCATTTGGTGCATCACCATTTAGATTAGTTTCTATTTTGGTTATATCCTTCTCCCTTTTCACCAACCCTCATTATTAATAGTAGTAGTGAAAGATCTCATAGATGAATCAAAGGGAGTTAGCCCTTATCTAGATATTTTTCCCTTAGTTTTGGCAAACCCACAACAAGAGGGGAGTCTCCATTGTGCCACGTGAAAGAGAGAAGCCAATCCTTCTTTCAAGGGTGCAATCCACAATGTCAACAATTTTTGGCATGCTTGGTGGGACCAAAATTTTAATGCTCAGAGAAGTTCCATGATTAGTACTAGTCTTGTTACTACAAAAATGAACAACTAACCAACATCCGGCAACTCCATTTTCAAGAACATTAGTCTCTGGTCAGAGATTAACCTGACATCCCATGTCTAAGGTCACCACAAGATCTCCTACCAAGGGTGTCCCTTTTGAATTCCTTGAACTACCATTAAACTCAAAAAAGAGACTAAGGTTTGTAAGGACTCATCCCTATACAACAAATCATTTTCCCAGACCTACTATAAAATATACTTACGTAAGAAGACCCCAGTAGAACCTTGTTATCACCATGGATTTACCTTTTGTAGCCTTTCATGGTCAGAGCTCGTTAAACCTTCTACATTATGACCCAATCCTAAGGACCGCCCTTAAGAGAATTCCTCCATTTAATGGAGAGGGGCCTATTACCACTATTAAGCACATCAGTAATATCGCCAACCTCTGTAACATTCATAATGTCACTAAATAGAACATAGCCATCAAGTTGTTGGAATTATCTTTTAAGGGTAAAGGTCTGGACTGGTATGGAACTTTGCTTATGAATTCAGTCGACACATGGAATGAATTAGGCACTCTCTTGACAAATAAATTTGGGGAGAAGAGTGACCATCTCTCTCTTGCTAAGCAATTAACCACCATGAAAAGAGCTCTACATGAATTCATGCAAGATTTCAATACTAGGTTTCAAAAGACCTAGAACATAATCCCCATTTTGGTAAGGCTGACCCCAAGCTATGCTTTCCTCTATTACTTGAAAGCTTTGAACAATGACATTGTTTTCATGATACAGTCCATGGGAGGACAAGTGTTGCCATCTGCCTATGAAATAGCCATATCCATTGAAAAATTCTTGATGTAAGCAAGAAAGATAGACCCTAGACCTCATATGCCACTCTTTCCTAAATTGCCACTTCCATTTTAGACTACTACACCCACCTTAGCTCTTCTACTTGGCATAGAAAAGTTGAGTGCTACCTCACCCAATGACTTTCATGAAGTTAAGAGCTTGTTACAAAGCATGACCAATGAACTAGTGGCTCTTAAAAGAAAACAAGTTAAAAATTATTGGCTAAATTAGGGATATCAATAAGTTAGACAAGTAAATAGACCCTCTTTTTAGAATTATAATCAAGGACAGGGTCAATTGACACAATCCAAACCATATCAAGGGTATAATCCAGGTGCTCTTTCATTATCCAAATCTCTTGTGCCTGCTCAAAATAATCTGGTACAGGAACAACCTAATTGCTCACCCTTGGGGTATGGTCAAGAAAAGATTGCTTAGACAAATGAGATGCTAAGTCAATATATGAACACACAAGCCAATCAGGAAACTACCTAATTCCCAAAATTTGAGGCATCAATACAACCTAGCATGGATAGTAGGTAGGCTTAGTCTAATTCCACTCTCATGAATCACCTATAAGGTGAATTCTATGCAGTAAACTATGTGAGAAGTATGAACAACCAAGGTGATTATATTGCATCCAAAACTAGGTCCAAAAGGAGAGCTATGGAGGAAGCTCAGGCAGCTGCCCAAACATCTGTAGCATCTTCTTCATCACATATGAACCAAAAATTTCCAAATTATAGGCTGCCAATTGTGCCCTTAGCTCCTCAGCCTGTGCCTTAGGCTACAAGTACCCCCAAAGAAAATTTAAAAGGTAGTAAGCCTCATATCAACGTGGTAGACCAGATGATGAAGCTACACATGAATATCTCTTTGTGGGATTCATTATCAATGCCAGGACAAAAGGACATACTCCAGAAGGAATTGCATGAGCTAGATGAGCTAGTTGTCCTAACAAAAGTTGATAACATTTTGATCATGAATGGGCACCCTTCCACAGTAGGCCAAGCAAAGAAAGACAAAAAGGTTTCCCCTTTCTATCTATCCTTAGTCATATGAGATTTCTTGGTACACAACTACATTATTGACAGTGGGGTAAGCACCTCAGTAATGCTTAAATGCATAGCAGATAAGCTAGGAGTCAAATATGAGGAGATGACCAAGGGATCCTTGCAGCTAGATGGATCACCTATAAAGACACTAGGAGTGGTATGACGCTTGAATCTCATGCTGCACACCTGTCTAACTT
The DNA here is from genome assembly GCA_037957365.1 of Torreya grandis. Classification (NCBI taxonomy): domain Eukaryota; kingdom Viridiplantae; phylum Streptophyta; class Pinopsida; order Cupressales; family Taxaceae; genus Torreya; species Torreya grandis. The sequence goes on along the minus strand of JARHVA010001659.1, from coordinate 330,606 downwards.
TCTAAGTTCCCCATGACATGTTAGTGGTGGATGTTCCTCCCTAATTTGCTATTTGCTTGTCCAGGGATTTCACATCCAAAATAGGTGGGCACCTAGTAGCAAATTGGTCTTACATGGTTTTTATAACTAAATATGGGACTAAGGTCAAGATTGAGTTATATTCAATCTATAGAGATCATCTGGAGGCGTACTCACTCAAAGTGATGAATTTTAACTATGCCATCATTGATGAAGAAGAATTCCAAGTGGACCAATCTCTACCCTCTGCCCTTGAAGGAGTTGCTAACCTGCTCTTAGATGAATGGGGAAGTGACAACTTCAAATATGACCCATACAATTTTATAGAAAAGGCAGGTCTTGGAATTTATTGTATGCATGAAGAAGGTACTATTGTGCAAAATTTGATGAAGGCAAACCAAGAGAGCTCAGGTTTATGGAAACTCTTTTTTGATGGCTCAAGAAGCAAATTGGGAGCTAGTGGTGGAGTAGCATTAATTTCGCCCTCAAAGGAGACATACTTTTCAACTTTTAGGTTCCAATTTTCTTACACTTGCAGTGTTGCAAAATATGAGTCTCTCATTCATGGTTTAAAGTGGGTAAGGAAAAAAGAAATTAAAGAACTACAAGTTTTTGGAGACAGTGAGTTAATCATAAATTAGGTGAAAGGCCAAAATTTGACAAAGAATTCCTTGCTTAAGTCTTACAAGCATAGGGTGTGGGACTTCGTGGAAAGTTTCTTTGCTTTCAACATCAATTCCATTCTAAGAGAACAAAATAAGTAGGTAGACAGACTAGCAGCAGTTGGTGCCCAGTTTGATATCCCCAAGGAGATATGTTGAGATAGTAGTCTACACCATTTAAAAGTGGTAATCAGACCCTCCATGCTTGATAATGTCACCAATTGGCAGGTATTTCACAGTGATCAATAGATGTCACTCTTCTTGTAGGAGAGGTCTAAGTTTGCTTCCAAGAATCAAGCTAAGTTATAGCAGCAGTATGATGGCCAAATTGTTTAGCTAAAGAACAACAAACTTCCTAAAGGCTTGGTCACTCTCGAAAGCATCTTCAACAAGGATGACCAACTAAAAAATGACAAAGCAAACATCACAACAAATAATTTAAACTACAAAAAATTTGAAATATTCAAGAATAGGTTGCTTGCACTTGGGAAGGTATATACAGATCATGAAAGGCATGATTTTATTTTGTTGTGCCAAGAATTTTCCAATGTTTTCACTTGGGAGTATAGCGACTTGAAGGGTTTTGACCCAAGATTGGCCCAACAAACCATTGAGTTGGAGGAAGGCACCAAGCCCATCAAATAAAAATAAAGGCCTATCAATCCAAATATTGAGCCTCTCATGTGGAAGGAACTCACCAAGCTGATTGAGTCCAAAATCATATTTCCCATCAAACACTCTCCGTGGTTGGCCAACTAGTCCCTATTAGGAAAAAGAATGAGAAGATTAGACTATGTGTGGATTTCAAAGACCTCAATAGAGTCTCATTGAAAGATCACTATCCTCTCCCAAGTATGGAGTAGATCCTCCAAACGGTGACAGGCAGTGAACATTTCTTCCTCCTGAATGGGTATTCAGGGTACAATCAGATTTTAGTGCAAGACTGTGATCAGTACAAGACAACTTTCACTACCAAGTGGGTAAATTTTGCTTACCAAAAAATGCCATTCAGACTGTCAAATGCTAGAGCCACCTTTTAACGAGCCATGGACATAGATTTCCAAGGCCTGATAAATAATATTGTACTGGTCTATCTTGATGATGTGACAGTGTTTTCTAAAGAAGCAAGCCAACATCTAAAACACCTTAGGTAAACCTTTGAGAGGTGTAGAGAGTTTGGTATCTCTCTCAACTCAAAGAAGTGCATGTTCACTGTCCATGAAAGTAAACTCCTTGGCCATATTATTTCGAAAGGGGTTTTGACCATTGATCTAGAAAGATTCTATGCCATCCTAGCGTTGTCCTTACTTAAGCATAAGAAAGGGCTGCAAAGCTTCTTTGGTAGGATAAATTTTATTAGGAGATTTATCCCAAATTTTGCTGAAATAGTCAAGCCACTGACCTCCATGCTAAAGAAAGATGAGAAATTCACATGGACAACACAAAGGAAGGATAGTTTTGAAGGGATCAAGCAAGCTATCACCCAAGATCCTACCTTAATCAATCCTAACTTCTCTAAGGATTTCAACCTTTACACCTTCAGGAATGAAGAGGTAATCTCCGCCATGCTTACCTAAGCAAATGATGAAAACCTTGAATATCCTCTTGCATTCTTTAGCTAAGGTCTAGAAGGTTTTGAAATTAGGTACACATATGTTGAAAAGTAAGTTCTTATGGTCATACGAAGCCTAAAGAATTTCATACATATGTTGTCTAATATCAAGGTTCATCTCATGGTGCCACATCCTAGCGTCAAAAATTTCTTAATCAGTCATGATCTAAATGAAAAGAAAGCGGGATGGATCACCAAAGTAATGGAATATGATGTGGACATCAAAACCACCAAGATGGTAAGGGGAAAAGGCTTATATGAACACCTTGTTATAGACCTTAAGTAGCATAAGGAGGACATTTTGATACTCAATGATGAAACTACAACAAAAGAACCAGTAGTCATGAAGGACTGGGCATCAGACATGACATGTTTCCTTCTCACCAGTGAGTGCCCATAGGGCCTTGATAGGACTAATAGGAGGTATTTTAGACTCCAATCTCTCTCTTATGTCCTATTTGATAGGGTGCTATTTAGAAGGGATTTTTTAGGAGTACTCTTGAGGTGCATAGACCTAGGTCAGGTCGACAAGGTGATGTCTAAGTTTCATGACGAGCCAGTTGGTGGTCACTTTGATCCTAAGCCTACAGCTACAAGGATTATGAGAGATGGTTACTTCTTGACCACTTTATTCAGAGACACCCATACCTAGATATGAAATTTCTAAAAGTGTGCCCTCTTTGATGGAAAGCAATAGCTAGTTGTAATGCCTCTATAGCTTATTCAAGTAGAGCAGCCATTCATGTAATGGGGTCTAAACTTCATCAAAATGTTCAACCCTCCTTCTAGTGCTGGCCGTAAATGGGTCTTAACTACTATAAACTACTTCATGAGATGGCTAGAATCTATTGCTTTGACGGAGGCCAATGAAAGTGCAGTCCTGGACTTTTATAAAGTCCTAGTGATAAGGTTTGGAGTCCCAACCACCATTATCTCAGATAACACATTAGCTTTCTTGGGAACCAAAATAAGCGAGTGGGCATTGGGATACATCATCTACATTAGCACTTCTTCCAAATACTACCCACAAGTAAATGGGCTCACTGAGTCCACCAACAAGAATCTGATCAGAATCATCAGAAAGACAATGGAGGAAAATTAGAGAATTTGGCATACCAAGCTAAAAATAGCCCTGTGGGTAGACAAGGTCACTCCAAAGAGGGCAATTGGTAATTCACCATACACACTCATGTATGAAATGGAATCTAGACATCCTATTTCACTTGAATTTCTAGCTTTGGATCTTGCTCACCAGCTATAATTGGAAGAAGGCAATAGCATGGAGGTCAGGCTATGTGAATTGATGGAACTTCAGGAGACAAGGGACTAAGCCATGGTTTATATGACCAGACATCAGTAGCAAATGAATAAGCATTTTGATAATAAATCCTCTTCAAAAGGCTTTTCATAAGGTGATGTTGTCTTAAAATGGGATGAGGACTGAGCTAAGCTAGGAAAACACACAAAGTTTGATGCTTTATGGAGTGGTTCATATATCATCACTCAGTGCAAACAACATAATGCATTCCAACTCTCCAAGTTATATGGTGAGGAACTGCATATCCCAATTAATGGGATATACCTTAAGCATTGTCACTGAGCCTCCTTTCATCATGTACATATTTTCCCTATTTTCCCTAAGTGCTTTTGTGCATGTTCATAGTTTTTTAGCCTTGTGTGTGTTTTGTTTATCATTTGGGGGTAAAAGCTTCATGTTGATGCTTCAGTCTCTCAACATTATTGTCAACTTTTTAGGCTGTATTCTGACACCGTGCCCAATAGACTTGTAAGCCACTGGTTTCTTAAGCATGACAGGCATGCTTCCTCTGAGAATCACCAAATTTGTTGACCATTTTGGTCCTATAGGCCAAAAAAATTGGTCTCCTTCTTTTCCTATTGTCCTAATCTGTTAGTCTTGAATGTATCCACTTTACTACAAATGCTCCATTCCCCTTTGCAATAGCCCTGTTCTTATAAAGAGTTGAGAGATCTAAGACCTATAGGTTTTCAGTTCAATATGGAGCTTATTTCACTTTGATCAATTGCCTTGGACAAGCCTTTTGGAAAAGGAATGGGCTAGTTCAAAGAATGTAATTATTTTACAAATCTCCAAAGGTCAAGTGCCCTTGTGGAGGGCAAAGAATACCTTCGAAAAATTACAAGGCAAAAGGTTGAAAGGTAAGTTTTCCTTCGAGGAAAATCCATGCAAAAGACAAAGGATTTCTTCGAACTTTTGTTCAAAGAAAATATAAGTACCAAAGGGTGAATTCCTTCAAACAAAGTGCCCGAACGAATTCCTGTAGATATTTTGTTTGAATGAATTCACAAGGAAAGAAACCAAGGTAAATTCCTTCAAACAAAAGCCCAAAGGAATTTATCAAATGAAAAGACCAAAATAAAGGGCTGAGACTTTAAAGGAAAGATTTCCTTCAAGAAAATTTTTTGAAGGAATTCCGTCAAACATTTTGTTCGAAGGAATTGAGAAGACAAGGAAGCTCGAAGGGCAAGTTCCCTTGCGGGGGACTCTCAGCAACCATAAAGGGACCTTTTCCATTTTTTTGAAGGGACACCTTCCCTTTGAGAAGGTTCATTTTTTAAAGATTGAAGGAATTACCAATGATGATGACACGCCTAAAGAGCATGATGAACTAGTCGTTGGCAGTGTAATGGTCTAGTGACATCCTTGCGGATGTCAAATTTAAGATAGTGAAATAGCTATTGTTTTTTAATAGTGACAGGCCCATAGACATCAATTTTAATGGGATGCATTAACTATTGAGGATGCCCAAAATATATCAATGGCTACAGGCCCAAATTAATTCAAAGGGGGCTTGGAGACCCAGGGATAAACTCAGCAACCCACTGAGAAGGGAGCTCGAAGAGCCAAGAAATGATGGAAGATAGCCCCGAGGGGCAAAGAACCAAGAAAATACAAAGGCCAAGTGAAAAAATGAATAAGACAACCCATGTGGCATGGAAATCATTAGCATAGGAAGTTATTGTAGTGGATGAAATAGTCTCCACCAAGTGGGCACCAAGGGGAGTGTGGGCATTCAATAGAGTGGCTTTTTTTCCTCACTTTACATTAATGGGTAGACAGTCATGTGAACTTCATTAAGAAGTGGCCTTGTCATTCAAACAAAAAAAGTGGCCCATGATTTTTTAGTGACATTTAATATGATTTAAGCACCAAAGTCAAGACCTATGACAACCATAGCATGGTTCCTTCAACAGACTTCCTCCTTCCTAGGCATTCAATATAGCATAGGCCACTTGTTCTAGAAGGTGCCAAAGTCTTCTTCTTCATGATATATATATAGTAATCTCTTAGTTGAGAAAGGGATCTCTTATTTTGTAAGGTGAAGCCCTACTAAATTTCACCTTTGAATCAATAAGAATGCATTTTACCTCTATCTAACTGGTTATACTTCTGAGTATGTATGTGTATCAACTTTGTGTTCAGTCATTTTAGCTTGATGCTTTCATATATTGACACCAACATACTTAATGTATCCAAAGCCATTTCTACAAGTTAACAAAAAGTGATTTATCTAGAGTGTAGAGACAAGAGAGTAGTTATTTGACAGTGTATTTTCTGCAGCACCTGTGGTAAGTTCCTTTTCCTTGTGTCTTCATTAAGCCCCCCTATTAAAGCACCCTATAGTCTAGTATTTTTGTTAGATAAAGTTTCTATTTGCACCCTTTTGGTTTGAAGTGTTGATACAGATGAGTAGATCAAAATCATTTGGTGCATCACCGCTTAGATTAGTTTGTATTTTGGTTATATCTTTATCCCTTTTCACCCCCCCCATTATTAACAGTAGTAGTGAAAGATCTCAGAGATGCATCAAAGGGAGCTGGCCCTTATCTAGAGATTCTTCCCTTAATTTTTCCAAACCCACAGCAAGAGGGGAGTCTCCATTGTGCCACATGGAAGAGAGAAGCCAAACCTTTTTTCAAGGGTGCAATCCATAGCATCAACAATAATAATTATTTGAAGATCTCTTCAACCTTCACTAACTCCTAAATAGTAACTTTATCTCACTCTTGCTGAAAATAATTCACTATATAAATCAATAAATAAGGTAAATCATACCCATAATTTGAATTAAAAAATAAATTTATTTTAATTCCAGTTTGGAGAAAAAAATCTACAAACAAAAACCTATGAGTATGCCTTTTAGCCCCCAAAAAACAAAAACAAGGTGGGACTATCACAAGAAAAGCTTTGATACTCTTAGGATCCATCCTTTCCCAAACTATCAACTTTATAACCATGGTTTCATTACCTTCAGGTGCTACTATAGGTCCACTCACACTCAATGGAAAATTGCATGAACTACCTAAGGGCTCAAGAAATACTTTCCCCAATTTTACCAGTGATGAAAAACAACACCCAAATGAACATATATTTGTGTTTATTATTGCATGCATTATTATGGGTTTATAGCATGAAGATGTAATAGTGAGACTCATTGTGAATAATATACATGAATAATATATATAATGTTTCCACCACCTCACTCTTGGTTATAATAATCATTGGAACATAATGAAGACAAATTTTTAAAGGACTTTCAAACCTACAGAAGATGCACATGTTCTTCTTGCTCTGATAACGTAAATGAAGAAAAAAACTCATGTACCCAGGAGGGAATTTGTGTCTAAGTTTAATAACCTAATAAATAAAAAATTTGTTGCAAGAAAGGCCAAGGTTCCAATTACAAGTGTTATTTCATCAATGCACAATGACTTGAAGTAGGTTTTCTATCAAAAAGGAAGCGGATAATAGATTTGGATGAAGCTCAAATACTAAATATCGAGGTTTAATATTCCCTAATCATGGTAGGTAAGATGAAAAAATATTATAAAAAAGACAAAAGATCAGAGTTCAAATCAAATCTAAATTGATTTGTCAATTTATAAAATGACCAAACACCAATTCCTCCATACCAAGATGTGCCAAGAAATAATTTTGTGTCATATCATGGTAATCATCCTTGTTTGCGTACACCTTAGCCAAAACTTCCGATTGAGGCCCCTCCAACTATAAAAACTCTAGTTAATGCAATATTTGATGTAGAATATGTATATGAATATGAAAAGGCTAAAACTAAAACATGAAATTCGAGATTTTTAGAACTATAAATGGAATAATTTGATGGTGACTCTAACATTAGGTACCTAGAATATGACTTGATCTATGATGATCATGATGATGTAGCCAAAAAAATGAATATCCAATGCTTGGTTGCTTTCACCAAATCTCTAAATTATAAGGAGGAATCCAAAAAATGGAAGGAAGATGAAAATTCAAGTTAAAAAGAGTGTTAAAAGTAAAGAAGTTCCAAAGATGCCTTCCTCAAAAATCATCCTTCCTAGGGGTTCTCCTTTGCCCATCCAATCTAAAGACAAGTATCATAAAGTATATGTATGTATCTCATTTCAAATTCATACTATTGTTAATAAAAATATGAGTACCTTATTAAAAAATGACGTGAATATGCCTCGATCAAATGGAAACCCTAAATCCTCTTCCTTTGCTTTTATACTTGCATTTGATACAATAGATCACATCAATAAATCTAAGATACAAATATCTCATGTTGAATATTTAATATTTAATCTAGAAAAATTATAAAGACTTGTTAGATTCATCAAATGAAATTCCCCTAACACCTCTAAACCTGCATCCAAAGGTATCCTAACAATACCTACTAGCTCAAATCCTTAAAATTCCATAGTTTTATCTCTACCCCAAGCTCAAGATAATTAGATATTTTTTATATATCCTTTTTTATCTAAATTTTTTGAACATTTTTTGAATTTGATTTGTCTTTCATCTGAGGATGTGAAGGAACAAATGATAGAGGGCCACAAGTTTAGAGCCCTAACTTCTTGTAATCATACCTCATATTACTAGGCATACAAACAAAGAAATCTTTCAGATGGAAACTTCAATACCACTTGTATGTGATACAAAGTGTGTATGCTTTGATACCACTAATCTAAGGCCTAGTGGACAACCCTACTTAATGAATTAAATTGGTTGTAGCTGAAGCGTATATGAAATAATAAAGGCCCAAATATATCAAATTTTTGAGGTAATGAAAGATAATACTAGATCAATAAACATCTTATTAGAACTATAAGTTTCAAGGTTATATTATGCAATAGTTTTGTACAATGATATTAGCAGAGGTTCCTATAAATTCTAATTATAACATGTTAAGGGGTATATATGTTCATAGTGAATTATAGAATCAAAATGTAGAATTGAATATAACAAATTAGTTTATTCCTTCCATTCATACTTAGTGAATAGTTAGATAAATGCATACTAGAATGAAAAGAACATTCATTATTATTATATTATATAATAGTTTTGAATGAAATTAGAGTATACATGCACATGGAATAATTACATAAATACATTTAGAGGAACCATCTCAAGATCTCTATATTAATGTCTCATATTTGAAACTCTTTTCTTTAACATTCAAACACAATTTAAAGAGCTTATAGAGGTTATATCGCTTCACATTCCTTATCCTTTCATTTCTCTCAAAAGATTATTTTCATATTCTACAAACTTTTGATATACAACATGTGCCGAATACATACAAAAATATATAAAATATTTAAAATTCTACATATTTCACACTTGACACATGTTCATATTTGTTTCTTTTTGAGTCACCCTTATTCAATTTTTCATGAATATCCTTAAGCAAGAGTCAACTTATCATTTTCCCTTTATTGGTCATATCTTTGTTTATTAAGTTGACTCTTTATTTTTAAAATTTTGCCTACCTATCATCTTTTGTGTCTAAAATTTCTAAAGAATTGAACCTTTGAACTTGAACCATTCTCAGAGTTCAATGCCTCAACGGTTCAATGGTTCAATAGGTTCAATTATTCAATATTTCTCAAAGTGAACTATTTGTCCCTTTGTATTGTTTAATTGTCTTTAAACCTTCCAGTTGAACTTGAACCCTTTTTCAAAGTTCAAGAGTTCAACGATTCAATAGTTAAATACCTGATGTTTTGTAAGGAGTCATATTCACTCAGTTCCCTTGTATAAATTAATGTATCATTGAACCTACCACTTGAACCTCATAGTAGAGTTCATGAGTTCAATGGTTCAACAGTTCAATGGTTCACTTTTTCAAAATTTAAAGTTTCTTGAAAGTCATGTGACTATTGGTCGACCTGTGTAGTTCATCTCGTATCTTTGAACCTTGAAATTGAACCACATTCCAAAAGTTCAATGGTTCAGTGACTATATTCTCATCTCGCCCTGAGGCTTGCTCTAAGTCAAAATTAATGAGAGATTTAGAGGAGAATATATCTGAAACTCATTATAAAGTGAAAAGTTTTAAATTTTCATGAGGTTATAGATAATCATTACTCACTAAAATCATGCATAAAAAATGCTAGCCATTAATGCATATGTCAGATTTCACATCTTATCAAGTATTTTTAGCATGTATTGTTTTTGTTTAATTATTTGACCTGGTTAATGTCTCTATCAAGAGAAAATAAGTCAAATTTAGAAAACAAACATATTGGGTGATACAAAAGAGAACAATGTAGGTAATATAAGATTTGTGTTGCTCAAATTCGTAGTGATTTCAGATACATTTAAGGTGAGTTCTACTCTTACTATAAGCTATTTCCATTACTTGGTTGGAAAGAAGAATCCTTTTGAGTTTATAGAATTGTTTAAGAAGTTCAAAACATTTTTTTCATTATATCCTCCAACCTATAGCCATGAAATATACATGTCTTGGTTACGAGCATGGTCCTGGTCTCATCTGTTCTCTTCCTGAAATTGGGGACACCTCTCTAGTTCAATTTGACTTAGAAAATTTTGAGAGGGCTAGAAATCCTGTGTCAAATCCTATGATGCAAAAGATAGTGTAAAGTGGTTTGGTCAAAGCTACAGCCTTTCCTATGGTTTTACAATGCCCCAAATTAGTTCTAGAATGCATGAATAGATATGAAACTCAAAACAAGTGCATTAGAATTGTAGATGGTAATGTTTTACTTCATATCAATAGACAAACCCTAATGGCTATGATGAAAATTCCACCCAAGGAACCATATTTTGACCTCAATATTACCTCTTCTTATGGTTATTTTTCACCAAAAAAAGTAATTTAAAAGAGCGTGATTGCAAGGAATTGGTTATTTAAATTCCAAAAAGGGAGTTCAAGACTGCCCAGACCATTGACAAGAAATCATATGATTTCAAAAATATAAGAGATTGTGGTGTTACTACATAAGTTAAAGGGAAATTCTCAGGCATATTATTGGGAAGACTAGATGTACTTTTTCATACAAGTGGTCCTCCAAGAAGAGCAATATTTGGACTAAGCAGAAATTGTAGCTGAATGTTTGCATTTGCATCTAAGTAGTTATTGGGGAAATAAAAAAATTTATATGTCCTCATACCTCTTCTATTGCCTAGCATCTACAAGACAATAGGTATGGATTCCTCATACGCCCTTGGTTGAGGACAACAAAATTTATGACTATTACCCACAATTATAAATGCATAATTGCTATGAGAATTACAGGATGGTTGATGATGTTTTTACTGGAAAAATAATTTATGAATTAGCAAAAAACATCAATAAGAGGATGTCTGATGAGGCTATGTAGCTGATCAAGATTTATGGTAGTTTCTTTATTCAATTTTCCAAGTTCAATTATATCAAAGTTGTGGTTTTGACAGTGAACGTTTGAGGTTACCCAGGTATGTTTTTGACCATTTTGTGTTGATAGAAGTTTGTAGACAATTAACAAATGTGGATAAAAAATTATTAATAAAAAAGAAACTTAGTATATTTTTTCCCATTAAACTTGGATGTTATTCATGTCAGTCAGTATTGATGCTTTGAATTTGGAAGTGGATTTTAAAAAATTCAATTTTTAGTACTTCATAGCCAGATCCTAATTTGACAGCAAAGGCTTTGCTAGGGATAACTTGGATTTTGGAATAGGGTTTTCACATATGCCCTAATTGGAGGATTATTGGGAGGATTGTTTAGATGAATTTGAGGTCAGAAGATGACTTTGGTCCAGGTTCTCCCTAGGACAAATAATTACCCTTAATTTAAATATGGACTTTTTGGAATTTTTTATAATGAAGAACAGGTGACTGATCCACAATTTGAACAAATAAAATAATCACCTATTCCAAAAATTGACTGGGATAAAAATGAAGAAGATAGGATTGAGGTTCAGACCCTCCCAGTGATAAGGAGAACCAAGAAATGGTTGAGGGAACAAAAATTGTGGGGAGCTCAAAATAAATTTCTTTAGCAATGTACATCAATAGTTGAATCATCCTCCCCAATAAGCTCCTCTAACTAGCTTATTGCTATCTATGATGTAGGTACTTCCAAGTCAAAAATTAGAAGGGATCATGTCATCAAAGAATCCAAGAAGGTCTTTACAACTGTTCTACCTCCTTGTGCCACCAGATCAAGGATGAAAAGCAAGAGAAAGAGTCAGATTTTTGAAAAACTAGTTGTGGATTTAAATTCTGAAGAGTATTCAGAAGAAGCAATAGGTGATAAAGAATCTGATTCACCAATGGCAGAAGAGGTTAGTGCAAAACAACAAATAAATATTGATTTTGATTCTATTGATCTGATGATTATTTTAAATATGCCTTCTAATCAATCAAATCCTGATAAAGAAGTCTTAGTCTCTACACCCAAGTGGTTGGAAAGCTCAATTAGCAATAAGAGAAAAATAGTCCCATTTTCTTTGCCGTTGGAAGACATGGTGCATAAATATTTAGGAAAAAATCCCAAATCTAAGAAAATAAAAACAACATCCAAGGTAGACATTCACCCTAACACAAGGAACTGGAGTGCACAAATAGCCTGGTTGAGAACTAATGAAGAATTTCAAGATCCTAAAGTTTAGGATTTTACAATTAAAAAGATATATCTTGGGGCTACATCACGTGTTGCAGCCATGCATCACCTTGAAGCATCCACCAAAAGGATAGTTAGCCAAACCTAGAAGAATGAAAAAGATAAAAGAGAGTTGAATCAAACCTTGTGGTCAATGGCAGAGTACATTGATACCATTCATAATCTAGATCCACAACCTATTGCCCAACTTCCCCTGTCTTTTGATCCAAAATCGCCTGTCAATCAAAAGATGTTGGATCAGATACATAGAAGCAAAATGGTCGCCAAGGTATTTGATTATTGGTTTAATGGCATCATCAAAAAGGTACATAATACATTCATAAACTACAAAATGTATATGATTTAACCATAATTATTGTTGAAGATTTAAAGACACAAAATGCTCTATGGATAAAATATAAAGGCAAATGGATGAGTGTTATGAACCAAATTGATGAGCTACAAAAGTATGGAATAACAAAGTTTTTGTCAGAAAAAATTTAACAGATATGGATGAAGATATATTGTATGTAAGTAAGAAAAACATTGAATGGAGAAATTTTGTATCCCAAGAAGGGTGAATTGAAATCACAAAAATGATCAAATAAATTACTAAATTCACTCAATCATCACAACATGGTCTATAGAGCATTAATGTGAAATACATAAATAATGATGGAAAACCAGAAAAGGACATCAATATTGTGATTCAATCCTTCAGAAAAAAGATCAGCATCATTAAAGAAAGTGACAACTTATTAATAGAAAATTTCTCTCAGATTTCAAAGGTAGAGTCACTTCTTTGTCACTACATCGACACACTCTTAGAGCATGCAGAGAAGATGGGGAAAATTTGGAGGGAAGAAAACATCTAGAAAGCAAGAGTAAAACACATCAGTATTCCCAATCTTTCAAAAATCTAGGAGTTTGTTACAGCATTTCAGGAGTGAAAAGCTCAACATGCCTACCCAACCAAACATAATAAATCTAGAGATTCTAATCCATCACTTCATCTATGATCTTTCTTACATAGTTTTTTTATTCAATTGATTTTTTGTTTAAAACTTGATTTTTAAATGAATTTGTAGAAACTAAATCCCGTATGGGTTAGAGTTACTTTAACTCTGGTTTAGTTTGAAAGATTGGTTAATTAGGGAAACTATATATATATTTGAAGTTGTTAAAAATTGATAGAGGAGAAAAAAGTGAATAAAAGGGAGATAAGAAATTTTAGAACTGAAGTACTATTATTTACAATATATATGATATTTGTCTGGAATACTTTTCATCTTTGAATGAAAAGAATAATCAATTACTGCATACTTGGATCTGTGCATTTGAGTATTTGAAATTGAGTTTTCTATGTGAAATCTTCTTTCATATGATAATTACTCTTTCACTAGACAATTCAATGTATATGTTTTATCATTTATTAGTTCAGTAATGTGTGTGTGTGTGTGTGTGTGTGTGTGTGTGTGTGTGTGTGTGTGTGTGTGTGTGTGTGTGTGTGTGTGTGTGTTTATCTATTTGATTTTTATTAAAAGATAGAATTTGTGTATTCTATTACCCACTGCTGTTATAGAAAAGGATATCACATTCATAGCATGATTATGTATGGATGTTAGTTAGCCTTTAAGCACTTTGTATTTAAAAGTGTATCATGATGTTTAGAATAATTTGAATTCATTGAAAATTTTAAAGGGAGTTGTACCTTAATTCAGAGGGAAATTATTCTTGATAGTTCATCCATTTTTTGTTTAACTTATTTGTTCTTGAAAGAAGAAGGGTATTGAGTCAAAATTAAAAAAATTAGATAAGGACAAATCTCTTAGCCAACAGTTTTTGGTGACTCCACTGGGGAAATGAAATTAAAATCTGTACTGAAAGATTAGTCGCCTTAATATGAGGCAACAATGGTGCTTTCACATGAAAATATAATTCCTATTTTACAACCTAATCTTGGTTTTCAAGATGAGCAGGAAGATATAATTGGTCAGTTAAATACTCTTGCTTGGTGTACTTATTAAAATATTGATGATTATAGGAGGGAAAGTAAAGTATTAGAAAAAGAAGAAGAATTGGTTGCTAATTTGAGATTATTGTTACTTAGGAAAAAAAGGAGGAAAGCAAAAAATGCAATAAGAAATCAAACCCCTTAAAGTGTAAAGATATTAAGAACAACATAGAAGTTAATAGTTATAATATCATAAGCTAGATTCTAGAAGATACACAAAGTCTTTGAGAAGAGAGGGAATTGAAGATTCTACTTTTCAAACATTACAAAGCCTAAATTTTCTTTATATTATTGCCCATGTTAGAAAAGCTAGAAGTAGACCTCCTAGCCCTCCTAAACCCTCTATATCCTCTATCTATCAAGCATTAACTCTTTTTGGAACTATCTTTCCTTCTGCCATAAGCTTTCTTTCAATGGCCCAACCTTGGGGAGCAGCTACAGGACCTCTAAATTTAGGGGCCAACCTGAATCTTTTACCTAAAAATGCAAGGAAAAATTTACCCAAATTTAATGGAGATGGAAGACAATCACTAGAGGAGCATCTGAGTGCCTTTGCAATAGCATGTGGTGTGTTAGGTGTGCAACATCAAGATGTAGCCATAAGGCTTTTTGTGTAAATTCTAACTAATACGGTAACACAATAGTTTTATCATCTAACTGATTCCTCAATCACAAACTAGAATGATATTAAAACTGCATTTGAAAATAGGTTCAAAAGTGTAGAAGATGAACATTCCCTTCTTGCTCAATTGACTCAGCTCAAGAAGGAGATACATGAACCTATGAGGGAATTTATAGCTAAATTCAATAGAATTGTGCATAAGATTCCTACTACAAAAAGGCTGATTGCTGAGAATCAGAAATTTTTATTTATTAATTATATGCCTCTTGATATAAGTTTTCATCTCAAAAGAGGTGTAATTGTTGATTTAGCAGCCACACAATCCTTGGTAGTTGGATTAGAGGATGATCTTATTATGGCTGGAAAATGGAAAAAAGAAGTCCAAATACCTAATGCTCAACCCTCAACCTCTACAGATCATGTGGTTTAAAGACTAGTCAATGATATGATTGCCCTAAAAAGATAATTACCTAAGACTGGTACTTCATTCTAACAACCATATCAAGATATTAACAGGAAAAAATTTAATCAACAAGCAAATTTTGGCAAGACATTACCACTTACATCAGCACAACCAAGGTTGACTCTTGAAACTCCTCCTAGAAGAAGTAACATGTGTGCCTTTCATTTGACTACTGATCATGATAGAAATTTTTGTCTGGAGATGCTTAGATATGCTCAAATGACTACTACTCAAGATTTGTTGGGAGAGATTATTGAAGAAGAAAACAACTCTGAGGAACCTAGCGACTCTGAAATATATTTCCTAGAATATGAGTCTGATTCAGAAAGAGGAGGTGAAATATTGGTTACTCTTGAAGATCCTTCATGTGCTGTGTTTACCAGAAGTCAGAAGAATCCAAGATTTTTTAATACTCAAGAAGTACCTGTTAAAGGTAAGGAACCTTTTACTAGAACCTCTAATACTAATTTGAAGACCCAAGAAAATAAATAATTACATAGAAATGATCGTGAGACTTATTTTGATATTTTAGAATTTTGTAAGTCTACAAAGATTCAAATATCCTCTATTGAATACCTCAGGTTGAAACCCAAAGAACTTGATAAATTAGTCAAATATGTCAAAAATGGCCCTACACAAGTTAAACTTGAGAGTCAATTAAATGTTAATACTGAGTCTCTCATTGCCCAATTATTTACTTCTCCACCTGAATCACCCACTCATACTCCTAGAATGACTCTCAATCCATCTAATGATACTCCTTATATGGCTGATATGAAGCCCAACCCATTTTATATTTCTTTATTCATAAATGGTCATAAACTCAGCAATTGTATCATAGACTCAAGTGCTTTTGATAATATAATGCCTTCTTCTGTAGCCAAAGCCCTAGGCTTATCCCTTACAAAAACATTTGGTAGATGTTACTTTATGGATGGCAAATAGATTTCTTTGCTCAAATAAATTAAAGATGCACGAGTTGCTCTTACAGCCTATCCTGATAAAAAGGTGAAGTTGACTATCTTAGTAGTGGATATCCCTACTAGTTATGGGATGTTGTTGAGCAAGACTTTTTGCAAAGATTTGGGTGGGCAGATTGAATTGGATTGATCAGAAGCTACAATTCTAGTGGAAAATTAGAAAGTCAAGATAGAACCTAAACCTAGATGCAAATTTACCGTATACCCTTCTGATGATCCTAAGTCTTAGATTCTATTTGAATAATGTGAATTTGGCAACTATTTTCTCTCTTATAAAGACTTGAAGGAAGAATTTTTCCTGAAGTCTATTCATTTAAATGATCTATGGACCATGGAATTTGACAACAGTTGTGCTACCACTAGTTTAGGAGTAGGGGTTGTGTTGATCTCACCTAAAGGTGAAAATTGTCCTTACTCTTTCAAGCTAGAATTTAAAAACACTAATAATACTACAGAGTATGAGGCTTCATTCCTTAAGTTAAATGAAGTTAAAGGAAAGGGTGTAAAGATATTCAAGGCAAGAGGAGATGTTGAATTAATTGTCAAACAAGTGAGAGGCATTTTTTTAGTTAAAAATGATAGATTGAGACATTACGGAAACAAAGTTTGGGATGAGATAGAATATTTTAATGCCTTTTCTATAGAAGTAATTCCCAGAGACTAGAATACACGGGCAGATTCTCTAGCAGTATCAGCTTCTCTTCTTTTCCCACACCTTGATTTCAAAAGGGATTCATATAGAATAGAACTAGTCTATCATCCTAATGTCCTAGATAATACTAAAAATTAGCAAGTTTTTGAGAGTAATAAATAGATCAAAAAATTCTTGGAGAATGTTGAGATGTTCTTGGGGACTGATTTTTAAGGTTCTAAAATAGAATGTAAAGAATTTAGTCATAATCCAAGGATCAATTCAAAAGATGATGTAATTTAGTTAAAATGAAACAAAATCCCTAAAGAATTGGTCTCTCTAGACTATTTTTTTACTAGACAAGATGAATATACTAAAGGCAAACTTGCCCTGAATCCTAACAAAGTGGAGGATTATGAGAAAATTAATATTAAGAGTGAGACTGATCCCAAATAGATCTCCATTGGTAGGTATTGTTCGTCAGAAGATAAAAATGAATTAATTAATCTGTTGATTAAGTATAAGGATGTCTTTGCTTGGTGCTATGATGATCTTAAAGATTTTAGACATGGGCAGTTTCAGCATCATATTCCTTTGAAAGTAAATGCAAATCCATTTAGGCAAAATCTAAGAAATTATAATCCAAAATTTTTTGAGGCTATCTTTAAGGAAATTGATAAGATGTTGAAGGCTAGGATTATTTATCTAATTCATCACTCCACCTGGGTGGCAAACATTGTTCCAGTATGCAAAAAGAATAGAGAAATAAGAATTTGTGTTGACTTCAAGAATTTGAACCAAGCCAGTTAAAATATAATTATCCCTTGCCTATGATGGATCACATCTTGCAAACTATTGTTAGGTCAAAAATGATGTCCATGCTAGATGGGTTCTCAGGTTATAACCAGATAAGTGTGGTTATAGTTGACCAACATAAAACTAATTTCACTACACCTTGAGGAAATTTTGATTATAACCGTATGCCCTTTGGTTTGATTAATGTTGGTGCAACTTTTCAATGGGCGATGGATTCAAACTTTCTAAATCTAAAAGAAAAATTATTGTCATTTATCTTGATGATTTGATTATTTTCTCTAGAAAAAGAGAGGATCATCTGAAAGATCTGGAGACCATTTTACAAAGGTGTTAGAGTCATGGGATATCTCTTAACCTAAGAAGTTAGTTTTTTATGTTACAAAAGGGAAGTTATTGGGACACCTAGTTTCAAAGGATGGAATCAAGATTGACCTAGAAAGAGTTAGAGCAAACAACAGCTAAGTCTTCCTTCTAATAGGACTGGAATTAAGTCTTTCTTTGGCTAGATTAATTTTATCAAAAGGTTCATTCTTGATTTTACTGAGATTACAAAACATATTGTGGGGATGATGAGTGAAAAACAAGCATTCAAATGGAATGAAGTTGCTAAGAAATCATTTGAAGATATTAAAGAGGCATTTGCACAAACACCTACCTTGGTAAATCTTGATTTCTAAAAAGATTTTGTTATTTACTATTATGCTTCAGAACATACCATGTCTGGATCTTGTTATAGAAAAATGAATTAAATGTAGAAGCCCCAATAGCCTTTATGAGTGATCCTCTCAAGAAGCATGAACTTAAATATTATTTAACTGAGAAATAATCTTTCACTATAGTAAAGGTTGTTAAACAATTCAGATATTATATACTTCATTCTCATTCAATTGTATTTGTTCCTAGTTTGGTTGTGAAAAACATTTTGACTCAACAAAATGTTGGGATGAACAATAGAGTAGCATGGGTTGCAAAAATTCAAGAATACGACCTAGAGATTAGACCAACCAAATTAGTTAGAGGTCAAGGTTTGTGCAAATTGATAGCCAGAAATAAGGAAGAAGAAGAAGAAGAAGAAAAACTTCCTATTGTCTTATTAGTGAGCTTACAAGATCCATGGTTCCTAAATGTAGCACACTATCTTACTTATGGAGACTGTTCCAGTCACTTACCCTTAAAGGAGAAAAGGAATCTGAGCTTAAAATCAGAAAAATATGTTATTTGGGGTGATGTCTTATACAAAAAAGGACTAGATGGAACCTTTATGAGGTGTGTAGATAAGGAACAACAATACAAGCTGTTAGAAGTTTTTCATAATGAAGCCTATGGTGGACATTTCTCTTCTTCAGTCACAGCATTCAAAATCCTTAGAAATTGTTATTTTTGGCCAGGAATGTTCAAAAATGCATATAAATGGGTGGCTAATTGTGAAAAATGCAAAATATTTTTCAAGAAGACCACAACTTGCAACATTGCCTCTGAGGCCTGTCATTATTGAAAAACCTTTCAAATAATGGGGTTTAGACTTCATTAGACCTCGTTCACCTCCTTCAAGTGCTAGTCATACACACATTTTAACAGTAATGGACTATTTTATGAAATGGGTTGAAGTAGCCCCTGTGAAGAGAACCACTTCAGAAGTGATATGTAATTTTCTCAAAGAAAATATACTGGTACATTTTGGTGTTCCTTAGAAGATTATAGCAGATAATGCTACCGATTTTTCTTCAATGGAACTTAATTCATTCTGCTATGAGCATAGTATCTCTCTTTCACACTCATCATATTATTACCCTCAAGGGAATGGACAAGCGGAGTCCAATAATAAAAATCTAATAGTCATCATGAATAAATTGGTGAGTGATAACCCAAAAGATTGGCATAATAAACTATATGAAGCACTCTAGGCTGACATGGTAACCCCAAAAAGAGTAATAGGAATGGTGCCTTTTGAACTGGTTTATGGGATAGGAGCACAATTATCATTACCTCTAGAATTATCTGTGGCTAAATTATAAAAAAGTTATTGAAGATCAATACCTTCAAGATTCTTTACAAAAAAGAGTTATGTATTTAACTAAGATTGAGGAGGAGAGGAATGAACTAGTTGATCAGATTACTACTCATCAAGCTAGGGTTAAAAATATTTTTGATCAGAAAACTAGACCTAGAAAGCTCATGAAAGGAGATGAAGTATTGCTATGGGATAGAAGGAGAGAACCTAAATGAGCACATGGAAAATTTGATTCACTTTATAAAGGGCATTTCAAAATTCATCAAGTACTAAGTCTTAATTCTTTTAAATTAGAATATTTGGATGGAGCTATTTTACCCCTATCCTATAATGGACAGGATCTTAAGTTGTATCGACTGTGAAATAAGTGTCCCATATTTTATACATAGCCTTTCCTTTATTGTCGTGTGTTGTGTTTTCCTTTCTTAGTTTTGGTTTGGCATAACCAGAGCTTCTAAGTTCTCTGTATTTTGCCATGAAATGCAGTCCCCAGTTAGAGCCAATGTTTCCTTTTGAGTCATCCTTATTCAATTTTTCATGAATGTCCTTAAACAAGAGTCAACTGATCATTTTCCCTTTATTGGTCATATCTTTATTTATTAAGTCAACTCTTTATTTTTAAAAGTTCACCTGCCTATCATATTTTGTGTATTAAATTTCTAAAGAATTGAACCTTTGAACTTGAACCATTCTTGGAGTTTAATGGTTCAATGGTTCAATAGGTTCAATTATTCAATGTTTCTCAAAGCAAATTGTTTGTCCCTTTGTATTTTTCAATTATGTCTTTGATCCTTTTAGTTGAACTTGAACCCTTTTTCAAAGTTCAAGAGTTCAACGGTTCAATAGTTCAATACTCAATGTTTTGTAAGGAGTCGTGTTCACTCAGTTCCCTTGTATAAATTAATGTATTGTTGAACCTACCACTTGAACCTCATAGCAGAGTTCAAGAGTTCAATGGTTCAACAGTTCAATGGTTCACTTTTTCAAAATTCAAAGTTTTTTTAAAGTCGTGTGACTATTGGTCGACCTATGTAGTTCATCTCGTATCTTTGAACCTCAAAATTGAACCACATTCTAAAAGTTCAATGGTTTAGTGACTATACTCTCATCTCACCTCGAGGCTTTCTCTAAGTCAAAATTAGCAAGAGATTTAGAGGAGAATATATCTGAAACTCATTATAAAGTAGAAAGTTTTAAATTTTAACGAGGTTATAGATAATCATTACTCATCAAAATTATGCATTAAAAATGCTCGCCATTAATGCATATGTC
This sequence comes from Torreya grandis, assembly GCA_037957365.1. Taxonomy (NCBI): domain Eukaryota; kingdom Viridiplantae; phylum Streptophyta; class Pinopsida; order Cupressales; family Taxaceae; genus Torreya; species Torreya grandis. Next base: position 309,573 of record JARHVA010001659.1, on the reverse strand, counting down.
ATAGTTCACATCTTATCAAGAATTTTTAGCATTTATTATTTTGGTTTAATTATTCTACCTGGTTAATGTGTGTATCAAGAGAAAACAAGTCAAATTTAGAAAATAAACATATTGGGTGATACAAAGGAGAATAGCGTAGGTGATATAAGATTTTTGTTGCTCAAATTCATAATGATTTCAGATACATTTAAGGTGAGTTCTACTCTTACTATAAGTTATTTTCATTACTTGGTTGGAAAAAAAGAATCCTTTTGAGTTTATGGCATTGTTTAAGAAGTTCAAAACATTTATTTCATTATATCCTCCAACCTATAGCCATGAAATCTACATGTCTTGGTTACAAGCATGGTCCTGGTCTCATTTGTTCTCTTCCTGAAATTGGGGACACCTCTCTAGTTCAATATGACTTGGAAAATTTTAAGGAGAGGGATAGAAATCTTGTGTTAAATCCTATGATGTCGAAGATAGTGGATAGTGGTTTGGTCAAAGCTGTGTCTTTTCTCATGGTTGTACAATGCCCTGAATTAGTTCTAGAATGCATAACTAAGTATGAACCTCAAAATAGGTGCATCAAAACTGCAAATGGTAATGTTTAACTTCATATCAATAGACAAACACTAATATCTATGATAAGAATTCCATCTAAGGAACCATATTCTAACCTCAATATTGCCTCTTCCTATGGTTATTTTTCACTTAAAAAAGTAATTTACAAGAGTGTGATCTCAAGGAATTGGTTATTGAAATTCCAAAAAGGGGGTTCAAGACTACCTAGGCCATCTAGAAATACAAGATATTGTGGTGTTACTACACAGGCTAAAGGGCAATGCTCAGGCATATTATTGAGAAGATTGGATGTACTTTTTCATATAGGTGATCCTCTAAGGAGAGCAATATTTGGACTGGGCAAAAATTGTAGTTGAATGTTTGCATCTACATCTAAGTAATTATTTGGGAAATAAATTTTTTTATATGTCCTCGTACCTCTTATATTGCTTGGTGTCTACAAGACAATGGGTAGGGCTTCCTCATGTGCCCTTGGTTGAGGACAACAAAATTTATGACTATTACCCACAATTACAAATGCATAATTGATATGAGAATTACAAGAGGGTTAATGATGTTTTTATTGAAAAATGACTTATGAATTAGAAAACAACATCAATAAGAGGATGTTTGATGAGGATATGCAGCTGATCAAGATTTATGGTAGTTTCTTTATTCAATTTTCCAAGTTCACTTATATCAGAGTTAGGGGTTTTGATGGTGAACCTTTGAGGTTACCCAGGTATGTTTTTGACCATTTTATGTTGATAAAAGTCTGCAAACAATTAGCACATGTGGATAAAAAATTCTTAATGAAAAATAAACTTGGTATAGTTTTTCCCATTGAACTTGGATGTTATTTATGTCAGTCAGTTTTTGACATTTTGAATTTGGAAGTGGATTTTAAAAAATTCAATTTTTAGTGCTTCACAGCTAGATCCCAATGTTTCTCTAGATTTTCACTAATTACATTCAAATGAGAAAGAAACTAAGGTTAAGAGGTTATGGGTTTGATGTTACCCAAATTTAGTGTGCACCGTATCCAAGCCTTGTGGGAGCTCTTCTTTGGCTGTGGAGGAAACACCTGCAGTAAGAATAAAACTTAAACAAGAAAGATGTTAGAAGAGGCTATGGTGGACTGCCAAGCTATGCGCTTGGTCCCAAAAGCGTGAAGCTCCTTAAGGGATGACAGTCCACTATTTAAAGATAAAATTATTGTAAAGGAATAAATGATAAATGACTAAAGAAATAGAAAAGTAGATGGTGTATACCTGCTCCTTGCAATCTGTGTATCTCAGAATGCTACAAAAGGCTGGCTAAAGGTTTTGTCTAGTCTAGATGGGTTGTTTGGATGGCTTTCTAGTTTGTTGTTTCAGAACACAGTCACTGACATCGGTGGGTCTATTGAGGTCGATCGGGTAAATGGTGCTAACGTCGGTGGGGTTGCCGATGTCAGACTGGCTGAAGGTGCCAACGTCGGTTGGTCTATCGATGTCAGTTTGAGTTGTAGATGTCGATGTTGATTGGTCTGCCAATGTCAATTGGGTTCGTCAGCCTTGGACAAATTTTAGAGTATTTTTGGGATAGACAGAGGGGTTTTTAGAAGTTCAAAGGTTGGTGCAGGGTTACGGGAAGGTGAATGAGGTCTGAGGAAGGGTATAGGTAGAGGATTGGTGTGAAAAGGGGGTGAGAACAAGGGGAAGGCCTTTTAGCCCCTCCATGGAAGAAGTTGAGCCTCTTAACAGTATTTATAAATATCAATGAAAACTAATTGACAATATATTCTAAAACACTAAAATGAAAACTAGAGTACTTAGCTTTATAAGGTGAAGAACCAGAGGTGTCAGAATAGTGATTCTTGTTGTGGCTGATGTGACTGGTGTTATGAGCCAATGAAGCAAACATGGATTGCTTCAATTTAGTAGCTCGAGGTCCTCATATAATCTTTCAATCTAGTCTCTGGAATGATTTGTGCAGAGCTTCGATAGCCTAGAGAACAATAGTCAAGTTTTGGTGCTTGAAATCTCAGAGTGTGTGTGCCAATGTGCGAAAAGGTGGCCTTAGCTCAATGTTAGAACTTGGCTTATGTAATTGACATCGGTGATCTCATTGGCATCGATGTAGGACTACCGACATTGACCATGAGTTGACTGATGTCGGTGCAGAGAGAATAAGTAAAAGGGTTATTTTTAGCTCTTTGCCTTTTTCTCCACCTGCCAAGTGCCTTTTTCATTGGAGAATGGTCAAAATAAGGGCTTATGAGGCACAGGAGTTGGTTAGGGAGTTAAGATGGGGTGAGAATAGGTCATGGGTAGTTAGGGTTTGGAGGACCTAGTCTCAGGCTGGCTCATAGGCTAAGAAATGGTCTTAGGGTGAGGTGTCTAGATGAGGTGTCCAAAGTGAGGTAATTAATTTAAAATAAGTAGTTTTTAAATTAATAAGGTGTGCAAGTGTGGGTTAGGAGTGTTAACATTTAGAAGGGGACCAAGGGGGGTTGACATGATATTGGTGTCTACATTTTCCCCTTTTTATCTTGTGGTTTGTTCTGACGAACTGCAAGACAAAAATAGATGTAGGTTGCCCCAGGTATGGGATGAGGTATTCCATCTCAAAGTGGGAATCAAGAGAAGGTAATCCAAAATCGGGTGCCGATTTGATAGGTAGTGGATGGGTAGGGTGAGGTTGGAGTGTGAACACTGTAATAGTTGAGATTGTGCATATACCACTTCACTTGATAGGCAGGTCAAACTATCGCAGGAAAGGTCAAGGAGGACTAAAATTGAAGTAACCGGTACCCAGCTTATTAGTGGTAGTTGATTGGGTTTAAATGATCAAAGTTATAGCTCCAATGGTCGAGGAGGACTAAAATTAAAGTAACCAATCCCCACCTTATTAGTGGTAGCTGATTGGGTTAGATCGATCAAAGCTATAGCTCCAATGGGCATCATGTTCCAAGTATCCAGGCTAAGAAGTGCTCCTAGAAAACATGAAAATGTCATACATATTGGGGATCAACTTGGTCACGATTTGACAATACGTGTGAGGGGCACGTATAATTTGCTAACTATTCGTGAGGTAGCATATGCAATCAAAACAACCAAGGCAAAGTTGTCTCGAAAGTGGTCGTGGTCTGAGGAGATAGTCGCAATCTCTGAGGTCATTTGTCGAGTCAGGCTGAGATATAAGTGATCTCGAGTGTTGTTTTTTGTTGTTAGGGAGATGTATGTGATCTCCAATGTGCCCCATGAGAAGTCTAAGGTGACTTCTACAGTGTCAGGGCTGGTTTTTTGGTCATGATTTTGGGTAGTTTTAGAGAAGACCTTCACTGACGTCGGGTAGGCCATCGATGTCGATAAGTAGTCAGAAGGATTTTGTGGTCATATCTCTGACGTTGGTTAAACAACCAATGTCAGTAATATAGAAAGGCATTATTTTGTCGATGTCGGTAGAACATCAGCCGATGTCAGTGGCCTACGACACAATTTTTTTGACGTCGACGGCCTAACAAACCCGATAAAAGTGGATTGGCGGCCCACCAAAAGTCATTTGTGACTTTTGATATGTTGAAAAAGAGAGCTCTGAGCTTTTGAGTGATAGAGACTTCTTATTTGTCTATGTGAGTAGTGTTAGGTGTCAGGGTGTGAGTGGTGAGGAGTGTTGGTGATTTTTTGGGAGCATTATGGGCCACCAGTGATTGGATTGAGGAGTTGAGATAGACAGAGCTAGCAGACACCAGAGGAGGCCCTACAAGAGGACCACCACCATCGGCACCTGTTATACCACCTCAGTAGTGATGACGAGATGAGGTAGGGTGTGTTGTTTGAATTTTTGATTGGTTGTGAATGTGATGTTATTTTTGTAATTTTTTGAGTTTTTAGCAATAAATCAGGGGGGAGGTGTATTAGAAGGGTTGGTAGGTTAGGTAGGGTACTTTAGGTAGCTTTAGGAGTGTTTTGGGGGGGTTTTAGGGGTGAAGTGGGGAAGACCTAAATTTTAGGGCTCACCTCGTTCGGCCCTAGGTTTGAACCAGTGGCTGACGTCAGTGGTGCCATCGACGTCAGCTGACAAAGTGACTGATATCAGTCAATATGACCAACATCGATCACTTTTAGCTACCGATGTCGGCAAGTTAGATGCTGATGTCAGTTAGGTTAGAGTTGTTGTTGGCACCCTAATCAATGTTGGTTGCCTATTAAAGGTTGTGTAGGCCTTAAAAAGGTTGAAAATGATAATCTAGAGGGCCTAAGTCATGTCGATGCACTCCTAGGTGTGGTGATGAGCATATAGGTTTATTTGATGGGAAAGTGTAAGTCAATTGCAGCAGTTATGCAGTGATTTAGTTGAGCTAACCCTAGAAGACCCTGTGTCAACTGAGTGCTGCCTACATAGCCCATGTGAGGGGCCTCAGGATGATGTAGTTCTCACAAAAAGGGAAAGTGGAGGGTAGGTTATGAATTGGGTTTGACTAGGTTAGGTCATGGTTAAAGGTTAGATGGTTAAAAAGACTAAAAATGAGGTAGTTTAGGATAGGCGATGAGCCTAGGGTTCAGGGTAGGTAGTGAGCCTAGGGTTTAGATAGTTGGTCCATTAGGTAGATGAATGAATGAATGGCTAAGCTAACCTCAGAAGACCCCATGTCAACTGAGTTCTACCTATATAGCCCCTATTTTAAGGGCCTCAGGCTAATGTAGTTCTCCCAAAAGGGAAGAAGAGTCAAAGAGGTTGTTAGTTGTTTGCATAATATTTGCTAATGTTATTGCATGTGTGTTGGTTGGATGCAGGCTAAGCAGACATTGACGTTGCGAGATCATCTCCCTACATTGCTAATGTGGATGCATTGAGACATCACAGGGGATGAGTGGGCACATATGGTCATTGTAGGGCTAAGTGAGTTGCAATGATATTGCCGAGTTGCCAGGGATGTCAATTTGATGGTGGCATTGATTGAGCGGTGGGATCATACCACCAACACCTTTCACCTGTCGACTAGAGAGTTGACTGTTACAGTGGAGGACATGTACCATATTTTGTAGTTGTCAATACATGGGGTAGAGTTATATGCATGCTCCAAAGAGGAGCATGACATTCATATGTTTACATTGTTTGGGGAGCACATTGTTGAGGTGACCTACCATTCGACAAGTTTTTCCTATGAGCCTATTTATGTTGCTGATGAGGATGAGCAATGACTAACCATCCTGATGATGATCAACATCATTATATATGCCCTTCCTGATGTGATGGAGGGAGATTCTCGATCTCGATGACCAGGGTTTTGGCAGACATGTTAGGGGCGCTGATAGTTTATGTGGGCTCTAGTATTTTTAGCTCAATTATACAGGGAGCTATGGGGGATCAGTCGGTGGTGATAGTATAGCTTGTGTGTGGGTCACCTCCTACACTATTGGGCTTACAAGCATATCATGGTTACATGACTTCTTGGCCTCCCAATAGTGATCCAGGCTGGCTTTAGAGTTGGTTTCAGGTGGTGGCGAGAGGTCATGGCACAAACATGTATGGATGCCATCGTCTGACATATTGAGTATTATAGGGGGTATTAGATGCCCTAATACCAGCAGATATCATTTGGAGGCCATACTTGTTATATCTAACATTCAGAGGTCGGGCAGAGCAGTTAGTGGGGGTTCAGAGCCTGTGATGGGTGAGGGGCAGGCTAGCTAGCGAGCTCAAGAGAGTTCCTATTAAGAGAGTGTGGCGCCAGTATGGGCTATTACAAGATGTGCCACTTGCTCTCCCATAGTATAGACATGATGATATTAAAGAGATACCCGCAGATCTAGGTGTGGTAGATCTGAGGTGTACGATGACCTACTTGGCTTGGTGGGCAGGTCACTATGCTATGATTTAGAGGGGACCACCTCCCAATCTGTAGGCAGTCAGCAAAGAAAAGGATGCTACCATTTAGGTGAGAGATGTAGCACAAGCACAGGTGGTAGTGCTTCAAGGATAGGTGACAATTTTGAAAGCGCAAGTGGTTGCCCTGACAGGGCAAGTTACTACATTACAGGGGCAAGTGGTTGCAACCTAGGCACAGGTATTGGCAGGGTAGGGTTTTGGAGGGTAGGGCCCTATTCAGCCACCACCACAGTAGCCAGTGTAGTAACTAGCTCAACCACTACCAGAGCAGCCACTACAGCCACCAGTTCAGTAGCCACCTTAGTAAGCAGTGGAGTAGCCACCTCAACCACAACCATAGAGTTCTCTACAGGGCATGGCATCGAGATTGATGGATCCACTGCAGACTGTACCTATATCTAGGTATAATACTATGTTAGATGAGATCTTGTATTATGAGGGTGTCATCAAGGAATTTCTATAGATCCAGTGATATTTTGAGATGCTAGCTCAGCAGAGATCTGTGTCACATGCCATTGCCTCCAGTTCTCAGAGATGGCGATGGTCAGAGGGTGGAGATGATTCAGCGTCTTCATGACTACCACCACCACCACAGCCTTGAGGTGTTTGTAGTTATTGAGGTGTATATATATATATCGGCCTATGTGTTGTTGATGCAAGATGTACATACATTTTGAGAGAGACATATATATGTTGTGTTGTTTCAGATATTTTTGATGTATACCTTCATTTGAAAGTTATATGTATATGAGATGTTTGAGATATTGACATGTTATGAATGTGACTTTGTGTTAGTTATTTTGGTTATGCTAGTGTTTTTAGCATTTCCCATATGTTTGATGGTACATGCTTGAAATGATGAGTGTATGATGATGTTATAGCATTTTCCATATTGTGTGATGGTGTATGTTGTAACATAGATTATGTGGTTTTTCATCCTTAGAAATTTTCCATATTGGTGATGGTGTATGCTAAAAATGAAATGAGTTTATTTATGCTTCAGCAGGTTTCCATATTGGTGATGGTATATGCTTGACATAAATTGTGTTTGGTTGATAGTTTCCATGTGTATTGTTTTCCATAGAAACTAATGTGAATGGGCTATGATAATTTATATAACACAAATTGGTATTTGCATTAAATAAATCATGATGTTATGTTAGTGGTTAGAAAATGTTTTGGTTGTATTTTATCAGAAACATGTGATGTTATTTATGATAAAATTGAGTTGAATGTTAGGTTCATAACTTTATAGTGAAAATTATGAGATGACAATATGTGAGCATATAATTTTAAGACACTGCATCCTAAAAGATAAACTGGCATGTGACAAAGGTGTGTAAGAAGTGAAAGGCATGTTGCTCTTTCATTGACAAGGACCATAATGATAGCATAGATAGGGTTTTTGCAAATAAAAGCCCCGTTCATGCATTATGTCGTTGACCATTGGTTTTTGTTAGAGAAGTACCCTAATCACTTGACGTTAAGTGAACTCAAAATCCCTTGGGTATTTTGGGGTAATAGGTGTGATTATGTGATATGTGAGGATAGCGTAACCTTTTTAGCAGGGATAACTTTTCCCCTTTTATAGGTGACCCTGAGAATGACTATAGGCAAGTCCATGACTTAATAGTTTATTAGTCAGTTTTTTTTTGGTTTTAGGAGACTGATCAATGCGAGAAGTCTACATGGGGATGTTGTTTTTATTTTGTGGTCATGTGAAGCTGATCGATGTGGGGAGCTTCTAAGAGGGTGTTGTTTTTGTAGTAAAATTTGGGCATAGCCATCCTTCGAGGGAGTGGTCTATATTTTGCTTTGTATGTTTTGATTTATTTGAATAGTTGTCCTTTAAGGGAGCAGTCTATTAATTACAGTAATAATGTAGCTGCCCTTTGAGGGAGCAGTCTACATTTCTAGTTTATGACCTTTAAATATTTTGTTAGGCATCCCAGTTTCATTTTTTTTTGTTAAATGAACTTTTAGTCATGGACTAGACTATAGAGGTTTAGGGGTTCCCTTTTATTAGGACAAAGTATTAATGCTTAAAAAAGGGTTAACTAATTTTTATAGGGAAAAAGGGTTGAAAGGAATAGGAAAGAGGATGATGGGGGTTGTTCAAGGGATGAGCTCAAGTTAAACATCAAGTGAATGATTACTTGGTTAACAGTAAAATGGTCACAGATGCAAGGCATTAAGGGGCTGAGGTTCTGGCTGACCTTCAAGAGAAGACAGATGATAAGCGCCTGATCCATACTTGTGCATTATTATATAAGGTCTGAGCCAATTAGGATCAAACTTGCCTCATTTGCTTCTTTCCATATTGGTCGCATGTTGGTTTTCTTTAAGGACGAGATCTCCAATTTTGAAATCTCGCTCTTTCAGATTTTTGTTGTAAGCATGCTTGATGCGATCTTGGTAGATATGAAGATGATTAAGAGCGGCAAGATGACGTTCATCAAGTAACTCGAGTTGTGTTAATCAATCTTGATGAAAGTCATCGTTAGAGAGCATGTCATGCAAGGAGATATGAAGAGAAGGTATTTGTACTTCAAGAGGCAAGACAGCATCGGTTCCATACACTAAGGAGAAAGGTGTAACACTTGTAGGGGTTCAAATGCTAGTGCGGTAGGCCCACAAAGCAAAGGGAATGTGAGTGTGTCGATCCCTTCCAGTGTCGTTGACCACCTTCGTTAGGATTTTAGTTAGGATTTTGTTAGAAGCTTCTGCCTGTCCTTTTGCTTGTGGATAGTAAGGTGAGGATAAGCTGAGTTTGATGCCAAAAGCATCACAAAGATTTTGGACAATTTTATTTTTGAAAGATTTGCCGTTATTAGTGATTCTCTTGTGAGGTACATTGAAACGACAGATGATGTGGTGGTTAATGAAGTCAATGATTTTGTCAGCTTTAGTAGAGATGAGGGGAACAGCTTCCACCCATTTAGTGAAATATTCAGTCACTGTGATAATAGACTAATGTCGGAGAGACAAATGAAGGTTAATCTCACCAATTAGATCTAAGCCCCATTGTGAAAAGGGCCAAAAATCCTTAGCAACTTGTAAAGCGTGGATAGGGACGTGAAGTAGGTTAGCATGTTGCTGGCATTTGATATAATGCCAAACATAGTCACTGTAGTCTTGGTTAAGAGTGGGCCAATAATAGCCCAGGCAGAGGATGCGCTTTGCAACTGAGTTACCACTAAAATGTCCTCCACAAATCCCATCATGGACCTGTTTGATGGCATGAGATGTCTCAGTGGTGGTTAGGCATCAGAGAAGGAGGCCGTCGAAACCTCATTTATAGAGAAGACAACCTAGCATGGTGTATCGAGCAGTACTCTTGATAAAATCCCATCGTACATTTCTAGAGAGGTCAGGAGGAATGATAGAATAAGTCAAGTAGTCAACAAGTTGTTTATACCAAACATCATGTGGACTAGAGTCGATATTGCCAACAAAGTTGATGTCAGTTGAGATATATGAGGGCAATGCCAAATGGTGTACCATGACATAGATTCTCGAGGAAGCAAATGAAGATGGGATGTGTGAGACAAGAGAGGCCATTGTGTCGACAAATTTATTCATAGAGCGAGGAACAGTTTGCAAGAGATAATGGTCAAAAGACCCTAACAATGTGTCATCACAGTGTTTATATCATTACAAAACTTTGTTTTTACAAAGATATGAACTGTTAATCTGATTAACGACTAGTTGTGAGTCACCAAAGATATTGATTATCTTAATGCCCAAGAAAATGGTAGTTTGAAGCCCAAAACTAAGGCTTCATACTTAGCCATGTTATTGGTGCATTCGAAGTCAAGTTTGAAGGATAGAGGCATGGGCTCGCCCTCATGAGGGATGATAATGACCCTCACACCCCCATCAAGTTGACATTTAAATCCATCAAAGAACATTATCATTTGAGAGGGGATGTTATCGATGGATAGCATGATGATAGACTCATCAGGATATTCACAATTAGAGGGTTGGTTATCAGGTAAAGGGGCATCTGCTAGTTAGTCAGCGATCATTTGCCCCTTTATAGACTTTTATTGAATGAATTCCAAATCGAACTCAGCAAGAAGCATGAGCCAACGAGCCATATGTTGGTTTTGGTATGGCTTGGAATGCATGTATTTGAGAGGGTTGGTGTGGGTGATGACGTAAGTCTTGTGGTTGAGGAGATAGTGGCAGAGTTTGGAGGTGGCAAAGACTAATGCCAAGAAAAAAATTTCAGTATGAGTATACTAAGTTTCATAGTCAATGAGCGTTTGACTTATATAATAAACTGCCTTCTCATGATGTTGTTCATCTCAATGCACGATCATGGCACCTAAGGAATGATCTGTTGTCGAAATGTAAAGATAGAAGAGTTAGTTGTCTTTAGGTGGAATAAGGACTGATGGAGAGACAAGATAGCGTTTAAGAGCCTCAAAAGCCTCTTGGCAATCCTTATTCCAATTAAAGGAGACATCCTTCTTGAGGAGGTGATGGAAGGGTTGGCATTGGTCAAATAGCTGCGAGATGAAGTGACGAATAGATTGAAGATTCCCTTGCAGGCTGTGAAGTTGTTTTAGGTTAGTTGGTGGGGTCATCTCGAGTATGGCTCGAATCTTAGCTGGATCTACCTCAATGCCATGAAGAGAAATAATGAAATGCAAAAGCTTCCCTGAGAGAACCCCAAAGATGCATTTCTTGGGGTTGAGTCAAACGTTATATTGTAGTAGGCAAGTGAATATTGTTTTGAGAATGGTTAGGTGGTCATGGCAAAGTTTGGATTTCCCCAGCAGGTCATCCACATAGTCTTCCATGATTTTGTGGAGGAGATCATGAAAGAAAAAAGTCATGGCGTGTTGGTATGTAGCGCCTACATTTTTTAGGCCAAAAGGCATGACCCTATAGTAGAATGTCCCCCATGGGGTGATGAAGGTGGTTTTATGTTGATCTTCTAGGGCAATCAAGATTTGGTTATATCCTAAAAACCCATCCATGAGGGATAGCATCTCATGACCAGCCATAAGATCAACAAGTTGGTCGATGCTCGGCAAAGGAAAGTCATCCTTTGGGCAAGCTAGGTTGAGGTCGTGATAGTCAGTACAAATTTGAATTCCCCCTGTTGCTTTTATGACAGGGACAATGTTTGACACCCATTATGGATAATCAATGGGTTAGATAAATGAGACAGAGAGAAGATGTTGAAGCTCCTCTTTGACAAGGAGTGCGACGCAAGGATGCATCCTGCAAAGCTTTTTCCTGATAGGCTTAGCTTCACAGTTCATGACGATGTTGTGGATGATAATGTCAGGGTCAATACCAGGCATATCGCTATAGGACCAAGCAAAGGCTTTGCTATGATTTATAAGGAATGTGGTACAGTCGATTTATTCCTGGGCATCTAAAGATTGACCAATCTTTAAAATGTGAGGAACATCAAAAGATGGGAGATTAATGTCAACAGTTGATTTGTTTAACATAACTTGTGTTTCCAAAGGAAGTGAACATTATATGGAGTCATCCGCACCCATGTAGGTGAGTATGGCATCATCATCTAGGCATTGAATAGTGTAGATGATAGAAGATTCATCATCTATCATGTCTAGATAAATGAGAGGAAGAGACCTTGATGCCTCACCTAGTTGATAGGTCAAGGGTTCCAAGTGAATGGTGTTTATGAAAAAAAAACTAGGAGGGATGGAGACCACCGACTCCATAGGTGAGGGTGAGGGAATAGGCGAGGTTGGAGGAGAATGCTCTATGACAGTTTCATGGCAAGGGATCTTAAAGGGTTTTGTAGGTTCTTTGAAACCCACGCCATGTCGTTTCTTGGCATTTTCGATTGCCTCATCGTTTAGAGGCTCAATGGGCTTGTGAGAACCTTGTTCATAATGCCCAAAGCCAAAACCCTGCCATGTACACCTATGAAGATAGGTGTGAGCAAAGCTAGGTTTGCTGAGGAAGGAGAAATTGCAAGTGAATAGTCAGGGTGATGAGAGAGGATTTCCAACAGTAGGAGCCTGATCTAGCCCTCCATAGGTGAGATTAGTTTGGAGATCAGGAGGACCATATGGGATGACCATTCTGATGTGATGGTCGTAGTTAGGGTGGTGATGAAGTTTTTCATATTCTTACAGAGTTTGGAACATGTCAAGGGTAAGCAAATGATACTCCCCAAGTGAAAGGTGCTAGAAGGTATCTTCCATAAGATCTTTCATGGTCACTTGAGGAGTAGGCGTAGGTGTGACCGATGTCTGCGAGCTTGTCGAGGATTCCACGGGTAGAAGTGGTGTTTGGGTGGATGTTTTCAAAGGGATGAGAACATCATTAGGTTGGTAGGTTGTGTTGCATGTTTTAAAGGGGGAAGGGTTAGTAGGAATGACATGAACTTGCCCCTCGTGTTCAAACTTGATACAATGATGCAACGTGGAAGGGACACAGGTCATGGAATGTATCCAAGGTCGTCTCAACAGCATGTTATATTGAAACTCCCCCTCGATGATATATAAGAGTTCCAAAATTGTATGTGGGCCAACATGAACATGCAAGACCATAGTGCCAATGGTAGTGGTGGTGGCATCATTAAAATAATAAAGAATTGCGTCAGTTTTTGACATGCAGTTCTTCAAAAGGGCTAGTTGATCATATGCATGGGTAGAAATGATGTTGATGCTAGCACCTCCATCAATCATAACTCACTTAATACGAGTTTGATCAACATAATCTATGATAAAGAGGGTAAGATCTTGATCTTCTAGGTTGTAGGCAGGAATCTCAAAATCACTGAAGGTAACGGAGGCAATGGTGGGTAACGATTTGACTAAAGTAGCCAGTGGTTGGGGGTCTTCAGGTTAGACCTCCACTTCTTGTAAAGCTTTGATCAAGGCTTGGCAATGTTTCAGAGAGCTTTGCATTAGGTCATACAAAGACATCTTCACAGGGGTTTGGTGAAGTTGTTTCACCATGGAGTCGCAAATTACCCTCGAAGATGTTGGTTGAGATGTGCCCAAGATAGAAATCTTGGGCTTTGGTGGTGGAGAGGGCTTGGTGAATGGATATGTCCAAGGGGTAGAAACTTGCTCTTTTCCTTTATCCTTTAGGGTTTGGGACCTAGTGGCCACATTAATAGTGTTGATTTTGAATAAAGGGGGAGAAGGTGGTAGAGGGACCATAATCTTGCGTTGGGATCCCGATTCAAGTGAGGAGGTTTGGGAGGCATGGGATGGTGTCGGTAATTTTTCAAAAAGGTGGTCAAGAGAATCCTCAATGAGAAGGGTGTCCTTTTCTAGGTGTTGGTGAATGACAACCTTAAGAGCGTAGAAACTCTCAGTATCATGCCCAGGTGTGCATGATACAAGTAGATTTGAGTGTCGTCGAACCAAGATGGTTTTGATTTGAGAGGTTGGTATGGCTTAATGGGTGGGAGAATGATGCTAGAAGACCAACAATTAGTGTAATAGTGAAGCATAGGAACCCAATAATGGGTCTGCACTCGTTATTGCAATAGGGGTTGACAACTTCTATTTAGGAGTTGTAGGGGGAGTTTTTCATACCACCTTTTTGGTTGGTGGTGTGGCCACACATGTAGACGGCACTTTCTTGATGAGAGGTGTCGAATTGCTTGGAGGAAATATGTTTTTGACGAGTAGAGAGAGTAATGGAGGTAGTTTGTCTTTGTGAGGTGTTGGAATAGGGAGCACTCCTGTTAAAGTGGAAGGATGTGGACCCAAGATAGAGGCCAATGGTGAAGGTGGGGGAGTAGACTGACGTGGTTTAGCATCCTCCTTTAGTATGGTGTGAGGACCACTATTGTGTGGAGTGAGGTTCAAATCTAACTTCACTTGTGGGTGAGTTAGGTTTGATACAGGGAAAACACCAAGATATCTAATTTGTTTCAACATGGTGGATGCCTATGAGGGTTTGGATTCAGATGTGGAAGGCTGAGCTCTTGATGATTTAGAAGTTGAAACTTAATCCTCATCAGAGACTTTGGGGTAAATCATCACAAAAGGGTTGGTAGTATAAGGCAAAGTGGGATGTGTAGGATAAGGAGCCCTAAGTCGCTCCCATAATGCCTCATACTCTAGGTTCCTAGAATGGAGGAATCCTAAGTTTTCTACCAATCGAGAGAAGGGTTTAGATGATGTCGCATGAGGCCTTACAGTCAGTCCTTTAGAGGATTTAGGTGATTGCGAGAGTGGAAACGTGTTGGATGCAGTGATCTCAAGCCAAAGGTGAGAGAGAACCATCACCGGATCTTCCTCGGCCGAAGTGGGTGAGGTGGTGAGTTCTTCTCTCAATGGAGAAGGGATTGGAGAATTTGGCTCCTCAAGCGGATAGAGCACAAGGATGATCATGCCTTCCACATGTGGTCTAGGAGCGTGGAAAGTATGATCCTCCATTGGTAATAAGAAGGATAAGGGCAGGGCCACCAGCGTTGGTACCATCAAATCATCCTCCAATATGGGAGAGGTCAAAGTAGACTCTCTTACATGTGAAAGGGGGTGGATGGAGGACTATCCTCTATCGGTGGAGGAAAAATAGGAGAGGAAGCCTCCTCTAAAGGGTAAAGCAGAGGGATGATGACCCCTTCTACATGAGGGCGTGGGGTATGAATGGTAAATTCTTCCAATGGTAGAAGAAGAGGGAAGGTGGGGGAAGAGGAATAGGTAATATGTGATCCTCACGAGGTAGAAGAATGGGTAGAGGAGGTGCTTGATGTCGTGGGGGTGATACAAGCAAAATGGGTTCATCCACGCGAGGAAGAGGGCAAGGCAAAGGGAGCTCTTCATTGCATGGGGGTGGTATGGGTAAAATATGCTCTTCTACCCATGGTGGAGAAATGGGTTGACCAACCTCTTCAGATTATGGGAGAGGTTGGATAGGAATGAAAGGAAAGACTATGTTGACTGTGCATATATTGCATTCTTGAGGGTCATCAACCATGGATTGAACATTTTTCTAACTTGGGGGATGGTTAGGAAATGGTTGCCTAAAGACATCCATGTTTTGGTTGGCTGGCACATTAGGGTTATCCAAAACAAGGTCCCCTTTGTCCAACATGTATTGAACAATGTTTTTTAGGGTTTTGCAATTATCCGTGTCATGACCCTTGACACGATGATAGTTACAAAAGTTAGTTTCCCTATACCATGTAGGGATGCCTTGTGAGGGGTCAAATTGGATAGGTGTTCATATTTGAGGGAGGTTGAGGACTCCCTGCTTCACTAATTTATCTGATACAGAAGCATATAATTTTCCTATTGGAGTGTATCATCATTGTTCATACCATTATTGGAATTGTCTAGTGATGTTTTGCAAAGTGGAGGGCTCAGATTGGTTGGTTGTGGTAGAAGATGGTGACCTAAGGATCATAGCGTTCACTGATCCCTTGGACTTGGGGTGGGAAGAAGGGTCATTGGGTTTTGCGTTGGTATTTTTGTTATGCAATTTGACCCTATCTTGTTCGATTGCATAGAGTTCAAGCTTTCGGGCCATAGTGAAAGCTTCATCAAATGTGCAGAAAGTTTGAACCCACAGAGTGGACGAGATGTGCTTGGCACATGCTCTTAAAAAGAGCTCAATGAGCTCAGGTTGAGGTAGTGAGAAGGAGAGTTGGTTGATCAAACCTCTCCAACAGGCGATGAAGTTTGCTATTGACTCATCCTCAAATTGTCTAATGGAATAAAGGTCTGTGATGGAGACCTTCTTGGTAATATTGATTGAGAAATGATCAAGGAATAGCTAAGCGAGTTGAATGAAGGTGAAGAGAGAATGACTAGTAATGGAGCTATACCAGTCAAGGGTGGCACTAGAAAGTGACATAGGGAATGTGCGAAGCAATAACGCATCATCGTGCCCTATGAGGTAGCAAGCGTGTCTAAACGCTTGTAGATGTTGTTGTGGATCTTCTTTAATCTGAAAGCAAGTAAATTTTGGGAGTTCCCACTGGCTAGGGTATGGTTGAATAGGAACTAAAGGGTGGATAGGTTCATTGTAGATTTTTTTATATGAAAGAACACTCCTCGAACCTGAAATAGATGTCTCAAGGTTGGACATCTTATCCATCAGCATCTTAATTAGATCGGTAGATGGATTGGCATGAGGGGCACCCCCTAAGTTATAGGGTACTTGGAAGGTGTTGGAAGGGGCATATGATGTACTTGGTTGTATTTGTGTAGGTGTAACATACTGATAGTTTGCCATAGGGGCCGATATCGAGGCTAAGGGGGCTTGTGCCGCGAAGTTAGAGGGCACAACTTGACTAGATGCTACCAAGAGTGGTTGAATAGTAGCGACACTAGTTAAAGGATAAGTGGTCACTCTCATGTTTATAGGTGTAAGAGTGGATGGGATAGAGATAATCAAGTTCTAGAAAGGTGTCGAACTTGGTTGAATTATTTGTGTTTGAGGGGGTACAAAAACCCTGATGGAGGTAGGGCAAGAAAGGATAAAAGGGGATGCCAAATATTGAACATTGGCCATGGTTGGGTTACTATTCGAGGTAGTGGCCTGAGTGACCATAGGTTGGGTAGCGGATACTATTGATATCATTGCCGCTTCAACCAAAGAAGTTGGCATCCCATAAATAGGGTTACCCAAAGGATCTCACGTTTGGCTTCTAGCAAGATAATGTTGGAGATCCTTGACGTTGTGGTTAAGAAATCTCTCAAAATCTTGATCCCCTTTGGGAAAAATAGGAGGTTGATTGAGGGTAGGTTGGATAGGAGTATGCTCGATGTCTGAAGTATACTCTATTAGATGACTTGGCACGAAGGGCGAAGGTGGGAGTGGCTGTTGACTCACGTGGTCAACAAGGAATTTGGCTTGACTGCGTGTCAGGACCATCCAAGGCAAAAGGGGTTTAGGTTCCAAAAACTAAGTGTTTTAGTTTCAAAAAACTAGAATTTGTGTTAAACAGCAAAAAATTTAGGTTTTAAGCTTGCTGTTTGGATTTTTTTAATTTATTTATTGACAGTGATCGATGTCAGTTGTTTAACCGATATCGGTTAGAAAATGTTGTCGACGTCGGTGGAGAAACCAATGTCAGTTTTTGTGTAATTCTAGAAACACAAAAGATTGATAGTTTTTGGAAGAAGAAGATATTTTGAGTTGTTTTGGACTTCAGAATGGTACGACCTTACCAGCTCAAACACTCAGATAAAACTAGCAGAATAGATGATTAGGCAAGCAACCTCTAAAACGTTAGATTCCTAGGAATGAGTTTTAAAGTCGTGGTGGCTTATGCCTTAAGATAATGTGTTGGGAGTTGGGCTTGTAGAACATTTCCTAGAGAGGAAGTCTATGGCTAGTTTCAGGTTGTGTTATGGTGCTCAAAGATATTTGTGTTAGGGTCAGTACGTGGCTTGGTGTTGGGGCTTGCTCCCCTCACTTCATGAACCCAACACTGAGCTAGGCTACTTAGCTAGAATATACCTTCCCTATAGTTTATACTCTGCCAGAGAACATAGTGGGTCTTCCTCTTGGTGGTGAAATCCAAGTAGGATCGTTGGGTGGGGTAAGGTATCTGCTAGGTGATGAAATCCTAGACGGGCCTTGTCTCAAGTAAGTTTATGTGTTTGATTTGAAGTGATTATGGTTTGGTTGTGTCACATTTGTGCACTACGATTCATTCATAATGCTTTAATTACTAAGTGGGCTAAGTGTGCATCCAAGAAAGAATCAAATGCAATAGTTTTTAACCCAAATCGAAATATGTCATTCAAATGCAAACAAATGGAGAAGAGGTAAAGAGTATGAGTTTTTCACTACTCTATGATGCATGCAAGAAGTAACAAGAAGAAAAAGAGATGCTCTTTTTAACCTCTGCTAATGATTTCCTTTTGAAACAAAAAGATAGAAGAGGTAAAAAAGGAGGAAGAATTAATTAACTTTATGTTAAAAAAAATAGAAAGAGAAGCTAAGTTTTTTATTTCTCAATAAATAAAGGCAAAGAAGAGGGGATGCAAGAAGTGAATATTTTTCTAATGCATCTACATGAAAATTTAATTTTTAAAAGAAGAAGAATGAACCCAAGGAAAACACCAAGGGTCCCACCGGGTGTGCCAGAATGTTTCTCTAGATTTTCACTAATTACATTCAAATGAGAAAGAAACTAAGGTTAAGAGGTTATGGGTTTGATGTTACCTAGATTTAGTGCACACCATATCCAAGCCTTGTGAGAGCTCCTCTTTGGCTATGGAGGAAACACCTGCAGTAAGAATAAAACTTAAACAAGAAAGATGTTAGAAGAGGCTATGGTGGACTGCCAAGCTACGCACTCGATATCGGAAGTGAGAAGCTCCTTAAGGGATGATAGTCCATTGTTTAAAGATAAAAGTATTATAAAGGAAGAAATGATAAATGACTAAAGAAATAGAAAAGTAGATGGTGTGTACCTATTCTTTGCAATCTATGTATCTCAGAATGTTATAGAAGGCTGGTTGAAGGTTCTATCTGGTCTAGATGGGCTGTTTGGATGGCTTTCTAGTTTGTTGGTTCAAAACATAGTCACTAAAGTCGGTGGGTCTGCCGAGGTCGATCAGGTAAATGGTGTTAATGTCGGTTGGGTTGCCGATGTCGGTATGGCTGAAGGTGCCGACGTCGATTGGTCTATCGATGTCGGTTTGAGTTGTAGATGTCAACATCGATTGGTCTACCGATGTCGGTTGGGGTCATCGGCCTTGGATGGCTTTTAGAGTATTTTTGAGATAGACAGAGGGGTTTTTGGAAGTTCAGAGGTTAGTGTAGGGTTGCAAGAAGGTGAATGAGGTCTAAGGAAGGGTATAGGTAGAGGATTGGTGTGAAGAGGGGGTGAGAACAAGGGGAAGACCTTATAGCCCCTCCATGGAAGAAGTCAGGCCTCTCAACAGTATTTAGAAATATCAATGAAAACTAATTGACAATATATTTTAAAACACTGAAATGAAAACTAGAGTACTTAGCTTTATAAGGTGAAGAACTAGAGGTGTTAGAATAGTGATTCCCATTGTGGCTGATGTGACCAGTGTTTTGAGCCAATAAAGTGAACATGGATTGCTTCAATTCAATAGCTTGAGGTCCTCATACAATATTTCAATCTAGTCTCTGGAATGATTTGTGTAGAGCTTCGATAGCCAAGAGAACAATAGTCGAGTTCTGGTGCTTGAAATATCAGAGTGTGCATGCCAATGTGCAAAAAGGTGGCCTTAGCTCAATGTTAGAACTTGGCTTATGTAATCGACGTCGATGATCCCACCGGTGTCAGCGTAGGACTGTCGATGTCGTCTGTGGGTTTATCGACGTCAGTGGAGAGAGAATAGGTAAAAGGGCTATTTTTAGCTCTTTGCTCGTTTCTCCACCTGCCAAGTGCATTTTCCATTGGAGAACGGTCAAAATAAGGGCTTATGAGGCACAAGAGTTGGTTAGGGAGTTAAGATGGGGTGAGAATAGGTCATGGGTACTTAGGGTTTGGAGGACCTAGTCTCAGGCTGAGTCATAGGCTAAGAAATGGTCTTAAGGTGAGGTGTCTAAGTGAGGTGTCCAAGGTGAGGTAATTAATTTAAAATAAGTAGTTTTTAAATTAATAAGGTGTGCAAGTGTGGGTTAAGAGTGTTAACGTTTAGAAGGGGACCAAGGGGGGTTGACACGATATTGGTGTCTACACCTAATTTGATAACAAAGGCTTTACTAGGGATACTTGGATTTTGGAATAGGGTTTTCACATATTCCCCAATTAGAGGATTATTAAGAGGATTGTTTAAATAAATTTGAGGTCATAAGAAGACTATAGTCCAGGTTCTCCGTAGGGCAAATAATTACCCTTAATTTAAATATAGACATTTCTAGAATTTTTGATAATGAAGAACATGTGACTGATCCACAATTTGAACAGATAAAACAATCACCTATTCCAAAAATTGACTAGGATAAAAATGAAGAAGATAGGATTGAGGTTGAGACCCTCCCGATGATAAGGAGAACTGAGAAATGGTTGAGGGAACAAAAATTGTCAGGAGCTCAAAATAAAGTTTCCCAGCAATGTACATCAATAGTTGAATCACCAACCCCAATAAGCTCCTCTAACTAGCTTATTACTATCTTTGATGCAGGTACTTCCAAGTCGAAAACTAAAAGGGATCCTATCATCAAAGAATCCAAGAAGGCCCTTACAACTGTTCTACCTCTTTATACCACTAGATTAAGGATGAAAAGCAAGAGAAAGAGTCAGATTCCTAAAAAAATAGTTGTGAATTTAAATTCTGAAGAGGATTCAAAAGAATCAATAGGTGATAAAAAATATGATTCACCAATGGTGGAAGAGGTTAGTGTAAAACAACAAACAGAGATTTCTTTTGATTCTACTAACCTGATGATTATTCCAAATATGCCTTCTGATCAATCAAATCTTGATAAAGAAGTATCAGCCTCTACACCTAAGTGGCTGGAAAGCTCAATCAGTAACAAGAGAAAAATAGTCCATTTTCTTTTCCATTGGAAGACATGGTGAGTAAATGTTTAGGAAAAAATCCCAAATCTAAGAAATTAGAAAACAACATCCAGGGTAGATGTCAACCCTAACATAGGGAACTGAAGTGTAGAAATAGCCCAGCTAAGAACTAATGAAGAAGTTCAAGATCCTACAGTTCAAGATTTTACAATTGAAAAGATAGATCTTGGGGCTACACATGTGTTGCATATGTGCATCACCTTGAAGCATCCACAAAAAGGATAGTCAATCAAACCTGGAAGGATGAAAAATACAAAAGGGAGTTGAAGTAGATCTTGTGATCAATGGCAGAGTACATCAATGCCATTCATAATCTAGATCCATAACTTATTTCCCAACTGCCCCTATCTTTTGATCCAAAATCACCTATCAATCAAAAGATGTTGGATTAGATACACAAAATCAAAATGGTTGCCAGAGTATTTGATGATTAGTTAGATGGGATCATCAAGAAAGATACAGAATACATTCATAAACTGAAGAATGTATATGATTTAATCATAATTATTGTTGAAGATTTGAAGACACAAAATGCTCTATGAATATAATATGAAGGCAAATGGATGAGTGTTATGAACTAAATTGATAAGGTACAAAAGTATGGAATAACAAAAAAATTGTCAAAAAAGAATTTGACAAGTCTGGATGAAGATATATTGTATGTAAGTAAGAAAAACATTGAATGACGGAATTCAGTATCCCGACAAGGGTGAATTGAAATCACAAAAATGATCCAAGAAATTACTGAATTCACTCAATCATTACAGCATGATCTATAGAGCATTGATGTGAAATACATAAAGGATGATAGAAAACTAGAAAAGGACATCAATACTGTGATTCAATCCTTTAGAGAAAAGATCAACATCATTAAAAAAAGTGACAACTTATTAATATAAAATTTCTCTCATATTTTAAAGGTAGAGTCACTTCTTTGTCACTGCATCGACACACTCCCAGAGCACGCGAAGAAGATGGAGAAAATTCAGAGGGATGAAAACATCTGAAAAACAAGAGTAAAATACATCAGTATTCCCAATCTTTCAAAAATCTAGGAGTTTGTTATAGTATTTCAAGAGTGGAAAGCTCAACGTACCTACCCAACCGAACACAATAAATCTAGAGATTTTAATCTGTCACTTCAGCCATGATCTTACTTACATAGTTTCTTTTATTCAGTTATTCAGTTGGTTTTCTATTTAAAACTTGATCTTTAAATGAATTTGTAAAAACTAAATCCCGTATGGGTCAGAGTTACTTTAACTCTGGTTTAGTTTGAAATATTGGTTAATTAGAGCAACTATATATAGATTTGAAGTTGTTAAAAATGGGTAGAGGAGAAAAAAGTGAAAAAAAGGGAGATAAAAATTTTAGAGCTGAACTACTGTTGTTTACAATATATATGATATTTGTCTGGAATATTTTTCATCTATGAATGAAAAGGAGAATCAATTACTGCATACTTGGATCTGTGTGTTTGAGTATTTGAAATTGGGTTTTTTGTGTGAAATTTTCTTTCATATGGTAATTACTCTTTCACTAGACAATTCATTGTATGTGTTTTATCATTTATTGGTTTATATATATATATATATATATATATATATATATATATATATGTTTATCTATTTGATTGTTATTAAAAGATAGAATCTATGTATTCTATTACCCACTACTATTATAAAAAAGGATATCGCATTCATAGCATGATTATGTATGGATGTTTGTTAGCTTTTAAGCACTTTCTGGTTAAAAGTGTATCACGATGTTTAGAATAATTTGAATTCATTGAAAATTTTAAAGGGAGTTGTACATCAATTCAAATGGGAACTATTCTTGATAGTTCATTCATTTGTTGTTTAACTTATTTGTTCTTGAAATAAGAAGGGTATTGAGTCAAAATAAAACATTTTTAGATAAGGATAAATCTGTTAGCCAACAATATTATACAATTTTATATTCTAATTCTATTACCAACACATTCTCAGACTTAAATAGTTGTCTCATTCTGAGACAAAGTCATAGGAAGTGCGTTGACTTCTAAACTACTTTATGTTTCCTATGTTACACTAAAGGGTCAGTCTAAAATCATTTCTTTTAATAATTTCTCAAGGTATCATTTCCCAATTTTCACTTTTTGTGCACTACTTAGCCTCCCTTTCGAGTTTTCAACTAAGCAATGTACCAATCTACCACCCTTTCAAGTTTTTAATAGATTGGCATAACTAGGTTGATGCCTTTTATAGGATTTTAACCATCCTAGCCTCATGCCTAATTTTTGTGGCCTTCCCTATTTTAAAAAACTTAAATTTTTTAAAAATTAAACCTCATTGTACCTAAAGAGAAGGTGGTGGCATAGAGTGCACAACTTGAGTGGAAGGAGGCTGCGAAGATGACAATATGACTAGAGTTGTGTCAAAAGATTTTGTTGCTATAGAATTTGGAGTTGTGGCTAAGGAATATGAAACTACAGACTCAGTTTTTGGAGGTAGTTGTTATGGTTGAGTAGGTTTTTACACTTCCTTTTTTACTTTCTTGTGTTGTAGTTCCTGTGTGAGTTAGGTTAGTAGAATGATTTGGGGCTCATAAATTATCGTAGCAATGGGTCTATCCAAATGTGATATATCTTTCTTGAATTGCCTCTATTCAAATAGGTTATCCCACACCATATTAATCAATGTGCATAGGGAATGTTGGCTCTACATAATAGCCCATATATCTTCATCCTCTGTGATGGTAATGGCAGTCCTTTGTTGATAAATCCTCCACTGAATGTCTTGAGACATTTCCTCCAACCTATTTAGTTATCATTGAGTTTGCACGCTAATGAACATGTTCCTAAGCATCTCATTATGACATGTAGCCATTTTATCCATGACATTATCTCTTGAGCTAAGAGACTTATTAAGCTCAGAGTCTATTTGGTCGAGAGTGGATGTATGATCTTCCATGGTTGCCTTGGATTTATCCACCTTAGAGAAGTTAGGATTTACATCACTCAAAATGTTATGAAGTTTTATTTCTAATTGATCATATTGTGAGTAATTTAAATAGATTGCTATGAAATAGTGTCCACATTTTGATCATACACTTCAATAAGTTCAAATATCATCTTTGTTTCAGCCTTCAAGTGTTGACTCTACACTCAGAGATATTGTAGTTTATGCATAGTTTCTCAATCCTTGGTGAATCAAGAAAGTAATACATTGAGTTTTTTCTCCTCTAACATCACTTGGTTACCTAATACTTAAGTGGCCAAGGATGGACACGTATCATCTATGATTAAATAGGCCTTAGCTAATTATGTGTGTAATTATATATTTTCTTCCTTCAACTAAAGATTATATTTTTCCATCTTAGTTGCCTTTTATGTGAAGGACTCTTAGAACATAACATCTCCCTCAATCTACTTTGCCAATGTGAGTTGGGTCACCTTAAGTGACACCTCCTAACTTTTCATTGTCAAAGTGAAGGATGTCATAGTAGTTGTGGTTGGCATTAACTGGTGCCAGATCTATGCAACAAGGAGTGTGAATGTTGTCCATCATAGGGGTGGGGCTTGAATATCCCATAACCAATGGCTACTTTTCTTGAGGTTTTTCCTGTGATGACTCCTCTTATGCACCTCCCTATGATAATCTTGAGCCTTGAGATATGCTAGAAGGCTTGATAATTAGTTTCTCCTTGACCTCCTCTATGATTCATAATTTGTTGAGGTTTCTCAACCTTCTATGTGTGGGTTACGACATCAGCCTTATTATTTAGCTCCACCTCTTGTTTTGCCTTGGCATCTACCTATACATGTGTCTATACCTATGTCTCTACCTATTTTGATAATTATTTTTATTTATGTGCAACATCCTTGTTAGCTTTCTCTTTGGCTCCTTGTTTAACTCTTCTTAATTGGGTAGGAATTCATTCTACTTCTCTTCAGCTTCCCTTGGTGATGCATCAACCTCTACCTTATCTCTCTTTGCATCTTATGCCTTCTTTTATGTGTTTTCCTTCTTCCTCTATATAACCCCTTCTTCTTTTATTTTATGTTCCACTACTTATTTATTTTTTATCTCATTCTCTTCTTTTTTATTCTTGTTTGTACATCTCCATATTGGCCCTTTCCTCTTATTATTTTGCCTTAGTAGCTGCTTTATTTATCTTCATAGTTTCCTATGCCATCTGTGCTACAATGTCTACCTTGGGATATTGTTTCACTAGGGGTTTTTGTGGAGTGACTTGTTTTTGTGTAGTGCCTACCTGAGGTTGAGTTACATGAGTTGGGTTATAGGGACATAATGAAGGTGAAGTAGGTGAAAGTGGTGGGTAATGTTTTGGAAAATAAAAGGGAGACAGGGAAAACTCAATCACTTAACACCTACTTACTGATGCCTTCTCTCGATCAAGAGGAATGAGGATTTATTTCTTGTGCTTTGTTTCATGGGTCTTCATAGTATTCTATTGTTATAATCCTTGAAATTATTCATGGTCATGTTCCTCCACATAATGCACTTGGTAAAAATTGCTCATGTGTTCTAAGACTATTGGTGATGTTCTAGGAGTCTAGTGAGTGCATTGTTTATGGATTAGTGATGGTTGGGGAATTCCTTGATATGTATTTGACTACTCAATCCTTGATTTTTACTCTTCCACCTATGATTTATGTGCCATTATCATTGATAAGCCTATGATTTGTACACCTTGCTATAAAATAGACATCATTCTACATTTGTTTTCCTCTTTATCTTTGATGGTGTCCATAATGATGGACTTAAGAGGTGATGGTTTCTCTACCAAAAGTACCAATGAGACATTTTTCACCATTGGTAGATCTTGGCTCCCTTCCAAAAGAAGAAATCCTTCTACTTCTCTTCTTCATATACTTATTTCCCTATGTCCTGAAACATTAAATTATAGACTTCTTACATCATGAAATCAAGGTTATTCAAGTCACATTCAATAATAATTTGGGGCATGCACTTTTCATGAGCAAAGGATTCATGTTGTGAGTGCACTTCTTCAGTGGGGAGGATAATTTGTGTAGTAGGACCTTTATTTTCCCAAGGCATATTATGTTGTTGATGCAAAAGGTTTCGATTGTGTCTGCTACTATGTATGTGTTTTGCCTTGTTGGTTTGGTAAGGGTTTGTATGCACCTGATGGTATGGATCATAGAGGTTTCACAATTGTCACAACTAGGTATTTTTGTCATAGGACTTTCACCTCTGCATCTAACATGCTAATGAAAAATGGCAATGGTGTGATGGGTGCCTTATAAATCTCATGGATTCAAATTTGAATCCCATCATGAAGCTTCCTGACTGCTGCATGTTGTCCCAAGTATTGCATGACATTTGTAGGCACCCGAGGGTAAGAATTAATGATACCTTGGATCTCCACCCACCATGCATTAAAATAGCCTAACTACTCATAATATTTCCTTATTCTAATCCATGAAATTTTTATGAATGTGGTCTCAGGGAAAAATTTGATGTTTGGAGTGATGGGCCTATTAAGAGACTTCCATTGGGTGAAACATAATAATAATACCATAAACTTGTATTAGAAATTCTATGATGTGTCGATGGTGACCTTCTCAATATTTATGATTAGCATGGCCACTAAGAACTAAAACTATTTGAATTCCTCATGCAACTAGATCATTTGATATGTAATATTGATGACCCATTTATTTTCTACCTCACACTCTTAGTGTTTTGTCAAAATATTTTGGTGATGCACTCAAAAATAACATGCACTATTGAATTGTCAATTGAATCAATGGGGATCCCTATGGATGCTTGAGCATACTTCTCCCTTGTGTTTGAATAAATGGGAGGGATATTGGTATTGTATTATGCAAGGGATTTACCCCTTGTTGGGAGTCTTTTTGCCTATACCATGGTCATTGTATTGATGAAAATATTGACATCCTCAAACAAATGGATTTCCCCTTAATTATATTTACTTAGAAGGGTCATCATTACTTTGTCCAAATGGCTAAAAGTGGGGAGCTAGATGAGTCACTCAACATCAAATCCTCACAACTAAGTGTTTGAATAAATGGGAGGGATATTAGTATTGTATTATGCAAGGGATTTACCCCTTGTTGGGATTCTTTTTGCCTATACCATGGTCATTGTATTGATGAAAATATTGACATCCTCAGACAAATGGATTTCCCCTTCATTATATTTACTTAGAAGGGTCATCATTACTTTGTCCAAATGGCTGAAAGTGGGAAGCTAGATGAGTCACTCAACATCAAATCCTCACAACTAAGTGTTTGAATAAATGGGAGGGATATTAGTATTGTATTATGCAAGGGATTTACCCCTTGTTGGGAGTCTTTTTGCCTATACCATGGTCATTGTATTGATGAAAATATTGACATCCTTAGACAAATGGATTTCCCCTTCATTATATTTACTTAGAAGGGTCATCATTACTTTGTCCAAATGGCTGAAAGTGGGGAGCTAGATGAGTCACTCAACATCAAATCCTCGCAACTAATGTTGAATATCTAGGGTTCTAGGATATGCACCTATGGATTGACTTGGTGAGAATAATTTAGCTTCTACCACATCAATAAAATCAAAAGGGTCTGGGTTTGGGTATCTTGTTTATCAAATTGAGAGCCCATTACCCATTTCTTCCTTCTAGAAAATTTTCAATGGTATTAAAAGTTGTGATCATCCATTATCATTGCTTTGTATGTCTTTTGAAAGATAATTATAACTCAAACCTATGATGCTAATAATTATGTTAGTAAATAAATGATTAAGATTCAATTCGTAGAAGACTCTTATTCTCAATGGATTACAATGGTGTTTTGCTCTATATGACCTCCCTTATATAATTTTCATGCTTACACTTACCCAATAGTTTGCATTAAATTTGTTAAGCTATCATTACATTATTATTCCTTTCAATTTAAATTCCCTTAGTTGTTGAGTTTTGACCTTAGAATTTTCATGGTTAGGTTCATTACTTCATCTGATGGAATTTATTAATGTGACACATTGTATTTAATCTCTAATTAGTTTATTATAATTTACATAACCTAGATCTGACACTTTTAGATAATTCAAGAATGACACAATATTTGAAGTGTTTCATCATTAACTGTCTTGGTAGTTACTATTGGGTACCTTAATGCCATACCTTTTTTTCAGTGCCTCATTCATGTACTTAATTCATTGACTTACACTTTGTATAATCTATGTATTTATAAATGCTCTATTTCTTTATTTTTGTACTCTATGACTTTGAATTTTTAATGATGTTCTCCATGTTTGTGATATAGACATCATACTATACAAAATTACACTAAAAACTTAAAAAAAGACAAGGAAAACTACAAAGTGAAAAAAAATCCTAACTACATGGTGCTACTCAAGACCCATTGTAATTTCTACATGATATTTATTGAGATCATTGGTGGTAAGGTTTAATCCTATATCCATTTACACACCTCGTAAGGATGGTTCCTTGAAGGTCCTTGAGCATTATAGTTCATTATTCTGATACTTCATGGATGACATATGGATCTTTCCACAAAATTCACAACTTCCTTGGATATGACCAAAATATACTATCATATAATATAAATGTTTGTTTTAGATGAAATTCCTTAGATCACAGATTTTGATCATGCCATGCCTTCTGGATCTTCTTGTTTATATCCTATGTTCATCTTTCTCTCTACCTACTTTCTTTCATGCAATTCAAATCTAAAAGTCTTTCTTGAAGTGAGTCTTGATATCTAAGTTACATTATCAATTCAATTTGTAGACTAGGAATGATGTATTCCATTCGCATCACTACTTTCATTCCATAGACCAAATAAAAAGGAGTGAATCATGTCGCACATTTATAGTTATTATTGTATGCCCATAGGATTACAAGAATTTGATCCTCCCAATCATATCTCTATATGTTACATATTTTTTTAAGCATTTTCTAAATAACTTCATTTGATTCTTTTGCATGCCCCTTGGCTTGAGGTTGATAATATGTGCTCTTATGGTGTGATATCATGAATTCCTCAGTCAAAGTCTTGATGGTACTATTTGGGAAGTGTGTTCCTCTATCATTGACTAACTTCACTAGATAATGAAACCTAGTTATAATGTTTTCATTCAAAAAATTGGTTTCATATTTTGCACTACAACTTGGACTTGTAACAGTTTCTACCCATTTTGTAAAGTATTCCATTACAATGATTATATATATTGCACGATTGTGATTTTTAGGTGGGTTATTAGGCCCTTAAAGTCAATTATTCATTATTCAAATGGTTGTACAATTAACATTTGGTTTAGAGGCATTTCATCCCTCTCATTTGGCCTTCCTACTCATTGACAAACATCACAACATTTTTCAACTATGTGCATCCTATAACAAATTAGGCCACCATAAATCACTTTGTAATAACTTCCTCACGATATATTCTCCTACGAAGTGTCATCACTCCCTGATGTGATTCTTAAATAAATTTTGGTCTCTCATGATTTAAGGCTAATATATGCATCATATCATCCTTACCCATCTTATAAGGAAACCCATTGATGATACTACATGGCATAACTCTTGTGACTAACATTTTTTGTCCTTTTCAACATAGTGCACAAGAAACACTCCTTGTTTTATAAAATTGGTTGTGTCTTCCATATTTTCTAGAATCATATACTCTAAATAATTGCACATCTGGTGATTCATCCAATAATTTGGTTCTTCATCATTCCTTATGTTACTAAGATGATTTGGTCCCACATTTTCTTGTCCTGTCTTAACATTGATCTTAAATTGGAATTATTGAAATAACATTAACCATCTAGATATTTATCCTCCCAACATAGGTTTGTTCACTAAGTATAATAGAATTTGATGGTTGTAAAACATTCAACTAGTGTAGCTAAGAGATAATGCTTAAATTTTTGCATTGCAAATAACATAGCTAGAGTTTCCCATTTTGTAGTAGTATATTTTTCTCATCCCCTAAAATTTTCTTTCTTGTGAAGTGAATGGGGTGATTTAAGCCCCCATCTCTAGGTTGAGACAACACAACTCCTATTGTGATTCTTGAAAAATCTACATGAAGATGAAATGGATTATTCTAGTCCTAAAAGACCAATGTTGGAAATATTACCAATCTCTACTTTAATTCAATGAAATTCGTTTGACATTCAGAATTCCATTCAAACCTTGTATCCTTGAGTAGAAACTTTTCCAATGAAACACATATAGTTGCATATCCTTTGATGAATTTATGATAATACCCAATGTGTCCTAAGAATGACCACTCTTCACTAGGACTTATAGGATGTTTCAATCCATAATGACTATGATTTTGGATTGTTCTAGCAGAATACCATCACTACATACTATATATCCCAATTAAACCCCAAATGAAATAAATAATAGATACTTATTCAAATTCAAAGCAAGATACAGAGCTTGTCACATTTTCAACATAAGTCTCAACTTGGAAAGGTGGTCTTTGAATAGAGAAAACACAACCCAATCATCCAAATAGACTTCTATAAAGTCACGTATAAAATATTTGAATGCAATGACTATGACTCTAGAGAAAATAGTAGGGGCATTTTTTAGGTCAAAAGGCATTACCTTATACACAAATGAACACCACTTTTTTGTAAAATTGGTATTTGTTTGGGCTTCCACTGCAATCAGAATCTAATGATTTCCATTGAAACCATCAGTGAACAAATAGACTTCATGCCCTTTAACCCACTCAAGAACTTCATTTGTGAAAAGAATTGGAAATAATTCATTTACATAGGAATAATTTAGTGATCTATAGTCACTAAAAACTCTAATATATCCTCACTTCTTGGGTTGAACCACCATCATACTTACCCAATTTTATTTCTCTACTAGATAGATAATCCCTTCTTCTTGCATCCTATCAATTTTAGCTTTAACTTTGAGCTTCATATTGGGATTTATTATGTATGGGAGATTATTAGTAGGTTATGCGCACTATTTGAGTTCTAAGTGAATCTCCCCTAATGAAGGTTCTGCACCTTTGAATTCTAAAAATGTTATGGGGAATACATATTGGTAATATCACAACAATTGAATCCTTTCTAAAATTTGTTGTTGCATCCAATAGTCGCTTGTGGATGCTAGCTTTGGTATAGATTATGTACCAATGTTTTTTGTTACTTTATGTATTGGTTCTTGATATATATTATTTTTCTCTTCTGGTAGAGTATCTCAACATCTTTCCCCTTCCTACTCCTAAATATTTATATTTTACATTTATGCATCCTTTTTTTGTCCTGTGATGTTGACTTCAGGCTCTTTTATCTACTGTTTAGGCTCAAAGAACCCATTTACGTCCAAATTTTCCTTGTCATCACAAGATTCTACATATCATGCATTATCCATAATATTATTACATAATTTTAATAAAAAATCTTATTTCTACTTGTTGCCCTTGTAATTCTTGATAGCTTTGTTCAAGTCTCTGGGTTCTAACTCCTACAAACTTTGATCCTACGCAGTTAATATGTCTTCCTCCCATCCATGACATAGAAATATCTTCAAATTTTGAAGGGATTGGTACACTATGGGATTCTCATCCTCAAATACAAAAGTTTGGATAAAATCATGTTGAAATTGTGGCCAATTCTTGGTCCCATTCCTACATTCTTGGTGCATATACCATGCTCATGTAAAAAGTGTAAAAGAATGTTGAAACAAAGACATGTACTTAGTATCTTGGATTTACAGCCTAAAAATATCATATATTGATGCACCTATGAATGTGAAATTTAGGGCACTGAACTTCTTGTAATAATGGCCACTAATAAGATATCATCAGTGCAACTTGAAATCTAGCTTGTATCAATTCTCAAGCAAATTCCCAGGGTAATTGTTTAGAATGATGAATTGCCTACCATGTCCTAACAACACTTTTAAGTGCATAGTTCAGTGCATTGATCCCAATTTATACATTAGGAACATGTTGATCCAATCTAGAAATTAATTACACTAAATCTTCTATTGTGAATCACTAAGGTAATTTTTGCTCGATAGCAAAAACCATTCTCATTGGTCTTACCACATTATCTCCTAATGCCCAGTTCAACACGTGTGCATCTAAATCCCCACTAAGGACATAAATCTTCATGGTAGAGTAACCTTATGTGTATGCTATATATTCCATATATGTTAGGGTTACTTGGTACATTATATCCACTTCTAATCTTGTCGAAGATTGCACTGATGGAGACTTGCACTCCTCAATTTGAAATTGCGGAACTTGCTCCATGGTTTTAACAAGCCTATATGTGAATTGTTCTATATAATGTAATTATGGAGCTTGTTAATTATATTTCATGAACTTAGTAACCCCTCTAGTTCACAGAGCCTATACTTTTGGTTCTGCACCAACCTTAAACTAATTATTATATCCATAGCCATACAGTGAAGCTAATTCCTTAGGAAGGATGTATGGTTTGTTCAAAGATTTGTTCAATGGTGTCATTATAATCTTATATCCTTGGTGTGATTCCAATTGATTAACTATTGTATTTATGGTATATGACCATCATATGCCCAATTTATTTTGAGGGGTGCATGGTAGTGTGTTTCATTGATCTTCATGTCAATAACTTCAAAGTCATCCCAAATATTGAAACTAACAACATTGATTTCTACATCTTCTACTATCCCAATAGGGTCTACCCTTCCATAATCTACAAGACTGGGTGTTACTAGGTTGTAATTCAATGCAAGTCATCCAATGGCCTTCCAAGTGGACAAAGGAATCTTATTCACCATGCTTCCAAAATTAAAGACTACATTCAGGAATTCATACCTTGCAAGTTCAATATCCCTTCAGGGATCAACATACCATAGATTCTTAGTTTTCACATACCACACCACCCTTTTAGTTCACTCCTGACCTATTTTTTTGCAGTCTAAGAGATTATGCAATAGGTTGGTGATGTTCAACAATATGTCCTCATCTCATAGAATAATTATGAGCTTTAGAAGTTTTGTCAAAGTTTTCACTACTCCATCATACCATAATATACAAATAATTTTCCCATACACTTGTGAATCTATGATTATAGCATCTCCTTCAAAAGCATTTTAGTTTTGAGTATTCTGTAATAATTGTGTTGTTTCAGACATTTGAACCTTTTCCCTTATAGGATCTGGATACTTGTCTTATCAGACCTTTCTGATGAGGGGATCTTATGGCCTATCCATAGGTGGTAGTCTTTGCTCCATGTATTGGTTTTGAGTGATAACTTATAGATGCACAAATTCTCTAGGTTGCACATTTACCATGTACACATTGCACACTAGTTTATCCTTTCTCTACTTTTCTAGGACTCAATAATTCTATGTTTGATGTTGCATGGATACTTTATAGTAAACACAATATATTTGTCTCTATGGGTTTCAAGGAAAATTTTGTTTAGTGTGGTTGTATTCATCATGTAAATAGAAAATACTAGGTTGTATACCATGTCTATTGTCTTGACCCTAATTTTAATTTCTTACCTGATATCCTCCTATGTAGCCTCCTCGATATCCACCTCTAGAACCCCATCCTTGTTTTTGTTGTCATTCATATCCTCAATATTGTCTTTGATGGGATGATGGATCCCATTTGGACTATTATGGTAGAGACACAAAATTCTAATTTTGTTGATATTATGGAAATGGTGGTGTCCATCTAGCTTAATACTGAGGCTACTATGATGTCCAACTTACGAGACCTTAAAGATGATACTTAGGGGATTGTGGAGTTGAGTACTATGGAGATTTGGGTATCCAACCATGAGAAGACTGCGTAGCTGAAGTCATCTCCACATCTAGACCCATTTCACAATTAGAATCTATTATGTAGCCACTAAAAATACATTCCTAGGAATGTCTTCCTTTAACTCTTGCAATGCTCTATAATTCTTCTCATCATGATTAAGTGATTTGTAAAAAGTACAAAACATGTTGTGGTTGTTTTATGTATTGTTGCAACAAATAAAATTTAGTAGTAGGATGACCCACTATGCAACATATCTTTCATAACTATGCCATTATAATATTAGGACAATCATTTCTATGATGACTCTCCTGACTGCACTCCATACACCATATAGATAATTTGGGCCTATCACTTTCATGCAATTCATCCATTTTTTCAAGACAATATATATCTTAGCATATGTCCTTTCAAAAGGCCATGAATTTTCTCCATAATCTTCTATATTTTTAACTTAAATCACATCTGATTGAGTATCAGGCCTTGTTATAAAATAATGTTTATGCAATAACAAACCGATTTCTAGGTTGTAGACTTTCTACGAACCATGTCACTTTGTCTATGTCTGCAAACTATGAACTTACCGAGTTTATAACATCTAAAACCTACAATCACAATCCCAGACTGATTCTCCATTTTATAAAGAAATTCATTTAGATCTGAATGGTTTGAGTCGCACATTTTTACATTTTAAATTCCCTAATCAGTTTATTCAAAACATATTGCAGAGTCATTGTTTATGCATTATTTATATATATAAAAACTTTAGAGCTTTACTTGTCAAAGGTATTATAATCTTGCACTTATTTGCATCATCAATTGTAACCCCCTTAGCCTATCATTTCATTTTTCATGTCAATAAATATTGTTTAGGGTCAGTGGAACCATCATATGGTGTCAAAGTTACAAAAAATCTTGGATTTAGAGCCATATTTCCTATAGCTGCTACTAAAACGGTTAGCTACTTTGTATTGGACTTTACTGGTGTCTTATGATTGATTGTAATTATATTTGGAGTACCAATATTCTTATTTTCTATTAATTTTTGAGTTTCTGCACTTAGCTGCCTAAATATTAGTGTAAACTCATCAAACCACTTATCACTCCTCAAAAATTTTGCACTTTGGAAGCCTATAATTAAAATAGGCACAGGGGATGCATCCCCTTGGAATGAATGATCCTTATCTAAATTACTTTCCTGAATTGAACTTGAACCTAATTTTACTCTGTAACTTTTCATTACTTCTTCTAAAGGTTGTACTTTCTCTTCTCTAAATAATATCCTTCCCTATAATTGCTTCTTAAAACTACCTTTTATCTACTTTATTGCTTTCTAAGTGACCTCTCATCGTTCCCTTTCTCTCATCTTATTTGAATCACTTTCCCAATCTCTCACATCTCCTTTTCTCTCTTTGGCACCCTTGATTCCTTCAGTTACTCTAATTTCCTCTCCTTCACAATCTTTATCTCTTCTTAGAGGTCCATATTCTCCTACAATCTTTGCACTCTCTACTCCTAATCGTAGTTACCTGAGGATCATTTTATTTATTCCATCATCTTTGTTGTAACAACTCTCTTTCAAGCCTCAGAATTGTCTTCTCTTTTAGCTTATCTTTGTCCTCCATCTTTTAGGTTCAAGGTCAAGTTCCTTCCCTCAACTACTCATCATTCACTCCCTTCAATGCACATCCCCATAGCACTTGAAAAAACTGCTCCATTTCGGTCAAGATCGACACCATGGCCTTCTACATAACCAACATCTTTAAAAGAATCAGTAGTCGTTATAGAAATTTTCCTCTTATGCCTCTTACAAATAGGTCTTGTGCAACTTCAAACAAAATGTACCCTTGCATGGGAAACTCAGTGATATACTCATCAGTAGTGGGTTTTAGCCAATGGTCTATTACACAAATCCACTAAGTGTCTTAGCTTCATAGTATTTCTACCTTTTCTTCAGTCCAAATAAAATATTGTCTCCCTCATTCTAAAATAATAGTGTTCTAGTCTTGGCAACTAGATAGCTAATAGTTTAGGTAACTCGCACTAGAAAACTTTATATATTTCACCATGGATATGCTCAGTTATGATGTCCTTTGTTCTTTTGATCCAATTCGTTTGGCCTCTTCTTGTGTGAAATATTGAATTCTTTCATCCAACCATCATTCTAAATCTCTTTGACCAGGTAGCCATTTTGACATGTTTTAGATTCCACCTTCATTGGACCATTGTTAGTAGAGGTTCCTAGAAAGTCCCATTAGAATTTGCTAAAGAGTATATGTGTGTGCAACGAGTTATAGGATCAGAATGATGAAGGGAATATGAAAAATTAGTCTATTCCTTTTGTTCCTACTTAGTGAGTAGTTAGATAAACATAGATTGGAATGCATAGAACATTCATTATTTTTATATTACGAAGCAGATTCAAATGAAAGTAGAGTATACATGTTCACATAACACTTGTACAGAAAGACATTCAGAAGAACCATCATCATATCTCTATATTACTCTCTCATATTCAAAACTCTTTTCATTTACATTCAAACACTATCTAAAGATCTTACAAAGGTTCCATCTCTTTGCATTCCTTATCTTTTCATTTCTCTCGAAGAAGTCTTTTCATATTCTACAAACTTTTGATATACAACATGTGTCGAATACATACAAAAAGATAGACAATGTACAAAAATGCTAAATATCACACACTTGACACGTGTTCATACTTTGCAGTTTTACATTATAGGACTGCTACCAACAAATGATCCAAGAGATTTTGTTTACAAGATGTCTAACCACTATTGTAGTTCCTATTCTATCTCTACTCCTACAAAGAATGAAATAATATACTAATATAGAAAGAATATACTAATATGCATGTAGAGGATGAAGTGTCGGTTGAACCGTTACAAGAGTGATGATCAACCACTTCATAATTATCCATAATCATCGGTTTGTCATTTTTTGGTAAAGCCATTGCGTAACTGTACAAAACAATATCAACAATGATGACATTTGGCAGCATCAACAAAGAGGAGTTAAGACTTTAAGGTATGACTATGTGTGCTTGGGACGAACCTGAAGTTGTCAATGACACTGACACATGAAATGGAGTACCGTTGTTATACCACGAGTCGATCAAAGGCTCATATCCTTCTAAATCAATAGCACATTTTGTTGAGTTTCAAAATTTTATATTTCATTGTTGTGAAACACACTAACTACTAAATTCACACTTTAAATCGACCTATCAATAATATTAACAATATAAATATCACATTTATATTAATACATTATGAATTTAATAAATAACACATTTCCCACGTGTGTATTATCTATGAGTATTGTTTAATAATAAATAAGACATTTTATTATTTAATAGAAAATATAGTGTGTTATCACTTCTTATACTTTTTTAATTTATAATTTTAAACCAAAAAATATTGAAAATATTAAATTAAAAAGAAAAAAGAAAAAGCTTTATCACTTATAAAATGTGAATTATTATGAAAACATATATAATCATGTTCATTATAATTTATATATACAATTAAAATTCACATAAATATATATTGTGATGTTCATTATAATTTATACATTTTAATTATGGTGTATAAACTTACGATTTAAAAGGACCATCTTCTATTCTTAAGAATGGAGAGACACTTTACAATATTTTAAATATGAAACACACTTACCTTACTTTTTACAGGATTTGCTACTATGACCTCTTTTTCAAAGGCACATGTTCTTCACCATTAGACAAACTCGGGTGCAAAACAAGTTCTTGATCTCCATCTTCTTGCTTTCACCTCCTTTGAGAAATCTGGGTCCCGCTGCTTGGTTTGTCTGCACATGCGCTCTGTTCAAAGGGACTTCAAACCATGGTGGATTCGTCTGTGACTCCGTTCAAACCCTAACAGTTCCTGTTCAAACCCTGCCCCTGCTTCGTTACCTTTCCTGTTCAAATGCCTGTGTTTGTCTGCCACTCGTGCCTTCTGCTGTGCACTAGGAAACGTCGTCATGCCGCCTCTCCTGTTTCCTATTTCCAACTAAGCTCTGCGAGTTTTTCACGAAGGCAAATTGTGAAATCAGACTGGGGAATTTGTGTTCAAACCATAAAAATTTCAGTTTTATCAGAGCCGCTTACAAGTTGGAGTTTGCGAAGGTGATTTACTCGGTGCAGCACTGATCATGTTCGGTATCGAGCCATATGCATGAACAAGGTGCCCACAATTTATCCATACTCCACACATGTTTGATCCCTTCTCTAATGAGCTAAGACACCGTACATTAGACTAATTTGCATGGCTTCTTGTACGACTAAACTCTTTCATTCCATCACGCCAATTCTGATATTGATTTCATCATTTCAGAGCTCTTACCAATTCAACAACTACAGAAAAGTACACCATTCTTTTCTTCATGTTCCTGTTGCTCTTAAACCACAACCAAGTTGGGATTTTAACCAATCCAACAACGAAGACTACTATGTCTGTCTCTTGGAGAGTTGTACCAAGAGTAAATCACTGTTACAGGGAAGAAAACTTCATGCCCGCCTGCTTATCACTGGACTATTTCACAATGTCCTTTTGGGAACCAAACTTGCAGCAATGTATGCCGTATGTGGCAATATGGTTGATGCACGCCAACTGTTTGATAAAATGTCTACACGAAGTGGCTTCTTATGGAACATGATGATCAGAGGGTACGCTTGCAATGGCCCCTGTGAAGAAGCCCTTAGTCTCTACAATCAAATGCAAGAGGCAGATATACATCCTGATAAGTTCACCTTTCCCTTTGTAGCTAAAGCCTGTGGTGTTTTATGTGCTCTAGAAGAAGGCAAGGAGGTGCATTATCATATTGTCAGAGCTGGACTTGAATCTGATGCTATTGTGGGAAATTCTCTCTTGTCAATGTATGCCAAGTGTAGGAGTATGGGACATGCTTGCCGTTTGTTTGACATGATGCCTGAGAGGACTGTGGTATCCTGGAACACAATGATTGCAGGATATGCCCATAATGGGTATGCAAATGAGGCTTTGGCACTTTTTCATCAAATGCAAGCAGAGGAAGTTAAACCAGACGAGGCTACAATTGTAAGTGTGCTACCGGCATGTGCTGAGTGTGGAGCTCTGCAAGAGGGAAAAGACATCCATGGTTACATCGTCAGGCACAGGCTTGAGTCGGATGTTCAGGTGGAAAATTCTCTTGTAACTATGTATGAGAAGTGTGGGAGTATTGATGCTGCACGCAGAGTTTTTGACAAAATGTCTGATAGAGATGTGGTCTCATGGACTGCAATGATTGGTGGATACTCTCAGAATAGCCATGCCAGTGAGGCCTTGGAGCTTTATCGTCAAATGCAACTAGCAGGCATAAAACCCCATTTGCCTGCCATGGTCAGTGTGCTTCCTGCATGTGCTCATTTAGCATCCTTGCAGCAAGGCAAGTCAGTCCATGCTTATATAATTAAAAGTAGTTTAGAGTCGGATGTTATTGTTGGGACTGCCCTTGTGGACATGTATATCAAATGTGGGGATATGGAACTTGCACATCAAATGTTTGAAATCATGCCAACAAGAAATTTAGTTTCATGGAATGCAATGATTGCTGGATATGCCCATAGTAGTCATGCTAATGAGGCCTTGATACTTTTCCATCAACTGCAGCTGGTAGACATGGTACCTGACCAGACAACCATGGTGAGCGTGCTGCCGGCATGTGCTTATTTGGCAGCTCTGCAACGAGGCAAATGCATTCATGGGTACACATTTAGAAATGGGTTTGAGTTAGATGTGTGTGTGGGTACTGCACTCATAGACATGTATGCCAAATGTGGGAATCTAGAAATTGCGCGTTGCATATTTGACAAATTACCTGAAAGAGATGTTGTATCATGGAGTGCAATGATTGCGGCGTATGGAATGCATGGGCATGGTGTAGATGCTCTGGCACTTTTTTCCAAAATGCAGAAGACAGGCTTGAGGCCAAACTGCATTATTTTTACCAGTGTTTTATATGCATGCAGTCATTCAGGTTTGGTAGACGAGGGCTGGAAATATTTCAATAGCATGAGTCAAGATTACTGCATCACACCTGGGTTGGATCATTATGCATGCATGGTTGACCTTCTTGGTCGTGCTGGACAACTTGATCAAGCACAGGACTTCATTGAAAAGATGCCCTTAGAACCTAATTCTGATGTGTGGGGGGCCCTACTTGGTGCCTGCAGAATTCACGGCAATGTTGAGCTAGGAGAGCGTGTGGCAAGTCACCTGTTTGACAGGGAGCCTGAGAATATTGGAAACTATGTGCTTTTGTCAAATATCTATGCTGCAGCTGGAAAGTGGGCTGGTGTAGCAGAGGTGAGAGCAATGGTCCAAGAAAGGGGATTAAGAAAGACACTGGGTTGCAGCTTGATTGAAGTAAATAATATTATTCATGCATTTTCTGTCACAGATAGATCACATCCTTAATCTGATCAAATTTATGCAATGTTAGAGACTTTGGCTGGGCAGATGGTGGAGGTAGGGGTTATATCTAATAGAAACTCTGTCCCACATGACACAGAGGATGAGATGAAGGAACAAATGCTCTGCAGTCACATTGAAAAGCTGGCCATTGCATTTGGACTCATCAACACAAGGCCTGGAAACCCTATTCGAATCACAAAGAACCTTTGTGTGTGGCGATTGCCACAGGGCTACCAAGTTTATCTCAAAGATTGCAGGAACAGAAATTTTTGAGAGGGATTCAAGCCCCTTTCATCACTTAAAAAATGGATTGTGTTCTTGCAGAGATTACCGGTGACATAATTTATAACAATCAATAGCCACAAACTTAACTACAAATTGTAAAATTTAATCCCAAATTGATAGCCAAGAATTTGGTGTTATTGTCCATTTCTAAGTTGCGAGTCTAGTGGGTTACCTGTGGTCTTATAAGCTATATTTCATCATATTAAGCAAGATGCAATGCACATTAGTCTAACATCTAGAGTGAATACTTGTATGAGATAGAAGTGCAAGATTAACTTGTCAAACATAAATGTATTGTTTTTCTGTTGCATCCTCATAGAGAATCTCATAGGATGCAACGATAATGTTAGCAAACTTAATAAGGAGCTTGTCCGTGGCAGGCTGAGCATTTGTATGGTCCCATTTCAGGTTGATTGTATTTGATTGATTTCACATACTTGTGCATGTATGTATGAGATTCACTCAATACACATAGTAGAATTAGTACTCCAGGTGTAGTAGGATGGGCAAGATTTGGTTTACTTTCAAGCAAGGTTGTCTCAGTGCGTAGGTGTGGGGGTATGCAAGGTGTG
The DNA here is from genome assembly GCA_037957365.1 of Torreya grandis. NCBI lineage: Eukaryota > Viridiplantae > Streptophyta > Pinopsida > Cupressales > Taxaceae > Torreya > Torreya grandis. Next base: position 268,542 of record JARHVA010001659.1, on the reverse strand, counting down.
GGTGGGTCTTGCGTATGGCATTAAGGGAAACGCCCCTGGTATGCTAGGGTGCACTAGTTTTCTTAAGGTGTGGATGTGGGCTTGGTGTGTCTCCGTTGCGGACCAAATATGATCGGGTGCACACACCCAAACAAACATGCTTTCAAGCTTAATCATGATCTCGAAATTCGGGAGGTACAAAATTTGAATAATGTATGAAGTAAATGGAAATAAAAATCCTTGTGGAGTTCTACAAGGAGGGTTTGATACACCAAATGTACGAATGGATTTAAATAAACATTACAAGATTTTATACTATAGATTCATACTAGGATCTCATTTCAGCTTGCATGGTATTGGATATGGATATGGACACTTATCACTTTAGGGGGCAATCTATTCTCCAATTAGAACCATAGACTAGCTGCTTCACTCTTGCAGAGATTGCTATGTCATTGCAATTGATAAAATGTAAATCAGACGTCTCTTAATTAAATTGTGCGGCTTTAAGTTCACCTTGTGATCTACTTTATGAATTTAAGGCAGGGTTCATCCTAGATGCTACAACAGATTAATTAATGTAAATTATAGACTTATCATTGAGTTGTTATATAGAGCAACATATTCAAAATTGTTGTGGGAGTATTTTAGACAATCAAAGGTGTGAATATCTATATTATGGGATTTGTTCACTAATGTCATGTTCCTTTTTCCAAACAATGTAAAAATAATAAAATTAATATTTTAAGTTGTCTAAGTAACTTACTTTTAAGTGACAATTTAATATTAACTTATTATTATTAAAAATAAGTAGGAAAGGGGTGGAAAAAGTAAAGATAAAAGAAAAGCGTAAAAGTGATAAGTGGACTTTTTTGTGTGCACATGCTTAGTGGGTTTCACTATTGTAAGTTTTTATTAGTGGAGTTCACTATTACACACGTGTGTGCACATCTTTAGTGGAGCTCATTATTGCAAGCTTTTGCTAGTGGAGTTCATTATTCCACATGTATGTGCATATTCTTAGTGGAACTCACTATTGCAATTTTTTTGGTAAGTGGAATTCACTATTGCACCACTTTCTGACCCCTCATATTAGAAATGTGCTTTCCTTATTGGACTACATTTTCCATTAACTATGTGGTACACCCCCTTTTGGCCCCCCCTCCCGTAGATCCTTATATCATGTGTGTGCTCCACAACCCCCCTCAACACCTATTTATTCTCCTATCTCATACTCATTCCTCATTCATCTTTGATATTCAAAAACCTTATTTCAGAGCTTGAGCCTTTGGTTCAACTTCTTCTCTCTGAGGACAAAAATCCTTGGAGTGCAGAGATCTAGAGGATGAAAACCCTCTTGCTTTCCATTGTTGGATTGGAGCACTAAAACCCTCTTGTTCATATGAGGTGATTCCATATGTGAATCACATTTGTGTCAAAAATTGTTGTAAGAAGCTTTTGTAGTTGTCGATGTTGTTGCATCTGCATATCTAAAGCATTTTGGATTAATTTGTGTGAGTGTTTGTTGTTGTTTATCAGCGTTTGAAATTCATCTTTCAATATAAGAGTTTGTTGTTTATTAACATTATCTTCAATTTTTTTTATGTGTAATCAATATTTATAGTTGTGTTGTGCATTGGTTATTTTAATATTTGAATTATATCTAGTTTTGACAAAGGAATCACTATAAAAATCAGATTTTATTAACTTTGTCCAAAAAGGGACATTACAGTGGTTTCAGAGCCAAGACTTTGGCAACCTATGAAAGGGATTCTAGATCTTACCAGCCTGCAAGGGAAAGAGTCAGAGCATTTTTTTCCAACTTGTGAATCTGACAAAATATCATGACGATCAGAGAGGAAAAAGAATGGCAACAACAAATTAGCCCTAAATATAAGGCCTACTGTAAAGATTATTACAAGCTTCATCTAAAAACTCAAGCTATGTTGACACTTCGAGAGTTATGTGATTGAAGGAGATATTATCCAAGAAGAAAAGAAACACATGTGAGCAAGCTACCCACATATGTTGAATTAATTGATTTTACCTTTGAAGAGTTCTTGGAGATGTTCGAAGAAGGTAAAAGTAGGAAATTAAAGAAGCAAGAAGATTCATATCCAAAAGTGGTTAGTGAACAACCCATGAAGGAATCCACCATACAAGAGAGAGTTGAAAAAGATATTCCTATTCAAGGAGCACCCATCAATCTTCCAATGCTTGAGTCCATGTTACATAGAGATGATTTGCAGATGAGTGAAGAGAGCAGCTAAGTAGAGTTGCAAGTTTCCATGGTGGAAGCATTGGACGTGGAGGTTATGCATGCAAGTCCACACAAGGAGATGGTTGTAAAGGTTCAGCCATGTGAAGAAGTTGAAATTAGAGATATGATGGAGGAGAAAAAAACCATGAGTGTTGTGGAGAATGGGCCATTGGCAAGCCATAGTGAGAGAGAAAATCATGAGCAACATGTTAGAAGCATAGAGGAGTTGGACAACCTTATTTCATCTTTGATATTTAAAAACCTTATTTCAGAGGGTGAGTCTTTCATTCAACTTCTTCTCGTTTAGGACAAAACCTTAGAGTGCAGAGATTTGGAGAACGAAAACCCTCTTGCTTTCCATTGTTGGATTGGAGCACGAAAACTCTCTTGTTGTAAGAAGTTGTAGTTGTCGATGTTGTTGCTACTGCAAATTTGAAACATTTTGGATTAATTTGTGCGAGTGTTTGCTACTGTATATCAACATTTGAAATTCATCTTTCAATGTACGAGTTTGTTGTTTATTGACATTATCTTCAACATTTTTGTGTAATCAGCATTTACAGCTATATTGTGCAATGGTTGTTTTAATATTTGAATTATATGTAGTTTTGGCAAAGGAATCAATGTAAAAAACATATTTCTTTAATTTTGTCCAAAAAGGGGGGCATTAAAGTAGTATCAGGAACCAAGATTTTGGTAGTCTATGAAGGGGATTCCAGATCTTGCCACCCTGTAGGGGTAAGAGTTAGAGCATTTTTTTTTCAAATTGTGAATCTAACAAAATATCATGGGGATTAGAGAGGAAAAAGAATGGCAACAACAAATTAGACCTGATTATGAGGCCTACTATAAAGATTATTACAAGCTTCGTCTGAAAACTCAAGCTATGTTGACACTTTGAGAGTTTTGTGATTTAAGGAGAAGATATGATCCAAGAAGAAAAGAAACACATGTGAGCAAGCTACCCACATATATTGAAAAATATGACTTTACCTTTGAAGAGTTCTTGGAGATGTTCAAACAAGGTAAAAGTAGGAAACCAAAGAAGCAAGAACATTCAGATCCGAAAGTGGTTAATGAACAACCCATGAACCACCATACAAGAGGGATTTGAAAAAGATGTCCCTATTTAAGGAGCAACCATCAATCTTCCAATGATTGAGTCCATGCTACGTAGGGATGATTTGCAAATGAGTGAAGAGAGTAGCCAAAGAGGGTTGCAAGTTTCCATGGTGGAAGTAATGGACGTGGAGGTTGTGCATGCAAGTGCACACAAGGAGATGATTTTAAAAGTTCAGTCATGTGGATAAGCTGAAATAAGAGATATGATGGAGAAGAAAACAACCATGAGTGTTGTGGAGAATGGGCCATTAGCAAGCCATAGTGAGAGAGAAAATCATGAGCAGCATGTTAGAAGTGTATAGGAGTTGGACATGTCCTTGGGGTGTGGTGGAGCGATTGATGAGTTGCTTGAAGGATATTTTGTTTCCCATAATGTGTTTTTGCAATGTGTAGGCCCATCCATGGATACGAGAGTGAAGAAGAGGACTAATTATGGGGCAACCCAATCATGTGGTGTAGATGGGAATATTGTAGTTGGGATGGAGAGAGTGCTTACTATAACATCATTTGGTGCAGGGATTTCAATTCCTAATTATACCAAAGTAGCGTAGCATAATCCAATTACATCACAAGGAGGATCGAGGATTGAGAATCTCAAATTCCCACAACTGGTTTGAGATCTTGATATTTGTAGGATGATTCAAGGATTGCTTGAGAGAAAGCAATTTTCGGAATGGCAGACAGTCATGTCCCCTTTTTCAAACAATATAAAAATAATAAAATTATTATTTTAAGTTGTCTAAGTAACTTATTTTAAGTGATAATAATAATAACTTATTATTATTAGAAATAAGTAGGAAAGGGGTGGAAAAGGTCAAAATAAAAGAAAATGGTAAAAGTGATAAGTGGACCCTTTTGTGTGCACATGCTTAGTGGATTTCACTATTGCAAGCCTTTGTTAGTGGAGTTCACTATTACACATAAGTGTGTGTACTTCCTTAGTGGAGCTCACTATTACAAGCTTTTGTTCATGGAGTTCACTAATCCACATATGTGTATACACATTCGTAGTGGAGCTCACTATTGCAATTTTTTTCTTAAGTGGAGTTCGCTATTGCACCACTTTCTAGCCCCTCATATTGGAAATGTGTTTTCCTTAGTGGACCACATTTTCCATTAACCATGTGGTACACCCCCTCTTGGGCCCCCCTTCTTTGCATCCTTATGTCATGTGTGTGCTCCACAACTCCCATCAACATTTATTTATTCTCCCCTCTCATACTCATTTCTCGTTCATCTTTGATATTCAAAAATATTATTTTAGAACTTGAACATTTGGTTCAACTTCTCTCTTAGGATGAAAACCCTTGGAGTGTAGAGATCTAGAAGATGAAAACCCTCTTGCTTTTCATTGTTGGATTGGAGGACGAAAACCCTCTTGTTCATATGAGGTGATTCCATTCAGAAATCACATTTGTGCCAAAAATTGTTGTAAGAAGCTGTTGTAGTTGTCGATGTTGCTGCTATAGCAAATTTGAAGCATTTTGGATTAATTTGTGTGAGGGTCTGTTGATGTATATCAACATTTGAAATTCATCTTTCAATGTAAGAGTTTGTTATTTATTAACATTATCTTTAGCATTTTATGGCTAATTAGTATTTACAGCTGTGTTGTGCACTGGTTATTTTAGTATTTGATTTATATCTAGTTTTGGCAAAGGAATCGTTGTAAAAATCAGATTTCCTTAATTCTATTAAAAAAGAGGGAAATTACAACTAAGCTGTACAAAATTATGCAAAAGAAGGGGTATAAGTGCAAGAGCCCATTTTCATGAGGCAAATAAAGCAAAAGTGTTTAGTTAACCTACCACCATAGGTTTGAAGCTTGAATCCAAAATTGTAAGGTTGAACCATTGTTGGTATTCTCAGGCCAATTGTGGCCATTCCTTGGTATTCTTAAGCCGACTGTGACCGATCATTGGTATTCTTGGGCCGGCTATTGTTGTTGTTGGTATTCTTAGGCTAGTTATGGTTGTTCATTGATATTCTTAGGCTAATTGTGGTTGTTCATTGGTATTTTTGGGCTGATTGTGGTCTTTCATTGGTATTCTTAGGCCAGTTATGGCCGTTGTTGGTATTCTAGCACCGGTTGTGGTCGTTGTTGGTCTATTTGGTACATGTGATAGATGATCACTTGGGGATTTAGGCCCCCATTTATGTCCCAAACTAGTTGGAGATCCGGTTAAAAGAGAATATCTATCCCAAAAAAAAAGTGTTCATAGAGTTGTTAGACCAAATTAAAAGTAGATCCAATGTTAAAACTATTAACCATGTGAAGAAAGAAAGTGGATAGAATCTATTATTTTATATTACAGATTTAATTCGATCTAAGAATATCATGAAAACTTATGCATAGCCGTTGAAAATCAAAGAATCTATTATTTTATATTTCAAATTTTATCTAATCTAAGAGTATTATGAAAACATATCCATAGAGACTAAGACAAATGGAAAAAAAGATACTCTAATTAATATAAAAATTAATTCTTAAAAATAGATAAACATTTTATACTTAAATGTTCAACTTAAAAAAACATATTTAAAATAATTGAGAATAAATTTTATCTTATATTTACAAGAATAGAAAAGAAAAAAAAGTTTTGAGAGTTGTTAGACCAAATTAAAATTAGACTCAATGTTAAAACTATTTTAAAAGTTAGTAATTGAAATTAACATATCAAAACTACCATTTGAGGGAAATGAACCTACAACCACCTGGTTAAAAGCCATGCCCTCTATCGGTTGAGATAAGACAACCATTAACATCATTTCTAAACAAAATCTAATATTTAAAAAATGTAAAGTTTAAGGTTGAATTTTTTGAATGAAACTTGCATCATATGAATAGAATAAAAACATAATACAAGTACGATAAAAAATGGGTGGTATGAAAGCACACCCCTAAGTCACAACACATCAAATAACCTGATAAACAAAACAATCATTACATCAGGCTAACATCAACATAACATAATATAAAAAGAAACCAACCTTAAGAAACTCGTGCCACTAGGCCTGTAGACGAAGGATGTAGGAAAGGAGGCATATCAGGATTATCTCCCCACCCTCCCCCACAAAGGGGGGAAGTGTTAGGTATAGTCCAACCATTCTCTTGTTTGTTTTCTTATTCTTATTCATTCTAATCATGATGAGGGGAGATAGCAAGATATAACATGGAAAAGTTATCTTTCCCATCCCCACCCCGCAAGGCATAACCATCATGACTAATATTGGATGACAATTAACCTCCAAATCCACTAGAGGGAGGCTTGGGAGGAAGAGGGGGATAAGGTAGACTGACTATGATATCTATAGTGTTTGGGACTCCTAGCTCAACCACGTCCCCTACACTCATGGTCTTTACTATGACCACTTTGTTGGGGATCCTTCATTAGAACTTTACTGACAGTGCAAGGAGCACATCCCTAGTGGTTAAGGAGAGAGCGAAGATATCAAACCTCCACTTCCACTTTCTCAGCTTTCACCTAGATCTGAAGCCTAACATTAGAGAGAACAAAGGTTTAGTTAGAAATAAGTAAATCTCTGGGCAAAGTTTCTTTATTAAAAGTAACAACATTTCTCTCTTTCCATAGTATAAACAGAATTTTCATGTGGAAAATATGCAAAATTTGCTTGAACTTTGCAGGCAGGACCATAGAATCCCTAAGAAGAATGAGCTGCCAAGAGAAAATTTCAATCCTATAAGGTTGAAAGAATGAGTGGATCCAATTCCAGACATCTTGATCCCTGACATAGAACCAAAAAATGTGTTTAAGGGACTCAGTTTGACCATAAGCATAACATCTAGGAGGATCAATCCCCATGTGAAGCAACCTTTTACCTATAGGGAGTCCTTGGAAAAACAAGCACCAAGAAAAAATGGCTTTCTTGGGCTCAATAGAAACAACCCAAACAATCATAAATGTCCTAGCCCAAATAAAAGTTGGGTTAGTGAGATGCCAATGCTTGTTGAGCATCTCCCAAGGAGGAGTGGTCGAAGAGATCCATTGATAACCAAGATGGGGTTTGTATTGAAGCATGGGTGTGGAAGTAGACGTTTTTGAGTCCTTCCACCATTGAGGAGATTCAGTGAGACCAATCTTGTGTAAAGCATAATCAGACACAACCATATGAATTTTAATGATTGATTCAAAGTCTTTGGATTTTAACTTAAACTTAGCCTTGAGGACCTCCCAAATGAGCTAAGATCTGGTATGATTGTCAAATAAATCCCTCAAAGTTTTAATGTTACAGCGGTATAGCCTCAAGGCCTTAATCCTGGGAGCTTCTGTCAAAGGTTTTTCATTAATAGTGATAATAGGGGACCACCATAGAGAATGAGAATTGATAGATAGGCCATATCTAAACACACAACCTTTCTTAATAAACCAAGGTTTGATATACCCCCAACCTTTCCATATGCTTTTGAAAACAAAGGTCCTAGTGATTTTAACAAAGCCTAGGATGTTAAGTAGAGTTTGAAAGACTAGATTCCTCCAAACCTTTTGACCTTGAAGGGCCCCTAAAGATATGAAATTCCTAATATGAACTTTACAAGCATTTTGTCGTTTAATAGCTCTAATAATCCACTTATCACATAGGGCGAAGCCTTGCTTGGCTATGTCAATTACATCAAGACCTCCAACCTCTCTGGGTTGGCAACAAATATCCTAGACCACCTGATGACAGCCTTTGTTGCCTTCAGAGTTGGCCCACATAAAGTCCTTGAGCAATTTTTCTAACTTCTTGTAGGTCATTTTTGAGGGATCCCAATAAGAGGAGTAATATACATGAGTATCCATGATAAATTTGGAACATATTTGAAATTTAACAGCTAGCTAAAGAGGTTTGGTAATCCAATAGGATAGTTTTTTCTCAACTCTAAGGACAACATTATTCCATAGTTCCAAGGGAAAATACTGAAACACCATGTGTAATTCATTTCCATGGATAGGCACTATGTCAACTAGTCTACATATAACACTGAGTTTTAGCCCACTAGATATTAGACCCTAAAGCAGAGTAAAAAGTATCAAGGTATTCCATGGCATTCTAGACCACCTATTCATCCTATTGAAGGGTAAGGAAAGAATCATCAACGAAGTGCCCATTAACAAGTTGATTTTGAGTAGTCATGGGTAGGGAGATGCCTCTGACAAGCCCTTTTCTAGTATAGTCTTTTAACAAGTAACCAAACCCCTCAACAACAATCACATAGAGAGGAGTGAGAGGGCACCCTTGTCTGATAGAGAGAAACAAACCAAATATCTTATATTGATTTCTATTAATGGTTATGCATGCAAAAACATATTGAAAAAGGGATCTCATAGAGAGAATGAATCTAGGGCCAAACCCAAGATCCTGAAACATCCATTCAATTATGTCATAAGCCTTCTCAAAGTCAATTTTGATAAACAAGGCTTTTTGTTGGAAGGTGCAATCACATTCCATGCCTTCCTAGACAACCAAGATGTTATCCAAGATGTAACTCCCTTGAATGACCCCAATTTGTTCAGATTGAATGATAAGGGAAAGCAAATATCTAATCTTGAGGGATAGGGCTTTAGCAATAATCTTGTAAGAATTTTTCAAAAGAGTTATAGGCCTCCAATTAGAAATTACTTCAAAATCCCTAGTCTTCAGAATGAACTTGATGTTACCTTTGTTGACAAGTTGGCCCAAATAACCTCAGGAGAGGGCCTCTAAATAAACTTTATGTAGATCAAGACTAACACATTCCTAGAGAGATTGATAGAATTCACAAGGGAACCCATCAACCCCAGGGGCTTTGTCTTGATTTATAACCACTTTTGTCTAGTGTAGTTATTCAATGGATATGATTTAGTTACATGAAATATTTTGAGTGGGAGAGATTTTTCATGGGACCACATCTAGACATGTTTGCAAAGCCACCTTTTGAGACTTTGAGGAAGGTTGAGCTTGGAAAACCTGTCTAAAAAATGTGAAAGATGTCTAGGAGGTTAGTTAAATGATCTCCAACATATTTTATATCTTTTATTTGAGTGGAATAATTGTGGATCCTAAGCATGTCAAAAAATTATTTGGATATGTGATCCCCACTTTTTAGCCAATGAAGGTAAGCTCACAATGGGCCCCATGGGCCTGATGGAGGTTAACAAGATTTATTTTTTATCTGCGAGTGACCACATTGTTATAAAAGTATAATAAAGAGGGGTATACTCTAAAACTTGATAAAGGTGATTGAATTATCTCACAGTGGCAACAATATCTCATTTTTTGATGAAATCTAATTGTCTACCAAAAAAGATAAAAATGGTGGAGTGCAAGAGATGGCAGCTTCCCACCAGGCAATCCACCTAGACTCTCTAGCTAGATGAGGGACAAGATTCCAAACCCTCCTAATGTGAGTAATATTTTATGGATGTCATAGATGAGAGGTATTTAGGTAGAACTGGTTATCAAAAACTTTGGTAAGAGAACCAGTCTATTCCATAGTAAACTAGATGAGTTGGTGATCATAGAGAAGGACATTGAGAATAACATTCACTCATTGATAAAAAAATTGGATAATAGAGAAAATATTTTGGTATGAGAGGAGGGATCGATCGAGTATTTTTATCACTCATTCAGATCCTTGGAAAAAATTAGACTAAGTGAACCAAGCTATAGGGGAAGAGTTCCTATGATGATAGTTGAGGTCAAACAGACCAAATTTGTTAAACAAGTAAAACCAGGGTTCTCCCTTAATAACACACCACCACATCATAAGACCTAGTCTTTGTCCTTTATGTTGGTTGATTATTTTGTCTATCAGCATACTGGTAAACAAAATAGGTCTTATCAGCCAAAGCAAGAAGATTAGTCGTCCTAATGTGTAAGTTTATCACATCAGAAGGAGACTTCTCTCTCCTCTCATCAAGGGGAGGTTCCCTGTGGATATGTTATGTATATATATATATGAACAAAAAATAGTTCTCAAGGGTAGGACCAGACATCCATCTCTCTTTCTTCAGAGATGATGTATACAAAACAAAGGAAGAACTCAAGAGAATGACAGAAAACACTCCTCTTCTTTTAGAAGAACTGTTCAACCAGCCACAAGAATACTCCTAGAAATAAAAGCAGAATATGACTAAAGTATGGTAATCAGCAAATAAAGACACAGCACAAAGTCTGCACATGAAATACTCAAGAGTGATACACGAAGAACAATGAAAGCTCAAAGTCTTTCCAAAGTTCTTTACACAGCAATGAAAATACCAACACATTGAAGGCAGCTATGGGGGCGCAAAGTCTCTCCACAGTTGATTCTCCAGGACACCTTGTTAACTATTGTCACTAATTCTGCTTGTTGAATTAAAGGAACATAAAATATATTGAAGAAAAAGACATGAGAACAATTTCCTCAATAATAAAGATATTATAGCACAAAGTCTGAAAAAACACTTACTTTCTTATTCCAGTAACAAAATATGATCGGCAATCTGAGCTCAAAGTCTCGGTAATGCCTTACAATTTGGGCAGAGTTTCGTTCTCCTAGTCAAAAAGAAGATCCTTATTACAATAGAAGAGAGTCCCTTATATAGCCTCTACAAGGAGGATTTGGGAACCATTGATACATAACTTCGCATTGGAAACGGTTAAGGAGACATGCCTGAACTTAGGGAAAATCACAGATAGTTGCTTTTCTCAATGCAGATAAACAAGTCATGCAATTGAAAGATCTCATCGTGTTCTCATCGTTCCTCCTTTTCTGATTAATTGAATCAGGTCCTGGATTCAATTTGTTGTTCTGTTTGTTCCTCGCTTTCTGCTAGTCTTGACCTTGAAATCTCTACATGTATTTGGGTTCACGCTTTAAGTCTGCCAAAATAACAGGCACTTCCTTGAAATGGTTTTTTTGACTTTTATAGGCCCGCCATTCTTCCCAATGACTCTCTTGTGTCTTTCTTGCTTTTTATGGTTGATTTTTGCTGTGACACAGATGCAGACACGTGGCAGGTTCCACTACATTGAGTTGAGACATGCAGTAGGTTCCACACTATGTAGCTTCGTTCGTAATTGTGTCTCGACTCGTGACACTTGGCAGCCTCCGTGTGACTTTGAGACTCAGATAAAAATGGGTATGAAAAAGAAATACCCATGCATTGAAACTTTAAACTTTTGAGTCTTGAAGCATCAGATGGAGACACTTGGAGGCTTCCACTAACCTCCGCGAGGGGCACGTGGCATGGTCTGAATGCTCTGGTTGATCGCACGGATGCAGACACTTAGAGGCTTCTGACTCACATCTCTGGGCCCACCATGATCTTTATAAAAACAAGAAGCGAGAGGAAGAGTCTGTGGTATTTGACACTTGGAGGCTTCTGACTCCTTGGGGCTTTATGAAACTGTAGAGACTTTTGAGACTCATTCAGGCTCTCTTGGATGGTGACACTTGTCGGCCTCCACTTTTCTCCGTGTGGGGCATGTGGCATGGTCTGCTGCATCGAATTGAAAACCTTCACTGTTGACACATGGCATCATCTGCCTCCTTAGGTCTTTTTCTCAGGGAAAATTCTTGTGGGCATTTAGCAAGTCTTTAAACAAGTCTTCGAACGTCTATTTGATGAAGTGTCCTCCGCAAGGAGACTTGTCCTTCAGAAAGGTAATTTTTGCATTAAACCATCCCTTTGAACCTAGTAGGTGGACCTTTGTTGAACCGGTTTAACGGTTCAATGAAGCGCGCCAAGCCTTCGAAAAAGAGTCGATGGAAGCGTTGAACCATTGACTAAACCTATTTTTTGAACTATTTGAAGTTGAACCGAAGGACGAACCAAATGTTGAGCCTGCTGTTGAATGTTTGTTGATGAAAATTCCTACAGAAGTCATGAAGCTTGTTGAACTTGGACATTGAACTGTTCCTTTGGTTGAACCTGTCATTGAACCTTGAACCCATTGAACCTTTTAGTCCCTTTACTTCAAAAAGCTCAAATAATGAAGAATTTGAAAGCTCAAAGCAAAATTTGAAAAGGGGGAAGACAATTTTGGTTATGTAGGACCAAAATAGTCATATGTTGTCTGGAAAATGAGGAGTCATTTTTCGGGGACAACACTTTATAGATTCAATCATGTTAAAATTCCCACAGACAATCTAGTGGGCTATGGGGAGGGAATCTTCTAGTCATATCCATAGAGTAGTCCTTTCAATGACATTTTTAGAAGCATAAATATTGACAATGCTGAGGATCTGATGATCAAAATTAAAAACCATCCAAATAACATGATTAGACAAGTCCACTTCCAAGTCAATCACATAAGGTGTATAAGTGTATAAATCAAGGTGATTAAGACACTACACCCACCTCATGTCTAGACATGTGACAAGTAACACTAGGCCAAATGATGCTAGCTACCATCTGCACTACAAAATTGATCATTTTAACTTCTTACAGGCACAAGATATGCATATTTGTAAACTTATGACAATTGTCCCACACTAAAAACTTGTGTGATGGATCTATCAATTTGTGCACATTCCATGAGAACACATTTATTGGAAATTATCAAGGTTCATGGTTTCACCCTCTGGACCCTCTAACATTGTAAAATGGTTGTTGCTAAAAAAAGAGGCATGTTTACTTATGAAAAAATACCCAAAATCAGTAGACTACCTCTCAAGCTAAAAAAAATCATTGTCCCCACTACCTAGTGAGGGAGTCTTTGATCGATGAGTCACTTGCCTACGTGGGAAAGGAGGGATTTCTTGTGAGTTTATAACTTGGATGGCTGACGAGGGTGCCTATGAATCTTGTGTCTAATAAAAATAGAACCCAATGGTTAAAGGCTTTGGTGTTTTCAAAATGGCACTAACAACTTGAGGAGCACTTGTCATAACCAGATGAGGGTTTGTTGTAGGGTACAAATAGGAAGAGTTTAGATTGAGGTTGATGGAACAATGTTAGCCAGAACCACAAGTTTGATATTTATTATAGGGGATTTCATATTCTGATTATTCCTATTTTTTCTACTTCTCACTATTGTCAGAAATCATTCGCCCCTACTTATGGGTGGGAGGGTGCTATTGCTACTTTGTATGGAGGGTTTGAGTTAGCCATCATAGGGAAATATTTAATCATGTGATTCGATGCTTGGCAACAGAAGAAGGTATTGGGAAGGTTAATATATAGAACCCTCTAAGTGAAATGTTGGTCACCTATTTGGATGTCAATAGTCTCCTAGAGGCCTTTAGAGATGTTTGCTTCTAATAAATATGACATTAAGGAAGGGGGATAAAAAAATTAATATCTAAAAATAGACAAATTGTCCTAGGGGTTTGACAATTTGTTCTAGGAAGGGACAAAAAGGTATAAGTAAGCCAAATATCTAGACATGGATTTTGAGTTTGGTTTTATATAAAATGAAAAAATCCTTGGTCCAATTTGAGAAGACTAACAAAGAGATTTGCACATAAACTAGGACATGTTTGTGAATGGCAACTCAATGTTCTAGGTTCTCAAACTTAAAGAGGAAAAACCCCTTTGTTAAGTTTTGAATTCCTACCAGCTTCACTCCATGAGGTGACCAATTACTTTGAAACCAACTTTGAATCATAGATTTGGCTGAGATTCAACCCACAAAATAACGAATAAGGGTGTGGGGTTCCAGCCACTAGCAAACAATATCAAAAGCAAGTAAATCAAGAAAACATTAGGAAGAAAACCTTGAGAAATGGGTACATTATCTTGTGGTATACTTTGGGGACAAACTTGTGTTCTCACTTTGGCACCATGGTTGTTTTCTCCTAGTTGAGCTGCATCAAATGATGCAAGCTCCTGAAGAGAGCCCATTAAATAAAGAACCACCCAAAGGGTTGAAGCCCAAGAAATAAAGGCAATAAATGCAACTAAAATTATTTTATAGAGTTGATAATAGTGGTAATATGACATGCATGGTAAAATAACCCTATTCGACGCTGAACATGACAAGTGCAAAGCTCTCCAATTCACCAAACCCTCTAGGATTGAATTTTACATTTCACAATTCCCTATATTTCATCTTATATTATTGATTTTATTATTAGCTATTAAGATTAAAAATTTGTATGGCATGATTTGAAACATTGATTGTATTTTTTTTTAAATTACACATATTATTTTTTATTGAAAGAATGCATTATATTTCTAAAGAATAAAAATATATTATTCATCCTATTAAAAAGGTGGGTGATATGAAAACACACTTAGAATAAAAAGTATAAGGGTCAAACTGGAACTAACCTTGAAATAAAAACAAGTTATGGCCCTAGACCCCTAAAAATTTATGCATATTATGAATTATGAAAGCCTTAAAATTTATGCACAATTTTTTTGAAAACAAATCATTTATACATATTATAAAATCCCATTTATGTCTATTATGAAGTGTGAAAGCCTGATATCTTTAAGCTATTAAGATGTTTTTTCCACAACAGAAAAAACATTTTTATATTGGGTAGTATGCAAAAGTTAATTTTTGAATATAAACGTATCATTTTTTACACCCACTTTGAAAACATGCTTTTGTCTCCAAAATAAAAATTAGTCTAGCATTGCCAAGAGTACCCAATGAGAAATTATTCCCAAGGGTATGCATTATATCCATTATTATACCCCCACACCTTTTAAAAATTGAATGAATGATTTTAATAATGTCAACAAGACCAAGCAATCTATGGGATCAAGAGCTGTAACAAGATTGTTTCATGTTAACACACCCCATGAAACACGGGCTAATTTATTAGCCTTGAGAAAATTATAATACTTATTTGATGTTGGGTATTCTACTATAAATCTTGATTAAAAAAACTTGTTGTTTTGTCTAGCCTCCCCTACTCAAACAACTTAGTTAGGTTGGCTACTCTTAATTTGTTGTTGTACTTGATACAAATGTCACTATAGGCTACACACTCCATGATGAAGTGTCATTTTGTCTCCATCACCCCCTTGTTACAAAATAGGCATGTTGTCATCTCCCACTTTTTGGTAGGCATTGTCCACTTGTTGGTCTCACATTGAAGATGATGCGAGCTAGTTCTTAAATGATTCATCAACATTTTTGCCTTCCACTTGATTTTTTATCCTATTAAGGCCTTTTTTTCATGGTCCCACGTGGGATTAAATTATCTAATATATTATGATTTCTCTTCCAATTTTTTTTCCTCTTGGTTTTCCAAATACTTTTTAATTTCCTCATTAGTGTTTAGACACTCTTGCATGTTAATGCCCCATTTACTCATCCACTTGTTGTTATATTTCATCCATGTATTCTTTTTTGTGGTAATATTTTCCTCTCTCACCATTCTAGGCTATCAATGAGTCTCCATACTCTGTGTATTTTTTAAATAACTTAGAATCCGAGTCATTTTCGCTACCACTAACAAGAAAGTACTTATTTTAGCTAATAGAATCTCATATGGAACTAATGTTTTGATTTTGGCATGCTTATGATTAAATATTTTTGGATTCTCTCTATTTTTCTCCATTTGAGGTCAAACACATTGCTACCTAAACTTCACATCTATGTAGAATCACTAACATCACAAGCATGTCAAACAAGGTTCTCTTGGCTTTCCAATCCCACAATTAAAAAAAAGCCATTTTTTAAATTTTATTCATAATGAAAAGCTCATGCCTTTAGTGTTTTTGGTATTCACTTGCATTCCAAATTATTATCCAAATAACTCTAAAACCCTTAGTTGTTCTCTCAATATATGCTTTATTTTTGTTATTAGAATGAGATAATTTGCATATAAGAGTGACTTTACTACATAGTTAGCTAGTTAAACATCCCCTCCACCAAATTTATCTATCCACTCCTCTAGTTTATCAATTTATATACAAAATAAGGTGGGGTATAATGGACATCCTTGTTTGATACCAATGTCACTTCCAAAGCATTTTGACATTCCTTCACCTGTTCTAATTTTGGCCCTAACTTGTTCATATAGTCTTTGAATTGATGCTCTATATTCATCTAGAATTATGAGCTCCTCCATCCTTTTCCTAATAATTCTTGACATGAGGACATATAAATTAAGAATAATTGATTGTAAATTGGTATAATTCACCACCATTTTTGACATATTATCTTATCTTCATAGCAAGCAGTGACGAGTTGCTTAATGCAATGAAAGCACACATTTATCTTTGTATGGATGACAATAATATCAATTTGTATGTATCTATTTTTATCCCTTACAAAATATAACCATTTATTCTACAACTTTCCAGATTATTTTCAAACTTAGGCACCTCTTGAATGAAATAATCATTAACAATAATATGAAGAAATTGGAAGGCCTACTACTAGCACAAGTAGTAGGAATGCAATGAGTCATGCAATATTCTTAGTCATGACACCTATTATTATCCACCTTATTTTAAATATTATGTTGAATATTAATAAACTCTTATTTATGAAGGAGAAATAATCCCTCAAAATCATTATTCTTACTACAAAAATTGACAATATTTTCAATCTATTTAGACCTCATTGATTCGGTTTGTAAAAGACATGCTTCTCATGTCTGACATTTCACTTGGTAGAATAATAGAAAATATTTTACTGAGAAAAGTATTTTTTGAAATAATTGTGTAAACTTTTAATGAATGACATTCAGGGTCAAATCTCATGATCCATCAACCAGAAAAATAATATGTAAAAAATAAAAAATTAGAGCTCCTTATATAGATTACTCTAGTATGGTATAATGATGCCAAATGGGACCCACTTCGGATAAAATTAAACATAAAAATAAGCATTGCAACATTTACATTAAATATTTATCTTAAAGTGTTTAATAATTTTTCAAACCCAAAACCATCATACGTATTCAATTTTTGTGCGTACTTTTCAATCTCAATAGCTTCCCTCAAATTATGCTTATGATAATGATTTTCCATGTAAATCTTCTTGGCATCATAAATGTGAATAGATTGTTTTATTTTGTATGAGTGTTTTTTCAACACCAATTTCTCATTATTCTCTAGGTGGATGTCTGCAACATGTTCCTTGATCCTCGCTTGGATGTATCTACCTATTTCCCCAATGTAAGTGAGTCTACACAAACACTCAAATATATAAAAAACACTCTTTAAAATTGGTTTAATGGGGCCTTTTTCCATATTTAAACTTTTCTTTAACCTTTTTTTTGGGAATAAAGGTGGTTATAAAATTTTGGCACCTCAAAATTATGGCAATATTACTTGTATCCCTTAAATATATGGTAAAAAGGATACTAGGGTTGTTGTTGAAGTCTCCCCTCTCCCACTCTTCTTTTCCCCATTTCTTTCTTTTTTGAAATCTCTTGCCATTTTTTAATCCATGGTTACCATTCATCTTAAAAACCCTTCTTTAATGCTCATTTTCTACTCCAAGTGCTCATCATTATAAATCCTAAAATACCTAATGGCTAACATCTTAAAAAATCTTAATTTTTGTGATGTGTGATGATGTGAGGAACTTCTCACATTCACACACGTGGTTGATGGTTATCATTTGATTTTTCATTTTTTTGCATGGATTCATGCAATGGTTGTAGAAAAGGCGATGACCCCTTATTTCAAGCACGCTTCCCAAATTGTGATTATAAATATGGCAAATTCTCTTTATTTGGGGTGATGTATGTATTTTTTAATTCATCTCTTATTGCATGTTAATGTACTTTTAAAATATTGAAATTATTGAGCCTTTGTGCTAGTGATTTCTAGCACCTTGATATTTTTTTGTTGGATTGGGACCCTTTCCTTGGGTACTCTATAAAAAAAAACATAAGTGTATTAAAAATAATATATTTTTTTATTAATATCATTGTAACAAATAAATTTCATCTACATTGGTTTTAAAATCTAATGAAATTAGGGATTTGTAATTAAGATTTTGGAGGGAAACCTAGTTAAGATTATATTAAATTATTGAATTAAAAAATGGAACAAAAATTGTATTTTTTAAAACTAGGGTTTTAATAAATAAATATGGAGCCATTAAATAAATAAAATGCTTTAGATAAAGATTTTAGAAATTGTCACAATTTTGGGGAGAGGTTTTAAAAGAGGGAGAGTCAAATTTTCAAATAAATGTTTTTATGATTTGTAGAGAGATTCATTATTACATATGGTGTAATTGTGTTTCCATCTATGTCGGATTAGCATCACCATGTGTTTTCCATTTTTTTGTTTATGTGATTGTATAAGTGTATGCGTTGAAACATGATTAACATTTGTATGTGTATATGTAGGAATGGATGCCTTCATAGGATTAACATTGGTAGTAATAAAGGCATGATTGTTTTGACTATGTCCAATAGAAATATATAAAACACGATAAATAGGTTATGATGGTACATTATTCATTGTATTAGAATTAGGAGATACCAAATAAACATTAGTGTGTGTAAGAATAATAGGAGTAAGAGGTGGTGTATCACTAGGTGGAAGCATACAAGGATTAGGGAGCAATGGCCTCACCACCCAATGTATATGTATACACTCTAATAGGTGGATTATAAACATTCAAGGATATATGGGAGCATAATTAGGTGTAGGTTACTTATCTCTTTGTTGTGTGTGTGGAATCTTCAACTTATGCAACATATGTTCTAATCATACTTGATTGTTTTGAACTAATTTATTCAAATTTGTAAATTCTATTAAACATATGTTGATCAATGTTGTCAAAAGCATTTAAATCAGCATCATCATCATCATCATCATCATCATCATCATCATAAGATCAATTTTTAACATAACCATATTTTATAATATCTATATTATCAACCATATTAAGAGGAATAATAATATAAAGAACATAATGTGTGGCATTTCAATAATGGTTGGAATTTTTCAATTTCAAAGAAGCATGAATAGGAAATAGTATATGTTGAAATAAATCCTAATTAGCACCATTCCATCTTAACACTTTGCCTAGTATGTTGTATAAATATAGGTTTTCTAGTTGACATAAGATATAAAAATGAACAACATGAAGGAAGTTAAGGCTAATGATTGAGAAATGAAATAAGAAACATAAGATATGGATTTGAAAATCATATCTAAAATGTAAATTCACAAATGAAACCCTAGGGGAAACCTTAGAAGGTTTAGGAATTTTAAAAATGAAGGAGTTCACCAATTTATGAAAAGTGGATGTAAATTTGAGGACCAAAAATGAAGGTGAATGAAACCACTATGTTAGGTCAAATGGAAAAATCATAAATAAATAAATAAATATTATAAAATCAAACCCTAGGGGGATGAGGTTTATTAAACCCTAAGTTGAATTATTTAGTATCATCTAGGTTCACTTATAATCCTAAATCATCCAAACAAACATTTGTATTATAACAAGCTAAGTTATTTTGCACAAATATTGTTACATAAAAATTCTTTGCATTATTTTGTGTCACCTTTGTGCATGCATAAATATATTGTGGTGTTATTTTTCAAAAAAATTGTACATTCCTATTATTTTTTCATGTAATAATGTTGGCATTCAAATCTCTTTGTCACTTACAAAACATGCACAAAAATTGGTTTAGTTGTATTGCATTGTCAAAGATTTTTTTTGCATATATTTGCTTGTGAAGCTTACAATGTTACTCATAGGTTAGTGTGCATTAGTGTGAGTATGAAGATAATTATTCCAGGATTAATTTTCACATATTTTTTTATAATAATTATGACTTAGACCTATGTGATTATGATATCTACATATCTTGATCTAGGTGCATGAGTTTTTGTGATGTGTTATAAATTAAGAGTTATTACATATCCTAGCCATTTAATTCATTGGATCATGTAAATTAATTCCAATTTCATTTAATATCACTTTGTAGTGAAATTTGGCATAATTCATTACACTATGATGTGCTAGGGTGCTTTGGGAATATAATGAATATTTAATGTTTTTAGCACACAATGATGTGTTACAAGTATTTAATGCTAGTAGAGGATTGTTGAGTAAATTATTTTAACTAGGTGAATCTTGTGCCTATATATAAACATGTAACTATGATTGAAGTAGATAGTTATAAATATTAAGGATCTTATATGGTAATATATCTCATTGAGATTTCATAGTGATGTGTTGTGAGTGAGTTGTATTTATGCCATTAAAATCTAATAAAATAACTAAAGTGTTGTTGCATTATATTTTTTGCTATCTAATTTTTAAGGACACACGGTCTAAGATATCTCTTCATTGAGACACCTAACCACAAACACATCATTTGGTATCAAAGTACGGTTTATTCCTTGTAATTGAGCACTTATAGTCTATTTTTTGCATTTATGAGTGGGTAGAAAATGATGAGACATCCTCTAGAAAGTGTTGGGTAGAAGGTGTAGTGATTCTTATTTGATTTTGATAAAATGGAACACTAATCAAGGTTATATACAAGAGCTTAAATAATTTTAGACTTGGCCTAATTGATTAGAGATACAAGCCTATTCAAAGGTTATGGAAATCACACAATGTTGAGGCTTTGGGTGGTGGATGATGAAATTGATAATTAAGCTATAGAAGAATCCCCTAAGAAATATATCATAAAATAAGAGCTCTATGAACCTAAAAATAATAATATTTTGATGAAGTTGAAGATAGATTCATGCATGCGGTTATGAGGATGACTAATAAGATAAAGTTTAACCCTTCTAGTTATTCAAGAAGTCTAAGTTCTAAAGAACTCATTGATTGGATCATTGAGTTATAAAAATAATTTGCATATGAGGGTATGGAATATCCCAATAAATTCAAACTTGTATGTTAAAATTTGAAGGGTCCCATATCCTTATGGTGTAAACATGTGTAGGAGGAAAAGAGTTTGTAGAGGTAAATAAAAGAACAAGACTTGGGATAGGGTGGATGTGAATTTGAAGGCCAAACTCATACTTGTTGATTACCAATTATCATTATTTAAGAAGTTTAAAAATATATGACATAAGGGGATGTATGTGAAATATTACATTGAGGAGTTATATAGACTCACCATCAAAGTTGAATATGACACCATGAAGATATCAATGTACCTGATTGGGTTACATTTTTTTTAAAGATGAGTATAATATGATTCAATTATAACTTTTTAAAGAAGTCTATTGATACATGATGAAGGAAAAAGAGAATTTGAACCATATAAAACAAGGCACAATTCAAGTAGAAGGAATTTATTATGTGCCCGAAGACAAAGAATCATTGACAGTGGTTGCTCTATGCAAGAAAGAGAAGCCAATACTTCTCAATGCAATGATACTAGCATGAAAAGAGGTAGATGAAATCCTACCAGGGATGAAGTATCATATGTATGAGGTAGAGTAAGATGATTCATGGGCACATGTTTTATATGTGGTGAAAACTAACAAATAAAATTTTAATGTCCACATACGCTCAATGAAGGTACTAGGATAAATTATGTAAGTGTGCATATTGTGAAAGTGGATAGATAAAGTGTTATGCAAGTATAACAAGGCAAATAGATAGAAATGGGAGAATCTCTCATGATTAAGATATAATTTTTGAAACCAACAAAAGAAGAGAATAATCACATGTAAAGGAAGAGTCTATTCAAAACCAATTGCAAAATTAGAGGTAAGTGCTGCAAGTTGATTATGATGGTGGTAGTATAGCTAATATTATTTCATAATATATGGTTGGAAAAATTGGTTTAAATATGGTTGTGTATCCAAATCATTGTAGATATTCATGGTTACTAAATGGACATTAAATTTTGGTGAATAGGAAATGTCTGTTAAATTTTAGAATTAGAACTTACAATGATGAATTCATGTGTGACATAACTCCCACTAACATTTTCTATGAGTTACTAGGAAGGCCTTGATAGTTTGATAGGAGGTTGCATCATGATGGTTTTGAAAACACTTACACTTTGGTGAAGGATAGAAAGGAGGAAATTTTGATTCCTTTGAATGTCAAGTGTAGGGAAATGGATAAAGGACCAAGATTCTTGATGATTTATGGATATAAATTCTTGAAAGAGGTGAATAAAAGTGCATGTTATGTATTAGTCTCAAATTCTACAAAATTATAAAGTGAAAGCATATAAAAATTCCATGCAAATTGAAGGAATTGGTAAGTGGATTTATAAAGATTATTTTTAATGATCTACCAGATTTTTTCCACCCATGAGGAGGATAAGTCATAGTATGTATTTTATTATAGGTTTGAGTTTACTAAAAAAAGCGGCATATAGGATGACACCTAATGAGAATGCAAAAGTGTAGAGATAAGTTCAAAAGTTATTAGATAAAGGTTTGATAATATAAAATTTGATCCCATGCACAATTACAATAGTGCCAACACCTAATAAAAGTGATGTATGGAAGATGTGTAATGATTCCTAGAGACATCAATAAGATTAATGTTAAACAAAAATTTACATTACAATGAATGGATTATTTGATGGATTGTTTAAGTGGAGTGCAATACTTCATGAATATTTACTTAAAGAGTGGATATCACCATATTTTCATATGGGAAGTTGATGAGTGAAATATTATGCATAAAATGTAGGAAGAATCATATAAATGGTTAGCGATGCCATTTAGACAAAGTAACACACACAATACATTCATTATATTCATGAATTAAGTGTTAAACAATATTTGGGTAAGTTTTTCATAATATATCTAAATAACATATTTATTTTTAGCATAACATAGGTAAAACACTTAGTGCATTTGAGACAAGTGTTACAATGGTTGTGAGATAAAAAAAATTTGGTAAATTTAAATAAATGTATCTTCATGAAGGAGGATTTAAATGTACTTGGGTTTTTAAATATCTTAATGAAGTTTGAAGTTGGGTCCATAAAAGGTCAAATCTATAATTTAGTGTCGTCAGCTAAGATCATGTTTGAAGCACAAAACTTTCATGTAATTTCAAGTTTGTACGTTAATAATTTTAGTGGGATATGCACAATGATCACCGATGTGATGTGTTAATATATAAAATATTTTTTATGGAGCACATAAGTGGAACATAGTTTCCAGAAGTTAAATAAGAATGTTGCTGAGTAGCAATGTTGGCATTGCCAAATTATATTAAAGTAATTCAAGTATATTGAAATGTGAGTGGCAAACAAATATGAAAAGTGATGAGTCAAGGAGGTATCTATAAAGATTAATTTAGGGATAAATTGAATGATGCAAAGAATAAATATTTAGTATATGATCAAGAGTTATATGCCATAGTGTAGGCACTCAAAAAGTAGAGGCATTATTTTTTGCCAAATGAGTTTGTGTTGCATCCCGACCATCAAACACTGAAACTCATAAATAATAAAGGAAATTTGAACCAAATACATATTGAATGGGTTGAATTTCCTACTCAATTTTATTGAAGCACAAAAGTGGTAAGTCAAATAGAGTTGCAGATGCATTGATTAGAGAACATCTCATTTTGAACAAGATGTAAGTAGAAGTCAAAGGATTTGATTCTATGAAAGAGATATATGAATAAGGTGGATATTTAAAATATGCATATAAATTATGCACAAAACTAGTGAGTGGTGATAAAAAACCATTGTTATATTATTTCATGCAAGATAAATTATTGTTCTGAGGAGTGAAATTATGTAAACCCTAGGTTCAATGCACAAAACATTAAGGAGAAACATAGTGGAGGTTTATCATGTCATTTTCTTGAAAACAGTATGCACAATTGGATGATAATTAAAATTAGATGATGATGAGTACAAATGTGTGTAGGTATGTGCAAGAATGGATAAGTTTCTAGTTGTAAAAATGTAGAAGTCAGAATGCAAGGTTGTATTGACAATCACCTATTCAAGAAGATACCATGGGAAGATATTAGCATGGATTTTTTTTAGTATTGCATATAAAAAAGAGAGGACATGATTCCATATTTTTTTTATCTTGGATATATTTTAAAAAATGGTACATTTTATTTCTTGCAATATGACTAGTGATGAGACACACATTGCTAACTTTTTTTAAGGAAGTTGTATGATTGCGTGGATTTCCCCTTAGCATAGTATCATAAAAAGATGTGAAATATGTTAGACATTTCTAGAGGATATTATGGAATAACTTGAATAAAATTATATAGTCAAATTCATCATATCATCCTTAGATAAAGGTAGTCAATATAAGTCTTGGTAATCTATTGCGATGTCTGATTGAAGGAAATATAGGAATATAGCATTTAATTTTGGCACAAGTTGAGTTTTGATATAATAATTTAATTAATAAGAGTATTGTAAGGACATCATTTAATATTGTTTATGGGTCAATTCCAAGATGATTTTTACAATAATGAAACATCAAAGATGAGAAAAATAAGAGTGTTGAAGCAAAATATTTAGTTGATTATATGTGCGACTTACATCAACAACTATGCAAATAATTAGAAAGAAGTATTATGTAGTACAATAAATGCATAGATGTGAAAAAGAAGAGAAGTGGAATATCATATGGGAGACTTAATCTTGGCACATTTGATGAAGGAAATATTTACAAAAGGAACTTAGGATAAATATTAAAGTGGAAGAAATTTGGACCATGTAGAATTTTAATTTTTTTTTGGAACAATGTAATATGAGATATGATTACCTAAAGCAATAAAATTTTCACCTATTTTCAATATGGAAGATATGTATCCTTATCACAAGGGAAAAAATAGTGAGTAAATTGTAAACTATTATTATGAGGAAGTTTATTAGAGAGTGTAGATGCCTAATAAAGTGTGTGAGAGAACAAAAACGGTGTTCCAGAGTCAACAAGTGGACAAACGACAAAGAGTGTAATGAATATCTAGGAAAATGGAAGAGACAAGAAATTAAGGATGAAAAATTCATAAACACATTAGAATCTTTAAAACAAGGAATAAAAATAACATATCTCTTAGAGGGTGCATGAGTAGGATCCCATGTTTCTTTCATTACCAAGGGTGTATGATGTAGGATGATTTGGGTTCACTTGTAATATTACATCAAGATAAAAAAGAAAATTATAACATAAAATAAATTAAATAATTTTGTGCATAAATTTTGTTTCACGTAATCTATTTGAGTTATTTTTTACTACCTTTTTGGAATCATAAATCCCTTGTACTCTTGTTTTGTGAAGCCTTTGTATATTCTTGTTATTAATCTATGTAACTATGTTTATAAATGTAACTTGTGAAACATTGTGAAATACTTTTTTCAATTTTATTATGATGTCAAATAATTATTTTGAATAAATTTTCTAACAAAGCTTGTGATTTTACTCAGAGGCTGGTATGTAGTAGTGTGAATTTGAAGATCATTGTGACATAGGTTTGTGAGGTTGTGATATATGCACAACTTATTTTGGGTGCACATTTTTTTTTGAAGTGATATGGATTGAGAGTTTTTATATTTCCTAGCCATTTAATTCATTTGATCATGGAAGGTTGATACAAATTCATTTAATATCACTTCATGATGAAATTTTGCATGGTGTATTATGTTGTGATGTGTTAGGGTGATTTGGGATTGTAATGAGAATTGAATGTTTAGTAGTTTTTTACAAGCATTAAATTTTGGTAGTGGGTTATTGAGCACATTATTATAGTTAGGTGAGGCTTGTACCAATATATAAGAACACCCTTACATTCAAGATAGCTAGTCAATGAGCTTAAGGATCTTATATGATAATGCATCACATTTAAGATTAAGTAGTGTTGTGTTGTGATTGAGATGTATTTATATCATTGAAAAATAATATAATAATTGAAGTTTTTCTGATTATTCTTTCAATTTTTTTTTATTGTGTAATTTTTAAGGTTACATAGTCTAAGGCATCTCTTCATTAGTACCCATAACTATGATTGCATCATTATATGATCAAAAGATTATGTTCACTAAAATATTTAATCTAACTATGACACAAATGTGGTTTAACACTAATATAATGATAAATCTAAGTGCATGAAGTAGATCGTGAATAATTAAGTCAAAAAAATAATCAGATCTACCTCATAGTTGAAATCATGAACCAATGAAACAACTAGATGACTATGCAAGCAAGAAGAATAAAATTAAATAAAAATGATAGAATATGACACACCATGGTTTTATTTTTAAAATACAAGATTATATCTAGGATATATTTTTATTTCACACTTTATGTGAAATCTAACTATCAACTGTCATTGGAATAGAATCGAAAACTTGATGAATATATGTGAGATAGAATCAAAAGGTTGTTGAATGTAAACCATTTTTATTATTGGATATGTACCATGATAAAAAAAAACTTTTATACATCTCATAATCTAAACATGTTTGTGTAGGTGCATTGGTTGATGAAAATTATAGTTGTGTGATCACTATGTTGAATTGGCAGGCGTAATGCAGTGTTTTTCCTTCTCTTTCATTGCTTGACCTACCCTCAAAAGTAGCTCTAAAATAAGTGTGTGTAAGGCAATATAGCTCAATATAACATTTGACGATTTATAGATACATATCATTCATGATTAAAATTAAATTAAAATTCAATACAATTCTATTTTTCATGTGAGTGAAGTGTAATTGAGAGAAGGCTTTACCTTGTCTCCCTAGGAAATCTAATGTTACTACATAAACATTTTCCTAAACCCTATTTTGGTATAATATAATGATGACACAATAATTTAAATGATGCATATGATTTATATACTCAATGTTTAGGCTCATTTAAAAGTGTATAAATAGATTTCATCAATGAATGATTTAAACCTAGGGAAGGCATTGCATTTGATTATTACTTGATCATCACTTGGTAAATAACTATAGAATTATTTTTATATATAGGAATATTTATGACATGAAACATGAATTTATACCATGGAATAGTAGGATATTAAAAATCAAAGGTGCCTAAAATTATGCCAATGGAAATGGACCCACAAAAAGATAGGGGACGAAATTGGCAGGGCAGTGATTCTATGCAGGAAAAAAATAACAAGTCATTGATTTTGTACCATGTGGAATAAATAATCAGAATGAAGATGAGACTAATTAAAAATTGGATGATTGAGATCAATAATTTGAAAATAGATAAATATAAAATGAATTTAAGTATATTTATATGGATCAAGGTCAAATAGAGTCTAATGTGGGATAAAATGTGTCCAAAAATAGCCAAATATACACAAGTGGACCAAGTGTGCTAAAACATGGAAAAGGGTCTTGTACCAATATTAGGTGTCTAAATAATGACCTTACTCTAATGTTAGTATATGATGTGAATGTATGTGTGTGTTAAATTAAAATAATAAGTTAATAAATTCATTTGCACTTACCTCGAGAAGGATGAATGAAGTGACTAAATGCTAAAGTAAAACTCCACCCAAATGCAATGATACCTTTTGATGAATTTGAATTATCCATACAAAAAAATGAAAGAACTAAAATTTCATAAAATGTCATTATGGATATAAATAAATGAATATATTAACATATGAATGAATACACTTGATGATAGGTGAACCATGTTCTCATTTCTAGGTAACTACAATTGAAAACAAAATCTACTCACGCTTTCTCGAGCACATAATAACTTTCAGAGTAGGTTATAATAATTCAACTCCACTTATTGATCAAGGAGGAAAATAACTATAATTTGACCATTATTTGTGACTTATTTTCACTTTACCTTTTCATTCAATATTTTCACTCAATCTTGAAAAATAAAATTGTGAAATTTGTAGATATGCATGCCCTCCTTTTGAGGTGAAGGATTTTAAATATTTTCCTATAATCAGTCATATCAAAATAAAGAGTTAATTTGAATCATATATAATTAATTAATATATCCAAATCTATTATAATCCTTTAAAGATCATTAAAATATGTATGTAATCATCACAATATATTGACATGTAATGCTAAATAGTAAGGTACAACCTCATGTGAGGATGAAAGAATGAGGTGTGTTGTTCCCAAAATCTGTCACTCATTTTTGGGACAACATATGAACTATTTTTGGTATTTTAGGCCAAAAATTTCTCTCTTCCCTTCTCAAAAATTGTTCTGGGCATTCAAATTCTCCATTTTTTAAGCTTTTTCAGCTAATGGACTTCGCAAGTTGATTTCTATGGACTCCACAGGTTGATTTCTATGGACTCTGCAGGGTCATTTCTACGAACTCCACAAGTTGATTTCTATGGACTCTACAGGCTCATTTCTATAGACTCCACAGGCTCATTTCTATGGACTCATTTCTACTGACTTGATTCTATGGACTCAGTTTTACGGACTCTGAAGACACATTTCTACGGACTCTGCAGGAAAGAAACAAGCTCTCAACACTTAGGCAATTTCAAGGTTGGTTCAACGCCAAGGTTCAACCAAAAATATTCTTTGCCAAGCTTCAAAAAAAGGATTGAACCATTGAACCCCACTTCCGAAAGGTTCAAAGGTTCAATGGGTTCAAAGGTTCAATGATGATGGCAAGCTTAAAGAGTTGAGTGCTTCAACAAATAGTTCAAAGTTCAACTGCTCCAACAAGTTCAAATGGCTCCAAAAGACTTAGAGAAAATAAGAAGGCTTGAACTGTTGAACCTTGAACCAAAATGGTTCAAAGGTTCAACTGGTTCAACAGTTTAAAGGTTCAACACAGTTGGTTCAAGTGGTCAAGTGAATGGGCAGAACAAAAGATTGAACTGCTGAACTGCAATTGGTTCAATTAATTGGTTCAATCGGCTGGTTCAAAGGAGTGCACCAAAGTGAAAAGACCAAGTGCCCTTATGGAGGATAGTGAACCAAAGGCCAAATGCCCTTGTAAAGGGTAGTGAATAAAAGAAGGCTTCAAAGAACAAAGGAATGAACCATTGAACCATTAAAATTTGAACCAAATTGGTTCAAAGGGTTCAATGGATTCAAAGAGATCAAGGGACTTAGAAAAATAAAGAAGTGATGGAATAAAGGATGAACAAATGAATTGATTGAACTTTGAACCAAAAGAGTTCAAAGTTTAAAGGTTCAAAGGTTCAACGGTTCAAAGGAAGCACTAGACAAAGGAAGGAAGTAGATGATTCCAGAGACTAGTTCAAAAAGAAGCTCCAGATAAAGAGCAAGAAAGTGATTGAACCATTGAACTATTGAATCTTGAACCAAAAAAAGTTTAAAGGTTCAATGAGATTGGTTTAAAGCGATTGGTTCAAATGGTCAATTGAATGAGGGAAACACAAGATTGAACCATTGAACCAAAGTTGGTTCAATTGGTTGGTTCAAGCGGTCAATTCAAAGGAGTGCTCCAAAGCCAAAATAACAAGTGCCCTTGCGGAGGGTAGTGAACTAAGGGCAAGTGCCCTTGCAGAGGGTAGGGAACATTGGTTTAAAGATCAAAGGAAAGAAGTGATTGAACCAATAAACTAATTGAACCAATAAAGTGATTAGAGTAAGAAAGTGATTGAACCAAGGAGATGAGAAGGCCACCTGAACCATTGAAATAGTCAACTAATGACATCTTCATGGATGTCAAATTTAAGGTAATGAAATATCTGCTAAATTTCAAATATGGCACGAAACCTGAAAATAAACTCAGTGACCAGCTAGAGAAAGAGTTGAAAGAGTTGGTAGAAGGGAAAAGACAGCCTGAGAGCTCAAGTTGTAGCAGAAAGAGGGAAAGACGAGAAATATCTGTGCAAAAGTTATTCTAGTAGGTGGAACAGTCCATCAAGTAGATATTTGATCTTGTAAACATTAATGGTGTGACCTATTTTTTTCAATGGAGTAAAGGCAAAGTGGATAGCTGCACAGATATCTGGAGACAAACTAGATGACCCAGGCCCAGGAGAAGACATTTGAGATGAATCGACACACCACAGTTAAGGCAGATACCCTGTTCTAGCATGGCCCTCTTCAATAAAACTAAAAATGCATTCAAGGCATTGAATGCAACATGGGCCATTATATGGAACAAAGTGCCAAGACTTTCTTGGCTACTATATAATGTAATCTCTTATTTTATGCAAAAAATATCTCTCTATTATAGAAGCAAAACTCTGCTAAAATTGAAAGGCAATTACTGAGACTTTGAGCTCAGATTGTTGATCATATTTATTTATATGAATGAGAAAACAAATTACTTTTAGACTTTGTGCTATCATATCTTGTGTCATTTTAGGAGATTGTTCTTATGTCTGTCTTCTGAATGTGTTCTTGTCTAGTTAATGAAATAAGTAGAGCTAGTGGAAGTAATCAGGAAGGTGTCTTGAAGCCAACTGTGGAGAGACTTTGTGCTACCACAATTGCCTTTAGTGTGTTTGTCTATTTTTTGCTCCTATGTGAAGGACCTTGGGATGACTTTTTGCCCTCATTTTCCTTCATATTTCACTCTTGGGTAGTTGAGGTGGAGATTTTGTGCTACATCTCAGTCTACTGGTTACTACGCCTTGTTACCAGTTACTTGTCACTACCTAAAAGAACTCTTGATATTTTTTGCAAGACCACTTTTGAAAGAAGAGAAGTGCCTTTAGTGTTTTCACCAAGATTTTCTCCTTTGTTTGTGAACATTATCTCTAAAAAAAGAGAGATGGATGGTGTTTTCCTACACCTAAGTGTTATTTTCTGCTTATATATATAGTAATAGCCTCCTCATAGTTATAAGGGAAACTCCCCTTGATGAGAGGAGAGATTTGTCCCCTTTTGATGTGGTAAACCCACACATCTGGATGACCAATATCCCTATGATGTGGTTGAAGAGACCTATTTTTCTCATCAGTTAGCTGGTGACAAAATATTCACCCAACTATTTTTGGTGACTCTGCTAGAGAAGAGCGTGCAGTTTGAAGTCTCAAGCTTCAAGCTGAAGCAAGGCTAGTTCTTTTCCATTTTTATTCTAAAATCTAGTAGCTCCATGCTATATAAGAAGCCAAAAAGCTCAAG
Source organism: Torreya grandis (assembly GCA_037957365.1). Lineage (NCBI taxonomy): Eukaryota > Viridiplantae > Streptophyta > Pinopsida > Cupressales > Taxaceae > Torreya > Torreya grandis. Next base: position 237,310 of record JARHVA010001659.1, on the reverse strand, counting down.
GTGTTGTTGACCCTATTTTTGAGTTGGTGCAGTAGAGAAATTTTGATTTGTTTCCTCCACAACCTCACCTTCAATGAACTAGGAGTCTTCCTCCTACAAACACTAGGTCACCAATACAAGGTAGAGCTTCTTTTTCTGATCTTAGCAAAGCTTTGCCTATCCACACTCCACCTAAATTTGTTATCCCCACTTTCCATAATCCAATCATGGTAGTTCAAGGCCCTTGGGGTAACTCTTTTGGCCCACTTAATCTAAATCCACCCCTACATGAACTCCCACATAGTTCAAGGAAGAATTTCCCTAAATTCTTTGGTGATGGGAGAGTTCACCCTGATGAACACATTACAACCTTTAGCATAGCTTGCAGTGTGATAGGCATGGAATTTGAGGATGTAGCAGTCAGGCTATTTGTGGAAACACTACAAGGTGATACTACAAACTAGTTTTACCATCTACAGGCCCAAATTGTGACTGATTGGAACACACTCAAAGCCAAGTTCGAAGCAAGGTTCAAGCCTACAAAAGATGCACATGACTTGCTAGCCCAACTCACACAGATGAAGAAAGAACCTCATGAACCTATGAGGGACTTCATTTCTAAGTTTGATAAGCTAAGAAATTAGATTCCTATCATTGCTTAGCCTACACTTGAGAACCTAAAATGTTTCTTCATCAACTCATAGCTGCCTAAAGTGAGTTTTCTATTGAGATGGGCTGGCCACATAGATCTTGCTACTACTTAGAATTTGGCCATTGAGGTGGAAGATGATCTCATCTTGGCAGGGAAGATAAGAAGAGATCCTAATAGAGGCAAATATTCTTCATCTTATGAGAATTCATCTACAGGCACCACTGATAAAATGATGTAAAAGTTGGCAAATGAACTGCTAGCCTTGAAAAGACAAGTGGCCCAAGGTATGTCTACTCCTTATTAGGATATGCCAAGGAGGACATTTTAGAACCAATCATATCAAGGCAATGCTACCAGAAGTCAAGGGCAACTAAATTGTCTGCCTCCCCCATAGGGGAAACTTGCCATTAAAGCAACACCATCCAACTCAGTAGTTGGATATCTGGAAATAAAACATGATTTCTCTTTCCTAATTAAGTTTGATCAAGAAAATAATGCTGATCTCTTTGCAGTAGACCAAGAAGAATCAGCTGGCAACTCCAACATTGGTTTCCTAAATTACTAGGATGAACCCAAAAGTGAAGGTGGAGCAGTTGAAGGATCATACACTATTTTCACCCAGTCTAAGAACTAGTTAGCCCAGCAAGCTGATAAGGAAAGAACAAAGGAATGAAATTAGCCTATAATTTCAATTGCTAAGTGAGGAACCACTTTGCCCTTCCAACCAAAGGACCCAGTGATTGTTAAAAAGGTGAATACCTTAAATACGCCTTCACCTTCAACTTCAAATCTATAGACCAGTCCTCCCCCTCCCAAAAACTAAAAGGATGAACTCCCATCCTCTGTTCCTAGTTCATTTTAGACATTTGACATAATTGACCATGTCAAGAAAACTAAAATTCAAATGTCTAAATTTGAATTCTTGCAATCCAACCCTGAGCAATTGGATAGGTTAGTGGAATGTGTGAAGAATAAAACCATCCCTATAGGACCAGCTATTCCAAATGTGACTCCCATGTCCACCCAAAATAACCTTGTCATTTCTCCTCTTACTACTCCTGGAAGGACTAAACCATTCTATGTCTCCCTGCTGATAAACAGACATCAGCTGAACAATTGCATCATAGACTTAGGTGCGTCTGACAATGTCATACTTACCAAAGTAGCTGAATCCCTTTGTCTCACACTAACCAAGACATTTGGGAGATGTTTCTCCATGGAGAACAAATAAGTGCCACTACTGGGACAAATCAATGATGCTCAATTTGCATTTGCAACATTCTCAGACAAGAGAATCAAGATGACTATCCTGGTGGCTGACGTCCTAGCATCATAGGCATCCTTCTTGGGTGGAATTTCTACAAGGATGTTGGTGGTGAATTAATCATGGACCTATCCGAGGTGAAGATCCCAATCAAAGGTATTATAAAGAGATTGCTCCCTGAAAAGGAAGCAAAATATGTGGTTACTCAAACATCAGCGCCTAAAGCTCAAATTCTGTTTGAGTCTTCAGGCATGGGTAATTAATTCTTGTCCATAGAGGAAGTTCATGAGGCACTTGATGAAGCTTTTGAATGTGTCAACCTAAAAATTGGTTTAGATGGAACAACAGAGAGATTGATGGAGTGCAGTGCAAATGTAGAAGAATCCCCCCTCCAAATGAAGAAAGATCTAAAGGAGCAGTTTTTGATGATGTTTAGATCTTGGAATTTGATGGCAATAACTCTTCTACCAGTGTTGGAGCCAGGACTGTGTTGATATCTCCTTAAGGAGATATATTTCCTTCTTCAAACAAGTTGTAGTTCAACAACACCAATAGCACTGCTGAGTATGAATCTCTGTTACTTAGATTATAGGCTACTCAAGACAAATTTGTCAAACTCCTTCACGCCAAAGGAGATGCTGAGATGATGGTTTATCAGGTATCTGATGTTGACAATCAAATCATGTGCTAGACTAAACTAGAAGAGCAACAAGCTATGGTAGTGGACCATACTGCTTCATTCTAAAACCAAAAAAAAGAACTCTTCACTAAGAGAGCAAAGATTTATGGTTTTCAGATTAGAAGCCACGCCTTGCCATGGGGCAAGAAGAGAGAACCAAAAGGAGTGCACAAAAAATGTGATACCTGGTGGAGAGTTCCATTTTCCCATCACCAATTTTGGGGAGAAAATGGTTTCTTACTAGTTTATCAGGATGGAATGCCATTTTCACTATCTCATAGTGGGCAGCATCTGAATCACTTCAATTCTTGAAGCATCAGATAAGATCATCTGTACATATGTATATTTGTATAGTCTTTAGTTCTATTTTGTGATTTTCATTTTAATTTTTGGTGCCTTTATTTTTTGGGTAGCATGACTCCGTATCCCAATGTCACACTTCAAGCCACTAGAGATTCTAGTTTCTACTTCCCTCAGCTGTTCCAAGTTTTCAACTAAAAGAAGTTCCCCAACTGGAGCCAGCTGTTGTTCCCAAAATTTGTCACTCATTTTTGGGAAAACATATGAACTATTTTTGGTCCTATAGGCCAAAAATTTCTCTCTTCCCTTCTCAAAAATTATTTTGGGCATTCAAATTCTCCATTTTTCAAGCTTTTTCAGCTAATGGACTCTACAGGTTAATTTCTACAGACTCCGTAGGCTGATTTCTATTGACTCTATCGGCTCATTTCTATGGACTCCATAGGTTGATTTCTACAGACTCTATAGGCTCATTTATATAGACTCCACAGTCTCATTTCTATGGACTTGATTTGACAGACTTAGTTCTATAGACTCTGCAGACACATTTCTACAAACTCTGTAGGAAAGAAACTCTCAACACTTAAGCAATTTCAAGGTTGGTTCAACGCCAAGGTTCAACCAAAAATATTCTTTGCCAAGATTCAAAAGAAGGATTGAACCATTGAACCCCACTTCCAAAAGGTTTAATGGTTCAATGGGTTCAAAGGTTCAAAAACGATGGCAAGCTTAAAGAGTTAAGCGCTTCAGCAAATAGTTCAAAGTTCAACCGCTTCAGCAAGTTCAAACAGCTCCAAAACACTTAGCAAAAATAAGAAGGCTTGAACCATTGAACTGTTAAACCTTGAACCAAAATGGTTCAAAGGTTTAATGGGTTTAATAGTTCAAAGGTTTAACACGGTTGGTTCAAGTGGTCAAGTGAATGGGCAGAACAAAAGATTGAACCGTTGAATCACAGTCGGTTCAATTGATCAGTTCAATCAGCCAGTTTAAAGGAGTACACCAAAGCAAAAAGACCAAGTGCCCTTGCAGAGGATAGTGAACCAAAGGCCAAGTGCCCTTGTAGAGGGAAGTGAAGAAAAGAAGGCTTTGAAGAATAAAGGAATGAACCATTAAACCATTAAACCATTGAACCTTGAACCAAATTGGTTCAACGGGTTCAATGGGTTTAATGGATTTGAAGAGCTCAAGGGACTTAGAAAAATAGAGAAGAGATGGAACAAAGGATGAACTAATGAACTGATTGAACTTTGAACCAAAAGAGTTTAAAGTTCAAAGGTTCATAGGTTCAATGGTTCAAAGGAAGCTCCAGACAAATGAAGGAAGTGGATGATTCCCGAGACTAGTTCAAAAGGAAGCTCCAAACAAAGAGCAAGAAAGCGATTGAACCGTTGAACTATTGAACCTTGAACCAAAAAAGGTTCAAAGGTTCATTGAGATTGGTTCAAAGTGATTGGTTCAAGTGGTCAATTGAATGAGTGGAACACAAGATTGAATTGTTGAACCAAAGTTGGTTCAATTAGTCTATTCAAGCAGTTGGTTCAAAGGAGTGCCCCAAAGCTGAAAGAACAAGTGCCCTTGTGAAGGGCAGTGAACTAAGGGCAAGTGCCCTTGCAGAGAGTAGGGAACATTAGTTCAAAGATTAAAGGAAAGAAGTGATTAAACCAATAAAGTGATTAAACTAATAAAGTGATCAAAGCAAGAAAGCGATTGAACCAAGGAGCTGAGAAGGCCACTCGAACTATTGAAATAGTCAACCAATGACATCCCTATGGATGCCAAATTTAAGGTAATGAAATATTTGCTAAATTTCAAATGTGGCATGGAACCTGGAAATAAACTCAGTGAACAGCTAGAGAAAGAGCTGAAAGAGCCAGCAGAAAGGGAAAAGACAGCCTGAGAGCTCAAATTGTAGCAGAAAGAGGGAAAGACCAAAAATATCTGTGCAGAAGTTATTCCAGTAGGTGGAACAATACATCAAGTAGATATTTGATCTTGCAAGCATTAACAGTGTGACCTATTTTTCTCCATGGAGTAAAGGTGAAGTGGACAGTTGCATAGATATCTGGAGACAAACTAGATGACCCAAGCCCAGGAGAAGACATTTGAGATGAATTGACATGCCACAGTTAAGGTAGATGCCCTGTTAGAGCATGGCCCTCTTCAACAAAACTAAAAATGCATTCAAGGCATTGAATGTAGCATGGAACATTCTATGGAACAAAGTGCCAAGCCTTTCTTGGTTATTATATAATGTAATCTCTTATTTTGTGCAAAAGAGATCTCTCTGTTATAGAAGCAAAACTTTGCCAAAATTGAAAGGTGATTACTGAGACTTTGAGCTCAGATTGTTGATCATATTTCTTTATATGAATGAGAAAGCAAGTTACTTTCAGACTTTGTGCTGTCATAGTTTGTGTCATTTTAGGAGATTGTTCTTATGTCTGTCTTTTGAAGGCATTCTTGTGTAGTTAATGAAATTAACAGAACTAGTGGAAATAATCAGGAAGGTGTCCTGAAGCCAAATGTGGAGAGACTTTGTGCTACCACAATTGCCTTTAGTGTGTTTGTCTATTTTTTGTTCTTGTGTAAAGGACCTTGGGATGACTTTGTGCCCTCATTGTCTTTCGTATTTCACTCTTGGGTAGTCAAGGTGGAGACTTTGTGCTACATCTCAGTCTACTGGTTACTAGGCCCTATTACCAGTTACTTATCACTACCTAAAAGAACTCCTGCTATTTCTTGCATGACCACTTCTGAAAGAAGAGAAGTGCCTTCAGTGTTTTCACTAGGATTTTCTCCTTTGTTTGTGAACATCATCTCTGAAAAAAGAGAGATGGATGGTGTTGTCCTACCCCTAAGTGTTATTTTCTTCTTATATATATAGTATATAGCCTCCTCATAGTTATAAGTGAACCTACCCTTGATGAGAGGAGAGATTTGTCCCATTTTGATGTGGTAAACCTACACATCTAGATGACCAATCTCCCAATGTTGTGGTTGAAGAGACCTATTTTGTTCATTAGTTAGCTGATTGCAAAATATTCACCCAACAAGGTGCAAACAATATTACCCAATAAAAAAAATTATGGGGAACACAATTATGTCCCATTGTAAGCTTTATATTCACAATATATAGATATGAATAATATCAATGAGATAGGTAAGGCTACTATGCTCCTAATGGAAAAAGAACAGTGGGAATAAAAAATATGCCCTAATATAGTAGTGTGCCCTTAGGAGGGAGAGATATAGAAATGAATGATAGACATACAATTATAGTATGCCCTAATATATTATTGGTAAGCATTATGTAAATTTAGGAACCAATCATAGTAATCTAAAATTAGTAATGTGCATGAGATGGAACATGGCATTAAACATAATATATCACATAATATATGCAATTTTTACACACAAGTATGTAACTACACATAGTAATAGGAAACCATCATGCAAGGACATATGACTCACAATAATGATGCTATGATGACTAGAGGATCCTATATGGACAGAGAATAATCAAGAAATAAAAAAATATCACACATAAGCACATACACAGGAAATTAAGCAATCATAGGCACACAAGAGAACACATTATGTAGCAGTCATATGTAAAAATTCAATGTATATATCCATGTAAAATTCAATATCATAAAGTTATAAATATAGTATTATAAATTCACTATAGAGATACACCAAGTTTAAGGCATACCACCATATTAAAATACCCCTAGGGTAAGAGAATGAATGTATTTACATAAAATCTAAAATTCTATGATCATATGTAACATGTATATCTTGTATCTCACCCAATTAAAGAATACCATGAGAAACATGTATATTTAAAACTTATAGAATAAGCATATAAACCTAATATGTTATATCATAAAATAAATTTGTATTTTTATTTTTGGGTTCACATTTTTTTCCTTTTGTAATTTTGTACAAAAAGTAGCTAGATCACATAAAGAGAAATCTGAGAAGCACATAGAATATGAAATAAGGTAGCTCATTCAAGTAAGAATAAAATATAAGTGGAAAAATCAAGGGGAAAGCAAGGGGAATAATCAAGTGGAGAATGTAATAGGTGGGATATTTACAAGAGTACAAGTTATGATACGGAGTTAATCATTGATCCTAAAATAAATGATTGTGAATTCAACAACATCCTTATAGATGTAGTGGCATAAGTAAACATTCTAACTAAGGATGCATGGAAAAGAATGGGAAAAGTTATCCCATAAAAAAAACTATTATTCATGTTGTTTTAACCTAATTTGGATTAATGGGTGAGATTAATATAATCAAGATATAAATTTTTAATAAGATTCAAATTTATAAAGCATACATCTAAATGTAAAAGATTGAAACTAATTCTTATGACTTGACAAGTGGTATATGGCAAATATGGGAAGTGTTAAAGAGATCAAGATGCTTATCTTTTCTAATTGAATTTATTAATATAACTATATTTTATAATTAAAAATTAGGGATAACCAAGCATATGATTTATTTAGTTCAAGAATTGATTTGTTGTCATTTTAGGTCAAATCCATAGGATTGGGTCATTATCATTAGTCAATACTAACCTATCAGTCAGTATTGACCTACATAAAATTAGGGTAGAGTGATTATATAATAACCTTTGATTGTCATTTCTTGCTCTAAGTTTGTGATCTTGAACATTGATGACACATGCAAATCTAGAAATCAATCTCTTTTACCTTGAAACCCTAGACATGCTTGTGAAGGATATAAACATATAAAAAGGGGAGATTTTAATGGGTTGATTTTACCCCAATCACCCCCATTTGATGATTTATTTTTTATACATATCAAACACTCTTAAGATGGAAGTCAATCCACTTGTAATTCTCCCACCTAGTGTGATTGTGCAATTATGCTCCTTCATCATATGTATGAAGCTAATGATGTGGCCTTAGTATTTGACAATGCTTTATTTGGATCAAATTTTGTATGCTTTAGACTTGGATTGTGATTAATCCTAGTAATAGGTTTATAATTTGGTAATAATAAATAATATTTGCTTAGTGTACACTAGTATATAGATGTATATCAATAAGTGCCATAACATTTTTTGAATGAGAGCATTATTTGTTTCTATATGGATCTAATTGAATAGTTTATCATGCCATTGACATGTTGGGATAATGGGCTGACCCTAAGGATGGGAATAGTTATTCCTATGAGTGGATTGGTATTGATTAGATTAGGTTAATATCAACTAACAATATTAACTAGGTCTAGTGAAATTGACTTGTGTACATGTGGACTAAACTAAGAGTCTTGACATGTCTACTATAGAATATTTAGCAGGTTTGAAACAAATAGTGAGGTTCCTATAAGTGTATATCAGTAGAATGGAAGGGTTGAATCATAAGACAACATGCAAGTGTAAGGGAATGACATATTTGGACCTTGTTTTAATGCTCAAGTTATCTATGTTAAATGTGTGTCAGGCTTGTCATTGTCAAGTATCAAGAACCAAATTTTAGTATCTAATAATGCCCCCTCCATTTTATAATAATAATGAAATTCTTAGAGTAAAAGGATAAAATGTACCTAAGTGTATATAACACACTTTGTATTTGGTATAAAGCTCAAATTATGAAGGTCACTCAATAGAAAAACTTGCAATCATCTGTAGTCAATGTCCATAGATTGACTAATTTAAATCTAAAACCAATTTTTTAAAGAACAAGGGTTAGATTACACCTATGTGTTGATGATAACCATATTTCCCTTGAATTTTTTTGGAGAGATGCTTCCTTTTTGAAGCATTAGATAAACTTGTGCTTCCTTGGTAAAGCACATGGAAAGTTGGGGTGAATACCCTAAATGTGTGTAACTATGTAGGATCTTGGGTTGGGGAGATGTGTTTCCCAACCCTATTAAATGCGGGGAAAATTACATAATGTACTAACCCAAATAAAAATGCACGTAAGTGAGAGAACCATCAGGCCAGGTTTGATAAAAAAGAATCAAAAATTATAGATGGCTTATAGATTTAATTGTAATGTTTCATTCAAGTTCTAGCAGTTTCACTCCATATAAAAAAATATGATAAAAATGGAATGAAAAATGTTCATTCGCCCATCATGAATGTAGGTTTGATTAGTTTGAAGTGGAATTACAATCATTTTCCATTCAAATTTAAATTGTGTTGTTATGTGCATGATCTAGTATCATGTCCCATGAATCTAAAAAATGTGTATATGTCTGTATGAATAAGTATCATTCCCTATGAATTAGTGCCAATTGATATATAATATTGTACATCTACATGTTGAATCTGATAACCTGTATCTCAATTGTATGTGTATATGGAAACATGCAATTCTTGTTCATGTAAACTATGCATGTATGTCTATGCATATACACCCAAGTGTTTTTGAATCTACATTGAAATATATGTAAATTGAGTGCATATGCATGGTATGTTATCCCATAAAATGTATTTATTTTATACTGATGTGTCAATATTTGTCATGTAACTGAACATTTAATATTTGAACTGTTATGAATCTTTGAAATCTATACCATCTATAATATGATCTGATTTTATACTTACAAACCCACTGTAATGCCCCCTTTTACTATGATGTATCCTATAAGTCATTCATCTAAAAATAATATTAAATTGTATCATGTCATGTAAAAATATAACATCATGTAATATTATGTGAACATGTGGAGAATATATCATCATAGGAATGTATATGTCGATCAAAGCATATATGTAAGATATGGAATGTAGGGAATGTAAGTGTCATGTCTAGATAAAGGTATCAATGAAGTACATATTAAAATTTAATCATATAAAATTACATAGTAAATTTTTATGATATAAACCATGAAACCCCCATGCCATAAAGTGTAACAAGCTCAAGTGTTGGTGTCACACATAAGGCCAAGGGATGAATACAAGGGACATAAAATGTCTTAAAAAATAAGGCCAAGGGTCACATGCATGTGGACATGGAAAATTACACAAACAAGGGACATAAAGGATGTTGCATCAAATAGTGCCAAGGGCCACTCATTATATTAAATCATAAATTAACCTATCATGTATAAAAGTAACAACATCAATGGACCATAAAATAAGTAAACTAGTCTACAAGATCCATATGTATTAATGTTACATCAAAGTATAATGGCATATCATTTATCATTTTTTAACATATGATTAACTAAAAAGGAATGTGTAAGTGATATAAGATCTCAACATGGTACAAATATCTTAAAAATATATACCTGTGATAGTGAAACATATGGAACATGATTCCCCTAGTTTCAACATGATCACTAGGTACAGGGAAAACAAACATCTGTATGTCCATGTGTAGCTTGTATGTCTTACATAACACTCATATACCCTAAAATTCATGTGTGTATGAAAATAATATTCCATCCAAAAAATTTAAGATAAACAATAAATTTAAAAATGTGTAATCTATAAATTAATGTCATGCCCAACTCCTAATTTTAGATTTTTACATATTTGAATACTTTTGTAATTTTTAATTATATGATTTTTTTGGTATCTTTATAATATTTAGAATTTTAAAAATATGATCAATGATCACATTTATGGGATGGTCATCAAAATTTCATGTATCAGGTGTTGGAAAGGTACATTATGGATGGGAAGTACTAATTATGGGTGGATCAAGATTTGATAAGGAGTCATGCGGTGTACCATGTATATAAATATCAATGCTCATATAAATCAAATTGGAATGGGTGACTATAGATGGAAAAGGACTCTATAGGGTTCATTATAGAGTAGAAGGGTGTCTTGCTACCTAGGTTCACTATGGAACATGTTGAAATATCTATTGTGCTAACTAATTATGTACTATAGGATGAGGCGGCCTTTGTGGGCCCTCAATAATTTTTTGATGTGATCAACACCAAATAGGTTTCTATTTAGTGGGACTAACTGTGTTCCTCTGAATTGGTTGTAGAGATAGATCTTATATATGTGTAATAATTAATTTTGTATGTTGATCCTAGATATGTGTATCAACTATATTTAAGTAATTATCTTGAATATATGGAGCAACCATATTTGAATAATGATCCTGAATATGTGTATCAACTAATCATGTCGGTGATGGGGGTGGAGGAGGAGATATCACTAGCTATAAAGTATACTCATACCATATACCTAGAACTATGATTGCTCTATTATAGTGCATGTACATTGTATGGTAATACTCACAATCTCTACATCCAAGGGCATCCTAACAACATGTCAAACATTCCATTGTTATGTAGAATCAGGAATGGTGTGGCTAATATGGTTGAGTCCACCTGAATAGGTAATACTATGCATCCCAAGGTATTATGTTTCTATCCATATAATCCTTTAATTTCTTTTGATGTATCTTGTAAATAATGTCATTTGTACCTAAGATAGTGAATAAAAGTCATTTTTTAAATATTCTCACTTAAACCATTTTCAATCATGACATTGTTTATAGGTTGTTCATTTATATATGATCATATTAAAAGTGAGCAAAAATCTTAATTTTCATCAACTATCTAGCTATGAATGAATGTGATTATAGGCCATTATGGTGAAGTGTCAGTAAGTGTTCCAATAATGGTATCAATTGTATGATCATATGTCATAGGTGGGGGATGCTTATGTTATGCATAATGTGTATCTAAATTATCCTTGGGCTTTTTTGTGTCATGTTTAGGATATATATATATATATATTTCACTTATGATTTCCATTATTTTTGTGGTCTAGATTGGATTCCTTAATAACGGTTCCCAAGACAATAATGTTGTCATCAATAATATATTATATCCTATGTCTCGATTTGAAAGATTTATCTGTAAAATGTCCCACAATTTGATGATAGTCACAAAATGCATTGACATCATATTTCATTGGTCTAGGTCTAGTCGGATGGAGCTCTTATAGAGCAAGGCATGTGATATGGTTATACTCAAGCAAATTATATAGTATCACATGAGGAGGTGGTGGTAATCATGAAAATTGGATCTTTGGTGAAGCTATCAATTTTATATGGTTTTTAGGTTTCCCTCATTCTTGTTATCACTTGGTTTGATTTGAAACTTAATTGTTGATGTAGTCACAGGGGTTGATGTACACTTAAGTTTGTTCAAGTAAATTAGATTGACTTATATGTTTCTCACTATATGGAATAATTCTTTAAATGATCTGAATCTCTTGAATATAATAGATTCATGTAGTGGTTAGAATGATATGAATTCACCAAATAAGAATACATATAGTAGTATACCACAATTATATGGAATTATAGAAGAAAATATTAATAATATATAAGCCACTTCGAGGGGGTAACCTCCCAAATGCTTTCAATAAGAATGAATACTCAATTATGATAATGAATAACTAACCCTACCTCTTATATATAGTCTAAAAAGGCCATGTGCTACCCATAGGCTGACCTACTAAGTATATGAATGCATAAATAAATGTAAAATAATATGCAAAACGGTTATGCAAGCCAAAAGTCAACTACACATATCCATAGATGCACCAAAGGTTAACATCATAACATGCCCCTCCCATTCAAAATAATGTTGTCCTCAACATTGAAGCAATCTCAGATGTTGTTGCATGAATGATTCATCCTCCCAGGTAGCATCTTTATAAGGTAGATTATTCTATTTGATCAAATACTCAAGAATTAGTTTGGACTATAGCTGCTTAGTGCATGTTTGAAGGACCACTTCAAGATCAAGAATAACCCTCCCTTCCTCATTTAATTTTGGTAACTCAATTTGAGTAGTAACTATCTATCCAATGACTTTATGAAGGAAAGATACATGAAATACTAGATGAATGCGAGTGGAGGGAGGAAATTCTAGCTTGTAGGCCACATTATCCATTTTTTACAAGATTTGATAAGGACCATAATACTTTGGAGATAGCTTACTATCCTCTTTTAGTTGCTTCAAGGACATTTGATTATATGGTTACAAGTGAACAAAAAACCAATCACCAATTGCAAAATGCCTCTCACTCCTATGCTGATCTGCTTGTCCTTCATGTGATTCTGGGATAAAGCTAAATTTTCATGTAAACTAGCAAGGACTTCTTATTGATGTTAAAGGTGTTCCTCCACTGCATGTATCTTTGGGTGGGTATTGAAGGGTGAAGTGAGAGATGGAGGATGGTATCCATACAATGCCATAAAAGGAGACATTTTGGATGAACTATGCATTGACATATTATAACACCATTCAACCAAGGGTAGCCATTGAAACCATTTATCTTGTTTATCTAACACAAAACAATAAAGGTACCCTTCCAAACACTTGTTGACTACCTCAGTTTGTTCATTAGATTGAGGATGATAGGATGAGCTATGGGCTAATTGGGTTCCCAAACATGTAAATAATTCTATCCAAAAATTACTAGTGAATATGGGTTCTCGATCACTAATAATAATCTTGGGAGTACCATGCAATTTTTGAACTACATTGAGGAAGGTAGAATCTACTGTACTAACCACCAATGGTTGAGATAAATAACAAAAATGAGCATACTTTTTGAGTCTATCCACAACAACCATGATAACATTTATACCTTCAGATTATGGTAACCCAATAATGAAATCCATAGATACCTCTTCCCATCATTGACTAGGGATGGATAAGGGCTATAAAAGACTTAGGGTTTTAATGGTTTCACCTTTATTTTTCTAATAGACCATACATTAGGCCACATATTTATATACATCCCCCTTTAGTCCTTTCAAAAAAAAAATCCTTCTTGACTCTATGATAGGTTTTCAAAAACCCCGAGTGACCACCAAGTGGAGATTCATGAAGTTCTTGAAGGATTTTATATTTGAGAAGAAAATTTTGACATAGATATAATCTATATTTTTACCATAATTCATTCCCCTCCCATGTAAAATTTTCAATCCCATCGGAACCCTACTGCAGATTTTGAATCAATGAATGGGTAATACTATCATTCTCCCATTCTACCCTTGCTTCCTTTATCTAGTCGACTTGATAAATGGTCATGGCACATAACAATGCCTCAATTGGTTCATCTCACCTAGATAGTGCATTTGCCACCACATTTTCTCTTCCTTTATTGTAGACTATTTCAAAATCAAAACCTAGAATTTTCATCACCCATTTTTATTGTTCTTTAGAGGATAACCACTATTCCAAAAAATATTTAAGGCTATCATGATCAGTCTTTACCTGAAAATGATGACCTAATAGATAAGGTCTCCATTGTTTGAATTCATGTAAAATAGCCATCATCTCTTTCTCATATATGTGTTTGAGATGATTTTTTGCCTTCAATTGAGATATTTAAAAGGAAATGGGCCTACCCTATTGCATGAGTACTACACCCATACCATATCCAGATGCATCACATTTAACCACAAAAGTTTTAGAAAAATTTGGATTAGCCAATACTGGGGTGGTGTACATAGCCATTTTTAGTTGTTCAAATCCCTTGGTAGCTATATCAATCCATTGGAAGGAGTATTTTTTCAATAAGTAAGTGAGCAGTGCTATAATACTACCATATTTTTTAACAAACCTATGATGATAACTAGTTAGTCCGATAAATCCACTTAGTTTCTTAAGTGTCTTAAGAATCTACCACTCCATGATGGCTTGGATTTTATTAAGATCAACTTTTACTACATCATGTGATACAATATGACCCAAATATTCCACTTCCTAAACTCCAAAAGCACATTTGGATGGTTTAGCATACAACTAATGTTGTTCAAGAACTAAGAGTACTTGTTTCACATGATGGAAGTGGTCTTCCCATTTTTTTCTATAAATAAGGATGTCATCAAAAAACACAAGTAAAAAATTTCTCAACAATGGCCTAAAAACTATATTCATCAAACTTTAGAAGGTGGATGGTGCATTGGTGAGACCAAAAGGCATGACCAAAAATTCATAATGGCCTTCATGAGTATGGAAGGCTATTTTAGGATTGTCCTCCTCATGGATCTAGATTTGATGATACCTAGAGTGAAGATCTAATTTGGTAAAATAAATAGCACCATGTAATTAATCTAATAAATCATAAATTATAGGAATAAGAAACTTATCTTTGATAGTGAATTTGTTGAGCTCTCTATAATCTGGGCACATCCTCCAAGGTTCATCCTTATTTTGTACCATGAATATGGGAAAATACTATTCACTTTTTCTATGATAAATGGTACCTTACTCTAACAACTCTTGTACCATTTTTTCAATTTCACTCTTTTGGACATAAGGATATCTATATGGTCTGATATTGGGTGGCGTACTTCTAAGAATGAGTCTGATGGTATGATCATGAGTATGACTAGTGGGAAGACCTTTTGGCATGGGTCCAAAAAATAAAAAATGCTCATCCAATATTTATTGTAACTTAGGATGGGTAGACTCCTTAGTTTGTTAGACATAAATGGAAAACAAGCATGCCACAAATATTTTAGCATCTTGGTCATCTGATGTGAACTAACCATTTGTGGAGATTTAAATCTTAATCCTCATAGTTTTATTGGCTTGCCTTCAGAATAAAAATGCATGAATAATTCATTGAAATTCATCTCAATAGTACCTAATGTGGTGAGCCATTATACTCCCAAAACAATATCAGTCCTGCCCATAGGAATAACAAACATAAGATAATCTAGCAAATAATCCCCCACTGCTAACTTAGTACTATGGCATTTTTTTGAACAATTAACTGTACCACCATCAGTAATCATCACTTGAAACTCTGGGGTTGGGTAGATGAATAATTTAAATGAGCATCCAACTTACTATTGATGAAATTGTGTATACTACCTAAATCAGTCAACACTAAGACCTTTTATTTCTTAATAAAACCCACCACCTTAAGAGTCTGAGAAGTAGAAATACCTATAAGGGCATGGCAGGAGATAGTAGGTTGAGAATCTATAACTTCATCCTTAGGTCCTTAAAAACTCTCAATAGATGACTCCTCATCTTCTTCATCCTCATCATCCCCTTCAATTTAAAATAACTTCTTTTTATCACATCTATGAGCTTTGCTCCTTTTACTGTCACAACCAAACACAACCCTTTGGCATGCTTATCCTCAATCTATTGTGGTGTTAATTTGGTAGGTTGAGGTTGTGATGGATTTGGGAAGATCCATTACTAACTATTAGTGAAAGGATGATTTTTGATCATCTCTTTTTCTTCTACCAAGCGTGCCCTTCATATAGCTTCAGATATAATTATGGGGTTGAACATATGAACCTCAAATTGGATACTATCTTTTAGTCCACCCAAAAAAAGGTCAGTCAAATTTGCCTCAATGATAACCTCCACATGTAAGTATAGATTTTAAAATTGATAAATATAATCCTTCATTGTTCCTATTTGTCATAGTTTGGCTAATTAGTTAAATTAATTTTTAGAAACAATATCTTGATAATGAGACATCAATTCATTAGAGAATACTGACCATGTAATAGGAACACTAGTCTTCTTATTTTGAGAACAAAACCAATGATACAAAATGAATGGCTTAGGTTCTAGATACAAAAATGCCACAACCACCTTTTGAGAGCAAATTTGGTGTAACTCAAATAGATTTTCAATTTGAGTGATCCAAGTGAGTGGATCTTTACCATCAGACTTGTGCAAGTCTACTTTTGGAAACATCAGTTTTATCCCCATATTGGTAGTGTTAGTATTAAGAGGAGGACTAGAAGGAAAAAGTGGAGGGATTTTGAGGGTTAAATAAATGGTAACTAAGTGTGTCATGATTTGATGCAACGAATTGTTCATGCCATTAAGTTCCCCTTGGATTGTTGATATTTGAGTTTGGACTTACACATCCTTCTACATTAGTCCATGTAGGTTTGATTGGATTTGAGAAATTATATCAGATGATTTAGACTCCATGTCATCCCCTAAAGGGTTTTTATGGTTTTCTTTCCATTTCCCCCATCCACAGGTGTTAGGACCAACCATACAAAGGCTTGATGGTGAACCTTTTTTACCCCATTGACCTAACTTTGACCACTAAGTTTTTTGAATATTTAGGCCTCAAATCACAAATATAAAAGAATAGGCCCACACTAATTTTTTTCAAGGTTTCCAAAAATATAAAAAAAATTAAAAAATTATACAAATTTTGAGCTATGGAGTAAATCTATGAAAAACCCTAAAACGGTGATAAATTTTGAAAATTCGATCCAAATGAGATGAAATTTTAATGGAAACTTACTTGAATGATTTTTCAACTCCAATAAAAAAATTACAAATAAATTCACACCTATTTTCAATATATATCCAAATTTCAAGATCTAGGGTTTTTGACTTGATTATGGCCCAAATCGATGCTCTGATACCACTTAAAATGATATTAATTCAATAAATAAGAAGATATATAGTAGTATATAATAATTATATGGAATTATAGAAGAAAGTATTAATAATATATAAGCCACTTCGAGGAGGAAACCTCCCAAATGCTTTCAATAAGAATGAATACTCAATTATGATGATGAATAACTAACCCTATCTCTTATACATAGTATAATAAGGCCATGTGGCACCCATAGGCCTACCTACTAAGTATGTTATTGCATAAATAAATGTGAAATAATATGCAAAAGGGTTATGTAAGCCACAAGTCAACTACACATATTCATAGACACACCAATGATTAAGGGTGTAGCAGTGGTGATAACAAATTTTTTGTGATATATCTTTCAATTCATCATCAGCTATAACATTTATTAACTTAGATAGCATGGTCTCATATCAAAGCACAAAGTCACTAGTTGGTTCATTGGATCCTTGCTTTAGTTTATCAATTTATGCATAGAATAAATTTTCATTGATGTTGATGGAAAAAATTAATAATAATTAGTCAGTGAAGTGGTTGAAGGTCTTATGGATTGGAAAGTGAGATCATATAACTATCTTAATGCTTAATAATTTAGGCTTCTTTGAAATATATTGGTCAAAAGTTTATCATTATATGCATGGTCAAAGCATGTTACATGCAATTATCTAAGGTGTTGCTTAGGATCAAGTTTACCTTCATATAATGGGAGTTTGGGAGTTATGAAACCTATTGGTAAAGGGTAGGTTGTTATCTCAAGGGCTAATGGGCTATGGATAAAAGTGTGTGAATTTATGGAGTGGCTTACTCTTGATACACTTTGCTCTAATTGAAACACCTTGGTATGTAGAACTATAACTATTTACTCAAGTAAACGTGTATTAGGAGAGGTTAGAAATGGAATATGTGTAGCCATGGGAGGATTAAATGTTATTTATATAGGAATAGGTATCAAAATCTATTGAAGGCCACATGTTTCCCCTAAACATTGGGTAGATGTCATATAGGTCACTAGAGGTGTAGGTGTAGGGATAGTATCATTAGTAGTAGTCTAATTATTTGATGTGTAAGTACCACCAAAAAAAGATTGGATAATAATGGTAAATAGATATTGTTGAGGTGCTTGGGATGTAGTTATCTTAGCTTGGTGTACAGCCTTAGATGTTAGGATCAATTAGACACTTTTGGCCATGTCTTGAGGACATTTCCAAAAATAAGATAAGTGTTTGAATTGGTCAAGATCTTGTTAGGAAATAATCCTAACATGGATAAATAAATAAAATATATTATTAGGATATGCAAATCACATAGTGATTCTGCACAAGGGTTTTTAGGAGTTGGTAGTTATTAGTGGTTAAAACCAACTACACTATTTTTATATTTATTTTCTTATATATTGTAATGTATTCAAATAAATAGTGTATTGGTTGACTGATTAAATTATTATTTTTGAGCCTTTGACTCTTCCCCTATCAAGGGAATTTTTAATATCTAGTATCAGAATAGGCCCATCCTAAACCTCTCTATACCCTCCATCCATTTATATTTGCATCAAATTGGGTTAATGGCTATGTAGTGTAGCCCACGTGAAAATGCCAATTTTTTCCAATCAACCCTACTTACACATTAACAACAAATTGTAGTGTAGATCATGTGAATAATTATTTTTATTTGTCACCCACCTGCATCTGCTCCTCTTCCATTATGTTCACATCTATCTATTATTTTCACACCATTTTGTCCATTATTTTGCATTAAAAAAAAAATAGAATAGTTTTTGATTTTTTATATTTAGGATCTTTCTATAATTTTTCATTTGAGGTTGCAATAAGTTTTCAATTTGTAGAAAAAGAAGAACGTGACATCTGGATCAACATCTATGTTTTGGATCCTTTGAATTTGTTTTAGCACTACTAATTTATAGACTTGGCTTCATTCAACCTTGGTTTGTTTCAAAGCATGGTTTGTTCCTTTATAGTCTTAGAATCAATGATGTATTCAACCTACATCATTTAGAGTAATCTAAAAGCTTTGATATTAGGGTAACATACTCAGCTATATTTCTATCCTCTATGGCACTCATACCAACCTTGAATTTGATTTGGATAAACCCTGATCCACATCTTTCTCCACATGGCAACATCTATCCACCATTGACTGCAGGTCCACATGGTAGCCTTTCTAGAGACTCCAATCTTGGGCTCTGTCATCACATGTTTCAAATAAATTTCTTCACCACCACCTCTACTCCATCATCATCCATCATATAAATTTTCCTGTATCCTCATGACCTTCATATAGCTTTCATCCCACTCTATTACATCACCAACTAAGCTCTATGGCATCTACATGCATCTTCACCTCATCCACACTTAGCTGAATTGAAACTCCCCCTATCATCCACCCCCATCACCATCAATTTATAAATTCCCAATAGCAATAGAAGATATAGATAGAATTGTGTTATTATGTTTTGGTCATGCATTGGATTTTAGAGTTTATCATTTATTTTTAAGTTGAGTTTAAGTTTTTAGAGTTTTAAGTTTGGATTTTGTTTATTAACTATGTCTAAAAATTTTAATAACTAGTTTGGTTCTTTTTATTATTTAAATCTTTTTTATTTACATGTGCTATTTTGAAAGTATCAAATTTAGTATTGTTATTGTGTAGTCTTAGTTAATAGTTTTTGTTTTTTATTTATTTTAGTAAGTTCTTACGTATTTTTAATATATTTTATGTGGTAGGTCTTTTTTTTGGTAAGTGTGTCTAGAGTCTTTATTTTTTTATAGACTTTAGTCAAAACCACTATATATGTGTGTAGACACTGGAAATGTGTCTGCACCTTAGTCATCTTTCGTTCCCCCCCCTTGTCCGCCTCGACCCATATCCTAACCCTTGTCCTAGTCCTCTCCATTCATTAAATTAAAACAACTTAAAACATTTTAATTTAGTGGCCCCCTTTCCACCTCACCCTTGCCACCTTGGATCCTCCCTTGGATCCCCCCACCTACCTCCTAGCTTTTATTACCCCAAATCTCCCTTTTATCCTCCTCCCGCGCCCATTAAGCATCCTCATGACCGTTCTCCCCACAACCCCTTGACCCAGCAGCGTGCAAGAATGGACAGAGGCTATTTTTAGTCTCTGTCCCCATTCTGCCGCTACCGACATCGGCGATTCTACTGGCATCGACAGCCTTCAAGACCACTTCCTGCATCCGTTGCAGACCCCCTCCCCCTGAGCTCGCGAATAGAATCCTCTCAGCGCTTTGGCATTTGACTCTCTTCTCTCTGGACCTCGTGCAACAACAGCAACAGGTGCAGGGACTCTAGATCAGAGATTTTCCTCTTGCAACAAGCCTTCTGTGGCTCCAACAACAGCTCTTCCATTCTTCAATCAGCAAGCCAAAAGGTAAGCAATTTCATTATTTTATTTCATTCTTTCATTTAATTCCAGTCATCTATCCTACCTACTGTCTTCTACTTGCTCTGTCCTTCCCCTGAGAGGCTGAAAGGCCTTCTCAGAACCTGTCCTCTACCCATCTTCCTCTTGCCCTGTCACCCCTTCAATCTAGTCCCAGACAACTTCCTCATCCCTCCTGCCAACAAAGACCCTGTACAGGGCATCCAACCAGACCCAGACCATTCCCCAAACCATTCAAGCACGTCCATAAACTCAGTCTCAGACCCGTCCACGGACCAGACCCTGACCAGACCCATCCACAGACCAAGAAACCCGACCAAACCCGACTACAGACCATTGCCCCGACCGATGCCGGTCATTACCCCAACCAACGTCGGCAGGCTAACCGACGTTGACAGACCAGACAACCGATGCCGGCAACATCCCCGACCTCGGCGATTGTGATCAGGCCAACAGCTCCTTTCAGGTAAACATTTGTCTTTTCTTTCCTTTCTAGTTTGTTAACATTTCAATATTCTAGCATTCTATATTTTCTCAGTCTTTTATCTATCTTTTACCAGTGGGTTGACCTCCCTTAAGGAAGTTTTCATACTTCTGGGAACAAGCTTTCACTTGGTAACCCACCATCTATCCATCTAACACCTTTTTGTCCAAGTCTCTCTCTCTTTTGCAGGTGTCATTCCTCCACAGCCAAAGAAGAGTACTCACAGCGTCTGGATTACGGTGCGCAGACTACATCCAGGTACATCAAGCCTTGACCATTTCCTTAAGTTTCTTATTCTTCTCTTGAATGTAGAAAGCGAATTGCATAGAAACATTCTGGCATGCCCGGTGGGACCTTAGGTTCTTCCTCGGGTTCCTTTTCTTTTCCTTCATTTAGGTGCATTAGGCTCCTCCCTTCTTGTCTCTTTCTTCTATTCCAAATGACACCATAAGCAGGACTAAAATGAATCTTTCTTTTCTTTCTTGCACTTCTAGACTAGTCCAAACATCATACTCTTGAACCCTTTCTCAAACTTGTCTTCATTCAAACTTCATATTTTTGACTTGGGCTTAAAACATATCACATTGCATTTCTGCTTGTGCTTGCATTAGACCACACTTAGTAATTAGCAAAATGCATATTGAATAAATCGTAGATCACTTGATGTTACACAACCAAACCACATGCACTAAAACAAACATAAAACTTACTTGAGACAAGGCCCGACTGGGATTTCATCCCCCAACAGATACCTTACCCGTCCCAGCGATCCTACTTGGATTTCATCACCAAGGGGAAAGCCCACTCTGTTCTCTGGCAGAGTCTAAACTATAGGGAAAGTATATCTTGGCTAAGCGAGACCAGCTAACCACTGGAATCGTGAAGTGAGGGGAGCTTGCTCCTTAGCACCAGGCCATGTACGGAACCTAACACAAACTTTTGAGCGCCTAAAATAAGACCCGAAACTAGCTCTAGACTGCCTCTTCTAGGACCCTTCTAACAGCCAACCTTCCCAAACATTCATCTAAGGCATAAGCCACAGGATTCTAAAGTTAATTCTTAGGATTTATCGCTTAGGGCCTGTCTGTCTCTCTCTATTTTCTGTTCTCATCTGTTTGTTTGAGTGAGTGAGGATGCTTTCTTCATTGTTTTTCCAAGAATCTTCAAATCTTTTGGTTCTCTAGAAAACACAGTCACCGACATCGGTTTTACCACCGACGTCGGTTTCCTTTTCTTGTCGGCATCGATTATCTGACCGACGTAGGCCATCTTTCTTATCAACATCAGTTTTTCAACCGACGTCGGTCTCTGTCACAGTCCTTTTTCTTCAAAAATAGCAGCCTTAAAACCCATCCTTTCTCTGCCAAAAACTCCATCCTAGTTTTTTGAAACTAAAAAACATAGTTTTTGAATCCTGAACCTTCTTTGCCTTGAATGGTTCTGACTCGTAGTCAAACCAAGGCCCTTCTTGACCACGCTAGCCGTCAACCACTTCTGTCTACCCCGTCCATAACCAGTCCTACAATGGAGTTCAACTCAGAGACCGAAAGAACTCCTACTCATCCAACCCCGCCCTAGACTCCTATTGTCCCAGAAGGGGACCAAGATTTCACACAATTCTTGGACCTCAACGTCAAAGCCTTGTAGCACTATCTTGTGCATAGCCAAATGCGAGACTCCTTGGGCAATCCAATTTATGGAATGCCAACCTCTCTTGTCGCGACCATGGCCATATCGACAGCGACCGTAGCTCAACCTTTAGACACTCAAGCCATCACTTTGACCAATGACTAGACCTTGACCAACCCTCCAGGTGTGGCCTCTCCCTCCATCTTTGGGCCCACTTCCACTGGGGTTTCGGCCCCCTATCAAACTCAACCTACTCAACCGCTATCCACTCCTTTCCAGAACCTGGTCGTCTCTATTCTGCCTACCCTGGCCCCTATCAACACCAGGGTGGCTTCCTATCCATTGGCCCCCATTACCACAATCCAAACTCTCATAGCAACATCAGGCCTAGCTATGCCTTCTACCCAACCACCCTTAGTCTCTTCTTCTATCCCTACGACTAGTTATCCTTACGTTGCACCCTTACAGGGACAACCAACTACGTCATATGCCTCCTCTAGCCTCTTCCAAGCACCTTACAACCTAGGGGTGCGCCACCCGCCAATCCGTCAGTAGATATCATCAAAATGCTGATGGACAAGATGTCCAGCCTAGAGACCTCCATTTCTAGCTCACGCAATGCTCTCTCATATGATCAAATTTGCAATGAGCCCATTCATCCTTCTATCCCAATCAAGCCATATCCTAGCCAGTGGGAACTTTCGAAGTTTTCTTGCTTTCAAAACAAGGAAGACCCACAACAACACTTATGGGCATTCAGACATGCCTGTTACCTTATTACCCATGACGATGCATTGCTTTTACGCACATTTCCTATGTCTCTCTCGGGTGCTGCGCTTAACTGGTACAGCTCCCTTGCCAGCCATTCCCTCTTCTCATTCACACAGTTGGCCCAGCTCTTTCTTGATCACTTCTCCATCAACATCACCAAGAAGGTCTCGATCACGAACCTCTATTCTATCTGTCAATTTGAGGACGAATCCATAGCCGACTTCGTTGCTCGATGGAGAGGCCTCATCAATCAACTCTCCTTTTCCTTACCCCAACCCAAACTAATTAAACTCTTCTCCCAAGCCTGCACCAGACATATTTCTTCCACCTTGAGGGTTCAAACCTTCCGCACCTTTGAGGAAGCCTTCACGATGGCCTGCAAACTTGAATTGCATGCCATCGAGAAGAATAAAGTCAAGTTGCAGAGCAAAAATCCCAGCTCTAAGACCAATGACTCCTCTTCTTCTAAACCATCATCATCCAATCCTAAGTCTAAAGCTTCAGCTAACACTGTGGTCATTAGACCTTCATCCTCCTCACCTTCAATCAATCAGCCTGAGCCATCCACATCTCAGAGCGTCACCCGCCAATTCCAGCAGAGATATGTACAACGACGGTATACCCCTCTCGGGGAATCATACACGTCTGTGCTGGAAAAACTTGTTAAACAGGGGGTTCTCAATCTCCTCCAAGCCCGACCACCTCCACAAGTTGACCCCTCACATGCCATTCCTGCGTGGTATAGGGAACATGACTTCTGCAACTTCCACTGTGTTAAAGGACATGACACAGAAAACTACAAAACTTTTAAGAACATAATCCAAGACATGCTTGAAAAAGGCGACCTCATCCTAGACAATCCCAATGCACCCCCTAATCAGGCCATTGACATCTTCAAGCAACCATTCCCTAATCATCCGCCAACCCAAAACAATGTCTGAACCTTAATTGACGATACTCATGACACAACATTCAAACAGTCAATACGGTCTCGCCCTTCATCCCTGACCAACCTCAAGAGGTTAGTCCATCTATCAGTCCATCACGTGTGGACGAACCTCTTTCCTCAGTTAGTTCTTCGTCAACCTCTCTCATCTTGGAGGACGCCTCAGCCTTACCAGCACCACCGGTCTCACCATCCTCCTTCCTGCTACCTATGGAGGACCCGACCCTGCCTACTCCTCGATCGCAAGTGGAGGGCACCATCATCCCTGCCCTTTACCCGCTTGAGGAGTCTCACTCTCTGGTTTCTTCTCCACCCAGGGAAGAACCTGTCTCCCCTTCATCTTCAACTAAGGACGAATCTATCATGACTTCACCATACCATGGGTCTGAGACTGCTACACCCATCTTGTCTTCAGCCCCGCAACCGTCAACATCTTCTCAAGAACCCAAATCTCATCCATCATCTTCTCAGCCATTTTCTTGATTAGTGGAGAAAATTCAACTTCTCCCTTCAAGGAAAGTGATGCATCAGGTGTCATGGGAGCATCTTAAAGCCCTTCAACATGTCCATGCCCTCTCATCACATGCTACTAATCCTCCCAAGATAGAATCTCTCAAGACTCTAAACAAAGACCAGACTCCCAAACCTCAACCAACCCCATCAAAACCGAAACCTGCATCTACCCCATCTAAACCTATCAAGTCACTTGGCATTCACCCTGTCTCTACCCTCACTCACCTGTAAGTGAAGGTGGACTTAGACCAGACCTTGACCAGTAGTAGTCTTCCAACCAAGTCAAAGAAGACTGCCAGACCACAGAAGCGAATGCCTCCCCCCGTCACCATTGCCATCCATTTTGGGCCCCCATCCTTCGACCCTAACCAGAATCCTTCCCACTTTGACCTCTAATCAAAACCAGTTGTCTCTTTTGCTTCCTTTACCTACCTCCAGTCTACCCTCCCCCAAAAAAGTGGTACCTCTCATCAAGAAAGTACCGTCTATGCCTATCACCACACCATCAACCCACAAGGTGGTACGGAAACCTCTTCCAACTCTGCCTAAGCAAAAGTCACCTGCCTCGCACATATCAACTAGCATGGAACCTTTAGTGGGCTCATACTCATTGATATTGCACCGACTTCTACAGACTTCCAACATAACCCTTCCACCCATCAGGCCTTTCCAACCTCTCGGGTCCAAGCCCTCCTAGTTTGACGACATGAAAATTTGCTTATATCGTCGTACGCCAGGACACGATATCGAGACTTGTTGTGCCCTCAATGCCATCATCCACCGCTATATGGAGAAGGACACTCTTCTCCTTGAAGACACTCTTGACCAGACCTCGACTCCTTCCCATCCAACTTCCTCAACCACATCAACATCTCACCAGCAGGCCATGACCCCTTCTTCACCTCCTATCTTTGAAATCAATGCTATCCATATAACCACTATGTCACAAAAGGACAAGGCGAAAGAAAAAGCTGCCATTCCTTGGACCTACCCTTTTGTCAAGCATCCCTCCTCTTTCACCTATGGAGTCAGTGGTTTCCATCCCTCTTAACTTTTTCACTGCCTAAATGTCATTCGCTTGGGTCCCCTAAATCTATCAACTAGGTGGGGTACCTAGGGCTCTCCTTCTCGTCTTCTCTCCATCTCAACTGGGGGTTAGACATTCTTCCTACCACCACATGACTGGGGGGAGTTCGACTTTTATATCAACTATCATAACCTTGACCAGATCAATGACCAAACATCAACCAGTCAAATATCAACAAATATCAACCAGACATTGACCAATCATCAATCCAGACATCCACCCAGACATTGACCATGACCAGACATTGACCGTGACATTGACCAGACCATTGACCAAACCATCGACAAGACATCGACCAATCATCAATCACGACCCCGACCAATCATCAATCACGACCCCGACCAAACATTCAACCCAAATATTCAACCAACCTTTTTATCATAACATTCAACCAGTCCCAACATATCAACCAACTTTATGTCCAACATCAATCAGCACGTGACCAATATGGAGCAAAGTAAACGAGGTAAATTTGCCCCTAATTGGCTTGGACCTTTCATCATCACGCACAAGTATGGGTCAGGGACTTATCGTCTGTCCTCCCTCGATGGATGGCCAGAACCTGAGCCTCTTAATGCATTGCATCTACGACCATTCTTCTATTAGTCGAGTACTCATCCATTTGACATGTAACTTGAGCTCATCCCTTGAGCAATCCTCATCCTTTTAATCCTCATTCTTTTCAACCCTATTCCCCTTAACAAGTCCTCTACAACCCTTTTATGATGCATGGGTGCTTTGTCCTAATAAAAGGGAGTCCTTGAACTTCTACAGTCTTGTCCATGACTCCACAATCTGTCAAAAAATAAAAAATAAAAAATAAAAAATCAAGATGTCAAAACATATCCAAGGTCACAAAATCAAATCAAAAAGCAGACTGCTCCCTCGAAGGACAACTGTACTATCATTGTTGTAGCTAATAGACTGATCCCTCAAAGGATAGCTATTCAAACATTATATAAAGCAAAAATATAGACCACTCCCTTGAAGGATGGCTATGACTAAATCTTGCTACAAACAACAATCTTCTTAGAAGCTTCCCGCATTGATCAGCTTCGCAACATGACCATAAAATAAAATGACATCTCTATGTAGACTTCCCACATCGATCAGTCTGCACCAAAAAAAAAAAAAAAAAAAAAAGGGGTCATGGACTTGGCTTGTAGTTGTCTCAGGGTCTCCCATAAAAAGGGGCAAGGTTATTCCTGCTCTTAAACTGGGTTACCCTATCCTCCTCCTATCACCTACTCATGGGACTTCGAGCTCACTTTAATGTCAAAGTGATTCGATTACCGCTCTAACACAACTCATGGTCAATGACGCAATGCATGAATGGGGCTCTTGGTTCTAATAACCCCTATCTATGTTGTCCCTTCTGGTCCTTGTCAAGGAAAGAGCAATTTGCCTTTCACTTTTTCTCTACACTTTGGTCACATTTAACCACATCAATTGTCAACTCATCTCAACTCCATTCTCAAACCAGCATCATGACATTATCATCATCATCCTAGTCCATTTCACATAGTTTCTATGGACACCAATACACATGGAAACTATCGACCAGACACAATTTATGTTAAGCATAAACCAATACTTGCTGAAGCATAAATAGACCTCAATTCATTTTTAGCATACATCCATCACGACTATGGAAACTTGCTAGGGATGAAAGACTCTCGACCAATGTTATAGAATACACCATTTGTAGCATCATCTTATCCTCATCATTTCGACATATGACCAAACCAATCATCGACCAATCTTTTCAATTATCTGAACTACATTGGTTTGAGGCCCTATGACCGGGGCTATGTAGGCAACACTCAGATAACACGACATCCTCTGAGGTTAGCTCAACCACCCTCATTTGTTCATCTCTTTGATGGACAAACCTTCTCTTCTGCAACCTTGACCTTGACCACGACCAGTCTATCAACCACTTTGACCAAGACCAATCAATCTCTTTGACCCTTCCTCCCTTTTTGGGAGAACTACATTGGCCTGAGGCCCTTCACACAAGGGCTATGTAGGCAGCACTCAGTGTTTTGAGGTTAGCTCGGCCACATCCTTTCGTCCATCCATCCACCTTGACCAATGACCATTGGAGATCATGCCTATCTCCTTCGACCCCCGACCACTTCCAAGACAATGTTGCCGTAGTTGTTTTTACATGTATGCTACCTCACGGCTGGTTAGCAAAATTGTTCGTAGACTATTTTTGACCTTCACAAGTATAGGATCGCGAGCTGGTTGATCCCTACTACTTGTGGCATTTTTGTGTTTCTAGGAGCACTTCCTGAGCCTGGGATACCTGGAACACGATGACCATTTGGAGCTTCAGCTTAGATTGAGTGACCCGATCAACAAATGACTAAATGCTGGGGCCCGGTTACTTCAATTTTGGCACTCCTCAACCCTTGACATGTGACAATTTGACCTGACCATCTCGTGAAGTGGTATACGTGCAATCACGACTATTGCAACATTTTCACTCACCCTCTCTCTATCCATCTCTTTGTCAAATTGACACTCAATCTCCAGTTCCCTTCTCTCGACTCTCGCTTTGAGGGGGGAACACCTCATCCCATTCTTGGGGCAACCAACTCCTCTTTTTGTCTTGCAGTTCATCAAGAACAACCAACAAGACAAAAAGAGGCAAATGTAGACACCAGAAATGTGTCTGCACCTTAGTCATCTTTTGTTCTCCCCCCTTGTCTACCTCGACCCATATCCTAACCCTTGTCCTAGTCCCCTCTATTCATTAAATTAAAACAACTTAAAACATTTTAATTTAGTGGCCCCCTTTCCACCTCACCCTTGCCACCTTGGATCCTCCCTTGGATCCCCCACCTCCCTCCTAACTTTTATTACCCCAAATCTCCCTTTTATCCTCCTCCCATGCCCAATAAGCATCCTCATGACCGTTCTCCCCACAACCCCTCGACCTGGCAGCGTGTAAGAATGGACAGAGGCTATTTTTAGTCTCTGTCCCCATTCTGCCGATACCAACGTCGGCTATCCTACAGCCAATGTCGGTGATTCTGCCGGCATCGACAGCCTTCAAGACCACTTCCTACATCCGTTACAGACCCCCTCCCCTTGAGCTCATGAACAAAATCCTCTCAGCGCTTTGGCATTTAACTCTCTTCTCTCTGGGCCTCGTGCAACAGCAGCAACAGGTGCAGGGACTCTAGATCAGAGATTTTCCTCTTGCAACAAGACTTTTGTGGCTCCAACAACAGCTCTTCTGTTCTTCAGTCAACAAGCCAAAAGGTAAGCAATTACATTATTTTATTTCATTCTTTCATTTAATTCCAGTCATCTATCCTACCTACTATCTTCTGCTTGCTCTGTCCTTCCCCTGAGAGGCTGAAAGGCCTTCTCAGAACCTGTCCTCTACCCATCTTCCTCTTGCCCTATCACCCCTTCAATCTAGTCCCAGACAACTTCCTCATCCCTCCTGCCAACAAAGACCCTGGACAGGGCATCCAACCAGACCCAGACCATTCCCCAAACCATTCAAGCACGTCCATAAACTCAGTCTCAGACCCGTCCATAAACCAAACCCTGACCAGACCCGTCCACAGACCAAGAAACCCGACCAGACCCGACTACAGACCACTGCCCCAACTGACACCGGTCATTACCCCAACTGACATCGGTAGGTTAACCGACATCAGCAGACCAGACAACTGACGCCGGCAACATCCCCAACCTCGGTGATTGTGATCAGGCCAACAACTCCTTTTAGGTAAACATTTGTCTTTTCTTTCCTTTCTAGTTTGTTAACATTTCAGTATTCTGGCATTCTGTATTTTCTCAATCTTTTATCTATCTTTTACTAGTGGGTTGACCTCCCTTAAGGAAGTTTTCATACTTCTGGGAACAAGCTTTCGCTTGGCAACCCACCATCTATCCATCTAACACCTTTTTGTCCAAGTCTCTCTCTCCTTTGCAGGTGTCATTCCTCCACAACCAAAGAGGAGTACTCATAGCGTCTGGATTACGGTGCGCAGACTACATCCAGGTACATCAAGCCTTGACCATTTCCTTAAGTTTCTTATTCTTCTATTGAATGTAGAAAGTGAATTGCATAGAAACAATGTGACAATCATCATTCATGTGTATCATCAATGTAGGTTTTTTGTGTCATTTTTTAGTATTATTGTCAATGTTTGTTTTGTCTTTAAGTGTCATATCTAAAGTTTAGAGTCACCTTTAGTTTTTGAGTCAATTCCATTCTAAATTACAAGTTTCAAATAAGCCTAAAAAGGCATTTTTTAATAAAATGGGATTGTTTGTAATCAAATGCATTATTGGTTGAAACTGACATTCAAATTTCTTGACCCATGTTATAACTAGGGGGTGAATGTTAAGAAATAGTCCTAACATGGATAAATAAATAAAATATATTATTAGGATGTGAAAATCACGTAGTGATTCTGCATGAGGGTTTTAGGAGTTATTAGTTGTTAGTGGTTAAAAACAACTACCCTATTGTTAGATTTATATTCTTATATATTTTAATGTATTCAAATAAATAAAGTGTGTTGGTTGAGTGATTAAATTATTGTTTTTGGGCCTTCAGCTCTTCCCCCATCAGGGGAGTTTTTAATAGATCTACCCCATTAAGTTCATTGGGATCAATTATATCTTGACCATCATAATTATCTTGATCATTATGTTCATTTTGATTATCATGATTATAATTTTTCATTGGAGGCATATAAACATAATCATCTATTTTCACACAATCATGAATAATAGTAGCATCAAAATAAGTAGAAAAATTCATTGTACCTATTTTAGTTGAAATAATATGAATCTAAAAATATAACTAGCCTTCTTCATTGTCATATGATGTAATCATTAAAGTATAAATAAGGTGTTATCATCAAAAGTTGTACCCTTGAGGAGGTTATTCAATCCCCCTCACTTAAGTGATAGCATGGGAACTCTTCAAAGGTTGTGGGTGACCTTATAGCTGAAGATATCCTCTATATAGGGCTAGCTCCCTTGATGCATCACTTAAAAACTACAAAATAAGCTAATACTTTCAAAGTAAAAGGGAGAGATAACTAAAATAAAATTAAATCAAGGAGGTGATGCACCAAATTTGTTGACCACTACCACACATTTGTAGATGCATAATGAGCATGAAGCTAACCCATTCATACACTACTCCTAATCTATTCCTCTCACATTAATATTTCAATATGAAGGTGTTATATGATGATTAGGCAAAGAACATTGATTTTTAAGAGGTCTAAAAGACACTAATGGAATATTTCCTCAGCTAACATTCACAAAACTACTTAAACACTTGATATGACTTGTAAGAGCAAGTTTAAACTACATATAAGGGAGAGAATGAGACAGCATGTCAAGGAGAACTAAATAAACACTAGATAAGATCAATCATTCATACAAAAATACTAAAAAATAGTCATAAGAGAAGGTAAAACCAGCTTTTTTATTTCTTTAATAGCTTACAAAAGGAGTAGGGCTTCACCATACTCAAGTGGAGGATACATTAAATGCCTCTCAAGGATTCATTTATAAATGAATTGAAATAAAGGAGAAGGATAGGATAGAAGAGAAATCATGAGTTATCTATCATGATCAAATAAATTAGAAAATAAATAAATAGTGACACCAATCTTGAAAATAATGTGTTGTCATCTTGCCTCTCAGCCTTCTAGGACATGTGTTAGTGTAACTCTTCATAAAGGTCGCATAGGAGGCCTTATTGGAAATTTTTTATGCCTTATTGATCATAACTCCTCATGGAGTTACCTATATAATTATTATGATAGTTACAAGATTCTCAATTGACACTTAGAACCCTTGAAGACCCTTTATACCAACCTTGGTCTCTTGCAATGCTTCCTCTTCATCTTTGTGAGAATGGTATTAAACCTCATGAATTATTATCTCTTTGTTGTCATGGAATAAATTAAAAAGTAAGGTCTATTTTTGTGTCATGAGATGATTCTATCAAGCTTTTTTTCTTCAATGAATATGTTATTCTAGGTCATGAAACTTTGACAATTCAATGAAAGCCATCTTGTAGCTGATCTTTACTCTAGCTAGTCAAAAGAATAGAGAGAAAGATCATGTCATGGAGAATTTAAGTAGCTTTAATGGATGAATTTTATCCCTATCTATGATTCATGACTCTAAGTTATACTTGGGTGATGTTTAGAGGTTCCTCAAGTTGTTTTTGAAACTTCCCTTATCTTTGAAACTTAGCATCTAGTCCATATCCCTACCTTCTTGAAACTATTTTGTTCATGATTATTAATTGAGGATTAGTTAATAAATTTAAGTCTATATTATGACCATATATTATTCTTAAATTACTTAAGGATGATTATAAAATCTCTACCTTGTCTCAAAAATCCTCTGAAATTAATTTGGAGAGTTTGTCCAAATCAAAACCCTATAAATAAGCTCAAAAAGGAGTTTTTTTAGGCCATCTTTCATACAAAATTATGTCACATGTGAAAAAAATATACTTATTAATATTAATATGAGAGGGAAAAATGTATTAAAATTGGTTAAAAATTCATTTCCATCCATTTTGAGTGCTTGGAGGGCCTATCTCTTCAATCGGGTTATGTTCAGGGTTTCACAAGGGTTTTAGGGTCACCTAGCTTCTTAAGGATAGTTCATAAAGTTGTGTGATTTTAAAAATGGAATAATTAATTTAATATTGAGTGGAAACACCCTATTTCTTCCAATATAGGCTCATAATACCATGCATTTCCTCATGTGCTAAAAGTGACCTCTTGGGTAGGATAGGCTTGTTTGAGAGCTCAAGAAGGGTGATTTGGCATGATATAACATGACATTGCCTAGTTTTGGTCTCAAACACCTCCTTGAGGTTTGTGTAACCTTATAAGAGGTATTAAGTTTATCTTTTACACTATTCCATTCCTCAAACTCACTGCAACCTATGTTAGCCCATGATCAGGGTTTGAGAGTAATATTGTGCTAGTGACCCTAATAGCCCCTTTGTGCCACTTTATTCATATTAAAAGGAGTTAAACCATAATAGTATATTTAATTAGTGTATTATTAACCTTATTTAATTTATATTTATTAAAATTCATCCAAAATAATCAAACTTTCTTCACTTTTTGCATACAAGCATGTAAGTAATGTT
The DNA here is from genome assembly GCA_037957365.1 of Torreya grandis. NCBI lineage: Eukaryota > Viridiplantae > Streptophyta > Pinopsida > Cupressales > Taxaceae > Torreya > Torreya grandis. Next base: position 204,019 of record JARHVA010001659.1, on the reverse strand, counting down.
TTAGCCCTCTTAAGCCTGATTCTTGACAAGTTGTCCATCTTGGATAATCTAAAATTTATGAAACCTATGTACTTGATATTATTACTTATATAATGATCATAATTATCTCTATTCACCCCTTTTGTCTCTCCACTTGACATCACAAGTATGCCTTTCCTCAAAGTTGCCCATGATAGGCCTATAGGTGATGATCCGAGTCTCTTGAGTGTTGGGCCATGAAGTTGGGGTTTCTTCAATTTTTCCTAATTCTATTATTTATAATAAAAATTTTATACAAATTATTAATCTTTCTTATACATTTAAAATCCATTATACATCCATTCAACACCACACAATTAGTGGTCTCCCATTTCGGCCTATGATGGACATGTAAATGGTTATTTAGCCTAAACTCTTTCTACTTGTGGTTCCACCTTATTCGAGAATATTTGACACATGATAACCTTGTATAAAATTTATTAAACTATTTAAATATATTTATATGTCTTTAATGGGTTAAAATTAGGCTGAGTTTTCACTTGAAGCCTTCACAATCTTCTTCTTGATTTCACACAGTCCATTTGGAAGGATATCCTCTTTTTCATGACTGACCACATATGACCTTCATTATTTTATTATTAAACCAAGTCTTAAATGAATTAAATTTCATTAACATGTTTATACCATTATTTTATTGAGATAACAATCTCATATTGGTTTCTCCAAGCTAGAAAACAAGATCAATACTGCCTTCCCAATCCTTAATAGGCCTAGAGCACCCTTACATCAATGAAGTTGGTGGGCCATGATTTCCTATAAAAAAAAGACTCTTTAAAAAATATTATAGTATATACATTCCCTCTGCATCTCTTTGAACCTTCACAATCATGTTTCTTGTACATATATGCCCCTTTAAGCTCACTTTCTTGGCACTAGCATGTAGATGTTCTTTGAGACTTTTCTTGACCATTCTAGTGCATTATGTGATTCTCATGGAATTAAAACCTTATAATACATTATTATGAGGTATAAAACAACCTATTATATTATTTAAACTCAAAATAACTTTCAAATTTTAGAATGGATCCTCTTAACCTATAGGCAGACCTATAGGCAATTGTACCTTCTCATTAGAAGCATGCCACAATGAGCTAGCTCAAGAAGACCAATTTGTATGATGAATGTATGTTGAGGATGGCTATATAATAAGTGTTAATCTTGGTTAATACCATAATTGATCTTCCAAATTCATTTAAGACCTTTATTTTATCTCTATATGGTCTCAAGAAGGTCTACCTTAGACTGTAACCTGTAATAACCCTTTTGAATGCATGATCTTCTCTCTTCCTTCACCATTTCAGCTCATTTAATGATTGTATATGGTATAATAAGGATGATAATAGGATTTTTATGATGATATAAGTTTCTTGGAGATCATTTTAAGTGAGAAAACACTGAAACTAACAATAACCCTACTTATAGCTTTTCTTCCATATCTCTAACTTACTCAAATAGAGGTTTTATTCTTATTGATGCTAGAACGTGCCAATTAGGTACTATAAAATGATGTGATTGGAATAAAAAATTACTAAATGATCTTATTAAATCATTAATTTCATAAATTCCCTAAAAACATCCAAAATTGAGCCTGTGGGATTTGAAGTCTCTTTTTTGCACCTTATCTTCTTAATGATTGTTCATAAAGTTACGAAGCCTAACCAGAAAAACAATGTTGAAAAGTGTAAGGTAATTATGTTCCCCTAATATGTCCAAGATTTTTGGATCCATATTTATCTCTCCTCAAAGTAATACCCACAAATCAATTGGCCTTTTGAGGTTGCCAAGAATCTCCATGGAGAAAAGAAGTTTTTTTGGATTATTTGGCTCTATAACTCCACCTTTTGCATGGATTTGGATCTAAGTGATCATAGGTGACCTTGGAGGATTTTTTACATTTCCCATAAATAGAAATCCTCTTTAAATGACCTTTAAAAGCATATTTTTTTAATATTATTCTTGTTCTAGCCTTTGAGATGGTGAACTAGGTGACTATCCAAATACTTGTATGGAGGTGAAGTGTGTCAAAACATTTCCCACCTTTATTTTCCTAAAAATATTTCAATAACTTCTCATTTGGCCATTAGAAAATGATGAATGAGCAGTTATAAAGAGGTCCTAACATTGAAAAGTAGTTATTTAAGACATTTGGAAGATGTGTAAAGACAAGTACAAGCATGAAGTCATTAGTTGATGTTAGATGAATTTAAAAATACCCATATCCAAGGATAAAACCTTCATATTTACTTTTCCTATCAATTATCATCTCAACATTGAAGTATATAATGAGACTAAAGTAAATGAAATACCTTAATCTTATCAAAACTACATTAATCTCTCCAAATTACTTGAAAATACAATGTGATCAACTTACTAATTATGATCATTGATCAATTTGGTTAGCTTTAGATCATGGTTGTTATTTTAAGGGTCACCACCTTGCCTCCTTGAGCATGATTCCTCATTGAATGAACTTTACATTTAACCTTAAGTTTGTCAAACTTACCTTAAACAATGATAAACACATGAAGGGACTACAAAGAAAGACCATTCGATGGCAAGACAAAGTTATTTAACCTTGCTACTCACTAGACCATCCTAAATGACCTTGTAATCTACCAAGGAAGACACACTACATATCATCTTAGATCATTAATGACAAATACAATACCTTCATAATGGCTATCAACAAAGTTAATATTAAGTACATCAAAGTTTTGAATGATACTCATTCATGGTATAAATTTTTTGGCTAACATAAGGTTAGGGTCAAAGGTGAAAATATTTATAATCTTGTGTATGGGGAAATTAGAGATTAGATCTAAAACCCTAAAATAAAAACCTAAAATTATAGAAGGATGAAACCCTAAGGGAAAACCTTGGGTTTTACATTGTTTGATATGTGTATGAGATTACCAATATGCTTTACCTTAATTTGGATTATTGTGTGAGATTAATCTAATTAGGATAAATATTTGTAATAAGTTTCAAATCAATAAATATGGTATTCAAGCAAACATCTAAATGTAAAATATCAAAACCGATTCTTCTAGTTTGACAAATGGTTTATGCTAAATATGGAAAGTGTTAAAGACATCAAGATAATTAAATTTTATGGTTGATTTTTTGACTATAATTGTATTATATAAGTGAAAATTAGGGATAATCACTAGGCCTATGGTTTATTAGGTTCTAAAATTGGTTTGAAATTTACACTGGGTTGATTCTACATGATTAGGTTAGTATTGTTTATTGATATTGACTTGATGGTTGGTAATAATATGCATAAAATTAGGGCACAATTATTACATTATCACATGTGATTATCTTTTCTTACTTTATGTTTACAATATCAAACCTTTATGACACACATAGATCTAAATATCAGTACCTTTTGTCTTGAAACCCTAGATGTGCTTATGAGGAATAAAACTTGTAAAAATAGGAGAAAGTGTAATGGGATGATTTGACCCCAATCACCCCTATTTGATGATTGATTGTTTCCTAGATATACAATACTCTAAAGAGGGAATTTAATCTAATTATGTGGATTTGGTACTTGAAAATAACTCATGTGGATCATATTTGTTATGCTTTAGAGTTGGCTTGTGACTACTCCTAGTGATACATTTACAAATAGGGAAGAATAAATAAAAATAAAAATAAATTAATATGTAATAGTGTATATATGTATATCATTAAATGCCAAGTTCTTGTTTGAATAAGACCTTGATTTGTTTATATATATATATATATCCAATTGAATAATTTATTATGCCACTGACATGCTAAGTTAATGGGCCAACCCTAAGGATGGGTTTGATTTTGTAAAATAGTCATTGCTAGGAGTAGGTGGGTACTTGACCATATTAGGTCAATATTGACTAGAGATATTGACCAAATCTAGTAGAATCAACCTTTGTACATATGGACTAAATAAATAATCTTGAGATATTTGTGTAGGGTATTTAGTAGGTTTGAAATAGATAGTGAGGTTATTTTAGGTGTATATCAACATAATGGAAAGGTTCATTCATAAGATAACATGCAATTGTGAGACAATGGTACATTTGGACCTTTTTTGAGTGATCAATTCATGTGTGGTAAATGCAAGTCACTCTTATCATTATTAAGTATCAAGAACCGTATTTTAGTATCTAAAGATGGAAAATAAGATCTACTCAAAACCAATAGGGATATTAAAGATCATGGAACTAGACATAATGAGTAAGAGGTTCACAAATGACTTTAAACTAATCAATATAGTCTAAGATGATCGTTACCCAATCATACTTGAAAGACACATGGTGTAATAAAAATCAAATTGATATGTGTTTTAAGTAATGATATATGAGCCTTGATAATGAAACATAGTGGTCATCCCACTATATAAAGAGCATGGGATAACATATGTAGAGAGTGTTGACATTGATGAATAAAAAAAAATGTATATAATATAGTGATGCAAGGGAAAAATTATCTTGACCCAAAAGAGGATGGGAGGGTATGGTGGAAAATTAAAGCCTCATTTTCAAACACAAGTGTTTTAGGTGATATGTGGATCCTATAATCCTATGAAGTAACTTGTATAAAATGTGAAAGAATTTAGAAAGAATGTGAAATGATAGTGCTTGCCATTTTGGCCCATATATCAAGCTTCTACCTAGTTTAAATAGTTGAGCAGGGTCCCAATAGTTGATGAATGGATCAGGTGGTTTTGAAACAAGTTCAATGTCGCAAGTTAAAGGATCTAGGTAGGTTTTCATGGTACTGAGTAGTTACAGGAATAGATCTAGAAAAGGCTTATGTTTGTACTTTTAAAACCTTTGGGTAAGTATGGTGCTCATTTTTCCTTCAAAGAAAATGTTCTACACAAAGCCTAAAGGAAATGTACAAGGCTTAATTTATTTTGAGACTTTTGTTTCAGGGTTAAGTATCAAGAATTGTTTCAAACTTTTTGTCCAAAATAATTTCACTGAAGGGTCATTTTTTTAAAGGGCACTTTTCAAAATGTTTCAAAGGGTAAGTATTCAATGAAATTGGTCCAAAATAGAAATCTTGAAAGGTATTTTTGCAAGTAAAGTGCCCCAAATAATTTACCCAAATGGTATTTTTTGGGGAAATGGTCCCTTCAAAACTCTGAAGGATATCTTCTTTGAGAAAGTCGACCTTTTCAAAATTCTTGAAGGATATCTTTTTCAAGAAAAGTGTCCTAAACACTTTTCTCAAAGGGTATTTTATTGGGAAAGTGTCCATTTCAATTTTTTCAAAGGTTACTTTTCTTTCGAAAAGGGTCCAATGAAAAAGTTTTAAAGGGAAATTCTAAAGGTACAATTCCTTCAAGAAAAATGTCTGAGATAATTTTCTCAAAGGCAAACTTATTTTAGAGATTTTGTATCAAGGAAAATGGTCTACAAGAAAAGTCCAAAACATAGAATCTGATAGAATTATGTGCTACAGGGAAAATGCATGGGAAGCAGAGTGTTATTTTCATAGATGTCAAAATTTGAGCTTATGAAATAGCCATTGGTTTTCAAACCAAAGCAGATCTAATGGATCATGCTCATTTTTACCTAAAAAATCCAATAGAGCAAGGAAAATGATGACATAAGTGGGACCATCCAAAGATCTAATAACTCAAGGACAAGTGTCACATTCTCAAAGGCTCAAACTAATGACCAATATGGGGATGACAAGAAACATAATCTCATGAGCTTGAAGACAAATCCAATGGTGCATGGGTGATTGATAGTGTCAATGGGTCCTAGTTGATCAATGGTATATGATCAATCTTACATTGAAGATCAATAATGATCAAAGGTCACAAGAGGTCAGTAGATCTCAAGGGTGAATGGGTGCATGACACATGGCACAAGTGCATTCAATTGGTGGAAGATTGATGGATTATGAGCATTTGTGTAGAGGGAGATCTATGATATGCATTAATTCAAGGAATTAAAGAGCTAAAAAATAGTGAAATATGGAGAGCTTAGATCAGGGTCGATGGTCAACATTAATATTTGAAAGCTAGAGGACTTTAATGTTCAGTGAATTTAACTAAGGTCAAACTAGAGGATGACATAAATGTAAACACATCAGACAAGGGATATCAACACCTTGAGTATGTAAAATACATAAATTCAAGATCAAATGTGATTTGGATAACTAGAATCAAATCTCATAAAGTTGCTAAATGCCTTTAAATCCCTCTAAATATTTTTGAGGGCTTTTATATGTAGGTTTTACACCTCATTAAAACTCAAGAGGCTCTAGCCTACAAATATCCATTTTCAATCATGACTATATGAAAACCAATAAAGGATATTGGTTTTCATCCATAATATATCTATATTCAAGATTTATAATCAATGGTAGAATGTTGAATGTGCAAGAAATGTCAATAAGCAAGCTCAAGTAACTCCCTAATAATATGGTGAGCACTAAGGATGATTGAAGAAGATAGTGAATGGAATTAATGTTGAGGATCTTGAGAAGGATTCATGGGGTAGTGTGGATTGATTCCTATAATTGGTATTTATACTCACATTATCCATCATGCCAAATAATGGTACAATGACATTAATGTAGGGGAAAGCTCGAGAAGGATCACAATGGTGGTTGTTCTAAGTAGAATTGGGGTCATTGATGACCCCTTCATCACCAAATTTTCTCTCTTACCTCAATTTTGGAAATAGATAATAGTTTTGGGATCTTTATTAGCATGCCTCAGGTGGGTATGACTAGACTCTACCATAATTGTATTCGAAACCTCTTGGTGTAGTGAATAAAATATTTTTCAATCATTTGCTAATATATATTTAGTGTTATGTCTTTGTTCAATATGTAACTATGAATGTTATCTTCTTTTTGTATGTCCAAACTCAACCTAGGTTCTACAAACCTTATTTATAGGTCGTATAGTGTGTCTCAACATTGATCTCTCAAATATATAGTGGACAATCAAACTTAAGTGTCTTTGACCAGAGCTTATTTTCATTCTTCCCTATTCTAAGTGCATCAAACAAAATTCTATATGAAATGATGTTTCATAGAAGAATAGTGAGTGTTGAATTATTTTATTTCATATTTCATTATTGTGTTAAAGATTCCAAGTTCAAGAGTGGATCTATTAAATTCTTGGTGTATCACCACAACTTAGAGTAGGTTTCCACTTTTACAACTCCTCCCTTTTCACCCTAACTAGTTTTAGGTTTTAGAAGTAAAGGTCCAAAATGATGCATTAGAATAGCTAGCCTCATTAAAAATCCTAGAGATCTGGTCTAGATATAGGTAACCCATGACCTTAAACCATTCTCATGTTAGTCCAGGTTTAAGGGCAAGACTTGAACACTCCTCCTTTCAGCTAGGGTGCAACCTAGAGCACTAATAGTTTTGACATAGCTGATGAGACCCATTTTAAGAAGCTAAAGGATTGATACCTTTATTTAGCTATCAAGTATAATAGACACTTAAAAAGAGAACCTGGTGACTCCCAATACCTCTAGTTTACAAAGACTAGTCCCCTATTCACATGCCAAGAATAACAAGATCATATACAAGAGGCATTGATTTATATTTCATCGATCTTCTAGTGCCACCAACAAGAAGTAGAGTTAGAGTATCTTTATCCCCTATCAATAGGTGTGACATAATCTAGTCTCCACTTAGATCTCAATATACACCACCATTTAAAAGGTTCTATTTTAGATGAGGTCTATTCCCCATCACATTCATAGCTATATTAAGGAATCAAGTATTTGTGCCCTTTAATAGGGGTAGTCCATTAGTCCTAACATAAAATGATGAAATTATAGTGTCTAATATCAAGAGACTACCCTATTTCATGGGTGAGAATTTGACCTCCCTTATAAAGCATATCCAAGATATTATGAATATTTGTGCAGTACACCATGTCACCCAGGATAATTTTGTAGTTAGATTACTAGCTTATTCCTTGAAAGGAAAATTTCTTTAATGGTATCAAGGCTTACAACCAAATTCCATTTGAAACTGGGATGATCTTGGTAAGGATTTATACAATTAGTTCAAGGACCAGAGTGATCATCTATCCCTGATAGAGTAGTTCATGACTATAAATCAAGTACCACACAAAATGATGGTCAACTTTAACTTCATATTCTAGAGGGTCTGGGATAGAATCCCTACACTATGTAAGCCATCTCTTAATAATGCATTCTTGTATTTCCTAAAATCTCTTAATAATGATATAGTAGTGATGATTTAATATATGGAAGGCATGGTTCTCCCTAATGCCTATGAAGTATCTATGTGCACTAAGAATTGCTTAATCCAAGCAAGAGAATCGGCTCTAAGGCTACCAATGCCTCTCTTTCTAGAAAAACACCTTCCTACTCCAACTATCACTACAGTTCCAGAATCAAAAGAGTTTTATCAAATAGAAGGTAAGAAAATTGATAGACTGGGGAAGATAAAGAGTCTCCTCAAATCCTAGAACAATAAGTTAGTTGTAATGGAAAGGCAAAAGGCTCCACCATCTAAGCCATACCAAAATAATAATTAAAATTCTTAGTACAATAGGCCACCCTGTCAAACCAATTAGCATAGACAAGTGGAGAAGCCTCAGTTAAGGTAATACAATCCCAATGCTCCAAGTAATTCTAGAGCTATTATGCCAACTCAAAACAACTATACCCAAGAAGGTTCATGGTAGTTAGAGAGATGGTCCAATGAGATGGTAATGGCCACTACTAGAAATATGTATCAAAACCTTGATTGACAACATGCTCCTTCATTTTAGATTCATGACATGATGCCTCCTTTACCAATAGCCCCCCAAGTGTGTGAAGACAACATGCCTACCATGTCATAATCAGAAGCTCAGAGCTAGAAATAAGGGAACATGAATAAAGCACTTGATGATACCATGTGCATGAATTTACAAGAAGGTAGTATGTGTTCAAGCATGTATAAAACAATATGGGGTGATCTTAGAGAACAAATTAATCACTTATAGCTCAAGCAAGATCTAAGGAAAGTATGTTGGAGGATAATTTGGGGAATCCTAAGGCTTCTGCATCACCTTTTTAGGCTAGTCAGTAACCCGCTTCTTCAGATGTAGCTACTAAAGCTCTTAAAAATAAATAAGTGCCCCAATCCCATGGATAATATTAGAGGTCCATTTTCATTCCTCATGTTCCTCAAATGCTAAGTGATGCATCCACCTCCAAAGGGCAGTCCAAAGGTACTAGTTTTCCTTTTAATATTGTGGATCATTTAAAGAAGGATAATGTAACTATGTCTATGCATGATGCTCTATTTATACCTAGGAAAAAGGAGATTTTTTATCAAGAGCTCTCTAAGCTTTCTTAAGTGGAAGAACTGGTTGATAAAGTAAATGTTATTTTCATCAATGATAGTCAACCTAACTGAGCCTCTAGCTAAGTTTTCAATTAGGTTCTAAGCATAATCCAACCTCAAAATATTGTCCCTCCTCCTAAGGTTGCAAAGCCTCCCCCATTTTATTTGTCAGTCATCATAGGAGATTGTTTGAAGCACAATTTCATGATTGACTTAGGTGTTTCAACCTAGCCTTAACAGACAAGTGTGGGCTCAAATATGTGCCTAATGAAAAGGGTGTGCTCTAATTATATGGATCCCATACTAAGATAGTATACATATTGAAATATCTTCAAATAACCTTAGACGCATGTCCAAATTATGTCATTACTTAGGATGTGATGGTGGTAGACCTACCCCCCTATTTCCCCTATGTTTGTATAGAGACTTCACTACTAAGATCAAGGGATATCTATCATTTGATTGGTCATATGTGGTTTTTAGAACTAGGTATGGGACCAAAGTCACTATAAGGTTTGAGCCTATAGCCAGGTTCCACTTAGACCTATACATGCCCAATCTTGAAAGTGCTAATTGTGCCATATTTGAGGAGGTATAAGAGGTTATTGAACAAGAACCCCATAATGATCTAGAATGCATCTTAGATCTGTACTTGGATGAATGGGTAGCTAATAATCATGGAATTGATCCATATAACATCATTAAAGAGACAAACTTGGGAGTGTATTATATGCATGAGGAAGGTATTGTGATACCTTCTTTAACTAACATTACTTAAGGAGAAGACGATATATGGAATTTGTTCTTTGATGGCTCAAAGTCAAAGAATAGAGGAAGAGTGGGAGACATGTTGGTTTCACCCTCAAGTCAAAATTACCATTCTACTACAAGACTCCAATTTAGTGACAACTCAAATATAGCTGAATATGAAGCTCTTTTGTATGGTTTGCAAGAAGCAAGGAAGAGAGGTATCTAGCTCCTCAAAGTCAAGGGTGATAGTGAACTTGTAGTACAATAGGTAAGAGGCCTAAATGTAGTCAAGAGTCACCATATAAAGGCCTATAAACATCAAGTCTAGGAACTCATGGAGGATTTCTTGGCATTTGACATCCAGTCCATACCAAGAGAAGCAAACTAGCATGCAGACATGCTTGCTGCCATTAGTGCCCAATATGAGATAGTAGAAGGAGTCAAAGGTATCCAAGGCCAAGATAAGGTCAAGATTATATGAAAACTAGTTGTACCTAACAATGAGGTGAGTTGGCAAGTCTTTGACAATGATGACCAAATCATATGTTTTCTAATACAAGATGCAGAGTTTGCCATAGGAACCAAGACAAGTTCCAAAATTAATATAATGATCAAATAGTACAGTTGAGTCAAATAAGCTTCCCAAAATACTTTTGAAATTGGAGGGCTTATTCAATGAAAATGACCAAGTAATAAAGGGGAAGGCATGCATTTTAGCTAAAGAGGAAACTATAAAAGGGTAGAGATCTTTAAGGGCAAGTTGTTAAACCTAGGAAAGGTCAATACAATGGAGGAAAGAGTTATATTTTTTGCTTTATGCCAAGAATTTATTGATATTTTTGCTTGGGAGTACAAAGACTTGAAAAGGTTTGACCCTAAGCTTGCACAACACACCATTGAATTATAAATTAATGCCAATCCAATCAAGCAAAAATAGAGGCCTATCAACCCAAGAGTGGAGGATCTCACGAGAAGAAAAATATATAAATTGTTTGAATCCAAGATAATATTTATAGTTAAACATTCCTCTTGGGTGGAAAACCTTGTTCCAGTGAGGAAAAATAATGGAGAGATTTGATTATGTGTTGAATTTAGGGACCTCGCAAGGTGTCATTAAAGGACCATTACCCACTGCCCTCCATGGATCAAATTTTGCAAAAAGGTGGTAGGCTCTCAAAGGTTCTCTTTGCTTGATGGCTATTCTCAGTATAATCAGATCATGGTGAAAGAAGAAGATAGGCACAAGACTACCTTCATAACAAAATGGGGCACCTATACATATTTTAAAATACCTTTTGGACTCTCCAATGCTAGAGATACCTTCTAAAGAGCAGTGGACATTGCTTTTCATGGTCTTTTGAATGATATGGTTTTATTTTACCTTGATGATATAATGGTTTTCTCAAAGAATCATAATGATCATATAACACATCTAAGATCTATTTTTGATAGATGTAGACAATTTAGAGTTTATTTGAATCCAAAGAAATGCATTTTTTTGGTGCATGAGGGAAGAATTTTGGGACATGTAGTGTCTAAAGCTTGTCTATCAATTGATCTAGAAAGGACAAACTGAATCCTTGCCCTATCACTACCCAAACACAAGAAATTTTATAGAGCTTCCTGCGTAAAATCAACTTCATTAGGAGATTCATTCTAGGGTTTATAGAGATGGTCAAGCCACTCACTCATATGCTGAGAAAAGGCAAATAGTTCATATGGACAAGAGAAGGAAAGAGGAGATTTAAGGCCATCAAGGAGGCCATATCTCATGCCCCCACTCTGTTAAATCCAAAATTTAACAAGGACTTCTATCTATATGCCTTTTCACATTAGATGTAATTTTTACCATGCTTATGCAGCAGAATAATCAAGGTATAGAGCAACCCATTAATTTCTTTAGCCAAGATTTGGAGGGTTACAAATAAAGATATATATTTATTTAATATCATGTGATTACAATTATTATAAGTTTGAATAAATTTAGGCATCTAGTTTTAAATAGTAAGATCATACTAATGGTGGCTTACCCAAGTGTGAAAGTTTTTATTTTCAATAGGGGTTTGAATGAAAAGAGAGCTGGATGGGTCACCAAGTGAATGGAATATGACATTGAAGTCAAGGTCACAAAGCTATTCTGAGGATAGGGATTATGTAAACATCTTGCTAAAGATGTGAGAGAAGAAAAAGAGACAATCCTAGTAATCTAAGACACCTAACAGAAGATGATGACACTCTTCCATCTAGTTGGACATGGAATATTACAAGATTTATCCAAATGGGAGAGTGTCAAATGAGTTTCAATGCATCATAAAGAAGAAACTTCAAGATGTAATTAGTTTCATACATTCTGATTGATGGAGTGTAGTTTAAAAAGGACATTGGAGGTATGCTCTTAAGATGTGTTGAAACTAACCAATTTGATAAGTTTCTCCAACAATTCCATGACAGTCCTCAAGGAGGCCATTTTATAGCTAGGACCACATCTACAAAATCATCAGAGCTGGTTACTTTTGGCCCAATTTATTTAGAGATGCACATACATGGGTAAGGAAGTGTTCAAAATGTGCCATTTTTACAAGGAAACAAAAGCTAGCTGCTAGGCCACTAAAGCCTATTCAAGTTGAGTAACCTTTCATGAAATGGGGTTTAGACTTCATTAGAATTATTAATCCTCCATATATTTCTAGCCATAAATGGGTCTTGATAGCCACAAACTACTTCACCAGGTGGGTGGAAGCAGTCCCTTTGAAGGAAGCAAATGATAACTCTATTCTTGAGTTCTATGAAAGCCTAATCACCCATTCTAGAGTGCCATTCACCATAATATGAAAAAATGATTTGGAATTTATTAGCACAAAAGTATGTGAATGGGATGTTGAGTAGGGTATCTATCTAACATCTTCATCTAATTATTATTTGCAAGGTAATGGATTAGCCAAATCTACTAATAAGAACCTGTTTGGATCATTAAGAAAATAATGGAAGATAATCAGAGGTCTTGGAAAAAAAAGATAAAGACTACCTTATGGGCTACCAAGGTCAGCCCCAAAAATGCCATTGGTAATTCACCTTACCTCTTAGTTTATGGAAGAGAAGCAAGTCTGCCAATTTCATTGGAGCTTGCACACCAACTAGAACTCCTAAAAAGTGATGCAATGGAGGTCAAAATGAATGAAATAAGAGAGTTAGAGGAAATATAAGATGATCCCATGCATGCCATGTGGTCTAAAAAACAACAAAACAAGATGACCTTTGATAAAATAGATTCATCGAAGACATTACAGAAAGGTGACATAGTCCTCAAATGGGATGAGGATCATGCAAAACTAGGAAAACACTCCAAGTTTGATAGTCTTTGGAGTAGACCCTATGTCATCATAGGATGTAAAGAAAGCAATGATTTTGAGCTTTCCAAATTAAATGGAGAGAACCTCCCCATCCTTATCAATGGGAGGTATCTCAAGTTTTTTTACTAGTCCCATATCTCGCTTCTTGTACATAAGTAGATAGATCTATTCTTTCTCTCCAAGTGATTTTGCACATTATTATTGTTAGTCATTCTATTCATAGTCTAGGTTTTTGCTTTGTCTTTTGTTACTTCATCATTATTTTCCCTCCCTATTTCTCCAAGAATTGTTTTCAAAATTTAAGCAAAGTTTATTAGTAAGTAATTTTCATTTGAGCAAACTCGATCAATGTTTGGGTTCTATGACCAGCAAGCTGGTCAAGCTAGTTAAGTTGCCATAATTATTAGCTATTTTGGTCCACATATCAAGATATTGACTGGTTTAAATAGTTGAGTAGGGTCTTAATGGTTGATTAATAGATTAGGTGGTTTTGAAACAAGCTCAATGTTGTAAGTAAAGGGATCTAGGTAGGTTTTCATGGTACTGAGTAGTTATAAGAACAGATCCAAAAAAGGCCTAAGTTTATAATTTTCTAACCTTTGGCTAAGTATGGCATTTATTTTTCCTTTAAATAAAATGTTCTACATAAATCATGAAGTAAATGTACAAGTCTTGATTTATTTTAGGACTTTTGTTTCGAGGATAAGTGTTGGGAATTATTTGACTTTTTATCCAGAATAATTTCCCCAAAGGGTCATTTTTTTTGAAGGGCACTTTTCAAAAGTTTCCAAAGGGTAAGTCTTCAATGAGATTGGTCCAAAATAGAAATCCCAAAAGGTCTTTTTTCAAGTAAATTTCCCCAAATAATTTCCCCTAAGGGTATTTTCTTGGGGAAATGATCCTCTTTAAAACTCTGAAGGATATTTTATCTAAGAAAGTGGACCTTTACAAAAAGATCGAAGGATATATTCTGTAAGCAAAGTGTCCTAAACACTTTTCCCAAAGGGTATTTTCTTGAGAAAGTGTCCATTTTAATTTATTCAAATGGTACTTTTCTTTTTGAAAGGGTCTAATGCATAAGCTTCATAGGGCAATTTTAAAGGTACAATTCCTTCAAGAAAATTGTCTAGGATAATTTTCCCAAAGGAAAATTTCTTTCAGAGATTTTATCCCAAGGAAAATGGTCTGCAATAAAGGGTCAAAACATAGAGTCTAAATGAATTATTTGATGTAGGGAAAATGCATGGGAAGCAGAGTGATGTTTATGTGGATGTCAAAATTTGAACTCATGAAATAGTTGTTGGTTTTCAAACTAAAGCAGATCTAATGAATCTCACTCATTCATACCTAGTAATTCTCATGAAGTGAGGACAAGGATGGCATAATTAGGACCATCCAAGGAGTTAATAACTTAAAGACAGGTGTCACATTCTAAAAGGCTCAAATTAAATACCAATATAGGGATGCCAAGTGGCATGATCTCATGAGCTTAAAGATAGATCCAATAGTGTGCAAGTAATTAACAGTGTCAATGGGTCCCAGTTGATTAATGATGCATGATCTATCTTATATTGAAGATCAAAAGTGAGTAGAGGCCAAAAGGTGTCAGTGAATCTCAAGGGTGAATAGGTGCACAATAGATAGCATAACCATATTTGATTGGTGGAAGATTGATGGCTCATGAGCATCCATGCAGAGGGAGATCTATGGTGCACATGAAGTCAAGGAGTTAAAGAGTTGACAATTGTTGAAATGTGGAGAGCCCAGATTAGGATCAATGGTCAACATTAGAAGTTGAAAGCTAGAGGACTTTTATTTTGGGCAAATTTGACTAAGGTCAAACTAGAGGATGTTATGAAGGCAAACACAATAGACAAGGGATCTTAACACCTTGAGTAGGTAAAATACATAAATGCAAGATCAAACATGATCTAGATAACTAGAATCAAATCTTGTAAAGCTATTGAATGCCTTTCAAACCCTATAAATATTTTTGAGGGCTTTTAGATGTAGGTTTTACACCTCATTCAGACTCAAGAGGCCCTGGCCTACAAATCTCCATTTTCAATAATGATTGTGTGAAAACCAATAAAGGAGATTGGTTTTCATCCATAATAGATCTATATTCAGGATTTAGAATCAATGATAGAATGGTGACTACCCAATAAATATAAAAAAGAATGTCAATAAGCAAGCTCAAGTAACTGCCTACTAATGTGGAGTGCACCAATCTGATTGAAAAAAATAGTGAATGGCATTAATGTTGAGGATCTTGAGAAGGATTCATGGGGTGGTGGGGATTACTTCCTACAATTGGTCTTGAATGGCATAGTGACATTAATGCAGGGGAAAGCTTGAGAAGGATAATAGTGGTGCTTGTTCCAAGTGGAATTAGGGTCATTAATGACCCCTTCATTTCTAAATTTTCTCTCTCTTACCTTATTTCTAGATATAAATACTAGTTTTGGACTCTCGATTGGCATCCCTTAGGTGGTTATGACTAGACTCTATCAAAATTATATTTGATACCTCTTGAAGTAGTGAATAGAGTATTTTTGCAATCATTTGCTAATCTGTATTTAGTGTTTTGTGTTTATTCAATATGAAACTATGAATGTTATCTTCCTTTTGTTTGTCCAAACTCAACCTAGGTGCTGAAAACCTTCTTTTAAGGTTGTATAGAGTGTCTCAGCATTGATCTCTTAAAAATATAGTGGACAATCAAACTTAAGTGTCTTTGACCAGACCTTTTTTTCATTATTTCCTATTCTGAGTGCATCAAACAAACTTCTATATGAAATACTATTCCATAGAAGAATAATGAGTGTTGAATTATTTTCTTTCATATTTCATTAGTGTGTTAAAGAGTCCATGTTCAAGAGTGGATCTGTTAAATTCTTGGTACATCACCACAACTTAGAGTAGGTTTCCACTTTTTCAACTCCTTCCTTTTCACCATAATTAGTTTTAGGTTTTAGAAGCAAAGGTCCAAAATGATGCATTAGAGGAGCTAGCCTCATTAAAATTCCTAGAAATCTGGTCTAAATATAGGCAACCCATGACCTTAGACCATTCCCATGTTATTCCAGGTCTGAGGGTAGGACTTGAACACTCCTCCTTTCAGCTAGGGTGCAACCTGGAGCACTAACAATTAGTTTGAAGTGAGTTAATCAAATCTATTATTAAGAGGGAAGAAACTCAAATAATCTAATGAAAGACAATGAACTAGGTTTATACGTTTCCGAAGTTAGAAAAGTGCATTCTAGATTACCAAGTGGGAGATTAGTAATTTACAAAAATCATAGGATTTTAAAAAGGGGTTAAAAGAGATTCAAGATTTAAGAACATGTTTACCACTTAAGGTAGACTATATATTTAATAAGGATCATGTATTATGCTAAGGGTTGGAAGAAATATGTGGAAGAGATACACATGGAAATAATCAAAATATATTTTCAATAAAGTTTGGAAAAATCAGTTTAGTAAAACAGTCAAAACAAAACTATTGCAAAATTATATTATTCAAAATAATTACACTATTTTCTAATTAAATTTAAAAATTCCCATCATTTAAAAATTTATAATAAATAAGGGATTAATTATAAGGATAATTTCTTAAGAATAGGGAATGGGATCAATATCCATTTCTATTCATATTTCGGTATGAAACCTAAAAGTGGCCCACCTTTTATTTAAATCCTCCATGAATAAGCAAAAGGCTTTTATCTATTAGAATGGAGGGTTAAAAGCTTTTAAAACCTTTTATATTCTAGAACCCCACTAAAGGCCATGGGAGGAGATTAAATAAAATCATTTTTTTTAATTAAAGAGATTCTTCCTTTTATTTAAAATATGGAGATTAATAAACTTTAAGTTTAAATTTTGAAAGTTATGGGAGTCAAAAATAAAATGTGGAGATTTTATTTAAAAGCATTAGGATTTTATTAAAATAATTTAGAATTTTGACTATTCGAATTTAAAGATAAGGGGCTCAAATATAATATTATGTTTTATTAGGTGATAAAAAAAATGATTAATAAATAAATCATAAAAATATTTAACAAATTTTAAAAATTTTAGGAAAATATATATACATTATATTTATGTCTATGTCAACTAATCAAAATATCTTTTTATTTTATACATGTAAATTCAAATATTATTGTTATCTAAATATTTTGTTTTTTATATAAAAATTTAAAAAGTAGGACATATTATTATGTTTTCACCATGAATGTACAAAAATTAAAGGTTATTACACTCCAATCCTTTATGTATTAATGGGATTGTTCTTAACAATGGTGGCTTTGGCTAGAAATGGTCATGAAAGAAATGAGCAAAAAATTCATTGAATTTATGCATGGTATTGAATGGTAGTTGTAATTCAGATGTTTAGTTATGCATTGGCAACCCACTACTCTTCTTTTCTTCTTTTCTACAAGTTAAGGAGAAAAGAAGAGTAGTGGGTTGCCAATGCATAACTAAACATCTGAATTACAACTACCATTCAATACCATGCATAAATTCAATGAATTTTCTGCTCATTTCTTTCATGACCATTTCTAGCCAAAACCACCATTGTTAAGAACAATCCCATCTTCTTTTCTCCTTATATATATATATATATATATATATATATATATATATATATATATATATATATATATATATATATATATATATTCCCTCTATTATTATGGTTCCTCATTCCATAAATTTTTCCAACTCTCCATATAATATTCATTATGAATTTATTTCTTAGAAATTGTTTTAATCCAAGTTAATTCCATATAATAGTAGCATATGCATATGCATTTTTTTAATAATATATAGAGGTTTTATGGATATTTTATATCCTCTTTCTGTATTTATATGTAACTATTCAAAAAATCATCTATTGCATTTTATTCTGAGATAATTAATTTGTATTCATAGAGAATTTGTTACGTGTTTCATTCCTTTGAATGTGTGGAGGGTCATATAGTCAAACACATCTTCCTTCTTTTGTTTTATTTTATTTTAATTTATTTCTCACCCTTTTCACCCCAAATTTATATTATTTTAGCATTGAAATAGGATTTATAATCTTAATACTCAAGGTTGTTTCATTGGCATGTCCCATGTAGTGAAACTTTCCATTTTTCTATTCACACAATGGGCATTGCATATGTGACACATATGAGCATCAACAAAGACAAAAGGAGTTAAATTATATATGAATAGTTATGATATAAATATATATAAGTATTTAGGATATTTAACACTTTTAAGGCATAGGTATGTGTAGGATAGAGTCAAAGGTTAGATGATAATGAATCAAACAATGGGGAATATGTACAAGGAAAGATGGTGTGCATGAAGATGAAAATTATAGAAGCAACAGAAGAACCAACCATGATGACAATGTGAAATTAGTGTAACAATGAAGATTTTAAGTGCATCATAAAATTGATACATGAATATTGGGGTGTAGTCCCCTAAGATAGAAAGAAAATATGTATACATATATTTAAAGACTTGGAAAACATGCACAATAAAAGGCAAATTTAAATACAAAATGAAAAAAAGGAAGTTTTAACTAGAGATCATTAGATGAATGGGTACATCATGAAACTAATTGAATATTTAGAAGACATATTCCTCAAGGATAATTAAGAGAATAGTAAAGAGAATGATTCAAGGGCTAAAAAATAAATGGAGGCAAGTAAATAAGTTGTTACAAGTCTATGCAAATGATTGGGTGATTTTTAAATCATTAAGTACAAGAAATAAATCCTATGCATTTATAGGACATTGTGCATATCTATGAAACATAAAAAAATACATTCATTAGATTGATTAATAGAAGAATAACTACACAAAATATCAACAGGAGGCCATTAGGCTTGAGAAAATGGTTATATAAAAATATTTATTTCTTTTTATATTCAATTTTTATTAATTTTTTTCTTTTATATATGTTAATAAGTGTAGGCTATTATACAAATGTATTGTCCAAGTTGTTAAAGGAATATATTAAAAAAATATATGTCAGATGTCTAAGTAAATGGGAAGGATTATTACAAAGACATAATTAAACCCAACTAAGTCAAGCAATGAGTTTTTTAATTTAGACTCTTTAAGGAAATATTATCACAACAATGATAATATGGAAGCCACAGTCAAGATAAAATAACATCTCACCACTTATTCCAATGTAATGCATAATAGATAGCCCAAATCTAAGCTTTTATCATAGAAGCAAAACATTTTTTAGAAAGGTGTGCATCTTAATAAGGGTGCACAAAACTCGAAGGATTTTCCACCTATCTTAGATAAAGGAAAGAATAATTACAATTATAGGTGGTGCCATCAACATCAATTGTACACTTGTAATGCATTTGAATTTTGTGCATAATAATAATCTATGTTTGCATAATCTAGATTAGATCTCATGCCAATGGATTATAGGGATCTAAATGCCACTTGTCTGAGTACCAATGCCAATTCTATAGACACTTTTACAGAGTGAGAATGCATTTTCCACATGAATTTTTTGTTAAAGCATCAACCTCTTCATGTTTTCATTAATATTGGAAGAAAAATAACATCATCATGCAAGACATAACCCAAAAACTAGGTATTTCCATTATTGTACAACCCAAGCTATATTCCTTTGGGTGGATTTAGTAATGGAATGATATATAGGTCTAGTAATAATACACCTTTTAGTAAAAATTCAAGCCTATGGAGGACACTATCACTTGTGACATTTCATATCTATAAGTGTATGACATCTTTTCGGGGAGACCATATTTGTATGATCGAGATACTACATATCAATACAAATCATAGTAATGGATTGTACACATAAAATATTGCTTCTTAAACTTCTTGGAGTCAAAGATAACATCTAGAGTCACCTTTGTCTCTTTAAAAAAATATGTAAACTTGTCTCATACATGTAAATTTTCACATTGCTTATGGTCCATACTGATAAAATTACATGGGAAAGAAAGTATGCATTGGTAGTGTACTTAGTATAATCAACGTTATAATAACATCAACTCAACAAGTTACCAAAGCAACACAATGGAGTTTTCATATGGCATGAAGGTGTTTTCTCACATTGTGTAGTAATACACCACATAGATTTGGTTCAAGGATCCCCTCTTCAAGGTATCCCTCTCTATCATAAATTAAGTTGGGAGAATGGTGAATTAAGACATCGAACACAATATCTCCTCAATCAAGCCTGATTCTTCTCCTTGTGGGATTTTTATGGTATTTGTACCTAAGAAAGATGGGTCTTGCTTCCTCTACATAGTCTATTATACACTCAAAAAAATCATGGTGAAGAATGAATACCCATTTTTAAGCCTTGAATACCTCTTTGAATAGCTCCAACACACACAATACTTCACCAAAATAGACCTAAAGTCAGTATATCACCAAGTTCTAGTCCATCCTAAAGAAATCTATAAGATAATTTTAAGACATGCATAGGATTATATGAATGGTTGGTTATGAATTTTTACTTGACCAATGCACCATAAACATTCATGCAATTGATGGATTATTTACTCCTACCACCTTAATTCCTTTATCATCATCTACTTGGATGACATTATCATCTTCATTAAGACTTGGGAAGAGCATGCATGAATTCATGTAGATCCAAATAAGATCAAATTGATCCAGGATATGCCAAACCCTCATAATATCAATAAATTGAGGAGTTTTCTTGTAATTAAAAACTTATAATACAAGTTCATCCTTGGTTTCTTACACATGTCACAACATTTATTCTAAATGACATGCACTAAAAACAAGTCTTATTGGAATTATGCATGACATTACACTTTTAATGCTCTCAAGCGATGCCATTGTAGCACATGCTCTCATTATTGTTTAATATTTCACACTCACTGAAACTTGATATTGAGGTAGCTAACTATGCACTTGGCATAATATTCATACAACATAGAAATCCAATTATATACCACTCAAATATATTAGTGATATAGTTCAAATTCAATCTTCCTATCATAAATACTTGTACACTATTGTTCAAGAAATTAAGCAATGATTCCACTACACCTTAGGTAAGGAAATAGTTATTCATTATGATCATAAGCATCTTCAATTCCTATAAACACAAAGATAACTAGAGAATGTGATCCACATGAATTAGATGGCTTACTTGACATAATTATATTTCATAATCAATCATAAGAAGAGAAAGGATAACAAAGCTATAGATTACCTCAATAAATTATTAGTTCACGTGCTCATCACAACAATAAACACACACTACCATAACTTGGTAGACTATTTATCCCTCTACTTATCTATAAAGGACTTTGTTGATGCCTACACTAGATTTGTATAAGGAAAAAAGGTTTTGGAGTTCTACTTGTCTGACTAAGTTCTCTACGAGTACTATCATATTTATGTTCCTAGTGGAACACCTTTCCAAAGACTCATATGGAAGGTGAACTATTAAAATACATTGGGACACTTTGAATTGAAAAATACTCTATCCACATTACATTCACTCTTTTATTAACTACATATGTGCACAAATGTGGAATACCACATCAAGTCTTGCATTTGTTGTTCCATCATAAGTAAAATAAGAATTTGGGGACTCACACACATTTGCCTATGCCATCTAGGCCATGGCAATATTTTAGCATACATTTCATGAATGGGTTGCCTATGATGAAGTATTAACATGATACTATGTTCATTGTAGTGGATGAGATTTCAAATATGGATATCATGGTTTCTTACCAAAAAAATATTAATGAAGTTGATACTACACAAGATTTAGTTAGCCATGTATGAATTCAATTTGCATTACTAGCATCCATCATCTATGGTATATATCCATGCTTTATGAGTCAAATTTTTAAATAATTTTAAGACTTGATGGGTATGTAATTGGATCATTTAACAACATTTCACCCATAGACAAATGATTAGATAGAAGTTGTTAACTTTACACTTATTTATATTATGTGAATTTAAAACCACGCACATGATCACACTTGGGATGAAAAATTATTGTACATCTAACATAATTTTAATAGATCACTCCATAACTCTATGAGACACAATACATTCTAGACATGTCTCGGGTTCCATACTTTTGCACTTTTAGATATCTCCTACTTGAACTAGTTGGTACTAAGTCATGTACATAAGAAATGGACGTGGATAAAGTAGAGAAGATTTTATGACACATGAAATTTTTTCATTAATAAGTTTAGAATATTCTCTATTTTTACCAATAAAAGTGCTAGGATAACCATGATGCACATTACACACCTATGCATTTCAAGTTGACGATAAAATCTAGTTTCACATTTAGAAGGAGAGATTCAAGGGTCCATACTAGAAGATATAGACTTTGTGCTATGGTCCTTACACCATTATTTGTGAATTTATTGAGATCAAGTTCATTCTCAATCTACCTCTATATTTAGGCGTGTACCTAATATTCAATTTGGAACTTCTAAATCCTTACTTCCCTTCACATATTGAACCCATAATGACACAACACCCTTTTTATCTAGATCCAAAAGAATGATGCCCCCATAAATAAGGATCAAATTATCAAAGTGATAAACACACACACTTTTTGGATTGGTTGAGGCAAGGTAGTATTTTGATCCTTTTAATTTGGTATAACCTTTAGGATTTTCAAGTTCAGTTCCTGAAATAACACACCAATGCAATGGAGATCATTGTTATTCAAGAAAGGTTGAATTATCCATCTGCAACTAGGTATGCTTCTCATTTTATCACATACAAATATTGTGCCCAATTTAGTGTAGAGTCCTTTGCACCACATCCTTACATGTGTACACAATTATTACAATACTTCTATGCAGATTCCCTTCCACCTCATAGAATATTTTCACACTGTCACATTGACACATAATAATTCACTTTTACCTAGAGCCTCTTACACATAGCATAACTCTTATGGTTATACAACATGAATCCAAAAGCATTTAATTTCTTTCTTAGATATTCAAAATTAAACAAATTCATGAACCACAAATTCTAAAACATGATTCCTTAGAATGATCAAGACTTGAAACAATATAATTAACAATAGAAAGCATAAACAAATGTTTCACTTTTTGTTTGATGTTTCCTTCGAAGCCAACACACATGCATATTTGTGTCTAGATGTAGAGCTCAAAATATTTTTCAATGTCATGGTTTGAAATCCATAAACATCTCTTTAAGCATTATCAAAATAATTTTTGGACCACTTTGAATAAAATCCATGAAGCTTGCTTTGGATTTATACAGAGATTCTTTGCACAAAAAAGCTTATTAAAAGGTCTATGGTGACCCTTCTATTTATAGATTTTCCACATTGATTATGGCCATTGGATTTAGATCAAGAAGTATGGATAGAATGAAGTCCATTTTGGAGGTTCAATGCCATAAATATTTTGAAAATAGGTTGTATTAATGAGGCATAGTTTGTCTTAATTATTATATTTATTTGCATTCATTGTTAGTGATTGACAAATTTCACAGTGATGTCATGATCCTTGATATTTATTGATGATGTCATCAATCACTTGGCCACCTGGAATGAGAGTTGAAGAATAAATATAGTTTATAAATTTATAAAATAAGAAATTTTGAATGCTATGTAATTTCCAATTAGATGAAGATTAGGTTAATTAATAAAGTTTAATTAACTGAATGAAAAGAGAAATGAATTTAGAAAATTGATGAACCATTCGACTTAATTAATCTAAAGTGTCTCTTGCACAGTTTTAATTTGACTCAAGATGAATTAAGTGAAGCTAATAATTGTTTATAGAGAATTTCACCAAACAAGGATGCCCTAATATGTTTCATAAGTTGCATGTGATGTGTGCAGGTGAATTAGAGCATTTTAATGGTTTTTGGCCTTATTCATGCGTTATTGTGGGTAGTGATTTTGACTTGTAATTTTGACATAATAGTGGTGATAATTGGATGTCTATCCCCTATTTGAGAATGCATTATGAGATATTAGATAAATCAATGAATTTTCAAAGAATAAAAAGTTGTTTAAAATGATCATAATTAGAGGAAGTGAGTACTCATGTTTTTGTTGATTTTTGTTCAATTTACAAAAAAATGAGTTCATGTTAATTACCTAAAGGACGTTTAGGGAGCCCATGATTAAAAAATTTCATGTTTATGACCCAAAGGAGATTTAGGGACCCCATGATGCCCCCTTGAAGGATTGGTCAAAAATTTATTTAATGGTCAAGCCCTTGAAAAGAAGAAAATAACATGGTTCAAAATAAAAGAGGCTAAGAAATGGAATAATTTAAAGAAAAAGAGATGAAAATTAGATAAAGGAGCTACTAATAGGACCCTTAGGAAGGAAAAAAATGAAGCACCTTAGGGGCAAGTGGTTAAAATTCAAAATTATAGCTTTAAATTAGCCCCTATGGGTGTGAAAACCTTTCATTTTCACCTTTACCTCTTGAAATTTGGAATTCTGGATTTGCATGCAAGAGTAGAAAGAAAATGTCTTAGATTCTATACTGTAGGCATCTTGGAGAACGAGTGCAAGAGTAATAGTGACCGATAGGGAATGGGTTATAATAAGTACTTTCTTTTTTGTCAATTTCATCATTTAATAGCATTTAATGCCCCTTGAAAGTGGACAATTTAGTGAACTTGTCATTCTTAAAAAATGAAAATGGTGAGATCGATCACATAAATGGTGATATTTTTTTATCAAATGGTGAGGTCATGATCGATTGATAAGTATCACCATAATAGTTAGAAATCACCAAAACATTGATAACAATGTTTTCAATAGAAAGCAACCAAAGTGGCAAGAATGAAAAGGAAAATGTTGGGATTTATAATAAAATGATGAAAATGCTATTCTAGATGAAAATTTAAAATGACGAAAATGTAAAGGGACTTGATGGACTTGTCAAATAATGGGATTATTCTACAAATTAGTAAGAATGTCTTGCTAAATAGTGAACTTCATTGAAAATAGTGAGAATTGGAATATACCAAATAAAATAGCGAGATCACCACAAAGGCGACATCGCTCAAATTTTGAAATGGATGTAATTAAAATAAATGGTGGCATTTTGATTTGGTTTAGTGTAAAATTATAAAAATCATAATGTTTTAAGATTAGTGGTAGAAATAAATAAAAGTAAATGAAGTGAAATTGACTTATTTTTTATATGTAGATGCGAGTTAAGGTCATGACTACTTAGAAGCGATGATCTCACATGTTATGATAGCCTAGCATTTAGACATAGGAGATAGTTGCATTACTAGATACTATCAGGGTACTACATGTGCATGGATGCCTATAATCTGGGCTAATAGAGTGTATTTATCAGTGCTAGTTTAAGCATTAGTACTCTGAGACTTTTACCTTCCACATGCCTATAAGTGAGGCCATAGTTAGTCTTGAGGATGTGTGGTGGATTTTATGATTATTGATTTAGGGATGCCAAATCTACTAGATGTGAGAAGGATGATTGGAGGTATTGGAGGACCTAATTGGACTTATAGACATTATCATTTAGGGTAGGTCCATTGATATCTATTCTTTAGAGGACCTAATTCCCACTTAATGTTATCTTAGGAGGGGATGGAGATGGGGATGTAGTAGAAGTGATGGTAGAAACCCCAATAGGGGATAGAGGATAAGTACATAGAAATGTATAGGCATTTTTATTAACACATTGATAGGGATAAGGATAGAGTCTCCCTCCACTATATGTATCAATACTTAGAGAGGTGGTTATATTGATGATGATTATTAGCTACCTCTTATTGCCTGACTAGAGTAAATGTTCTTCCATATTGGTCTAATAGGAGTGGTGTGAGACAAGATAGATTATACCATTTTTTTTCATGGGGCCCCTAATATTGGCCCAATTATACACGGATATTCATATGTTCACCTATCAAAATGGCAAGAATAATGGACCAAGTACATTGTTGCAGATCTAAACCTAGGAGCATATTTTCATAGAGTGGTTGATTGGTCAAAGATTATAGTGAAGTGCTTATGACCCATTTGATTTTGGTTGGTATCAGATAGGTTGTGGTCTTTAGGGACATAAATGGACTTATAATACTACCAATAGGTTATAAATAAGATGGTCAATGGGGAATTTATCTAGCATCCTTAAATAGAAATGTATTTTGGCTAGGTAGAGGATGGATACGTGACTCATTATATGATTAACCCATGCTATATTATGGGGTGTCACAATTTTATAATGGATTGGTATAGGCCTAACCATGTACAATGCTAGTTTAGATTTTTGTAGGATGTACCTGATGGATCACATTATTTTCCACACATCACCGAAGAGATTAGGGAGTGGGGGCCACCCATCCCCATATTAAAGGTGATTGGGAGTTACAAAGTCATATAATTAGTAGTATGGGAATATGTAGAAGGTGTATCAAACACCAAAGTTATATACACCTATGTGGAATGGTGGTTAGGTTACAGGCCAATATGATTGACATAAATGTAGCCTCAATAGCTAGGACAACATCATAAGAGGTTTAGGTAGAGGTGGGCACCAATATAGGTCCCCCCATAGGTATAGGTACAGGTACAAGCCATAATATAGTAGGTATTATATGTTCCTATTTAGTTGTTTACATAACAAGCACTACATATTTTAAGTAGATATTTTACAGCCTTAGTGTTATACTGTAGGACAGATACCAATACTATGGATGGATAGGATTGGGATATAGATGGAAATGGGGTTCAAGGATAGGGTGATACCCTATAAATAGAGATGATAGATGTGATATCGATAGGCTCTTAGTAGGGCACAAATGAGGTAGGTCCTTCTGGACCTATTAGATCATCATAGAATCAAGCTCTTATAGATAGACTACATAGGGAGAAAATTGTGAGAGTAGTAGAGATTACAAGCCTAAAGTAGGATATATTTGGTTTACAAGATGAGAAAGTGACATTGTAAGGTAAATATAAGGCTATAGGGTATTATTGCATCTCAAGATACAAAGCTCACATCACTGAGAGGATAGGTTGCCTAGATGATTATGATATAGGGTTAGCTCACCATGCAGGATGTGGAGCTTATGATGACTATTAATGAGTGGGATAGGACTAATAAAAAGTGAGACCAAGCTTGATTAGGTTATTAGAGGTTTGATTATGAGGGATACACAACATGATAGATTGCATCAGAATAGGGCTTGGCTAAGTCACTAGCTGACATGGTGTAAGCTAAGGATGACACTTTATGGGTGAAGGATGACACCCTTTGGGTGAAATATGAGGTTGTATACTATCATAGCCTACATGAGTCAACTATTCTAGTATAGGGTAGAGCACCTACTTACATAGAGTATACGTAGAGCTAGAGGTCTATCCATACATCTAGATCATGATGTACTTCAGTTTTTAGAGAGGTTAGTCACACTGACCACACCATAGTAAAGAGTGATGGAGTCACCACCATAGTGGTTTCCATCACCTAGTATAGGGTATAGTTTTGATCATAGTCCTCCTAGAGAAGGGAATAGTTAGATCTAATATTGTATCTTGATAGTTTTGTGATAAATAAGATATATGCTCTCACGATGTATATAACTTGATTTTGATATAATATGTATATGGCACTTGTTATTTTGGATATATGATGTACATGTACTTTGATATTATTTTGATATATATGATGTAGATTGTGTGTTAATTTATGAATATTGGCACATGTGATAGATTAGATCTATGGTATTAATGTGGATGCATGTTATGTTTTCCATGGTTCCATCTTATTTAATTTCCATATTAATACTCTACTTGATCCTTATGTCAAATGTGATAGATGTAAAAGGTTTTTTTCATTTGACTAGGAAGGGCTATGATGGGAGGGTTAACCATGCCATACTCCCAAAAGCACCATTCTAGATAGGACCAAAGGAAAACTCCACTAGTGGATGAGATGATGAATTATACAATGATTTTATGATTGAGTATTTTTTATGGAGATATAGGGACTTTTTTCAAATGTTTTTAATTTTAAGAATTTCATTCTTTTCAATTTTTTTGGGATTTTTGGAATATGTAATGAAAGGTAATAATAAAAAATGTACATAGAACCATCTAGTAAAGGAAAAAAAACCTTGGATAGGGGCTCAAACAACAACTAAATTGGTTACAATGGTAATTCCATGAACCAACAAAAAAACTTAAGGCAAAGATAATATCACACAACAAAAAATAGGAATAAGAAGGCATGCAATGGGATAAATAATTATAATAAGTCAAAAGACATTTTTTTAAGGAACTACCAAGTAGGAAAACTGTATTGAAGTACCTTGATACACTTGTTTGAAAATATGTATTGATGTTGATCAATCAAAAATGCCATCTAACATGATCTCTAAATTTTCACATAGCACTTATTGGTCATAATAAATATCATGATGGTAATAAGAAATGAGAATAAGGACAATAATCAACTAGGGAACAAAAGATGAAGGAAAGGGAAATATGAATGGGTGCAAAATAGATTACTCCAAACAAGGGTTCTCATAGATAATGTTTGAATAAATCAATCATACAATTACCTAAGATGCATAATATTCATGGACTCCTATAAATCTTACCCATATGGTATAGCCAACTTGTATGCCCCAAAACCATAGTTTGTTGTAACAATATACAAACCCAGCCAATTGGCCTCAAACTTGCCTTTCTTTTTATGTTCTATGTTGGTGTTTTAAAAATTTTCCTTCAACACTAAATCATCAAATTCAAACTCTCTAATAATAATATGATGGTTTAAAATGAAACATAATTGATTCTGATAGACTTTCAAATCATTTAATGCAGCTATTTTTTCTCATATAAAAGTTCTAGCTCTTGTATTATGGTAAATTTATAGTCCTCATTGATTATATTCTCTAGTAATATTCACAAGGAAGGAAAATCAATCTCTATAGGAATGATATCCTAAAAGCTAAATACCAAGGAATATGATGTGAAACTTGTAAGTGTGAAGGTACTAGTACAATAATCCCACAAGGTTGGGAATAATTATAAGTGTCAATTACGACCATTGTCATTGAAAATATTTTAAAGAAATTTAACAATGGTTTTATTAGATGCCTTAGATCGATCATTTCCTCAATGGAAATAGGGTGTGGAACTTTTGTGCTTAATATATAAATGGGCATAGAGGAATTTTACATCCTTGTTTTTTAATGATCCACCATTATTAGATATAATAGTGGAGGGAATGCCATAGCAACAGATGAAGTGATGGAAAATGAAATTGGAAACCTACTTTTTACTCATGTAAATGAGATGGATTGTCTCTAACCACTTAGTAAAATATTCAATAGCAGTTAGGAATGCTTATGGCCATCAAAATAAGTTAGGTTTATCTTTGTTATAAGATCAAGTCCCCATGTTGAGAAACTCTAGAGATTTATGATTGGTTGAAGCATTTTTTAAGTAACATGAATAAAATATCCATGTTTTTTATAGGAAAGGAATTTATTGATATACTTGTAGGCATCTAATTCCATTATTGGAGAATAGTACCATGTTCACTAGAGTTTATTAGCAAGGACCATACTATTGGTGCAGGGCCCAAAAATCCCTTCATGTACATCTTTAAGTGCTAATTTGAATTCTCCCTAAGTTAAACAACAAAGTAACATTAAATCATAACCTTTATGATAGAGTTTGCTAACAAGGTGTAACGAGAGTCAATTTAAGTGAAGGTTTTGTGTTAGCTTCATGATAGGTTAATAGGGATAATTTGGTCCTGGAAATAGGTATATAGGTCTTGGTACCAATGGGAATTGGGACAAGAAATATCACATACCATCTCAAAATATTATTGTACATGAGCTAGTTGAAGAAGGCTCTCAATAATAAATTGATATTCATAAACATTTTTGACCACTGCTATCATAGAACCAATTGTTACCATTGCATCTGTTGATATATTATTAACTCTTAGTATCTACTCAAAATGAAGAGATTGAAAATGTTATTTGAGGTTATCCATCATGCCTTTATAGGGCACTAATTTATCATCTCTAGTTATTTATTAGAATGAAACCTAATTAATGATCAATTGGGAATACCCATATACCATCAATTACTTAATGTTCTATTGTATAGTGAGACAGAGGCCTACAATGAGTGCCTCATATTTTGCCATATTTTTGGTGCAATGAAAACCAATGTGAAAGGCCTTGGGAATGATATTTCCTTATGGATTAATAAGAATAATTTTATCCCCAGATCCATGAAAGGTGAAATATTTGTCAAAATAAATATTCCATTGTTTGGAATTAATAAGTACTTATTTTAAAGCCAAGATTTATTTTTTGGGGAACTCAAAAGTGAGTGGTTTAGTGTCTAGTAGAGGGGATTCAACAAGTTGGTCCACAAAGAATTTCCCCTTAATAGATTTATAGTTCTGATAATCAACATCAAACTCACTTAACAACATTATCCACTTGGCCATGAGACTAGTCAAAGTGGCTTTACATAGCAGATACTTGAAGGGATCAATATTGGCAATCACAATGGTTTTGTTTTTCAACATATAGTGTCATAAATTTTGGGATGTGAAATCCATTTATAAAAAATATTTCTCTATTGAGGTATAATTGTATTCATATGCCATAATTGTTATGTTCATATAATAAAATGCATGCTCTTTTCCCTGGTCATCATGCTGAGCAAAAAGTGCCCATAGTGCATGTACAGTCATTGAGATGCAAAGAAGCAATGGCTTCACTAGCATGGGTGAGGTAAAAATTGGTGGATTGGTAAAAAAAGGTTTTTAATTATTCAAAATATTGTTGATAATATGTGTTCCACTAGAAAGTGACACCTTTTTTAAAAATGTGATTAAAAAGATGGCACCGATCTGCAAGTTATGAGATAAATCGATGAATGGATTGGATCTTGAATTATAGAATATGGATCTAATTTAGGGTAGAATGAGGAGGCATTTACATTATGAAAATTAGCTTTATAGGATCAAAAACTAATGTCCCTATGATATATAATGAATCTTAGTAATTTTCCAAAAGTGACACCAAATACACACTTCTTAGTATTGAGGTGCACCTTGTATTCATGAAATCTCTCAAAGATATTTCATATAACTTTATGATGTCTTGCATGTTTCTTTGACATTCCTATAATTTCATCCACATAATATTCAATAATGTCATATATCATGTCATGGAAGATGATAGTCATGGTACATTTGTAGGTTGCATTAGCATTCTTCAAGTAAAATGACATGACTTGATAATAAAATGTCCCCCTTAGATTGGTTAACTTTGTTTTGTTCTGGTCTTTAGGTGAAATTTTGATTTAGTTATATCATTATAATCCATCCATGAGGTATAAAATCTCATACTTTGTATTTAAATTGAGTATCATGTTAATGTTTAGTAAGGGAAATTCATCCTTAGGGAAAGCTTTGGTAATATCCTTGAAATTGGTACACAAGTGAATCCCTTGTGGTTTCTTTCTTACTAGAATAATTTTTGAGATCCACTTTGTGTAATCAAGTGGCCTGATAAAAACTACTAATAGTTTTTCTAAATTTTTTGACTAGGATAATAATATGCGAATGCATTTTTTGTAGATATTATTTAACTAGCTTAGCAGCCAGGTGAATAACAATATTATATACCACCAAATATGGGTCTAATCCTAGCATGTCCACATAAGACCATGAGAAGATGTCAATAAAATATTTCAAAATAATAATAATAATAATAATAATAATAATAATAATAATAATAACAACAACAATAATAATAATAATAATAATAATAATAATAATAATAATAATAATAATAATAAACTTGCACTCCTTGGCAGTAACGCACACGTCCAATTTAATCATTTTTGGATCATTATAAGTACCAATTTTTGCTTCCATGATGTCCTACACAAGAAGTGTGGAACCATATTATAAAAAAGTTGGTAATGAAGGATATTGATCTTCTATAGTGGATTGTGAGCCATAAGACTCACCCATGTAAGAAGAATAAGAATCAACCACGTCTAGTAGTGGCCAATTAATAAATGTCTGTAGAAAGTCTTGAACCAATTGCTCAAAGACTCACTGCTCCTCTAAACTAATGTTGGACCCCAATGAGAAATTTGAACTTGTAATAATTTTCACTCCCTGAGGAGTAGAGTGAACTACCCTATCCAAGGACACCTGAAACAAATTTTCATTAATGGACTTATCATTTTATTTTGTTTTTCCCTTATCCAAATGTGCCTCAAAGAGGGTTTCACCATTGAATCTCAATGTTTTATGTTCATTGTAACTAAGGAAGCTCACTTTCTATCCAAACTATATGGTAGGGTCCAATGTGAAGTTGAAGTTTTGTTTATGATTGCCAACATGTAAACCATCTCTAAGGCTCATGAACTCAAAATTTGTCTCTTTATTCTTAAATTCATCCAATGGTATAATATAATATTTTTGGACCCAATTTATTAGGTTGAGATGATAGAGGGAAAGAGAAATGTGGGTTGTGATAGTGAGAATAATATTACTATCAAATAAGTTGGTGTTAACAAGCTCATCATATACGTTATAAGAGGATGTTATGTCACTACCAAGACTATCATGATCAAACATTAAAGTGATATCACTCTCAATATCCAAGGGGTCACCTCCAAGCAATGTGTATCTAAGATCTCAACTTATTTTATGTTTTTCTCATAGGAACGGGCTCAAGGGTGCCTTGTTCTTTGGCCACCAGACCTTTGCCTTTATAATCTTGATTGTCCATGATTATATTAGGAATAGGGTAATTTGGTGATCTAAAATAACGTAGTAAAACCTTCACCATATAACCAAGACCCTTAAAAACTTGTGGGTCAGCCTTGATTTGGTGAATTGTCTTTGATAAACATAAACAAATTCTTCTGATGAGAATCAATCCTCTTTTTCCATACCATGTTTGGCCTACTAAGAGTTTTAGTAACATTGGATCTACCATGGGACTTGGGATATTTTGGTAGTTTGGCAATGTGGATTGCTTATTTTATGCTATAGGTACTAATACCTTAATCTTCAATGGTAAAATGGGGGGCCATCTGGTGAGGTAGATTGGAAGAAGTGGATGCAAGGTCACTCAGGTCAATGTAATTATATTTAAGAGACTCAAGACCTACTTATTTGTATTTTTTGCTTACAAACTTAGTGCTAGGAAAATAATTATAGTTCTCATACTTGGCTTCTAGGTTTTTAAAATATTGGTATGGGTGAAAATCACTAGAAATAGTGACCTCTAGTCCAAAATGCAAGAATTTGATACATTGTTTTAGTGTGAAAAGGATTGAAAGTATTTCGTGCATCTAAGGATGACGAAGAAGTTAATTATAGGGTAGTTCAATATAAATTATAGTGCAAAGGGTTTCATGTTTGACATGCCCAATAATGATAGGCAAATAAATGATATCTGATGACTCTCTATACATTATTGTAGGCTTTGATAGTGATAGTGTCTAGTTGTATATCTGTTTTTGTGTATCCCAAGTGTTGGATCAATTTTAAAGAATAAATATTCAATATTGAACCATTATTTATGATAACCCACTTGATTTTATGATGGGAAATGATGGCTTTAATTTATATATGGTTATTGTGTAAAGGACCAAAGGATGACATATCACTATGATCGAACATCAGCTTCTACCCTAGGGATAAATTCCTCATAAGTGCTTAGAATTGGGTAATATTGATGGAATTTAGTACCTTAGACTATTGGAAAAGCTCATTTAATATTGTCCTATGAATTTATGATGTATGTAATAGATCCATGATGGACATATATGCATGTGTCTTTTTTAACTGATCATGAATATCATACTACTTCTCAACAAAAGGGGGAGTTTGTTTGGCTTTAGAAGGTATAGATCCTTGAATAGGAATTATAGTGGAATATGGTGTAGGGACTTGGAGAGTAACTCATGGTCATCTAATTATGACTATGTAATTTTGATTCAGGAGGGGGTTACTTGAATTAGATGAAATGGATGAAGGACTAGGAACAATAATCTACAGAGGTTGAGGCACAAGTATATCATTTCAAATTGGTGGGGAATTTATTGAAAAGGAAGGTTGAGATTGTAAAATAGAAGGCTTAACACTCTGATGAGTGTTGGACAGTGATCGAGGAGTGACCTTAATGGTGGAAACATAATTATTGGTAACATGACCCACATTTATATAATTTTATGGGATATTACAATAACTAATTTGGTTGGTTTGAGAATCATGATCTTGAATAATAGTAGGTTGATTTTGTTTATGGCCTTAAGCTTGGTTCTAATGATTCTTCTATTGTTGATTGTTTTGTTTTGGGAATAAGTATTTGTAGATTCCCATGTTTTAATTGGCATTGGAAATAATCTTCTCTAACTTCATTTCTCCATTCTGAAGCATATCCTAGATGAAATACTTGAGTTGCATGCATCTATAGATTGCATGGCATTTAACTCAATGATAATCACAATAATCATTTTCTCTATAACATGTAGGCTTTGGTTGGACCTCTAGAAATGAATTTGGAATTGGCCAAAAATCATATTAGTTACAACCAAATTTTGAAATTTTGTCTCAATGGGCTCACTAAGATTATTGAAGACTATGTTCTGATATTGTCCCATACATAGGGGTCCTCTATGCAATGTGAGTAGTTGATTAGGTGGATTATTGTGGGTAGGTGGTGGTTGTACAATTTACACATGCCTTATGTTTTTGACTCCATTACCAACCATGTTATTATTTTTATTAAAGGCCTTGAGTTTTCCAGAAGGGTTTGCTTGAGTTGGAACTTACATTTGAGGTTGAGGTTGAGCTTGATTCTGAGAGTATATTTTGACCAAACCTTTTTCAATGAGAACCTTATAAATTTTCACCCCTTTATCTAGGATTTATTCAAACATTTTGGCACAATAGAGTTTTAAATTATAGGCTACTTTGTCATTGAGAACATGTGTAAAAATACTAGCTAACTGCTTGTCTAATAGATTATGTAGAAATGACAAGATAGGGCCCTCCATATTTGTAAGAATGCATAGCTCTCTAAACCATGTTGTTTAACATTACATAAATAAACTGTGGTTAATTCATGCTCTATGTTATATGATAAATGTTAGACACTTTTTTAAGGTCATCAAAATTAGTGATCGATCCTTTTGGTAAATGGAGGAACCACTCTAAGGCTTATCCACTCAAACTATGAGGACACAAGTGAAGTAGATAAATACTACTAAAAACTACTTCCTGGATTTCAACAAAAAATGTCTATAGATACTCCCATGAATCACATTTCCATTTATCTTTATCAAACTTAGGCAACTTCAAGTGAGGTGGGAAAGGTACTTGAAGGAAACTCATGTCAAATGGGTAAGGGCATATGCCATCAAATTTATACTTCTTACTTTGATTACCTACTTGAAGTCCTAAAATAACTTCCTTTATTTCATTCCATTCTTGGATATTAGGAGTGCTTTGTGATTGAAGGAGGGTGTTTTGTTGGGAATTTAGGTATTGATGGGTTTGGTTAGGATTGATATAAATCAAGATGGACCCCATTTGTTTGGTTTTATTATGGATATTCACCCTATAACCTAAATTATATGTTTGATGAGGGACTTATTATTGGTTTGAAATATGAAGGGGATTACCAGGGTATTATTGGTTTGGATGGGTCTATTGCTGATAATCAGGAATTTGTTATGAAAAAGAGGGGAGTTATCATTAATTATTAGGAATATACTATTGTGAACTAGAAGGAATCTACACTTGGTTCAAATGAAGTCATATTATTTAAAATTAAAAGAGGTTCATTATTGTGAAGTAGGCAATGTTTGTTATGAATTACTCACTACTTAATATGGTGATGTGTTTTCACCTTGTTATTATGGATTTTCAGAGACTTATTACGCATTAGAAATATTTTTTTGATGAATGAAGAAGTTATGTTGTGTATTATTTTCAACTTGTTGTAAAGAATTCATAGGAAGTGTCTGATCAGAAGGAACCAATGAATCCACATTAGATGTAGGATTGGCTAATGATTTTTTTGGCTATTCTAATGACTAGTTTTGGTCTCCAAATGAAGAATTGTTGAATGAAGTGGCAACCAAGGAATTTTTTAAATTGAAGAAAAGATGATCCACATAACAATATCTAATTTATTATATCTTAAAACTAATGATTTGACCATGTTGGGATGGGTCTACCAGTTGACCCTTTGCTTTGTTATACAAGACAATAACTAATTTTGAATTGTGAATAAGAGATTGATTTTGGATATTAGTTACCTCTTCAGGAATTTACTCTATTTTAACAAGGCTATGTACTATTTCTATGGGAAAATTAGGTGGGATTTTAGCTATATATTCTAGTAACCTTAAAAGGATTCATCTTTGTCCTTCGAGAATAGGTTTTCAACTTGGTTTTGATTAGATCTTGCAATGGGTGGGAAATCCTCAAACATAGTTGGGTGTTTCTCTCCATCCTCATTATTTTTAGAAATTATAAGATACCCAAGTGGATCATAAAAAAATTACTCCTTGAAAGGAGGACCATAATAAATTCCATTACGAATATATCTAGATATGTTTTAACTAACACTTGAATTTGTCTCAAAATTAGACACTTGGGTTGATTCGATGTGAACATGTAAATGAGTCTTTAATGATAAAATCAAAGGGGTCAATTAGAATTTTGAGAAGTATTTGAGATAAAATTGGACCTTAGTCAAATTTTGAATTTTAAAAAGTGGATTATTGGAAGTTTAAATTTGACCTTGAACTTGAAATTTAAATTTGAAATTGGAATTGGAATTTGACTTTAAAAAGTAAGCTTTGAAACCTAAATAGAAATGAGCAATGTAATAGTTCCAATAGATAGAATTTGGTTTAAATTTAGACAACCTAATGGTATAATGTGAACAACATAATAGTACAATTGGCCAATAGATGCTAAGACGATATAAAGATGGCCAAAAAATTGGGCAAGGTAATACCCTTTCTTGCAAGTACAATATAAAAATGGTATTGAACCTAGGATAATGTTTATTTGGTTAGAATTGATATTATTCAAAGGTTGTAATCAATTATGGGTCATGATAAAAATCAAAACAAGACATTCATGATGAACATGCCCTATTTTTAATAGTAAAATGGGATTGCATCACAATCATAGAAACTTCAATATACTGACTTTGAGAGGAGGAATTTAAGATTAATTTTAGAAGTAGGTGAAATACAAACCCTCTCTCAAAGTCTATATGTACGAGGTAATATTTTGGGGCTATTACCTTTTTACCCTTGTATCAATGAAGGTTTTATGGCCAAAGAGGTTCCTAAGAAGCAATCCAAAATTGGGCTATTCACAAGAGGGTCTAGCCCCTTCATGACCATGACAACCATCACATCTCAGTGATCATGCTACCATATTTTTTTATTACTTAAAATTTTACTTGGCTTACTAGATGGTCCTTGAATGGTACAAAATATATTGAAGAAGAGATTAAAGTGTGGGTTGTTTCTAGGAGGATACATCCCCTACCGAAGAGACCCTATATTCCTTGATGGAGATGTATAATATCTTAACATTAGGAGTTAACCTATTACTTTCATAAAACTCTTTATGGGTGATTTTACTAGGCCTTAATGACACTTGCCAATAATTTATATCCCCCATCACATGTATAGGGATAATATGATTGTTGATATATTAACCCCCAATTATTATGGCCTAAATAATTGTGAGAAGGTGATGAATTTCTCTCCACATAGCCAAAAAAAAAAAAAGGAAATAAGTGTTTATTTTTTATTCTTAGGACCCCAAAAATGGGTAAGAGAAGAGCATACACCAAACTTTATCTTGAATAAATAAGAAAGCAAGCAAGTAATCAAAACACTTAAACAAATAACACAAAATTAAGTGTTCTAAATGGATCTAAATGAAATATAGGTTTGCTAATCACTAAATCAAGATATGAATGAAAAATTGCTCTTGCTAATCAGATAAGACCATCCTTTTAATTCACTAAACCTAAAAAAAATAAGTTATAGGGTTGTAATGTGGTTTTAGGAAAACAAAGGAAGTTGAAATTTTAAAATATTTACTCTCAAGAAAAATTCACATGTGGAGATCTCACTATATGGTAGAGTGACCTCACTATTCTGCAGCCAATGAAAACATTGTTTGGTGATTTTTTTGATTAGCAGGATGATCACATCATTTTAATAGATAATTTTACCATTTTTAATAAAATAATAACACAAAATCATAGTTTATATTTTTATGAAATAATTGATTAACATATCATTCTTGTCAATGCGTATGCCTTTTTCACTGATTTATAAAAACATAAAAGGAGGTATAGATCCAATTGGGTGAAGACACCATTAATTAGGTCATTATCATCATTTAATTAATCAAACTTACCAATACACAAGGTGATATCATCATTTTAAAGACACAAAACTTCTATTCAACAAGTTTATTTCACCATTATGTAAGTCATTATCATCAATTACCAAAAAACATAGAGAAAACACAAAACATAGGGAATGTGAAACTACCATTCAATAGGTCAATATCATAAATGTGTAGGCCATTCTCTTTGATTTGTTAAAAACATAAATAAAACATAGAGGATAGGAAATATAAAACCATTTATCAATAGGTCAAACTTGATGTTCATGAGAATGAACTTGCTGACACAACGTAATCTTGTCAATGCTTAGGAAATAGAAAAATGGAAAAAATAGAGGAAAAAGAAAGAAATCAAGGCTAAAGATTAATTTAATTTTTTAATTATAAGATCAAGAAGGTATTCAAAAGGTTTACGGGGTGTGTCAGTCCCATTGGCATGCCAAATGTAAACCACGAATCCAAGAGGGTCCTTGATAGATATTTAAAATCAAACAAATTCATGAAATACAACTTCTCAAGCATGATTACTCATAATGGATAAGACTTGAAGCAACAAATTTAACAATAGAAATCATAAAAAAGATATTTCACCTTGTGTTTTGATGTTTCCTTTGAAGTCAACACACATACATGTTTGTGCTTGAATGTAGAGTTCAAAGTCTTTTTCAATGTCACAGTGTGAAAGCGATCAACATCTCTCCAAGAACTATCTGAATAATTTATAGACCAATTTAAAGATAAAGGGATGAAGCTTTTTTGGATTTTTGAAGAGTTTATTTATAGAAAAGAGCTTATTGAAAGGACTTTGGTGACCCTTCTACTTATAGATTTTATAAATTGATTGAGGCCATTGGATTTAGATCAAGATGTGTGGCTAGAATTAAGTCCATTTTTGAGGTTTAATACCATAAATATTTTGAAAATAGGTTGCATTAATGAGGGATGGCTTGTCTTAATTTTGATATTTGTTTGCATTCATTGTTAGTGCTTGATAACTTTTAGGGTGATGTCATGATCCTTGATATTTTTTTATGATGTCATGATGACGTCATCAATCACTTGGCCATTTAGAATTAGAGTTGAGGAATAAATCCAAATAATTAATTTATAAAATAATGAACTTAATGAAAAGTGAAGTGAATTTTTAAAATTGATGAACTATTTGACCTAGTTAATCTAAAAAGTCTCTTGCACAATCACAATTTGACTCAAGATGAATTACACAAAGTTAATAATTGGTTATGATGCATTCCCCAATCAGGGATGTCCCAATATGTTTCATAAGTTACATGTGATGTGTGTGAATGAATTAGATAATTTTAATGGTTTTTGGCATGATTCATGCATTATTGTAGATAATGGTTTTGACTCACAATTTAGACATAGAAGTGGTGATAATTAGATTTCTACAATGGCATCATACATACCCCACACAAGGCTTGTCATTTCATAACATCCACATAGCTTGTTATGTGGCACTTCACAATTATTTTATATGTCAAGGAATCCCTTAGAGTAGCCATTCAATTGAGTAGGTCAACAACAAAAATCTTGGAATAAGTTCAACCATAAAATAATAAGAAGATAAAATGATTTGTAACCATTATTAGTTGTAACAACCTTCTTGTATCTTATGTTTAAATATGTAACATATGAATTCAGACTAAGGTTGATGACACACATAATTGTAATGATAGATAACATTGTTTGAGTATCTAATCTATCTCACATGCATCTGTATTTACACCTTCAATCTATCCAAATTAGAGGAAGTGTATTTCACTTCTAATCTAATAACCCATGTTTCTAGCCTTATTGTAGCATTGTACATATATGTACTTTTTCTATATTCATGCATACCAAATAGAATTTGCATTTACTTCAATAATTAGAATTATTATATACTAGGATGTGTGTTTTCTTTACAAACTAAGTTTTTGAATATCGATATCATTGTTTCTTACCATAAAGATATTCATGCAACTAGCACTAGACGATTTTTCTTCAGCCATGTATGGGTTCACTTTGGATTCCCAACATCTATCATTTATGAGAAAGATATGGGTTTTTTGTGTCACATTTGGAAAACATTATGTTATTTTATGGGTATGTATTTAGATTAGTTGACAACATTTCACTCACAGATAAATGGGTAGACAAAAGTTGTCAACTACACATTTGTTCATCTTATGCAAATATATAATCATGCGCATGATTTCACTTAGTTGAAAATTTATTATACATCCAACATGCTTACAACATATCACTACATAGCTCTACAAGGCATAGTCTATTATAGACATGTCTTGGGTTCCATATTTTATCACCTTTAGATGTCCACTATTGTATACTACTTAGCATTGAGTCATGTACATAATAAATTTTAGTAGACAAAGTACGAAGATTTTATGCCACATATAATCTATTAATCAACAAGTTTAGAAAATTTTCTCTTGTTCATAATAGAATCACAAGGATCACCATGATGTTCATCTTTACAAGGAGATAAATTCTAGTTTCACCTTTATAAGGAGAGATTTAAGGGTTCACACCAAAATATCAAGCCTCTACACTATAGTCCTTATAACATTCTCCATACACCTAGTGAGAACACATTAATTATTAGTTTGCCTCTATACTTGGGGCATGCACCCAATATTCAATGTGGAACTCCTAAATCCTTATTAACCTCCACTTTTTATGCCCATAATTACACAACACCCTTATTATATATATCTCAATCAATTGTGCCATGCTAATAAGGACCGGATTATCGAAGTGATAAACACACACACACTCACCATAACACACATCAACTTTTCAAAGTAGTCCATGAAGAGTAGTATGTTAATACTTATAATTAGTATAACCTTAAATAACTTTAATTTTAGTTATTTCAACTAGACATTGACAAAATGGAGACTATTTATCTTCAATAAATGGTAAATTATCCATCTATATTCATGTACATTTTTATGTTACATGTATACATAACTTGTTCCCAATTTAGCTATGAATCCTTCACACTACATCCATTACGTGTGTACATAAGTCTTACAACACTTTTACACAATAAACCTTCCACCTAAAAAAATACTTGTACACTATAAAATTACTTCATATCACTTAAATTATGCCTAGAGACTCTTATGCATAATAAAATCCTTATGACATATTATCTGTTATGTGCAGGGCTTGTCATTACATATGATCCACATAAATTTATAGGTATCACTTCATAGTTCTTTGATATGTTAATGATCCATAATATTATCCATTCAAATAATCAATTAAGCCACCAATCACTTGGAATAAGTTCAATCATCATATAGGAAGAATATGAAATCACTTGTAACCATTCTCTTTATAACCATCGATAGTTGTAACTATTATATCCTATATATAAATATGTAACATATGCATTTTCCCTAAGACTGATGACACTCATAGCCATAGTAATAGATAATAGTAATTGAATATTTTATCTTTCTCATATAATTTTGTATTCATGCCTTCTGTCTAGGTAAATTAGAGGAATTTTATCCATATTATGATCATAAAAAAATGTGTTCTTAAACTTGTTATAGCATTGTACATCTTTTTATTTTTTCCATATATATATATATTAAATAGAAGTTGTATTTATTGGAATAATTAGACTTTTTATAAATTAGGATGCGTTTTTGGTTACTTTATACAATGTAACATAGTGAACACTATCTATATCCTCATAACTTATCTCTAAGTACAAGGTTATCCCTTGCACACAAGATCTTGAACCCATGGTGTGGATCATAATCTATCATAAGGCATGAATGAAAAGAATTATAAATTTTTGTAGAACATGGAAAAATAGGTAAATAAGGTAGTGGTGGTGTGCATTTAAAATGGGGGATTTTATGTAGGGGAAATATCCTCATGCTAATATTTATTGAGGTGTGAGTGTCCTCAAAATAGTAATTTTATAAAATACCAACACACACATCAAGACATAAAATATACAAAGGCTTTAATTTTTTATAAATTAGAGTGAATACTTATAAATATTTGATGTTGAGATGATACATACATATAAATAAGGCATTTGGGGATGAGTGAAGAATATTATGTGAGATGGCACAAGTGTATCATCGTGTTGTTGAGTTTAGTGTGATGGAAATATATTCACTTTACAAGATAAGAAATGAGGATTAAAATTTTAGTGATTGGGGAAAAAATTATACGTAGTAATTGTGCACTATATGGAGGCAATGCTAGATAAAAGGAAAGGAATTTTGAGA
The DNA here is from genome assembly GCA_037957365.1 of Torreya grandis. NCBI lineage: Eukaryota > Viridiplantae > Streptophyta > Pinopsida > Cupressales > Taxaceae > Torreya > Torreya grandis. The sequence continues at coordinate 160,756 of JARHVA010001659.1, read as the reverse complement.
GCAATGGTGAATATGGATCAAGTGGATCGATGCATAAATGTAAAACTGTATAGATGTGATAGGTTGAAGGAGGAGAATTATCCATAATATGAGGATTCAAATGATGAAAAATATAAGATCAATCCTCCATTAGGCAATGGAGTTCTCTCTGTATCTATTGATGGGTATTTATTTAGGTCTAGCAATGGGGTTCTCTTTATATCAAGCAATGTGCTTATATATGTATTTAGATTTGGGTTTATAGTTGTATTTGGAAATGTTCTTCTCTTTTTATCTAACTATGGGGTGTTGGGCCTCTATATAATAAAGAGATAAGGTATTTTTGGAGTTCCCACTTGTGGGGTTAAATTAATTCTATCTAGGTTGATTCATTCCTTCTGTTTAGAGAGAAATCAAGTGGGTTGCTCCCACTTGTGTGGTTAGGAAAATGGGACCATATCTATGTACATAAGGAGGAGGAAAGATTGTTAAGGTTTTTGTAAAACAAGAAATATAAATAGGTATTTGAAACCAAATAAGGGTAAAATGTTAATAATGATTAGGAGAGAAGGAGTAGGGACAAATCCAAGAACAAAAGTGAAAAAACAATAGGTTATCATAAAGATAAATGAGGATGTTACCAAAAATAAATATGGAAGAAGTTCACAAGAGAAAGCATAGGGATTATGATAAATAAAAACATGATAAAATGAAGGAAAATACAAAAGATACAACATTAGAGTAGCTAGATTCATCTTCATGAAGTGAAATAAATACTTAAGGTTATAAGTCCTTAATGAAGTCTGTGATAAAATAAAGGAGACCACACAAGGATAAACAACTAGACAAAATTAAGTTTCATGTAGAAGAGAAAGACATGAAATATAAATAAAAAATAGATAAACCTATGAAAAAAAAAGGACAAGAAGTGGGGAAGAATGATGGAACAAAAATGGTGGCTCTGCCTAACTAGTAACCACCAATTTTAGTGAAAGCCCCAAATACAAAGAGAAACAAGGAATAACCTAGGAGTGGATCCCATGTAAAAAAAAGAAATGATGAATATCCAAAGGAAACAAAGGATGAAAAAATTCTATATGAATAATTAAAGGAATTATTGGACATGGTCATTGGTGTCTTAAGTTGTCATTGATATCAAAGAGAACATGTGGTACTAGTGCATGAATGACAAAGTAATCAGATGGATAACTTGGAGAGATATGGCAAAAGTGTAGGTATATAAGGATAAATAAGAGGTTTTGAGGCATCCATAGATGTCTTGGATAACTCTGGTATGTTTTTTGATCATTTGGAATGAGAAAAATGCATCTTATAGCTTAAGAGAAGCTAGACCGTCACTGCACATCATGCAAATATGAAAGATCTAGTAAATTTGTATATTTAATTCAAGTACAAACAAATTAAATAATGATCAAAGGTTTACATGGAGATTTTTTCTATAGTTATAAAGATTCAAGATTTCTCTAACAGATTATGATGGGTCGAAGACCGTCAAGTTTAAACATGTCAAAGACTGAGGTCATTGGTATAGAAGATCCAATGGTGAGCACTTAATTTTACATATTGATATCAATGGTGTATATTAATTAAACATGTCAAAGGTTCCACATGTTGATGGAAAGTGTCATAAACTCTCTAATTTAACATAAGATCAATAGTGAGTAGTGATTCATATTTATGAAGATCAATGGTGTGGGACAAGTCAAAGAGTCAAAAAAAAACACATGGGACTGCCAAGTAGTACAAGTGCATGGAATATTAGTAGTGTTAAAAATTCATGCAAGAGTGCCAAGTATCATAATATCAAGAGTTATGAATAAGATATAATGGTGAGCATTGTAAGATAAAGACCAGACTACTCAACAAAGATCAACAGTGTGTATGTGGTCAAGATTACTAGAAAGCACGAGATGAGGTCAACATGTTTGAGGTTTAACATTTGGATAGTGGATCATTACAAGTTAAATTTGTTAGGTTGTGGAGCTAAAAGCTTCAACCCTTTGCAAACTATGGAACAATGGTTGCTGAGATCCAGGAGAACCGGCGTCGGCAGCAGGACCGACGTCGGCAGAGACCAGTGCAGAAGGCCACCAGCAACGGCAGGAAGTCGGCCGACGTCAGCAGAACCAGACAAGTAGGGACCGACGTCGGTCACCTATGTGTTCCAGAACTACTCATTTCATGGATAGTTAGTTAAGTGAACGAAGAGTTTGCATGTTGAGACCAGTTAGAGTCTTGGGCTGTGAGGACAATTGTCTAAATTAAGAGTCTAAGTTATTGTTTGAGTTAGGGATCTATTTATAGACCCATTGGCATGTATTGTACAAGCATGAGATAGAAAGGAAGAGTTCCTTCTAGTTGTAAGATCTGTGAGTTGCAGGTTGTTGCAAGCTCATTGGGGATCTACATGTAAGTTTGGTCTTTGAATTGCAGGTTGCAGGTTCATGAGAGATCAGCTTGAAGTGCTATAGAGTGCTTGGTGTATCGGCAGGGTTATTACTGACTGGTTGGTGAGGTGAACACCAATTCTATGTGTGAGTTGGTTGTTGGGACCATTTTTTGTGTAGGAGAGAGTGTGTGAGAAGAATTACTGAACACTTGAGGTGTGGCGAATCTCTGTAAGGTGAAAGAGTGTGGCGGCTCTTTGTTGTATTCTTTTCTGTATAGTGTTAATACAAGATAGTGTATTGTCTCTCATATTCTGTGCTATTGGTGAATTCTAGTTACTTGTGTTTCTGGTTATTTTCGCATATTCAATTGCTTATATTTGGTAATCATACTGTGCTCTTTCTGAGGAGCAAGATCCTAGGAGGTGGAATTAGAACAGGTGTGTTTGTTCTTGGATTTATCTTTCCACCCCTCTCCCAACAAGTGGTATCAGAGCATGTTTGTTGTTCTAGATTCCTGACAAGTGGTATCAAAGATTTTGGTTGGGATACTAACAGATTGGTGTAGATCTGGGTAGTGTGTTTTGATTACAGGTTACTCACAGGGTTTCTATTTGAGTGGGAGTTGAGCAATGGCAGAAAGCAGTCAACTACGAATGGAAAAGTTTAATGGCAAGAACTACCAATTATGGAGGATGTAGATTGAGGACTATCTGTATCAGAAAGATTTGTACTTACCGTTGGGTGGGGTTGCTAGCAAACCCTTGGATATGAAAGATGAAGAATGGGAGGTTCTTGATCGGAAGGCTCTGGGATCTGTTAGATTGAGTCTTGCATCATCTGTGATTTCCAGCTTATCACAGTGTAAGACAACAGTGGAGTTGATGGAATCTTTGGCAAATTTATATGAAAAACCCTCAGCTTCGAATAAGGTATTTCTTATGAAGCGTTTATTTAATTTGCAAATGTTGGAAGGTGGATCTGTTCATAGCCATCTTAGTGATTTCCATGGTTTAGTAAACTAGTTAAGTTCAGTCAATATTGTATTTGATGATGAAATAAGAGCTCTCTTAATCTTGTGTTCATTACCTGAAAGTTGGGAAGGTTTGGTAATGGCAGTTTCTAATACTGTGTCTCCTTCAAAAGTCTTAAAAGTGGATGATATTGTGAGTGTGATCTTGAACGAAGAGATACGCAGGAAAAGCACAGGGGAATCATCTGGAGATGCTTTGAGTGTTGAAGGAAGAGGAAGGCCAAGAGAGAAGATAGAGCGTGGGAGATCAAGGTCAAAGATGGGCAAGAGATCCAAGTCCAGGTATGGCAGAATAACCTGCTAGAAATGTGGAAAGCAAGGGCACTTAAAGAGAGATTGTAGATCGGGTACAGATCAGCATGAAGAACATGAAGAAGAAGCAGATGTTGTAGGTTACGTTGCACAGGATGCTCTGGTATGTTCTTTGGATAAAGTAGAATCTTGGGTATTAGATTCTGGTGCCTCTTTTCATGCATCCCCACATAGGGAATTTTTTCATGAGTATGTCCAGGGAGATTTTGGAGAAATTTGTGTAGGGGATGGTAAGCCTTGTCAGATTGTTGGCAAAGGCAAAGTGAAGCTGAAACTGCAGACAGGTAACACATGGGTGTTAAAGGAGGTCATGCACGTCCTAGTTCTGAAGCGGAATCTGATTTCTATTAGAAGTTTGGGTGAAGAGGGTTGCACAGTAACTCTCACAGCGGACTCTTGGAAGGTTACCAAGGGTACACTTGTTGTAGCTAGAGGTAAGAAAGTAGGTACGCTTTATCTATCTACTTGTTTTACTGATTCTCTTTCTGGGTTATCTACTTCAGTTGTAGATTCAGAGATGTGGCTTAATAGGCTTGGTCACATAGATAAGAAGGAGATGCTGGTTCTTGAGTCAAAGGATATGCTTTTGGATTTGGAAGGTATGGATCGTGATTTCTATATGCAGAAGAAGAAGGTGAGGTTTCTTGAGGAATCTGATGTTAGTGACAAGAACAGGAAAGCCTTGGTTTTCAAGGAGAAAGTGACGGACAGAGTTCAGCACAAGGTGCAGAGGAATTCTGAGCAGAGCAAGGGTGATTTGGACAAGGGTTTGATCCAAAAGGAGCTCACGGGAAAAAGTCAGGTCTCACAAGAAAAACACAGAGACCGACGTCGGTAGGAAAACTGGCATCGGTGTCCAGACAGGGACCGACGTCGGTTATGTGCAGCCTGACGTCGGTGACTCGGGGCAAACAGAGACCGGCGTTGGCCAGGGGAAACTGACGTCAACAGGGAGGCAGTCACAGGGAACCGACATCGGCTGGCTGTAGACTGAGATGTGACCGGCATCGGTCACTGAGATGAATTTTGGGTGGACAACAAGCTATCATGGAGTCTCAAGCGCCCATATGGAGGACTGAAGGTGTAAGTAAGTTCTTAAATTCATCATTTCCCTTCTTTACACTACTTGTTGCTCACTTATGGCATAGGACCAGGAAGTTATTGAAGAAGCAAAACAGGTAGATCCAGGAAACAGTGGGAGCTAGGCATGAATGAGGATGTGATTCCTTGGAGGAGAACCAAACAAGTGTTTTGGGTAAAGTGGCCAGCTAGAAGTAAGCACTGAGAGACGAATGGATGTTAAGGATGAAGAAGAGTGGAAATGGATACGTGAGATGGAAGATCAGGGTATTTGATCTTGTATTAGCTGCAGAGCAATGGAGGTTTGTTCATTGTGTTTCTCTTTACCAGGTTGGATAGTATTAGCTACACTATCCTATTTCTGTATGATGTGCTTGTTGCAGGGTTACATATACAGGTATTGCTGAACTAAAGGTAAAGCTAGTTCAGGTGTTTGTCATGGAGAATCTGGGAGCAGCAAGATTCTTTGGCATGAGTGTGTTCTAGAGACATGGTAGGTCATATGTTGACTTTGTTTCAGGATGATTGTGTGAAACCGGTTAGCACGCCGATGGTTAGATAGTTCTATGAACAGGTGTCTTGATTCACATAATGAGGTTGAGTGCATGGTATGTACTAAACCTGAGTTTTCCCAAGCAGTGGGAGTTATCACAAGTTTGGAGTCAATCTGGGAAAGTAATACTGAAGGGCAGTTCAGTGGGACTAGCAGCAGGTGCACATGCTATGCAGGGTCAAGTTCTTTTTCTACATGGTTGTAGATGCGGATGTGGCAGGTAATTTGGATGATAGGTTTTACACCATGGATTTTGTGGTGGTTGGTCTTCAAGGATGATTTTGAAGATGGATACATAGCCAAGGGAACAAACTAGATGATGTACATGTACATGTATAGGTTGCAGCTATTTATCTCCAAGTGAGAGATTGTTAGGTTGTGGAGCTAAAAGCTTCAACCCTTTGCAAACTGTGGAACAATGGTTGCTGAGATCCAGGAGAACCGGCGTCGGCAGCAGGACCGACGTCGGCAGAGACCAGTGCAGAAGGCCACCGGCGACGGCAGGAAGTCAGCCGACGTTGGCAGAACCAGACAAGCAAGGACCGACGTCGGTCGCCTGTGTGTTCCAGAACTGCTCGTTTCATGGACAGTTAGTTAAGTGAACGAAGAGTTTGCATGTTGAGACCAGTTAGAGTCTTGGGCTGCGAGGACAATTGTCTAAATTAAGAGTCTAAGTTATTGTTTGAGTTAGGGATCTATTTATAGACCCATTGGCATGTATTGTACAAGCATGAGATAGAAAGGAAGAGTTCCTTCTAGTTGTAAGATTTGTGAGTTGCAGGTTGTTGCAAGCTCATTGGGGATCTACATGTAAGTTTGGTCTTTGAATTGCAGGTTGCAGGTTCATGAGAGATCAACTTGAAGTGCTATAGAGTGCTTGGTGTACCGGTAGGGTTATTACTGACTGGTTGGTGAGGTGAACACCAATTCTGTGTGTGAGTTGGTTGTTGGGACCATTTTTTGTGTAGGAGAGTGTGTGTGAGAAGAATTACTGAACACTTGAGGTGTGGAGAATCTCTGTAAGGTGAAAGAGTGTGGCGGCTCTTTGTTGTATTCTTTTCTGTATAGTGTTAATACAAGATAGTGTATTGTCTCTCATATTCTGTGCTATTGGTGAATTCTAGTTACTTGTGTTTCTGGTTATTTCCGCATATTCAATTGCTTATATTTGGTAATCATACTGTGCTCTTTCTGAGGAGCAAGATCTTAGGAGGTGGAATTAGAACAGGTGTGTTTGTTCTTGGATTTATCTTTCCACCCCTCACCCAACAAGTGGTATCAGAGCATGTTTGTTGTTCTAGATTCCTGACAAAATTTTGAGCTAATTTTGAAGAAGATCGATGGTGTGAGTTTAGTGAGCTGAGTGAAGAGCATGAGATGTGTTTTAAGTGACTGAGGTTTAACTGTGACTGTTTGGATTTAAATATTTAAATTTAATGAAAGAAAGACTAGTGTTTGGTTTTTGAGTCATAACTTTTGATCTATGAAGAATTTGATGTTGTAAAAATCAAATTTGTAGTGGAATTAAAGGTGCATCTATAAATATTTGTACAATCAATTTATTGAGCTCCAAAGTTGACTATGTGTTTGTTCATGCTTTAAAAGTAACCTGAGAAGGGTAATTGAGTTATTCTTGATGTTATTTTGATGTTCCAAGATGAAATAAATGTTGAAGAGTGTTGTAGAATCCATTAGGACAGTCTATATGGATTATGAAGGTTTGATCAATCATATTTAGTATGATCAAAGGCTTAGAAGGTGCTTGTGTGTTCTTTCATGGTGGCTATGTACATATAATGTTGTTTGAGTGAATTAAGCTTTAGTAGAAGGGTTTTGTGATGGTTTTTATCACTTAAGGAGGACCTATATATTGTGTGTCATGGGTCCATGTATTAAGTGTTCATGTGTTCTTATTTTTATCAGAGAAGTGTCAAAGAGGTAAATGGGTCTTTATAGGACCTAAAAGGTGACTTAGGCCTATTTGAAAGAGGGTAATACTTAAAGGTGACCCATGTATATGCCTTAAGAGTGAAGGCATGTGTTGTGGTAGACAAGGAAGGTTTTTAATGTGATATTCATAAAGACTCTATATATAATAGAGACCAAGGTGATGGTTTCTAGATTTGTGTGAGAAGTGTTAAACAATTATGTGATCAAGGATTCAAGCAAAGGAGAGAACCTTTGAAAGAGAAGGAATTAGTAATTGATGACCAATAGAGAGTTAATAATATTAGTCAAGCTTGTCTGATTAAGTTTATTCAAGAGAACACACAGGTCATTAGACCTAATGAGCCTAGAAGAGGTAGTTTGAGCAAGTTAGGCCTAAAGGCAGCTTGAAAGAGATTAGAGGTGAAGAATGCAAACATAAGTGATCATCATTAGTTGAAGAGTATAAATATGTGTTTAAAGGTGATCTAATTTTCAAAGTATTTGAGTGGGTTTTTGGTTGCCTATGGGGTTGTAGCTTCTTTTCTATTTGGTGCTAGCTAAAGGTCAAGTGTGTTCTTGACTAAATTAAGGGATGGGTGTTCCTTGATTATTGGGTACTAGTCTAAATGTTGGATCTTATTTTTATAAGACTGTAGTCCATCTTGCAGGTTTTAGTGGGTTTTATCCCTCAAGAGGGTTTCCCACATATGTGTTGTATTCATGTGATGTATTCTCTTATGTATGCTTTGGATGTATGTGCATTCATGATCATGTTGCTTGATCAAGTTGATGTATGTTGATTATTTAAGAGTTGGGAATTGAATTAGATTATCTAACATCACTGATTCACTCACCCCCTAGTGATAGTACCTCCAATAATTGGTATCAGAGTAGGAACTTCATTGTAAGTTTAATGACTTGAATGTGATCTAAGGTATAATATGGTTAAGTAATTGAAGAAAGAGAATCAAGAGTTGAAGGATTGATTAGAGGTTACTTATGCATGTCTAAACTTAAGATAATAAATGTACAATTAGCTCAAGGCATTGATTTAGAAGTACAGTGGTAAGATGAGAGAATATGATCAAGAAGAAGCCCAAAAAAAGATCATGGACTCAAACTTTAAGGTTGTTATGGATGAGTACATCAAGCTCAATAAGGAGCTAAAATACTTGAAGGCAAGATCAAGATCAAAAGATGTTAAAGAAAAGATCATCATGTTTGATGAAGAAATTTTCTATGATAGAAAGGAAAAAGAAGTTGTTCTAGAAGCTAAGCTCATAAGTGTACTTGGTGAACTAAAGGAGAAAAAGAAGAGGAATTATAAAATGAGCAATATGATCAAAGGTATTGAAGTGCAAGTCAAATGTCTTGAGGAGAGTTTGTCAAGAAAATCCATGAAAGAGGAAAATGAGAATCAAGAACTAATCAAGTCTATGGAAGATCAAGCATGTAGATTATAAGATGACATGGCCAAAAGGGTTAATGAGGATAAGGATACTATAAAAAATATCAAAACTCAGTTAGAAGAGATAAATTCCAAATTGAGTTCAAATCAAGGTGAGCATGATGAGTTGAATTCCAATCTTAATTTTATAAAGATTATTGAAGATCTAGCATGCAGGTTGAAGGATGACATGACTAAAGAAGCTAAGAGGGATAAGGAGACTATCTAAGTCCTCAAAATTTAGTTAGAGGCTGCAAGTTCAAGTATAAGAGCTAAAGAGGATGAGAGAATTCAATCGAAGACCAAGATAGATTCATTGAAGTATGAGCATGAGCAATTTGTTGTCAAGCTAAACAAGATTGAGAAAGAGCAAAATAAATCAAAACAAGGCAAAGAGGATGGTAGCATGAAAGATAACAAGTCAGAATAGGTTAAGATCAAAATGAATAAACCAATCAAATAGCCAAATGATTCAAGGTATGAAAGATCTTTTAATGGTCATTTTTATGAATATCATAGGTTTGGTCATAAGGCAAGAAATTATAGAAGGAAGAATAACTTGTCAACTAGAGGTATGGATAATGTAATCTACTATAATTGTCATGACATGGGACATATTGCTAAATTCTACCCTAGAATGCATGGGAAAAGACTAACCTAAGTATGGAGACCTAAGATAGTTAAAATTGAGCATAATGAACCTAAGAGACAAGATGGTATGCTTACTGAGAAAGAAGATAAAAAGGAAGATCTTAATAATCATCAGGGTAAAGGTATGAATAATGTATTTTTTTTTGTCATCAAGTTAGTCATATTGTAAGATATTATATAAACAAGCTCTAAATTCATAAGAATAAGGTGCATGGACATAATAATGTACTCGAGAAAGGTCAATCCTTGGTATGGAAACCTAAAGAAGTGGAAACCATGAACACTAATTCATTTAAGCTAAAAAATCAAGGTGGAATATCTACTAAAGCAAAAGAAGAATCATATATGAAGAAGGTTTAGGAATGCCAAGCTAATGTGTCATCTATCTAGATAGAAAAGGAGAATCAAAAGTTAGTTCAAGTTAAACTCAAATAAAATACCAAAGTATTAAATCAAGCTATTTCTGAGGTATGTATGGATCCAAGAGAACATCTTGATGTTGTTGATCAAGTTTCATACAAGGAACATTAGTTGTCAATTCCCATTGATGAGGTACTTTCTTCAAATGAAAAGGTATGTCATGAATCTATGTTGTCTCCATATGTTGATAATCTAATCTTATAAGAAAAGGAGAATATTGTAGTGAATAAGCATGTTTATTTTCTTAAGCCTAAGAATAAGAAGAGGAACTATAAATATCCGATGACCAAGGATGAAAAGGAATATGAGGATTTGTGGGCAACTCCTGCTTTAACATTATTCTAGGACATTGTGGGTCAGGGTGTCTCTATCTAAACTTCAAGGAGACACTTGACAAGTAAGAGGAATCATGGTGGATACCAATTGAGATTTGATTGATGTTTCAAGATAAGGATATCATTTTAATATGTGTGTGGCTAAGGTGGAGCATATATGAGATGTTCTAGTCATGGTTGAGATATGAAAAAGTCTACTCAAGAAGAATGATGTTCCAATAAGGTGTTTCTTTGTGTTGAGAGATTCATTGATCTTATGGTGACCCCATAATATCATGAGAGGATGTATTGGAATCTTGTTTAAAGACATGAAGTTATGTGATCTGAAGGTTATTACTTTCTAATTTGTTCATTTCAATATCTCGAATGAAAGTATGTGTGCTCAAGGTATGTTCAACAATTTTTGATTATGAAGGTCTAAAGGCAAAGTATGGAGATTTTTAGGTGTCATTTGAAGAATTTCAAGTTTTAAATGTGTATTATTGGCATATAAAGGTGTGATGAATTTATTCATATGTTCTCTAGGTGGTTTAAAGCCACAAAGGTCTTTTGTGTGCAATTGGAGAATTTTGTTTGCTCTCGAGTTTCCTAATTTGTGCTTAAGGATATGCTAGTCAAAAACCATAGTATAGGAAGTATGGATTAAAAAATGTATCTATGATAAAAAATTGGTATATATGTGTGTATTTTTGACCTACATGTGTGGAATAAGTTTCAAGTGATGGCATTGACTGGAAGATAATATGTTGACTATTTTTGTTTTATAAACCTAGTGTTTTTCGTCTTTGTTGAAAAGTGGTTTGCCTAATGAGTTGAGGTATGAGGTTGATTAATAATTTGAAATGTCCAAAATGGTTCTCAAAAATTATTTCACAATCGTTTGAAAGTGTGTGATTTCTTCCATGGATGAGGATTTGTGCAAATAGAGGGCTAATTGGCTAGTAGGTTTGTGAAGGAGCTATGGTGTAGAAGTAGAGTTGGATGATGATTTTTGGAATAAATAAGTGGGTACATGATTCTATTTCAGATACTAAATTTCAAGTCTTGAAGGTGCATACACAAAAATATATGGGTGTTTCAAGGTTTAGGTAGGGCTATTAGGCCTCTAAGCAAGGAAAATAAAAAAAAGAGCGGTCTTTGATCATTTTATCCAAATGACAAAGGTATGGTTGATCCTAAATGAGTTTGTTAGTTTTTTTTATACATATTTTCTATTTGAAGATTGGATTTTTCAACTATTGGTAATCATGTAGGTATCTTGAAGCAAGAATGTATGAAGGCAAGTGTGAAGATGGTCTAAAGGTGCTCAAAGGATGCCTAAGCTCAGAAGCTATGTATGATCAAATAAGAGTGTATTGATGAAGAATGTATGAGATATTTATATAAGTATGGTCTTAAAATAGATGACATGAGATGAAACATAATGTTAAGGGGAGCTTTCTAAGCTCTGTGAAAATGTAGGCAGGTCCAAGGATCAAAGAAGTCCAAATTCAGATCAGTACATGTCAAAGGAAGAGAAATTGACTCATATGATTGAAATTATTTAAGTATATTGATCATATTATATATTAGTTGAATTCATAATATTGATGAGGTTGAGCATGTAGTTGTGCAAGAGTGTTTTGTTGGCATGTTGAGGAAGAGATCCTTTGTCATTAATGTCAAAGGGGGAGAAAGATCAGATTGGAGAAATTGTTCAGATTAGGAGAAGACATTATAAGTGTGGTTTTACATCAATGATAAAGGGGGAGATTTTTGGACATGGTCATTGGTGTCTTATGTTATCATTAATATCAAAGAGAGAATGTGTTACTAGTGCATGAAGTGATCAAATGGATAGATTGGAGAGATTTGACACAAGTGTAGGTCTATAAGGATAAAGAAGAGGTTGTGAGTCATCCATAGATGTTTTAGAGGAGGCATGGTATGTTTTGTGATCATTTGGAATAATAAAAATACATCTTCTATCTTAAGATAAGCTAAACCATCACTGCACTTCATGCAGATATAAAATATCTCATAAGTTTGTGCATTTAATTTAGGTATGAATAAATGTAATAATGGTTAAAGGTTTACATGGAGATGTATATAGTGCCAAGAATCTACCCTAAAAATTTTGAGTATTGAAGTGTTGTCTAATTCAAGTTATAAATCTTCAAATTTTCTCTAACAGACTGTGATGGGTCAGAGACCATCAAGTTTAAATGCATCAAACACTAAGGTCATTGGTCTAGAAGATCTAATAGTGAGCACTTAATCATACATATTGATATAAATGGTACATTTGAAGTCAACATTTCAAAGATTTCATGCATTGATGATAAGTGTCATAAGCTCACTAATCTAACACAAGATCAATGGTGAGTGGCGATTCATAATTATGAAGATCAATGATGTAGGATAAGTCAAATAGTCAACAAAGCACATGGGACTGCCAAGTGACATAAGTGTATAGACTATCAATAAAGTGATTAAAAGGAATGAAAGGGTGCCAAGATTCATAATCTTAGGAGTTTCTAAGCAATATCTAATGATGAACACTAAAAGATAAGACTAGGTTACTCATCAGATATTGATGGTGTGTATGTGGTCAAGATTACTAGAAAGTATGAGATGAGGTCAACATGCTCAAGGTTTAATGTTTAGATAGTAGAGTACTATGAGTTAAAGTTTAAGATAATTTTAAATAAGATCAATGGTGTGAGTTGAGTCAGCTAAGTAAAGAGCATGAGATATGTTCTAAGTGACTGAAATTAAACTACAACCATTTAGATTTAAATATTTGAATTTAATGAAGGAAAGACCAGTGCTTGGTTTTTGAGCCATAATTTTTGACCTATGAAGAATTTGATTTTGTAGTAAAAAGAAAAGTTGTAGAGGACTTAAATTCAATCTAAATGTTTGTACAGTCAAAGTTATTGAGCTCCAAAGTTGATTGTGTGTTCATTCATGATCTTCAAGTAACCCAAGAAGGGTAATTGAGTTATTCTTGATGGCATTTTGATGTTTCAAGATGATCTAACTATCAAAGAATGTTTTAGACTCCATGAGGACCATTTGTGTGGATTATGAGGGTTTGATCAATCATACTTAATATGATCAAAGGATTAGAAGGTGATTGTGTGTTCATTCATGGTGGATATGTCCAAAAAATGTTGTTTGAGTGAATTAAACTTTAGCAAAAAGGTGATGTGATGGTTGTTATCACTTAAGGAGGACCTATACATTATGTGGCATGGGTACATGTATTTTAAAGTGTTCTTATTTTACTTGAAGAAGTGTCAAAGAGGTCAATGGGTCTTCATAGGACCTAAAAGGTGACTTAGGCCTATTTAAAAGAGGGTACTGCTTAAAAGTGAGCCATGTAGATGCTTTAAGAGTGAAGGCATGTGTTTTGGATGACAAGGAAGGTTGTGAACATGATATTCATGAAGATTATATATATAATGGAGACCAAGGTGATGGTTTCTAAATTTGTGTGAGAAGTATTGAGCAATTGTGTGAGCAAGGATTCAAGTGAAGGAGAGAACCTTTGAAAGAGAAGGTACTATTCATTGAGGACCAATAGAGATTTAAGAAGTTCAGTAATGATTGTTTGATTAAGTTGATGTAGGATAACACATAGGTTATTAGACCTAATGAGCCTAAAAGAGGTATTTTGAGCAAGTTAGCCCTAGAGGTAGCTTGAGAGAGATTAAAGGTGAAGAATGCAAATAAAGGTGATCATCATTAGTTAAAGAGTAACAATAGGTGTTTAAAGGTTATCTGAGTTTAAAGGTAGCTGAGTGGGTGCTTGGTTGCCTATGGGGTTATATCTTCCTTGTTAATTTATGATAGCTAAAGGTCATGTGGGTGTTTAACTAAATTAAGGGATGGGTGTTCCTTGATTAGTGGGTGTTAGTCTAAATGTTGGATCTTATTTTTATAACATTATAGTCCATCTTGCAGGGTTTAGTGGGTTTTATCCCCCAAGAGAGTTTCCCACATATGTGTTGTGTTCATGTGATGTAGTTTATTATGTATGTTTTAGATGTATGTTATTTCATGATTATGTTACTTGATCAAGTTTATGTATGTTTATTGTTTAAGAGTTGGGGGTTGAATTGGATTATCTAACATCACTGATTCACCCCCCAAGTGATTGTATCTCCAAAAGGAATAGTTTTACCAGGAATACAAGAGGAGATAGAGGAAGACTATTCTCTAAAAATGGATGAACCTAAATGATGAGGATAACTAAATAAATATAATAAATATAAGATAATTTTCACCAATCTTGTATGAAAGAGACAAGTCTCAAAGAAGGAAGTGTTTGAAAGTTTTATAAAAGTATAAGGATAAGATAAACATGATAAGGACCATGAAGATGAAGTTCACAAGAAAAAATGTGGACAAGATTCCAACAAAACTAACATTTTCAAACATAAATATGGATGTTTCCCCTAACCTAAACCTTGTAGATTCAAGGGAGGACAAGGAAGAAAAGCAATGGGAGGAAAATTAAGAGGAGAAAAGAAATGATGACTAATAGAATGAGGAATAAGAAGAGGGGGAGTAATGATAATGAACTCAAAATGTATAATATGAAGTAATTAAATAATAAGAAAATAATAGGTGGGTGATGTGTCTTCATCTCCAAATTCAATGACATCATGAGAAATCAAGCATTATAACTACATCTCAAAATTGATAAATACTAGATCAAAAAATTGGTTGGATGATCACTATAAATATAAGGATTTTGAATTTCCTAAAGATGGTTTGAGGGACACAAGAGGGTGTGAAGTGCATACAAGTGTGGAGGAGGTGGAATGTCACAACTTCAATGCAACATCAAAATTCAAAACCAACCAAGCCAAATTTGGGTTGATAAAAATGGAAAGAGAGATAGTTTTGCATGCCATTCATTTTGAAATAAATGCAGATAAGAAATCTACTAAATTAAAGATCTAAAAAAATGGAATGTGTTAGGGAGTAAAAAAGAGGCCATGAAAAACTACAAAAAAAATTATATATCTTATTGAAAAAGAAAGGCTAGAAATATGGGGAGGATATGATGTCATCAATTTAGAATTAATAAAATATATTAGAGTGGAAATAATAAAATGTTGAATAGACTGAAAGCATTTGAATAACCAAGTAGACCAATTGGGTAGGATATATACATAAGAAAGTTAGAGTAAATAAATAATGTCTTGGAATAAAATCCAAAATAATTAACATGACTAATAAACACACTAGGAGAATGGAAAAGAAAGAAATATTAATTTTTGAGAAATTAGTAGATGCCAAAATAACAGTTGATAGGATAATAAAGCCAAATGAGACTAGACATACATGGATAAAATAATATTTAGTGGGAGATAAGGATAATGGAAATAAAATATAAAAACTTTGAGAAACAAATTTATTCAAGGTTAGAATTCTGAAGTGTAAGGATCTACAAACCTCATGTGAATAATTACAAAATCTAGTACTAGAGGAAGGTGAAAACTTAGAGAAGTACATAAGGCATGTAGACATGGGTTTCTTGAATTCAATAAAAATAATAAGATAAATCTAATTGATGTAATCATGTTGAAATAACTCATGGAGGAGGTACCACAAATCAAGAAAAGAGTATAAGACACCATGCAAAGGTGGGAAACTTTTGAAAATTATCTTAAGGAGAAGGTCCATAAGTTTTTATTTTTATAATAATAAAGCACAAGAAAAAGTGTCAATGTAGAAGACAAAGGAATCTAGGAAAAACCACAATAGTAACATGTATGGGGATAAACAATTTATTAAGTATGGGGAAATGTTAACCCAAATCATGTAAATAAATATAAGATAAAATTAGTTTGACTAAATGTAAGGTATGTATAGATTATGCATAGGTCCTGTAAATTTATGTACATGTTTATCATAGGTTATATGTAGTTTTGCATAAAGGATGTGCATATTAAGCGGATGCACAAAAATATAACATAAGGAAAGAAGATAAACATGTCACCTAATAAATTTTTCATGGTGAATAAAACAAAGTTAAGGCCAATAGGGGTCTTATGGAATATGGATCTATAAATATTGGGAATAAATTTTTCAATAGACTCTAAAGTGATATAAATGGCCAAAGAAGATAATTATCCAAATTTGTTTAGAGGACCATGGTTTTATGACAATCAAGACAATATGCATTTAAATTAGAATTATAAGAGTTTTTGTAATGTGGAGAAAATGGTTGTGATACCCCTAGATAATTGGCATGGTGTGTCTTACATGGAAGGAGTAGACTTAGATGTGGAAAATAAAAATATATCCAATGTTAATGCAAAGACAAGGTAGATGGGTAATATACATAAAAATTAATCTTAAAGTTATAAAAGTGAAGAAAGGGTATCTAGTTCTTCAATCTAAGCATGTTCTCATTAGGTTAGTGACACATTCAGGATCACAAGATAAAAATCCCTAAAGATGGACAATGAGGGTTCATATTCAATGACTTGTAGATTAATAAAAATACTAAAACTAATAATGAGAAGAGAAAGGGACCAAGTTTTCTTAAGATATGGTTCTCATGCACAACTAAACATCCAGTTGAGAAACCTTACTAAATGAAGGAAGAAGAAAATCAACCACAAATGCAGAATGTGGTTTGGATAAAGATTGATGCATAAAGAAAGATGAATTAATGAATGATGTGTGGAAAAAAAATTTAAATTATGTGTGGTGAAATTATATTTTAATTTTCCAAATAAATTGGAATACAAACCCAAGGAGGACATGTGAATAAATATGATGCACAAACACAGAAGGTATTCGTCGAGAGTGTACCAACAAAAACATCATACATGGAAATTCGGTCCATGAAATAGGTCACAAAATAAAATTTATTGGGGATTTATATGTGCATAGGAAAGGGTAAGAATACAACACACATTTAAAAAAGTCCACCTAGTAAAGTCAACTTGATCAACACATAAGAGAAGAAATAAAAAGTATGGCACTTTAGATAGCTATACAAAAACATGAATTTTTTGGAATATGTTCCAATTGTTTTTAAAATGATACATAAGGGGAGACATAAATAAATAATTATTAACAAGATAAAATTATAATATAAAATTATTTAATTCATGTTTTAATCAATATGTTTCTTTATTTTATGTTAATAAGCACAATAAATCCTGTAAATCTAGTCAGGTGAGTCGAGTGAGGTATCTCTTGGGATTCTTATGCAAAAATCTAAATATCTTTAGGAGGGTTTTTTTGGTAGAAAATTTAATAAAAGAGATAAAATACCATTTTTATAATGTTTCACATTACAAATCATATAAGGTGTAAGTGCAATGAAATTGAGAAACTTGTCAACTATATCAATGGAATTGGAAAAATATGCTATGATAAGATGTTGCATTGATGGAGAAAATGTGTAAGATTAGTGGTCACATAATATGTATAAGGGATGAAAACATAAATGGATTAAATGTAAATACTTACAAATGAGTGTATAAATTGTATAAAAATAACTCACTAAGACCCAAAAGGTTGAGTGTGTCAAAGTGGCATGTAAAATTTTGAGGGCCATGTGGAAAGTAACATTTTTTTAATGTAGGATTGATGTAAGGGAAATTTGAAAAAAATAAAGCATGCACATAAATAAATAATGTGTAATAAATGGATGTGAGATAAGAGTATTATTTAACTTTGGGAAGTGGAAGCACACTAAAGAAAATGAATGGGCTAGGTAAGGTAATCAATGCACATAAAGTTATAAGAGAGTAACAATGTATTTGAAATGGTAATTTACAAATTTAAGATTGAATAAATAAATAAATAAGATAATATTTGAGTTATATAATAAATTTATTTTTCTAATCAGAGGAAGGAACCATGAGAAAAGAGCATTCATAGAGAGCTGGTGTGCACCAGTGATAGGTAACATCGTTGTGGGTTAAAAGCTATATAATAGAATATAGCTATAAGGGGTTATGAAAGATTGGTCAATTCAATTAATAATGGGTTTGAATTAGGTTTTATTATAAAAACTTGACCATTTCATAAATATTTAAAGTGAAATGTGTTATAAATTATAATGGAGAGAAGAAGATAGAGAGAAGAAATGGATGTGAGATATGGAGAAGCAATTGTGGAGTCTGGGTCAGAAAGTGAAGAAGATTTTTTTTAGAGACAATTTATAAAATTAAGAGACCACCACCATCAAAAAATAGTAATATGGAGAACAAACCTCCATTTTTGGAAACAATCATGTCATATCTAGAATTAGGCCTATAAGGGCAAACATTGACAACATGTTCAAGAAGCTTTTAGACTATATGTTTTGCACACTATAATAAGTCTAGCTCACTTGTGATCCATCATATAACAATTTATAATGGAATATCCACTATTTTTTATCTTTAAATCTTATTTTTTAGGATTTTTCATGCATTGGTGTTAAAATCCTTGCCTTGGATTCTAGTGTGTAAACCATCCATGCAACATTTTTGTGTTCGAGACTCAAAAATAGTTTACCAAAGAATTATATTGTCATGATCATCTTGCCAAGATAAATTCAATGACTACTACATTGTGAAAGGGTATTAAAAACCCAAAAAATAGGGTTGATATAAATATAGAATATTGTAATCACCTTATTAAGACTATTCTAATGATTACTATATTGCACCAAGATGTGAAAATATTCCATACTCATTTTTTGGTGAAAGAACCTAAAAAAATATTGTGCAAATGATAATTTTAAATTCATTATAATTGAAAAATATGTTTTTTAATCTTTCACAACACCAATTAGACACTGATATTGACCCAAAAAAAAGTAGAGAAAAAATCTTGCCCAAATTAAAGCTCAGATACCACTTGTAATGAAATTACTTATATCGATAAAGTAAATTTAAATAAATGGATGAAAAGATAAATATAAATATCATATAAAATACATTTTATAGTAATAAAAATATCATAATATATTATTTACACACCAAATATTGATATTAGAGCAAAATATATTAAATATATGACTGAGTCCTTCAAGGGGAAAAACTCCACGACCTTGTAATAAAGATGAACTTTGTAATATGATGATTTGATACCAACCACTACCTCATATGAATACTCTAATAATGATATGTATACTCCAAAATTTAATGACTAATACCAATATCAAGATATATAAATTTATCATATGACCAAGTAAAAAGATATGTTATCCAAAAGTTAGCCACACATATATTAATATAGGCTAGTAATTAAAGGTGTAAAATTCAATAATTTTGGGTGGTTGAATATTTAAACCATCACAATAATTAATATAAAATCTTGGTGGACATAAAATTTATTGATACAAAATGATATATAAATATAATGGGATATTTGGCACCTATAGGGGTTTTGGAAAAAAAATGAACTACCATACTTGAGAGAGCCAGAGGAACATAAATTTTTATTTTTGACATACACACATGAGGGAAGCTTAAATAATATTATATTGGATAGGTATATAGTACATATAAAAACCCTAAATAATTAATGAGAATACATGCATGAGGTATTAAAGAGAGCATCAAAAATCAATAGAGTAGCGAAGGTTTTGGGGATAAAAAGGAGAATTACAATTTTGGTAGATAATTTTTTATGGATTCTACAAGAATTAATGTGTAAATTATCATATCAATAATAGTATCTATAATAAAATTGATCATAGTGACTAAATAGGTTTCTTATTTGGATTATCTAGTGGAAATAAATAGAATGGTGCTCAATAATACAAAGTACATTGCAAAAGAATTAGTGATAGCATGTGAGGATGTGCATCAAAGAGGAGAAGATTTTAATTGGGGCATGATTTTAATTTTGATGATAATTTTGGAAATTAGATTATCTAAAGGAATATATAGATTTCAATTTATTATTGAATAAGGATCACACCCATTAAAATATGTGGTACATACTTACATTCATCAAATTACAAACTCCTACAATAAAAAAGATGAAGGCATGGTATGAACATATATATGAAGTATTCAAGAAGAGTATAGAATGCCAATGTGGATCCTATAATAGTATTGAGGATTAATTGGGTTTTGTGTGATGGCACACAATTCATTAGCAATAACTGGGTCTAATAATTTAAAATGGTCAAGTTGGGCAAAGTTTCCATGTGTGGTAGATGTACATTATTTATAATGCATATTAAATATGGTTGAGTATCTGACAAGGCCTACAATGGATTTTGTACATATTTATGAACTAAGGAATAATTTTATGAGAATGTATAAACCTATAGGGAAGATTGAAGCATTAGAAAACATTTTTTTGGAAAATGGTATTAGGGTGATTAAACCACACTATTTGTAAAATTGAATAATGATTAGTACAAAATCATGAGTGTAGAACAACACCTAATAAACTATTGGAAATATATGTGGTACTTCAAAAATATGTTGTGTGAATAAGGGATCAATAAATAAAAAGAAAACAAAAACATGAAGAAGCCACAAGAGGATAAGGGAAGGATAAAGTGATGAAACCTAAACAAAGGTACATCTTCAAACAAAACACCTAAAGGGAATAAATCCCATGTGTATACATGTGAAAAGACTATGAAGAATCTTTTTGGATCAATAAGATCAGGGGTTACACAAAGTCCTATTAAAAGAGGATATAGAGGAAGGGTCTTTATTAGAAGAAAGACTCAAATAAGGATTCCAAGTCAAGCATCTTTGGTAGGAACAACTATTAATGTGCAGGTTACCAAAGAAAGATTCAAATAACCTAAATAACATGAATATGTAATTTTTAGAGTGAGCCCACAAGATCCTAGCACTAAAAGTCCTATTGACCATTATATTTTTCACCCTAGCTCACCAATAAATTTTCCAATACTCGATGGATGAAAATATGATGTGTAAAAAATATTAATATAATTGTCCATAGATACAACAATGTGAAAGAGATGTCACTTGTAAAATCAAGCACCCAAAAAAATGAGTGATTGTTAATCCAAGGGGTGATGCTAAACATTAGGAAAGATAAGAATAATCCAATAGAAATGTAGGGGGAGATGCATAAGGTGAGACTAAAAATGCAAGAAATATTGTGGAGGAAGAGTAAAAACAATCAAAGGGATTTTTAGAGGGTGGAGGTTTCATTCCACAAGGGATATGAGTTTAATAATAAAAGTAAAATACTTGTAAGTATCCATTGGGATCATTATATGTATTAATGTGATGAAGGATACATCTGAAAATATAAGTATTATTTTTTATAATCATATTCAAGAGCTAGAGTTTTAAGTTCTGGTGAAGATGATTGTGAAAACAAAAGGATGAAGTGAGGAACCTAGGGAAGAGGGAGAAGGAAGTCTGAAGGTGGTTGATTTTAGGAAAATGATAATATATGTTGCATTTATATTCATTAATAAAAATATCCATGTAGATTATTAAGAGGAAATCAATGTCTAACAAATATGTGGTGGATTTACATGAAGATTTGAATTAAGAAAAATAAACTCTAAATAATACAAAGATGAATTTTAAAGGTTGACATACATGGTGGAAGATGAGTAGCCACAAGTTTATGGGGGTGAGTATTTCATTTGGAAATAACTCTTTGAGAAATTTATAATGGAAATTGACTATTTTTTGCATGTGGATCTGACTCAAAAATAATCTATTAAAGAAAATATATGGATAGAAAGGCTCAAGGAGCTGAAATCAGAAATTGAGAATTATGTAGAGCAACTGAAAAATACTAAAAATGACCTTTGATTAAACGTGAAAGAGTCAAATAAAATATTCACTATGTTTCATTATACACATGAATACCTAGGTTATTGTATAAAGGAATATTATATCATGTACGAATATATGATGGCACACATGTTTAAGTAAACAAATAAATCAAAGGGAGAATAAGTTTATAGAATATTCTAAATTTAAAGTAGAGATAATTAAGAAGTTCACTTTTTTTATGATTTATTTAAAAGGATTAAATAAAAGGTAATGGGATAAGAATCTACAATGCATATATGATTTTACTATATAAGTAAATTAGTGAAATCCATATTAACAACTTATCAAAGCAATCTAAAGAATGAGGAGGTAATGAAAAATTGTTAGATGATGTGTAGTAATTATTACTACAAATACATTCAACCATGGATCATTGGGATAAAATAGACAATAAATTTAAATAAAAATTATTTTAAGTTTATTTGTGTGGGAAAGTGAGCTAGCTATAATAGATTCAAGTAGTAACTTGTCCAAGGACAGACAAGGAACATAATTTGGGGAAATTTTGACCCCTAAAATTAATTTAATGTAGATTTAGAAAGATAATAATACTTGATGCATGAGTGAGAGTTTACAAAATTATCTTATATCCATTTAAATTGCATCTTCAAGATCATGAGCGTAGGAAACAATGAAACATGATGCACACTTAAAATTTTACAATAAATGTATATCAAATGAAGAAACACACTTGGGAAAGAAACAAAAAAGAGACACGGTGCAAGAAAAGATGACACAAGGAATGCATCTAGATAAGGAATATGTATATTTTAAATATCAATCAAGATTAGATAGGTATATTCCATAGAGGAAAAGGAATATACCATTAATAAAGATAATTATAAGGATCAAGAAAGGAATGTGTTAGATATGTAGGACTAGAGGCATGATGATTGGTGAAAAGGAGTTGGATCATAAACAGTTTTTAGAGGTCTAAAGGGTCCAATAAAACTATAATTACGGACATTTGTCTCTTATTTGATGCATCTAGTTAGAATCTCAAACAAGTTGCATGTTTGTAAAATTTGATTCATATTACTTATGAGAATCTTAAATCTAGGGTTTGAATGTAAAATTGTTGTAATAAGTTTATGAGTGAAGGCATAACTCTAATGATGATCAATGTAGGATTTATGATTCATAAATGAATGTGCATTGATGTCTATATGACAATTAAAATATTGATTCTTTAAATGTAATGTCTTTTTTTAGTGTTATTTGTTTACTCGGATGATTTTTATGTGATATGTTTCCTTGTGTAAATATGATGCACACATTACTATCTAATTAATTTGTTCTCATAAAATGGTTCTTGGTGTGTCTTGGGTGAGCACTTAAGTCATTCAACTTAAATGATATGTCAGCATTGTAAGTATTCATCTACCTGTTGCATAATATTAAAGTTGTGTAAGGCTTGGGAAGCATATAAAAAAAGCACAAGACTCACTTTATCTAAGTTGCTCTTAAGGGAGGGTGTTGACATACACAAATATGTGCACAACATATTTTCAAAGATTACATAGGCTATTTCAAATTTATTCATTCTCTCCTTTTACATAGTATATATTAAGGGGGAATGTTAGTGTATATTATAAAATACACTCTTATGTTGTCTAATATGTAGTTGTATTTAAGTAATCTTATGTATAAAAACACCTTTATGTGCATGTAATTATCCATTACTTATTAATAATTTATTTATAAATAATAACATCCCTTCAATGGTTATCCTCAAATTAATGTTTTCCTAATTTGAATTAATATCCCTAAAATATAAAGATGCCTTCCAAATCCTAGACCTACTTATCTATATAAAAAAATTAGAGGGTATGGGTGAAGGTTGGATAATTTTAATTTTCCTATGATAAATACCACATTGGCTTGCATTCACATGAATGCATTAATTTATATTTGGTAGTTATTCTACCTTGACATATATGTGTTTTTTGTTTTAAGGTTTTAACACATCTTGCATCTCATATTATTGGGATAAGGGATGAGAGTATAATATACATGGGACTAAATGTTGGCATGCATGAGTGTTGAGTCCAATCTTGAAGACAAAAAAATTCATAAAGCAAGTAGGGGGATGACTAAGGTGATCCCTTAAAAAAAAACTCAAATTTTAGGCCTAACAAGTGGGGACTTGAGCTCAAATGAGGGAGAAATAATTATGAAATCTGCACACATCAATTTGAAAATCTGAGTGAGGTTTCTAGGTATCATCTATTAGCAAAGGGTTTCAAAAAGTTTTATAGGGATTAGAACTACACAACCACTATTGTAAAGGGTTTGTCACTATTGGGAGGACTATTACTATTGGAGGAGTTGGTACTATTCCTATCATTGTCATAGGGTTCCAATTCTAGTCATTTTCTTAGATCACTTTATAATTTATATATGTTCTTCTGCTATATTATATAACTTACTTTTCAATTATTTCAACCTTTTTTAGAATTAAGGTCAGTTTAAAATTACGTTTTTAATTCTAAACTCCCTTGTAAATTATCAATTATTCTAAGTAACTTAATTCATATTCATTTCCTCCACATTGGCATATCTTTAATTATATTATTTTTTTGTATTTAGAGTAGTTAGAAAAAATATTATGTATCATTTTTTATGTAGTTGTTGTAGTGTTTTGAAAAAATACCCTTCACATAAAACATTTATAAACTAGACTATAAATGCAACATTTTTTATTCTTAAGAATTTTTAAATTTTGAGTCTAGTCATATCAAATATTATGTCCAAGTTCAATTTATTTTTAGGGAAAAAAGTGACATATTAGACCCCACTTTTGGCTGACCATCTTGGTACACTTACCTATTACATAGAAAAGATTAATGTGGATATAAAACAAGGAAGTAGGCCAATGTATATTTTTCACAGCCTTGTAATCTTATAACCTTACATTTTTTATACACATATATTTGGTACAAAACCCTTTTCCCTAATGTCATGTCTCAAATTTATAATATTTTATGTAATTATGTATATTTATGTATTTGTAGGACTTCTCTGACACCAAAATAGTCTCCATTTATCTGTTGATCCTTAAAATAAAAATTTACACTTGTCAGAATGTATTGGTATGAATCTTTAGAATAATTCCCATATTTTATCATATCCTCATTAAGATTTGAGTCTCTATTCATTCCAGGTCAAAATCACACACAATATGAGTTTTCCCTAGGAGAGTCATGCCCTACATGAGTATGACCCTTTTATCTTTATGGATCCTTTTTCCCATTACCACTAATATTTCACCTTTAACTTAATTCCTTATCATTTATAAATTTGGATAACATGCCCATCTTGTCCTAGAGTTCCATAAATGAGCAAGTCATCCTAAATAATTTAAATGGATTAAGAGATCATTGAAGAGAATATAATATCAAGGTCAAGAGCTAAAGAAAATCCAAGTATTGAGTTAATTTATTCCTTTAGATCATAGTTGATCTTTATTGACTCATGTCTTACACATATGTGATATAATTGTCTATCTTGATCTCTCATTATCCCCTTGTACCAAATGAAAATTGTAGTTTTCATGTAGTTGAATCATCATTTATATGTAAGATGAGTTTTTAAAACATTTTCTAAAGCTATTCTATTTGCACTAACTCATAACTATGTCGATATTTTATTCTATAAAATTGATGGTGTATTAACACAATCATACATTATTGATTAGACATCCTTTGGTTTTTAATTGGTATATTGGTATATGAGGAAAGAGGTATGTTCATTACTACTTGGTGAGGTGGAACATTGGTTTCCCCTTATTAAGGTGGTAATATGTTTTGCATTTGCTACATTGGTATGTTTAATTGTGCCTGTTGTTATGGAACACTACTCATTACCTATTGGAGAGGAATAGGATTAATCATATTTTGTTATTGAGGCATGACATTGGTTGTTAGTTGGATACCTAACCCTTTTAGTTAAGCTCTTGAAGAAGCAGTTGTTTTAGGATTAGTAGTAGTATTTGGTTGAATTTGGGACATAGAAATTTTGACTCCCTAATTTGGAGAACCACTCATGGTGTTGTTGACCATTTTTGGCCCAACATGTCAAAAGATCGGTCCCCCCTTTTTTTATGCTGTTCTGAGCTAGTACTTTTGATTTTTCATGAGTCTTTCAAATTTCTACGAACTCTACATGTTTTCTACGAACTTTGCAGGTCTATTTCTATGGACTCTACAGAGTTTGGATTTCTACAGACTCAGTAGTGAGGTTTTCTATGGACTCTGCAGGTCCATTTCTATGGACTCTAAAGGGCCATTTCTATGGACTCTGCAGGTTATCTATGGACTTCATAGGGATTTTATGAACTCTGTAGGTGTAGTCTTTCGGCAGATGAAGAACCAATTCAGAGAGTGCAAGGTTTTACAAAGCTTCTTCAGACTCTTGTCTGAAGAAATTCATAAGGAAAGAGAGCTAAAATGGTTCAAAGACACTTTTTCTTAAGGTTGGAAGAGTGGTTCAATGACATAATATTTCCAAGAGTTAGCATCTTTAAACCATTGAACCATTGAATCGGTTCAATGCTTTGGTTCATTGCGTTGGTTCAGTCGACTTGGTTTAATTTAGTTGGTTCACTGCTTTGGTTCATCACAAAGTTCAATCAACAAAATTCAATCAAATGGTTCAACGGTTGAGGTTTAACATAGAGTTCAATAGGCAAAGTTCATCGCTTTGGTTCAATCCATCGATTCAAAGGATTTTGGTTCAATGGCTTTTAGTTCAATCAAAGTTCATCGACTGAGGTTCAATGCTTCGATTCAACTACAAAAGTTCATCGGCAAAGTTCAAAGGCTTGGATAAATTCAAATGGTTTAATGGCTTTTGGTTTAATCAAAGGGTTCATCACTCAGTTCAAAGCTTGGTTCATGCCTTGGTTCAACAACTGTTTGAACCATTGAACTGATTCAATCAATTGGTTTAACGGTTGGTTCAAAGGAGTGGTTCAACCAAAAATTTCAAGTCTCCCGAAGGACAAGTGCCCTTGCAGAGGGCAGGGAGCACTTCAAAGAAGCCACAAAGGTAAGTTCTTTCAAAATTTTGTTAAGACTAGGGCATTAAATGAATTATTTTAGACTTTTCGTTTGAAGGAATTCCTTTAGACAAAAAGTTTGAAAAAATTATGAAGGCAAAGCGACCAAACAATTCTTGCAGACTTTTTGTCTGCGAGGAAATGTCTACACAAAAAGCCTAAAGGAATAACAAAAGACCCAAAGGAGGAACCCGTCGAAGAGTCGAAGGACCCTGAAGGGTAGGTACCCTTACAAGGGACTCTCGGCCAAAATGAAGGATGCTTTCAAAAAGCTGAAGGGTCACCTTCCCTTCGGGAAGGTGCAAAGAAGGAAGTCCACAAAAAAGGCTAAAGCAAGAAAGCTAAAGGAAGTCCAAGGGGTGATGGGCTTGAGGATGTCAAATTCAAGCACAGTGAACTAACCATTGGTTTTCAAGCAATGACGGGTACACAGATGTCAATTTTAAGACAGTGAAATAGCCATTTGTTTTTAAAATGCTTGAGTGCCAACCAAAAAAGAGCCCAAGGAATGTAGCAACCTACCAGAAGATAGCCTTGAGGGCTGAAGGAGCTAGAAAGAGACAAAACCAAGATGAGACAAGGCAAGAAACGGATAAAGCATCCAAGTGGTGAAAGAGGGTGTCAACTAAAGGAGTTACTCCAGTAGCTGATATAGTGTCTATGAATTGTTCATTAGAAGGTGCAAATAGCTAATGGCATGAACCATTTTATTCATTTTGCATTAATGAGCAGACAAGCCATGTAATCTCCTTGAAGGAGTGGTCTTGTAAGCAGACAAACAGTGTGGCCCATAATTTCTCATATGATGTTTAAGTGGCTTGCTCTTCCTAATGATCAGAATGCACATGGGTCATTTGTAAAAAGGGTGCTAAAAGGCCTTTTTTATTCCTCTGTATATTGTAAAAATTATCATTTAAGAAGGATCCATTCTCCTAGCCTTAAGGCAAAACTATGCCCAAAAATCTCTTGGGCTTGTAAGGCAGAACTCTGCCAGATTTTACCTTGAATCAGAACTTAGCATTTTTACCTCCATCTGGACTTACACTCAAGCACATGTCTATGTTTTCTTTTTGTGTTATGTCATTTCCTTTTATGCTTCTCATAGATCAATTCTAGCATGTCTAGCACATTATGAAGTTTCTTTTCTATAGGTTTGCTAGAAGTGTCTATAATAGGAATATAGGCACATGTGAATAGGCTACCAAAGTGTGTCTCATAACACCTTTGATAGTTCCTTCCTCCCTATATCTCTATGGACCCCTAGATCACTGATGCAGAAGGGTTTCCACATTAGATGAAGTGTATGGGTGCTTCTTCTTGGTGAAAGTGTATGTTGGGGCCTGAGTGGATCAAACTTTTTTGGTGTATCACCCCTTTTTATTTTTAGGTTTAGGTTCTATTTTAGCATCTCTCTCTCCCTTTTCAAGCCCCCCCTTTTTACATTTATTTGTTAGCAGTAGGAGAAATCAAGGCCTAAAAGATACATCAGAGGGAGCTAGCCCTTATCTAGAGACTCTCCCCTTCAACTTCGCTGGTCCCACAGGTGAGAGGGGAGTTTCCATTGTTACGTGTGGAAGGCAGGAGCTCAGCCTCCTGCCTAGGGTGCAATCCACTACATCAGTAGTTTTTGGCACGCCTGGTGGGACCAACTAGGACAAGTTATGTCTAAAGAGTTGAATTTTTGGTGTGTTCTTCAACCAATCAGCCTTTAGAGGCTTTTGCATCAACAACAATGGTGACTGTGAGTTAATCAACTGGTTAAGTATTTCTGGTGCCATCAAGAAGCAATATTTTGGTATGTATAATTCCATCATTCAGAACCATGGACCCTATTTTCCTTGGCCAACATGGCTATGATCCTTATCAACCTTATTTTGATCCTTATCAGGTCCAATATGACCAGTCTCAGCCTTGTAATGAGCTATATCAGCCTTATGCTCAGTCTTCTCAATGTGTCACTTCTCCTACTCAACCTAATCTCTTTGCCAATCAACCCATTTCAACCTTCAAATGAGCACTACTAGAATATGAAAAGTATGTAGTAGAGCTTGACACCAAAAGGGGATGTGGCCAAGAAATCCCTGATCACATCATCCATCAAGTGAGAAATGCACTAGATTTGGTTAAGAGTGAATGGGCTCCTATTGAAAGAGCCAATTGGCACATGCTTACAAGTGAGATGATGGATGGGACTGGTTTGATTGCATCTTTAGAAGAAAAGTTGAGTATTCATGAGAGGCAGCCTTACCAAGTCTATCAACCTACATACCCACTGCCCCAAGTATCATATCAATCATACACAACCCTTGCTTATGAGCCAAGTCAAGCCTGTCAAAGTCCTTTCCCCAATCATGTTGAGGAGAGTTTTGAAACAATAAATCTTGTGTTTTAGGTTAATCTTGATAAACAGATTGAATTAGCAATTCTTCAAATACAGTAGTCTATTTTGGCAACAAGGGAAGTGGAATCCATCCCCTCACTACCCTCTCACATTATGGCCCCATCACCCCAAAAGGAGATGCCCAGTCTGAATATCTTGAGCTGGAATAAAGTGATTGAGTCATAGAACAACAAGGAGGAGAAAGACATTGTCTAAGAGTGTGAGGTAAAAAATGAGGTTAGTCCTTTTCAAGTCCCTCCGACCCTTCCTCAAGAAGATTCTTGTATTTCATGGCAACCTTCATGCACTCCCCATCTCTATGATGATTCCTATGAGCTCCAAGAAAGAATCTTTCAGGATAATCTAGCTAAGCAGATTGAGGAATTAGAGGCTAAGATGAGACTGCTTAGAGAAAGAGAGATGGAGCTTTCAGACCTTGCAAAGGATCTGACACCAAAAGATACTCCTTATACCAATCCATAAGCTAATTTTAATACTGATGAAGTGTTGGTAAAGTGGAGAGATGATAATCAAGTGATTTTAGCCTAAGGTCTGCCCCCATTTTCTCATGAGGTTTTAAAAGAATCCCTTGTTTCCCTTTCCCAACCTAATTTTGATGAGCCTTGTGTGCCCCCTCCTATTCTAAAAAAATCCCCCTCTTATATGCCAAATCCTTTTTATTAGATGGCACTTGCTCATTCTAGCTCATCTGATGCATCAATCGATCCTGCCCTTAATTCAGTGTGCCTAGCTTTCCAGCATGCCTCTTTTTAGATAGCATTTCCTGTACGTGAGTAGACCCTCCCAAATCTTCCCCAACCTCCTCAAGTCTTCTAACATGATCTCCAAATTCCAAGCTGGAAGAAGGAACATCATCAACTAGCCCAGGACCTTGAAGAGGATAAAGTTACTGCTTATTCACAAGGGGAAAATTCCAATCCCAAGGTCATGAGTTAGAAGCAAATAGTAGAATCTTAGGGCAGAAAGGAAGAGGAGGAGAAAGGTTTTGCCCAAAACCTTGAAGAAGATGAGGCTGATCCTACTCTCAATGATGATTGTGACCTCCAAGAAAGGATCTTCCAAGAAGACATAGACAGATGAATTGTAGAGTTAGAGTCTAGAGCGAGATTCCTCAGCCAACGTGTGGTGGACATTTTAGACCAAATAGCAGATTCCATGTCTGAACACACAACATCTACACACCCTCAAGAGAGCTATTAGGCCACGCCTAATATAAATGAAGTGTTGACCAAATGGAAAGAGGAGAATCATTTGATTCTAGTTCAAGGACTACCTCTTTTTCCACATGAGTTTGTCTATCAACCTTACATTTTGCCCCTTCTCAAGGAGGAACCTGTCTTGAAGGAAGTAAGTGAAGAGGAGTATGCTCAATTTATGACTGATTAGGGAGACTTCATGAGTGCAGATGAGGAGGAGATCACCATAGGCATCATGGAGGGGCATGGACACTTTCTTGATCATGTTTTGAATGATTTGTTTGTTGGGGTAGGCTGCACTCCTCTTCAAGGAGGCTATGAGCTAGATAAGAGTGGAAGAGGCAGCATTGGGACTCAAATACATATGCAAAGGGGCTGTAGGTTTTTATATTTATCCTTTTAAGAGGTTGGTAAATCTAAAGATACTTTCTTTGAAGTCATCAAGAAGGATGATCATACCATGGAACCTGAGCATGAGGCAGGAGGGGACAAGCCAATCAATGATGCATATCAAGGGGCTTATGGTAATGAGCCAGCAGTGATTGATTTCTTGATGAGATACACCAGCATGAAGAACCAACAAGAGGCAATCTTCCAAGAACAAATTTAAAAAAAAAAAAAGTTGAAAGCGTGTTTGATTCTGATCCACTCGGATGCAGGCCAAACCAGGTGACAAGTAAGAGGAATAGGTCACCAAGTCTCCACTTCATTTAGCCATTTGTCTAGCACCATAAGTTTCCTAGCTAGGGAGGGAACTTAAGAAATTTTCCCTTTGATCCAGGAGGCAAGCAAATATACCTAGTTAGTTGTACATAGTAGTTTTTTTTCAATTTTCTTTCCTATTTTCCCTAAGTGTTGTTTGCACAAGTAGTGTTTTTAGCCTTGTGTGTGTTTTCCCTTGTATCTGGGGTAAAATGCTTCATGATTGATTCTAGGATCCCTCAAGGCATTGGTAACTCTTTCAGAGCTGCATTTGACTCCATGCCCAATGGACTAAAATGTAATTGGTCTCTAAGCATAGTAGGCATGCTTCCCCTGGGAGTCGCCAATTTGTTGACCATTTTTGGCCCAACAGGCCAAAAGATCGGTTCCCCCTTTTTTTATGCTATTCTGAGCTAGTACTTTTGATTTTGCAGGAGTCTTGCAAATTTCTACGAACTCTACATGTTTTCTATGAACTCTGTAGGTCCATTTCTATAGACTCTGTAGAGTTTGGATTTCTACGGACTCAGTAGTGAGGTTTTCTATTGACTTTATAGGGCCATTTATATAGACTCTACAGGTTTTATATGGACTTCACATGGACTTCTACAAACTCTACAGGTGTAGTCTTTCGACAGATGAAGAACCAATTCAGAGAGTGCAAGGTTTTACAAAGCTTCTTCAGAGTCTTTTTTGAAGAAATTCATAAGGAAAGAGAGCTAAAATGGTTTAAAGACACTTTTTCTTAAGGTTGGAAGAGTGGTTCAATGACATAATCTTTCCAAGAGCTAACATCTTTAAACCGTTGAACCATTGAACTGATTCAATGCTTTGGTTCATTGAGTTAGTTTAGGCGGCTTGGTTCATTTTAGTTGGTTCACTACTTTGGTTCAATGCAAATTTCAATCAGCAAAGTTCAATCAAATGGTTCAATGACTAAGGTTTAATGTAGAGTTCAATTAGCAAAGTTCATTGCTTTGGTTCAATTTGTTGGTTCAACGGCTTTTGGTTCAATCCGTCGGTTCAATGGCTTTTGGTTTAATCAAAGTTCATCCATTGAGGTTCAATGCTTTGGTTCAACTACAAAAGTTCATCAGTAAAGTTCAAAGGCTCAACTCAATTCAAATGGTTCAATGGCTTTTAGTTCAATTAAAGGGTTCATCTCTCGGTTCAAAGCTTGGTCCATGCCTTGGTTCAACAACCGTTTGAACCATTGAACCAATTCAATCAATTGGTTCAATGGTTGGTTCAACCAAAAAGTTCAAGTCTCCTAAAGGATAAGTGCCTTGGCGGAGGGCAGGAAGCACTTCAAAGAAGCCACAAAGAAAGCTACAAAGGTAAGTTCTTTCAAAATTTTGTTAAGACTAGGGCATTGAATGAATTCTTTCAAAATTTTTGTCTAAAGGAATTCCTTCAGACAAAAAGTGCAAAAAAATTCTGAAGGCAAAGCGATCGAACAATTCTTGCAAACTTTTTGTTCGCAGGAAAATGTCTACACAAAATCTTGAAGGAATAACAAAATACCTGAAGTAGGAACCCACCGAAGAGCCGAAGGACCCTGAAGGGTAGGTGCCCTTGCGAGGGACTCTCAGCCAAAATGAAGGATGCTTTTAAAAAGTTGAAGGGTCACCTTCCCTTTGGGAAGGTGAAAAGAAGGAAGTATGTATAAAAGGTTGAAGCAAGAAAGCTAAAGGAAGTCCAAGGGGTGATGAGCTCGAGGATGTCAAAGTCAAGCACGATGAACTAGCTGTTGGTTTTCAAGTGATGATGGGTGCATAGACGTCAATTTTAAGATAATGAAATAGCTATTTGTTTTTAAAATGCTTGAGCGCCAACCAAAAAATAGCCCAAGGAATGCAACAACCTACTAGAAGATAGCCCCGAGGGTTGAAGGAGACAGAAAGAGACAAAACCAGGATGAGACAAGGCAAGAAATAGACAAAGTGTCCAAGTGGCAAAAGAGGGTGTCAACTCAAGGAGTTACTCCAGTAGCTAATAAAGTGTCTATGAATTGATCATTAGGAGGTGAAAATGGCTAACGACGTGACCCATTTTCTTCATTTTGCATTAATGAGCAGACAAGCTATGTAATTGCCTTGAAGGAGCAGTCTTGTAAGCAGCCAAATGACACGGCCCATAATTCTCATATGATGTTTAAGTGGCTTGCTCTTCCTAATGATTGGAATGCACATGGGTCATTTGTAAAAAGGGCACCAAAAGGCCTTTTTTCTTCCTCTATATATTATAAAAATTCTCATTTGAGAAGGATCCATTCTCCCAGCCTTAAGGCAAAACTCTGCCCAAAAATCTCTCGAGCTTGTAAGGCAAAACTTTGACAGATTTTACCTTGAATTAGAACTTAGCATTTTTACCTCCATCTAGACTTACACTCAAGCACATGTCTATTTTTTATTTTTGTGTTAAGTCATTTCCTTTTATGCTTCTCATAGATCGATTCTAGCATGTCTAGCGCATTGTGAAGTTTCTTTTCTGCAGGTCTGCCAAAAGTGTCTACAACAGGAATATAGGTGCATGTGAATAGGCTGCCAAAGTGTGTCTTAGAACACCTTTGATAGTTCCTTCCTCTTTGTATCTCTATGGACCCCTAGCTCACTGATGCAGAAGGGTTTCCCACATCAGATGAAGTGTATGGGCGCTTCTTCTTGGTGAAAAGTGTATGTTCAGGCCTGAGTGGATCAAAATTTTTTGGTGCATCACCCCTTTTTATTTTTAGGTTTAGGTTCTATTTCAGCATCTCTCTCTCCCTTTTCAACCCCCCCTTTTTAACATTTATTTGTTAATAGTAGGAGAAACTAGGGCCTAAAAGATACATCAGAGGGAGCTAGCCCTTATCTAGAGATTCTCCCCTCCAGCTTCACTAGTCCCATAGGTGAGAGGGGAGTTTCCATTATTGCGTGTGGAAGGCAAGAGCTCAGCCTCCTACCCAAGGTGCAATCCATTGCATCAACAGGTGTTACATAAAGGTACACTTATTTTTAGACTAATTTTTTGTGTGCTTATACCACTTTGGTTTGGATTGGATATTGATTGCACATTGTTCACTAAATTTTGCTTAGTACTCTATGTAGAATCAAAAGACACTTCTTCAATGATTGACATATGAAACAAGTTGGCAATAAATGTGTTTTATGCAAATGGGTCTATACCCTAATTTTCTTGACTTGTTAATTCTATTAAAACCCCTATTAAAGAAACTAAGTCAATAAGAGGCTTATTTGACATGGTCATCTGATTAAAATTATGCACTAGGTTCAAGTAAGTTTGGTATGTTTTATGCATCTATATAAAGTGATCCTCCATGAGGTCCTTTCCTTTGACAAGCATACTAGGTTCTTGATATACCATTAGGGCTAGAGCTAAAGGATTACTAAAAGAAACCTATTGATTATACAATATGTTGTGAGGCATTATTACTAGACTTGGCAAATTCTCATGAGGGAAGTCTATCAGAAACTTAGCCCCTACTTTTATAGCTCTAACCAAAATCTCATCTTTGTTTTATAATAAGTGATGATATAATAGAAAAGGATCATGAATGGATGGTGTATTAACATAGTAAAGTTGTTGAAGAAATGATTCTTCAACTGTAGGTACCATAACTAGGTATTTCTCTATTTTTTCTTGATATTTCTCTGAGTATGGAGGCATGTTAACCATATAATGAGCCAATGGGTCTTGGTTTTGTGCCCCTATTTGAGTGTTATAAGATGGATAAGGATCCATCTCATAAGCAACATTACCTGCATAGGGGTCATGAAACATTTATTCTTATGTGAATACATTAATAAATCCCAAATTGTACATGATTCCACTATGAGTGTAGGAAGACATGTTGGGATCCATAGTAAATGTTTCACAACCAAAAGGAATAGAGTTATACAAACTCTAAAAAATTGATGTCTAAAAAGAGTTTCAAACTTGATCTAACCTATTCAAAAGGATGGACATGTATATCCAAAAATATTGATGTAATGATTTATGATAAAACAAGCTAATGTCAAATGTCCAATGTTACACGTCTCACATAAAAAGGTCAAGTAGATGGATTGAAAATCAAAATGCCAGATTTTAGGATTAAAGTGTTTCAAATGAGTCTAATCTAGAAAAAATAAAAGTTGTTAAGTCTTTTGGCCAAACACGATATCAAAATCTAGGATCAAATAAAGGTATGTGCTAAGAATTTTGGCCAAATGACATCAAAATCTAGACTTTAAACAAAGATGAGATATTTAATCTAACATATTTAAAACACTTCTAACAAAAACTAGGAATTTGGCTCTTGGACATAAACTTGATCAATAAGTATGAGGTATGAAACAAAAGTCATGTGGAGATAGTTTATTTTCTCCCAAATAATGACACCAACTAGATTTTTTTGACCAATGAGCTAGAAAAAAATGAATGACGTAACCATGCTAGACAAAGACTCACAAAGGTATACTCAAAATAGTTAGAATTTAAAAAAAAAAATCTTGGACTCTATGTAAATAGGCCTATGAAATAAGTTTCAAAATAATTTGAGTAGTGTAATAACTCTA
Source organism: Torreya grandis (assembly GCA_037957365.1). Lineage (NCBI taxonomy): Eukaryota > Viridiplantae > Streptophyta > Pinopsida > Cupressales > Taxaceae > Torreya > Torreya grandis. The sequence goes on along the minus strand of JARHVA010001659.1, from coordinate 124,897 downwards.
AAATGCTCAAAAGGTGTGAAAAATGCTCGCTTCAAGACTCTAAGGAAAAAATGGTTTAACATGATTTCGACAATGTAACACTACTCTCTTCAACTCAAATAACACACATACACAAAGTTTGACAAATCTCTAAGGCAAAATTGTGGTATCAAATGAACTCAAAATAAATGGTAAAATAGGATGGGTAGTACAAAGTGTATCCTAGGACTCAAAGTGTGAGTGATACACAAGATAAATTGAGTCCTACCAAATGATGATAATGAGTATGAGTCTAAAAATGGCCTTCAATCTAAATTAGAAATTGAACCTAAGTTACCTCAAGTTTAGTGCAAATGGAGAACCCAATTAATAAATTAACCTTATGAACTTATAAAGGTGAAAATTTGAATTTAAATTATCAATGAAGGACTTAAAAAAATCTGGTCAAATTGTCTAGACTCACATAGGTAGCATAACTGCATCAATGAATGATATGACACAATGTTTATGATAAAATTATTTTAAACAAGGAAGAAGATGATTTTCACTTAGGTATCATAACACCTCCTTGTTCAAGAAAAAATGATGGACAATGTGTTTGGTTATGTAACCTTTGTTTAAAAACAAGTTTTGACTCCAAACAAGACCAAGTAATCTAAGACAAACAAATCAACTAATTAATAATCATAGGCCTTAAACTGGCAAGGTTGTATGGTATTATTGAAGTCCATTTTTATACGTGTAATTTAGAGGAATTACTTGTTAATATAAAAATAAAATTTCATTATATATAAGGGTTTTTACACCCCTCCTTTTCTCAAGTGACAATAAGGTAATATGGACCTTGAGGTCCACCTTGTATCAATAACATTTCCAAGGCAAGTGGGGATTGTCTAAAAATCTACAAGTTTTCAAACATTTAGATGGATCAAGTACATATGAATTTCATGTTATCATACAAAAGAAGCACATGTCATTTGAGTTCACATAATATAGATTATTTTAAAAATTTCTTTCCCTTTTTAAAACCACTACATACATCACTCACTCAGTGTAGTGTAATGTCCAACATGCTCAAATGTCCCAAGCTTAGCCTATACTAACGAATATGGTTTAACTACTCTAACCATCATCCTAATGAGCGGATCCCAATTTATATACCCCCCTATGGAGATGCATTGAAGACAATGTTGAGAGATAAATCCCTAGATCAAAGCTTCCCTATAGAACTTATGGGAGCTAATGAAGTCCCACTCACAAGCTAGGATGTAATGAAATAAAAACTAAGTAAAAGATTTTTATGTTTGTTTCTAGATCACCCAAGCCATGCGGGTCTTGGGGAGAGCCTTTACAACATCTCTTTTATGCCTTTGTACTAAGGAAATTTGTAATGAATATGGCACTTTTGATCCCACAATTTCCCTAGAGGGGAAAAGGGGAGAGCATACATGCATAACTTCCTTTTTTCTCAAATAAATCTAATTAAGAAAATAATTATTAAATTTCATAAAATAAAAACTTGTGAGTTTAATTTTAGAACACTAAAATGAAATATTTGGGTGTGTTGTTTGGCCCCTTGGCCTTAACTTGTAAAAATTTGAAAGAATAACAACAAAACTAATCAAGTAAACACCCTAAAATTTTCTTTAAGCACCAAATGAAAGATTTATAATTCTTTATAAGCATCCCAAAAGAGGTTTAAAAAGATCTAATTCAATATGATTTGACACTTTTTAGGTAGGTCCTACAAAGAAATGTTTAGAGTGTTTTTTAGCTTTGAAGTACATTTTCAAATGAGATAAGTAACTTTGAAAATTAAGTTCTCAAGTTCACATAGTATAATCCCATAACTCCACAGTCCAATACCACAACTCTACAAAACTGTGAATGGTTAACACAATATCGTAACTCATGAATTAGTAAAAAAAATTGATAATATCATTAATCTAATAAATAATATCACAACTAACAAAGAAAACTTTCAACTTAGAGAGTTGTGATATTGTCACTTAACCCTGACAGCCTTGGCTAACCACTAACAGTTTAACTACAATACTGTGACTCAAACCAACAATATCACAAAATGTGAAATTGTGGTATTAAAATATCATGACTATCAAGTCATGGTATTACAATAATGCAACTTGAACTATAGAAAAAGAACACATCAGTCCAAAAACATAGTTAAAATTCAACATCATGATTGAATGACAAAATTATGACTGTGTTAGTTTCAGGATTGTGGTCCAGAGGATAACATCACAACTCCATAGTGATAAAACTATTACTTCTAGAAAACATGTTTTTACTCATATTTTTCACTCTTTTTACTCCCACAATCCAAGAATTTGCATGAAAATGGTTAGTAGGTTGCTTGTAGGAGCTATTTGATTGAATTCATGGGGATAGATCCCACTGGGCATGCCATTATGTGAATTAGGAATTTGACTCAAGAGAGGGGGTTAGATCAAGTGTTATTTCAAAATGAAATAAAAATAAAAATAAGACACTAACAAGAATGACCTATCTAGGCTTAGACACTAGGTGGAGCTTAGTAACAAACATACATATGAAGTCAACAACTAAAACATGAAATAAACCTTCCTTCACCTTCCTTGGAGCTTTCAAATGGTTTGTAGCGTGGCTTGATCGACTTGTGCATCAAAGAGTCTTCATCAATGGATTTGTTTGGATCCTTCTATCCTTGGTACCTTTGGCTTGTGATGGCTTTATCTTGGTTCAATAATTTAACATAATAACACTAACTATACGAGGCTTCAGAATCATTTGTGCATGGTAATTTTACACTATTCAAGCTTAAAATTATGGTTGTGAGGCCTTGTATTTATAGATTTTTGAAAATGATCAGAATGAAATTGGACCATATATCTCAAGATTAAGTGTGTGGCTAATAATCCATTCAATTTTGGAGGCCAAAATAAATAAATGCCCTCATAAATATTTGGGATAGAGAGGCATTAAAGAGGCATGGGAGGGCTTAATCAGATATTTGTTGTAATTATGGCTTGTGGATGCCACCTCATAAAATGTCTTAGGTGATGCAGTTATTCAATATCAATTTCCATTAATTAAATATTTGACAAGTTTCATGGAAAATTAACTTAAGCTCTTGATTCAAATTAATTAGCCTTAAACATAATTTATCAATTTTGGTGCAAATCTTGGCAATTGTGCATAAATTAATCAAACTAGTCAAAATGTCATATTATTGGCTCAAAATTTGACTAGATTAGAATTAGGATACGATGTTAGATGCATTGGAATCTTTATCCAATTTAGGATGTTATCGACATAAATAACAAAGGCACGCATCTCGTGTAATTAAATTAGTAGAAATGAACAATCCAGAGCACCCAGGTGTGAAATCGACATTTTGACTTGAAATGATCTGATCAAAGTTAGCTATCTCATAAAATTCATTGCCCCATTTAGGTATACATTGGCTAAAATTGGCACATATATATTACATGTTCACATTATTTAGCGTGTTTTAGTATTTTTAGCCAAAATTGTGCATTTTGGTAGAAATTTGTCTGAAGCCTGATTGGAGGTTATTGGTGGCTAGTTTTAGGTGTCTACAATTTCACCACCATTGGAAATACATTAAAAATAGTGAACACCTTATCAGTTTTGATCTTTAATATCTACCTCCTAAGGATAAGATAAACAAAAAATTTCTTTTATATATTCAAACTACTATTAAAAGGCAAAGAATAAAGAGAGTTATTATGTACAATAGCATTGGATTAAATATTTGTAATGTATCCTTTTGAGAATCATAAATATTTATCATTTTAAAAAAAATAATCATTAAAGGGTTAAAAATTCAAGCACAAAGTCCCATAGGAATAATAACCCTAAACATAACTCTTGGGCCTAAGACTCTAATAACGAAATGTCAAGTCGTATCTAGTGACATCAATTACAATATTCTATTAGGAATACCATGAATCCATGCTATGAATAACATATGTTATAAATTACATAAATGCATAGTTTTTTCTCACAAATGATTTGTATATGCCATTCCTATAGGCGATGTTCCTTTCCATTATTATAGGCATGCAGATCATGTAGAATTTTCCATACCTAGTCTGATAAAAAATTATAGATGCACAACAACCTACTCTAATGTAAATAACACACACATACAACTTGAGATAATCAAGAAAAGACAAAGATGATTATCAATAACAAGAAGATGATATAACCAAAAATAATGAACCTAATAATTATGTAAATAACTACCCAGTGTTAGATCCACCCCATGTGAACTAAGATAATGTATATATGATATGAACACATTTTGTATTATGATACCATTCCTTAAATTGATAAAGAGAAACAACTTATGGACACTAATTGTCTAAATATTGAAACATAAAAAAAAAAAAAAAACTATTATTTCTCCACAAATTCACTTTAAAATATGACAAACAAAGCATTCAAATACATCAAATCAAAGTAATTGGTCAATAGTAGAGAGAATAAAAAAGAGAAATATAATAATATACAAGCCAACATTGACACACATGAAACCATCCTAAGTTTTAAGAACATAAAATAAATAGAAAGAGAAGAAGCAAGTGACTATAATTTAGTATATGTATCCTCTGAAACATTTAGAAATGTTTTTACATCAAAGTAAAGAAGGCAATTAAATATTAAATGCAAACTATAAACAACACATAAATATAATAAAGTGTATGATCCATCAATCTCATTTATCAGCTATAAACAAACTATCACATCAAATAAGCATCAATCACTTGCATAGTATTCCTTTTAATATAAGACAAGATTGCACTTCCAAAATTACAACGTATAATTATTATTCTAAAAATATTTTCATTTATTAGTGATCAACAACAAGTAGCATAAAATGGGCTTTAACTCATAAATTTCAGACATTTTCTTTGTACTATTCTTTATCTTACATTGTTTTTCTCTAATATGGTTTCAATACACCTAGTCATCTACTTTAGAGTTTTACCATATGTTCAGAGTCCCGTTATACATGACGTGTATAGACATTTGACACTTACTTTTTTGAATTTAACATGATATTTATGCCTCATCACTCATGAGGATTCTCTTTTTCATGACCTAGGTTTATTTACTTATTGCATGTCACTTAGTTTTCCACATGTACACATTGAGGATACACTTTAAGTGATACATATACACTATTAATTCATACATCTAATAATTAATTGATACATAATTATACATATATTCTTGTATGCATGCAATATAAAATTTAAAAAAATATAAAATAATATAAAATAAAAAAAATTCACAAAAGATTAAAAATAAAAAATAAAAAACTATCTTTATCTTATTCATACTATGCATATCATGTGTATTGTACCTATCTTAGAGGGTTTTATTCATTCATGTTTCACACATATGCTTCTTATGGTATACTTTGAGTAGGTGAGATGTAGGATTTTTAGGTTATGGAGTCATTCATGCCTCACCTATGGGGGTGTTTAAATATGCTAGCGATTATTACATGATTACGTATTTATAGTTTTTTCTCTAGTTATTATATAGATCCACTTTACATAGTCATATATTTTGCATTTTTTTTACATATAATATACATATCTTGATTTTATACATGGAAATATACATGCATTTATCTGTATATCACTATTACATGGATGAGTAAATTTTATATCACTTGCCTTGTGATTGATATTTGTCTATATATTATACCTTGGTATCTTACCATCCATATCTCTATGACTAAGATTTGGGCCTAATTGACACACATTTATTGTACCATAGTCTTGTACATAAATTTATTGTTCTATATGTCAAACCTTACATGTGGAATTTTCCTATAGATTAACTACAATATTCTATTTTATTTATTTCACACTGGAACTTTTTTCTATTTTCTTTGATATTCTTCTAGACACTAATTTCATGTTGATTGTTATGTTTCACTAGCCTTGCCCATTTGATTTTCTCCTATTCTTAGAACTTACATTGGCATCCTAATAATGATAATAATTTTATCAAGGCCTTCAGTCACATGAATTGATTTGTTATGGAGTCCATAAATTGTTTATAACCCTCCTCATCTTATTCCTCTAGTTTGTGAGTCTTGGTCATCTCTTTTCATGTACCAACGTGTGATTTTTTTGTTACTTTTATATTCTTATTATAAAAATATTAATAAAAAAAATATGGATTCATATATTATCATGTCTTTGTCTATGAGAGTATCTTACCCATGCTTGTTCTTTATTGATCATTTCTATATACATATTTTCCCATGGGGACATGGTACCTAAGGTTTAATTCCTATAAATTTATTTGATCATATAATTTGTTATGGGGGAATTATACCCATAATCAACACAAAAAATTGTACTAGACACTTAACAATGTCAATATTGATTTATATTAACCATACATGACTTGTGCCTACATATATGACTCATGCCCATAATCTTTCCTATGCATTCACCTTTCTAGACTCGACGTTACTAATTTATTATCAGTAACCTACATGAATTCTCTATTATATACATAATGTTAATATTATCCTAATCAAAGTGTCTCTTTATCATCATATCATTATTTCATATACCTCATATTCATTTGGTTATAATTCAATGAATTTGGCTACCAAATTCGTCCACCTTTACCAAATCCATTTGTGTGCCTTGTACAGTCATTTTATCAAATTTAAATATTTCCTATCAGTTGGTCCATAAATTTTAAATTTTAATGCCAAAAAAATTTACCCAAATATTCACATATTTTCACAAATTATACCTAAGTCTATTCCTATTTGGTACTCACTTGGAAAATCACTATTATACCGAGGAATATATTTTTACATTAAGAGGAACAACCCTAAAACTTCCAAATCAGAAACCCCTCAAAGGAATAAGCCCTGTCCAAGTCTGAAGACCAAAATCTAAGTCAAGTTTACATATTCTCAAGTGTAAAATTATAGGATACATGTTTCATCCATACTAGTGGATCACTATTACACACATACATCTATATGGGAGAACTACATGAAGTTTGAGCCTCTTTAGAGTATTTGAATGTAGATAGTTATCAACCAATAAGAGGTGGTGATTGGGGTCAACTCAACCCATCTTATCCAGCCATTTTTATAGGTAAACCTATTGTTAAAAGTTGAGCTAGAGTTTCAAGGTGAAGGAGATAGAATTATGGACTTGTTCAAGCTTATGATATTGCACAAAATAATAATTTATAATCAAGCACAACAATTTGTGATGAAATAGTCTATGACATATCACAATGACATTTTTAGTAAGGATATGACACATTTGGTTACCATAGGTGTCCAAATACTACCATATCCATCCAATCAAGTCCATATAATTGGTTTTTAGATTAGAATAAATCTAAATCCATGCTTAGTCCTTCCTACCACTTGTACACAATATCATACACAAAAATAATAGTATAAAATTAAGTACCCTAGTCTTCTTGGTCATTTCAATAAATATTAAAAAATAATTAAACATTTACTTTTACATTCAAATGTGTATAATTTCAATATACTATATATAATCTGAATATTCATAGTTTTATATTTGTTTAAACCATTAATCCAAAATTAGGTAAAATATATTAATGAATATGGCATGAACCCAATCATTATCTTGAGCACATCAAACATGTTTAACTTTAATATATAGATGTCAGGAATCTAAGGTTAAATGGGTAAGGGATAGCCTAGGGTATAAAAATGGTAGACTATCCCTAATGCAGGTTAATTGTTTGTGAAACTCTAATAAAATATGTATTGAATTTATTATACTTAGATGATAAATATAGAAAATGTAGCTATGCTAAATATTATAGTAACAATGAAAAAAAAGGTAATTAGCTGATTTTAATGCTACTAAATATCTAGATCTAGGATAGGTAGAAAGTGGACTAGATCTAGATTCTGAAATAACACCTGATTCCAAAAATTATGCCTCTATATTCATGGACACTTATGTCAACTTGGGGTGATCGCATCAATGTTATTGTTTAAATTAGATGTAGGTGTCTAGTACATAATACCTACTAAAACTAGATGTGACCACCTAAATGCTTTTGGGGTTTGTGTCACCTTTACTCTATTTTATTAAGATCTAGGTCATAAACTATCACTCCTTGTCAAATAGAAAAAACCCTAGTTTTACATCTTCATATTGGTTGTGGGAAAAATGGGTTAGTGGACACAAGGTGTCAAGCTACCAAAAACACCCCTTTATTAATGTGTTATCTACATAGCCAATACTTTGAAGAGGGACTCATAATAATATAGTTCTCCCTTATATGTTAGCTTGTTTGTGAATCATGCAAAGTGTGATAAATAATTATAATAATGTCCTAGCTTATAACTTGAAAAATGTGGCCCATGGAGTGATCCTTCAGTAATTTAGACCTGTAGATGTGTTATCCCTATGATTTATATGGAAATAGTTAGCTTTACTTACTTGAGTATTATATAGAATGCTTTTGGTAAGTTGCCTTATAAGTAGGTAATAATTTTCTAGGTTTGTGCTAGTTGAGGAATGAATGAGGTTTGATCATATATTTATACCAATCCCTTTTGAGAATATATTACATTAAATCACTTAGGTCAACCATAGGAATATGTTTCATTTTAAAATTGGATGACTTAATTGCACTAGACACTTGTGTTAGGGTAGGATACTTGTGTTAATGTAAGAGTCTAACTGGGATGCAAGTGTCTGGGTAGATGGAAAAAAAGTGTAGGTCTAAAACTTGCATAAGATGGAACATAAGTAGATTTATAACATTCTAGGAAAGATAAAAAGTTTGAATCATTAGAATAAAATTGGTAGGACTAAGAGATAAGTAGTTAGGCACAAATAGATAATGCATGTGAGCATTTTGGTCATAGAAAAGGTCTAGAAGCTGAAGGTACAACCATGATATGTATTTTATAAGTGTACAAGATTGAGATTCTATATAATTCAAAAATAGTGTTGACATTCCCCCCGCTTTAATATAGTAATTAAATTTATAGTTTAAAGTAAAAGGAATGCATACTTGGGTGTGTATAATATACCTTATCTTTGCTTGAGTTCAACTTGTGTGATTCATTGATGACTAACATGAAACCAAGAACATGTTAGAGTATATAATTAGTGAATATAATATAAAATTAAAAGTATTTAAATGATTTAAAATGAAAGAGATTAAGGTTTAGGAGTACACTTGTGTATCGATACAACTATCTTGCCTTTTGGAAATTTCATTTGAAAGATATATCATTATGAATCACTAAAACTAGATTAAGACAAATATAAATATGGAAAGTTAATATATATATATATATATATATATATATATTGTCTCTTTATATATATATATATATATATATATATATATATATATATATATATATATATAAAGAGACAAAGAGATATATTTGAAGGCACATGCCCCCAACCTTGGAAAAAAGATGAGTTACCACCTAACAGTTGAGGTTAGCTTAACTATGCAACCCAATCATACTTATAATATGGTAAGTGTAAGTGAACCATGTCAAATCACACTATAAAATTAAGGTTGGATGATGAAATAAGTCCAACCTATAAAATTTTCAAGATCAAGTGATTTAATTACCTCAACCATACCAAAAATCAAACCAAATATTGTAGTATATTGACTTAATACAATCGATAAAAGTCCAACTTGGTGGGTGGAAATAGTTATTGAAAGTGTTTAGAATATAAAACTAATTTGATTTTTTAATATTAGGTGCACATTGCATAGCATATTCACCTAAGATATGTCTCATGTTTAAACTATGTATAACAATGGTACCAATGTATAAAATTTTGACACAAATGTGTATCTGAATCATATAATTTGAAATTTAACCAATTCAAAACTATTAACTGTGGAGAAAATGATTAAAAAGCATGCCCCCACTATATATGGAGAAATATAAACATTTATATACGTGCCAATGTAGAGGACATGTTTCCAAAACGTGCCCCCATTGAATCTGAATTTGTGAAGCAATATGGAAGTCATGCCTCTATGGCATGCCCCCACTGATATCCCCCCTTGAGGTGAGGGAAGTAGAAATTGGTAGTTACCTTAACTCAAAAGGATAAGATAATCATTTAAGATGTGAATATACCATGTATCATATAGAGGGAACAAGTCTATGTATATATATCATTGAAGAATGAATAATATGATCACACCAAGTCTTAAGATGCTTAATGTAGATCATGGAAACATCTAGATAGTAATAATACAAGATCGATAATAAATCAATTACACACACAAGAGTATTCAAAATCAATTCAATGATCCAAGGAGACCACAAATAAGGGGCATGTTCAAAATACACACAATCTAAGGGACATGACTTAGTCAAATGTATACGAATCAAGAAATGATATATTCAAATGTCACATACAACAAGTAATAACATATTCAAATTTCAAAGACACAAACAAAGGCATAGGGGCCACAAAAAATGGAGCATATTCTAATTTTAAAATAAGAAAGATAATATCAGTACAAGATACTCAAGGAAGTGCATATATGAAATCAGAATTAACCAACATAAACACAACATACTAGTCCCTAGATATATGTGTTAGTAAAAAATGTCAAGTACATAGCATATCAAATATAATATAAAAGATATAAGCATAGATAAATATATATGTAAGTACATATATGAGCTAAAACATGATAATGTAAATTAATCATATATTGATGTAACTTGGATTTATTGTGATCAAAGAGGTGGATGCCCCAACATCTTGGTGACGTGAGGAAAGGGAAAGCCCAACATCTAAAAGTGCATAGATCATGTATTTGTGTATGCTTGAATTACACTCAAAATATATATGAAACACATGTGTACATAGGAAATATTTATATTATATCTATCAATATGGAACAAATAACATATATGTCAATAAGCTAATAGAACATGTAGATGCTAAAAATATTTTTGGATTTCTAAAGTTTTTTTTATTTTTTTGGTATTTTTAGAGTATGTGAGACCATGCAACCTTAAGTTGGATCTCTTCCATTATTTGTATCATGTTTGGATAAGTGTAAATGGTACATGGAATGTTCTTCCTCTCATTTTACATGTGAAATATAAAAACCAATACTATAATTTGAAATATGGATCAATTTGCCTTCAAGAGAAAAGGAAATACCTTACTGATTTTCATCAATTTTTGCTTTCATTTGGTATAACCAAAGAGTGACCAATGTAAATTCATAAGGATATGTGGTAGGCATAACCCAAACCCTTGTTTGAATTAATTTAGGACCATAATAAATTGATAGTGTTATGTTTCCCAAGGAGTCTTTCCAACCTCCTTTTTTTTATAAGTTTTTTAGATCAAAGTGAATCTATTGTAATCATATTACATTTCAAGTAGTTTTTGTTTATGTAGGATCAATATGGTTATGCAAAAAAAAAAGGCACCACCCATGAATAATGTGATTTTTAAATCTTGTTGGTATGGATTATTTTTGGTTTGTTAACCTTGGGGAGTTTTCATATGATACAAACCTTAGATTGGTCCCATATTGAGTAAACTTTGTAGAGTGCCAATATAAAGATTAGGAAATCCAAATTTTTGTTCATAATGTTCACTTGGTAATTCATCTCCCTCCTTTGTGTGAGGAATAAAAATTTGGTACTTAGAAGGGAATATGTTATGATCCTTTGGATGAGTAAGGATAAATGAAGCATATCTATGCACATCCACATATAAATGGGTAAATGACTCATATTATTTATGCAATTCTCTTTATCTGAATGGAGAAATAAGACCTTATTGGGTTTTCTCTTTATGTCAACATTGAAGCCTCTTACCAATAGGCTAGCATGTTGGACCTATCACATGAGGGATGAGTCTCACACACTCACCTGAAGCACACAGTGAAAGATTAGTTCCTGAATATTTCAAAACACGTGGTGTATTTACTCATTTCTTGTCAAATAAATATCCTACTATTGTTTTTTAACATATTATGCTACCATCACTTGCTAATTATAAAATAAAAAACTCATGACTTTTAATTACTTAACACATTTCAATACTCAACATAGTTCACAATCCATTGCTCAAAGTACCATATGATAAACATTTAATTCTTATTAAGTACGTTTTGATTACAAGACAATACTTCTTATATATTCAAAGGTTCCTCCTTCCATTCTCTATGAATGCTTACAATAGGGGTTTTTATATTTGTTTTGCCCTATCCAAGTTTCAAATTCCAAACTCAAATTGGACATATGGCACATGGACTCTCAACAGACTAAATCATGGCTTTTATGATTAATTGTTCCTATAGACTTGGGCCAATACACCCCTAGATGCTTGCTCTATGTTATGCATTCATTTTCCAAGTGTTATGTTCCTTGCAAGTTGTTTAAGGCCTTTGATTGATGGGGTTGAAGTATCATATTTTGATTTATTCTTTAAACTACTCTCGTGTTCCTTACACTTCACTCCCCACGTACTCCCCTAGTCTTATGCTTCCTATTCTAGTTCCTTTATTCTTAGGTTCCTCATGCCATGTTGTCTTGACTGGGTCCTCTTGTGCTGGTCCTTCTATGTCATTGTCCTTCCACATCCTTCAACTTTCATGCTACTAGTCTTACACCATGGTTCTCCCACACTATGGTTCTCCCGTGTCATGTCACTCTTGCATGAAAATGAACAATGGTCCCTTTGTGTTTCTTGACAAAATTGGAATAAATGCTTGGTCAAAATTACCCCACACTAAAATGTTAGTCTATATTGAACTAAGTTATAATGGCATCCTCAAGGAAATCAATCCCTTTATGCTCTAGTTCTTTCCTCAGCTCATCCCAATGGGATAAGGCATCAAAAACCTTGGAATTTATTTTCTTAATGGCATCCTTTATTGTTTTCAACTCCTTGGGTTGAATTGGGGTCTCAATCTTCTTCATCTATTCCTCCTAGGCTAAGCTAGCTTCCTTTTAGATGTCCTCGAATTCAAAGAATTCCTTGTCAACCTATCCTCAAAGTGTGGCAAAAATAACATTTATTTTTTGATGATGGTTATTGATAGCATCTTCCATCATTTTCATGTCCTTAAATGCCTTCGTGTGCTTAATTTGATCAAAATTAGTAGAGTTGCATCGATGGCTTACTATCTCAAAACCTCCTCATCATTTAGCCATGCCTCTATGATTTTATTTGGGCATGCCATGCATGCAAAAATACCATCCAAAATTGGGACAACCTCCTCAACTCTTTCCAAATTACCATGGAAGATATTTGTTGTAGTAGTAAACTACTCCAAAAGTTCCTAGGATTCATCTCTGGGTGTGGGGTGTTTCTTATTATTTTTGAGCAAAAGCTCAACCAATGTCTCTAATTTTCCTATGGCATCCCCATCCAATGCTATGCCATCTTCTAGTGTTGGCTCTTCTTTAAAAAATAATTTACAAAGTGTTAATACCCTTACCTTAGCCTTGGTGGTCTCTTGAAGTTATTTCTTAAAAGAGGCCACTACTTTGACTAGCACCTACCTTTTAGCATACACTTTATTATACATTTTAACTACCCTGCCATGTTTCTTTTCGATTGTGGATGTGTCTGACTTTGACAAATTATTTTGGTGCATCATTTCCATGGCAAGTTTAAAAAATGTGGCACTTGTCCTTGTCGAGGAGAGTTATTATGGATCAAATTTCATGAGATTTAGTAGTCCTAGGGAATCTGGGCCAAAAAAATGCTATCTAATGGAACATCAAATTGAGGCTCTTCATTATACATCTCCAAAAAAAAGGATAACTACCTCCTAGTTTCTTGGGTCATGTCATTGGGGTGGAAATTCTTCCAAAGATAGAGTTTTTGCTCATCTATGCCAAACTAGTATCATTCACATAGATTATATGGAAATCTCTTTTTTGGTTCCCCCTCAACTAGCCCCTTCCCCTTTATTGGGTCTCGTTCAAGTTCTTGATGGCTTCTGATATCCATGCCATCCATTGCAATCCCTCTAGTATTCACTTGATCAACAGCTTGGACCTCTCACACTGGGGATGGAGTCTTCTCTAGATCAAATTCCAAATTATGTATCTACTCTTGGGAAGGGTCCTTTTAGGGTGCTTGTCTTGGAGGGTGATGAGGTGCTGACCCAATAGTAGTCCTTGAAGAAGGTAGAGGCAAAGGTGATCATGGTGGTGAAGGTGGGGAAGTTGGATGAGAAGGATAATTATGAGGTGAAGGTGATGCAGGTGGTGAAATATGAGATGGAGATGGGGATGATGATGAAGACAAAGGACATGATGATGGTGAAGTGTGAGGTGGTGGTGATGCTAGATAGGGTTGTCAAATTATCTTGGAGGGTTATGCTTCCCCTATCCTCTACTACTATTGGGGGTCCTGCTACCCACTTGTGTTGGTGCTTGACTTGGTACTTGGGGGATCCTTTCCTTGGGGTCCCCATCTTGAGGGTATTTTTTGGGGTGAAACATATAAAATAGTTTGTGTACTTGTTCCCCAACTAGGATATTCTTGAATTTAATACTGGTCATGCTAGTTTCTCCCTTCTCCATATATGCCTTTTTATTAGTATACACAAACATATTTTGAAGGGTGTGGCACTCTGCATCGATTCATTGTACTTGTATATTTATTTATTGTGCATCATAGATTATATTTATGAAATCAATAAAGTAGCATGTAGAAAAGGCATATGGCATATTAAACCATGATGAGAGCTCCCTTAAAGGATTCATCTAAATATGTGCCAGGGAGAAATGCTACTTTACAAAAGGTTTTGCTTGATCTTCTATTTAGGAGGGAAAATCATTGGGAATGCACCATTGATTCCAAAAATCTACCTTAATTCCATCAAACTAGTATTTAATCTTCAACTTATATGTTGGAGTGATGTGCTAAGGATAGGTGAAAGCTTTATAGCACTCAGTGAGGGATTTGTGAGTGGGGGATACACCCACTTTAGAGATCCTAAACTATAATCAGGCATGCCAATTTCATGAAAAACCAATAATAATAATATTTTTCCCTAAGGAAACCTAAACTTAGTCATTATATGTTCTTTAGCTACATCTTTGGCTATCTTTTGGGCAAAGTATAGTGCCCAATTGTACTATACTCCATGTAATACTTGGTTTACTATATGAAGGTGGGACATATCCACCTCCTTCCATCAATCAGTCCCTCTGACCTTTCTAGAAATAATTTATGATACTAATCTTAGAGTGAGATCCTGTAGGTTTTTGATGTGCATTGCTTGTCCCTACTTTTGGTACATAAGCATGGTGGTGGTCTGCTAGATTTCCTCCATATCTGCCAAGTCATCTAATACATTAACCCTTGAGCATTGGAGTCCAATGACCTTACTTACCCTCTCCACACTGAACTTCATGTCTCAACTTTTGAAGTGGATGTAATCCTCATGAACACATAAAAGGAAGAACTGAACTACTTCAGCAAGGTTTCTAAAATATGATAGTTCGAAGAGTTGGAAAAGGCTAACTTTTTCCAACTAGTTCTTGATGGTCAATTCATAGACTAATTGGTTTCATGTGTTGGTGGTTTAGATTTGATAATAATTTTTCAACTACACCCCATTTCCCAATTGGTGGTGGTTATAATCAAATACGGTTGTAGTTGCCACCTTAGAGACCTAGTTTTCCATGTGTAAGACCGACTCAAGGTATTGCATCTCTTCTATGTAAATAGTTTGAGTGGGAGATGGTGGAGAGGTTTGTGATGAGGAGGCCTATGCCTAATTTCCCTTTTTCACCATCTTAACTTCTTCCACACTCTTAATTTGAACTCTCACATACTATACTTACCTTAGTGTCTCTTATAGGTCTTCTAAAGGCTCTTCTCTTATAGGGAACCATGCTTCTTCACTCACCTCTCTCTCTCTTTTGGTATAGCTGAAATTTTTTCAAGTATTTTTGGCTTTTTCTTTGACCACATTACCCTCTATGGAACTTGAAGGATAACCCTCAACCATCCCACATTCCCAAATGAATACATGGTGGTGTTTAACTTGCCTCAACTCTCAATCTTCACACTTTAACAATGGTAAAACCTACAACCTACAAATTTTTTTTACCAAGAATGGCCTCGACCCACTTCTACACGTGGTTACACTTAACAATATTCCTCTTCTTGGAAATCCTCTTCACGTCTTTATTTAATTCTCAAACACTCTATTTTATAATGAGATTGACTTCATCTCTGGTTCTCTAGTTTGTTAATCACTTGAATATTTTAGTAAAGTAAAGTGTCAAATAGCTTTGACATGGTTATTTATAGGTCTTCCAGCCAATCTAACTCATTAATTTATTTCCTCTCCTTATCATTTATGGCAAAAAATGCATATCTTCTAACAGTCTCCATACTTTGGATCTTGCATTGAGACTTTAGTGCTTTAAAAAACTTGTCCCATCATTCCACTCACATGCTTGTTGTTATGACTACCCTTATTGCATTAAAGGTTCATTCCTTCTCATGCCTTTCTTGGAAGTGGGTGATAATTATCCTATTTTTTTAGAGTAATGGAGACTAGATATCACCATTTTATTAAATGACTCATGTGCCTTTAATCACTTTCATGCCATGTATGACTCTTGCACCTTTGAAACTTGTGTGCCCACATGTCTTGTATTCATATGCACATCTTACCCCACACTAAAAGGGTTTGTGGCCCTCCACAAAAACATCTAAAGGACTAAAAAAATGAGTCACATACCTCAAGGGTAGTGATTTTTATTGAAAATAGAAAATCCTAATCTAATGGCCTCAAGCCTTATTTAAAAAAATATCATAAACTTAAACAAAATAATAAAATGTTCGAAGCCAACTCCCATTATAGTGTCCAAGTAGGAATTGACCATCTATTCATTTAGCTAGCATGAACCAATAGATCAGATACTATGAATTATGAATGGTCTATCCCATTAAATGTGGAGCTTCCCATGGTGGTGCATGAACTTAGATTCATAGAGTAAAACTTGCATATCTAGGGTGAAGATTTTGTTCTTTAAATGGCCATCATGCCATGCTTTCTATTTCCATTTCTCAACATCTTGATTCCAGTGAGAGATGAACCAAACCTCATCTAGTTTCATGAGTTCATCAAGCCAAAATTTTAAAGATACATCATCATCAAGGATTCATATATGCACTATCCAGAGAGATAGAACTAAGAACTCAACTAGCATGATTGCTTCCTTTACATATACAAGGTTAAATAGTGCATTTTTGTTGAGGCATTTCTATGTGGTTCGATATGCCCAAAGTATTATAGATAACATGTCATCCCAATTAGTTCTACCAATATTGTATATTTTCATCAAAGTGGTATCAAGGATATTTTAAAGGCTTCTACTATTTTATTAACTTGTGGGTGATATGGTGTTGTCTTGTGATGCACAATCATGAATTCAGGCAACATGATTTAGATTATCTCATTCAGTATGTAGGTTCCTCGATCACTGGTGAAACTTAGAGGACATCTAAAGCATGTTATAATGTTTTCCTAGATGAACTATGTAGTAGTTACTAATGTATAATCTTTGGTTAGTGTTGCCTCAGCCCAGTGCATTAAATAGTCTATTACCACAATTATGTATCACAAAACTATTCTTCATCTTGTGGGAATGATGGACCCCATAAAGTATATATCCCACTTTTCAAATGGTTCTTGAGATGAAATTGAGAATAATGGCATGAAATCTCTTCTATTAGGTTTTTCCATGTGCTAGTAGATATCACATTGCCTTTGCATCTTTAAATAAAGTCAACCACTAGAGTCTGATGAGAAACACCTTACATGTAATAGCTTCCCTAGCACAATTCCCTCCAAAAATACCTTCATGAAATTATTTTAATATCTCAAGGCACTCATGTTGCATTACATAATGGTTTAGTACCTCATCATGGTCCATCTTGTATAGATCTCTTACTATGAGTTGATACAGTGCAAGTCAAAAAACAAGTTATTTCTTTTCTTATAAAGTGAGAGAGTTAGGTGCACAACCAGTATTGTGGAATGCCACAATATATTCCAATTCTTTAGGTACCCTAGTGACTTGGAAAATTTTTACATTAGGAAGGTCAACTTCTATAGAGTGTGGAGGTTCTCTATTTTTAATTCAAGATAGATGATCAGATCCATAATTAGTTTTCCCAGGTTTTATTACTATAAAAAACTAGAATTCTTGGAAGAGAAACATCCATCAAAAAATTCTTTCATGGATAATGGGCTTGCTGATGTGATACTTTAAAGCCTTGTGGTCAGTGTAAAATACAAATGGTGTGGCTAGAAGGTATTGTCTAAATTTTTGTAGCATGTAAACCATAGATAAGGCTTCACATTCAATGGTGGTATAGTTCCTTTCAGATATTATGAGTTTCCGACTGGTGAAATAGATGGGATGGTATAAATTTCCCTCTCCTGGTTGTGTAAGTATTACACCAATTATTGTGTTAGATGCATCAACATGGACATGAAATGGTTTTGTCCAATCTAGAAATTATAAAATAGGAATGACAACTAGTTTTTCCTTTAGAGTTTCAAAAGTTACTTTGCAAGAACTAGTCCATATAAATTGTTCATTATGCCTTAATAGTTCTTCCAAGGGCACTACAATCTTGGCATAACCATGACTGAACTTCTTATAGTATCTCATGTGTCCTAAGAATACACACACCTCACACTAGGTTTTTGTCATTGGTAGTTGTAGAATGATAGAGAACTTGGCTAGATCTATGAGGAGTCCCTCTTTACAAATGATATGCCCAAGGATTGCCCCAATTGGTGTCACAAATAGGTATTTCTTTAGATTTGGTGAAATTTATAATACTTGACAATGCTCAAGTATGAGTTATAGATTGGCATAGTTGTCCTTGATCAGCTCGTATACCATCTAGTCATCTAAGTAGACTTAGAAAAACTTATGAATAAAATATTTAAAAGCCTTCACTACTACCTATGAGAACACATCTAGCATATTTTTTAACCTGAAAGGCATGACAATGTAGGAAAAAGAGCCTCATTATATAGCAAATATGGTCTTAGAGTGGTCTTTCTCAGCTATCTAAACTTGGTGATACCCTGAGAACCCATCAATAAAGGAGTATATCTCACAACTGGTAACACTTTCTATGACTTCCTATGTGATAGGTGTTGGGAAAAAATTAGTGACACAAGAAAAATTCAAAATATGATAATCCACATAGATATGAATACACTCATCCTTCTTGATATTGATTACCATAGGACTCACCCAGTCAGATTCATCAATAAGAATAATTACTCTGACATGGAACATGTTATCAATCTCTTCTTTCACACATGCTCAAAGGTTAGGGTTCATCTGGTATGGGAATTTATTCATAGGATGAGCACCATCAATCAATTTTATATGCATCTTCCTGAGAGAAGGGTGAACCCCTTTCATTTCACTATAGTTCCTTGGAAACACATACTGATACTCTTTCAACAACTCAAAGAGTTGTAAATTTTTTGTCTCGATCCAATAATTGTCAATGGTTGCTATCTTAGGTTCCTACTCTATGTCAATGTTTAGTTAAACAATTTGAATGGGATTGTGATAAGGATTGTCCATAGGGGAATTAGTGTCTTGAATCGTTCATGAGCAAGTACTTTTAGGAACATGCAAGTTATTACTCAATAGATCGAATAGAGTGGATCCTTCTCCTTCATCTACTTGAAAGATGAGCTTCTACTTTCCCAGGTGGATTTCTTCATGGTGCTCTTCACTATAGACTATCAATAGTTAAAGATTTGATTACCTAGGAGACTCATTGAATAAACCTAAGGATTTCTCTAGTTCTTGATGAACGTGATGCAGGTGGTCTTCCACCAAACTCAGATCTCTAATTATTTATTCACATATGGTTTGAAGAGTAAGGTACAATTCCATCCTTGGTGAAGATTAAGAAATCATAATCTAATATTTTCCTTTCATAGCTACTAGAACCTTGTTTCCATGTGCCTTTCTTCATGTATATACCAAGTCCATGCCCAAGTGTAAAAAGTTCCATAGAATGTATGGACTCATAAGTATTATGGTAAAAATGTTTTCTTAGCTTGACATATTATTTCACATACCTTAAGGTGAGGTTCAAGTGCTTCTATGATGAGCTTCTACTTTACTAGGTGGATTTTTTCATGGTGCTCTTCACTAGAGACTATCGATAGTTAAAGAGTTGATTGCCTAGGAGACTCATTGAATAAACCCAAGGGTTTTTCTAGTTCTTGATGAACATGATGTAGGTGGTCTTCCACCGAACTTAGATCTCTAATTATTTATTCACATATGGTTTGAAGAGTAAGGTGTAAGTCCATCCTTGGTGAAGAGTGAAAAAGCATGAATGTCATATTTTCCTTTCATAGCTGCTAGAACCTTGTGCCTTTCTTTATGTATGTACCAAGTCTATGCCCAAGTGTACAAGGTTCCATATACTCAAAGAACCCAAAGTTAGAGAGTTTAAAGAACCCAAATTACTCTGCATAGAGTAAATCAGGATTCTCCAAGGGCTCGACTTAAGCTTGGTCCATCAATACAAGAATCATGATGTAATTAATGGAATGCTACCATATGGTGTAACTAGAGTAGAAAGGGCCAATCAGTAAGGATAAGTGGCACAAGGATGTTCAATAAACATGGGAGATTCCAAATGGATGGTAATTGGAAGTTATGAAGGCTCTCATATACCATGGTTTATTGCTTGCAATCATTGTTTGATGCTTAAATGCATCACACCAAGAAGAAACATTATAGCTACTCACAACATGAATTTTTAGATGCACCAAAGAAAGTCTTAAAGATGGGATTGGCTCAAAAGTATTGTTTGGTGATATTGAGTGATGCATTAAGGGGCAATAAAAAAGTACAATGTCAGATTTCTTACCATCGATAAATTCTTTATTCCCCTTATCTCTTCTCTCTTTTCTATATAAATAGAGGCCTTCATGCCAATAAAATAATCCTGAGATTGGTGATAGAATCACTCTACAAAAAATTATTTGTAAAAGACACTTTTGAAGTAATACAAGGAAGAATTTTCTATTTCTGATTAAAATAAGTGTGCACATTTGGTTTCATTTTGAAAAATGTATGATTTTTATTCATCACCTATGATTTAGTCTAGCACCTTGCTTTTAGTCCTCTTAGTTTTATGTAGGATTGCATGAAGTGTCTATATGTCGAGATCCTTTGAAGTGTTATCAGTTCATAGTGTCTCCCATTAGATCTATTTTGTTATCCTTTAAATTGTAAGGCTTCTCTCTGACCTCTACACAAAATCTCCATGCCTATGGCTTTGAAATAGAAATAGAATAACCTATGTCCTATTTGAATTCATCAGTAGTTGGTTCTTGTCTTAGACCAAGTGGATCACTTTTTTTGGTGCATCACCTCCCTTAGCTTAGATTTTATTTTCATTCATCCTCATTCCCTTTTTCCTTAGCAGACAATATATTTTAGTGTGATATCAAGAGTTGAAGTGAAGCACTTGAGGAACTAACCTCATAAAAAGTTTAGAGGTTCAACCTTAACATAGGATACCCACATCCTGAGGTTGTTTCCATGCTTGCAGTTAGAAGTGAGGGAGTCTGAATAACTCTCTCACAAGGGTAAAATTACAAGCTATAATAGGTTGCAAATTTGGACTAGACATTTTCCACTATGCATCTTTAGTGAGAACATTTACTTCAGTGCCTGTATCTACTATAATATCTTGGATTACCCATCTATGATAGTAACATTAACTAATATTTATCTATCTTTTGAGGAAGTAGAACGAAGACTTTCCTAATGATGATTATGGTTTAAATATTTATCTTCACTTTATCAATTTAGATGAGTGTGGGTTTCATTTGGTAGGTGAGTTTGACCTTTAAACCAGACACTAAGCTAGGGAACAATGTCTTCATCAAGCATGTGTTTATATAGTTCCTAGAAATTACCCTGCATTACTAGAGGTTTGGTTTCCCTTTACACTATGGCACACTATGTGACATCCCTATCCTTAAGGTATTAAATTTTTCCTTGGAGCTCATGCACAAGTGCCATTGTATCCTGAAGAACATCCTTTTGTTGAAGTGCATCAGTGTATTTCCTAGCATGTGGTTCTTCTCGATATACCTTTGTAAATTATGTTTGGTCCTCATTATGAGTATTAATATTGACTTAATATACAATAAGGATGGTTGGTTAAGTACACCATTATGGTTTTTATATACATATCATACTTGCACCTTTTTCATTTTGGTCCTTTGTAATGGATGCATATAGAACTGGGCACTCTTCTAGTCGGTGGTCCTTTTTTTAGTAAGCATAGGTTGGGTATTCTAGGCAATCCCTTTGATAATGGTCTAGAGAACCACATGTATATCAATTCCTTGGTGGAAACCTACCACCTCATCCTCATCCTCTTTCATGCCCATGATAGCCACCATTGTCCTGAGAACTAATGACTAAGACTTGGTATGTGTTACATGCTCAAGCCTTATAAATATCAGTAATTAGACATCAATCATTGGTTTCATGAGTATAAGCATCAAAAAATTTATAATACATATATGATTTAGTACTCATGGCCCATTGTAAAAGTAGCTAGGAATGAACATCATGGTCATCATGATAAATCTCACAAGTTTGCTTTAGGACTACGTGGATAATCTTGTGTGGGCAATTATTTTTTGTGTGTCCTTCAGTTTCATAATCACTACAACAAAAACCACTACGTGTCTCATATGCATTTTTTGTCATCAAATTTTTAATCTAAGAATCCATGGATGCTATTTATGCCTCCATAAAGGTACTAATCATAGTATCCATACTTCTAACTACTTTAGCACGTAGGGCAACCTCTAGAGCCTCATGCACATTGGTAAAATTTCTCTATGACAAGTTCCATAAAAAAGGTAAAAATAATCCTCCTATGAACCATTGTTCATGTTGAGTAAGATTGATTTTAAAGGGTAGATTAGATATCAAGGTCTTGAACTGAGATTTATATTCCCATATGCTATATGTAAGTCCCTACTTTATGTCTTTCAGCACTGCTATAATCTACTTCTTAAACTCAAAAATATAAAATTCTTGTAGAAACATTACTTTGAGTTGGTCATAGTTGACCACTTATTTTTGAGAGTCAAATTTGTGATACCATTTGTGTACACATTCTAAGAGGGTGGTTACAAATTATGTTACCTTTCACTCAAAGGATGTGATGTCACATGCCCTCTAAATTATTTCACACTTATGAACATGCTCGACTGCATTTTCCACCCCTTAGTACTTAGGTAGGTGCAATGTCATTTAATAATAAACCATAGGTGGTTGAACAAATAATTTTTGAAAAGATCTAACTCCTATTCTTAGAGGGGGTCTACTTGCTCCAGTACCTCCTAATCTTCCTCCAACACCTCCAGTAGTAGTACCCATGGGGAAAGGCATGGTGGAGGGTTGATTTCCTAGATTGGGGCCTATATACTAGCCTTGGCTAGATCCTCCAAGAATTCTAAGCTATGCTATAGACTTCTCTTGAAACTAAAAAGATGTAGATTTTAAGTTATTGCCTAATGGCATGGTCTTAGTTTCTCTTATCTATTTAGCTTCTAAATCTTTACTATTTGTATCCCAATTCCTTATATGTACCCTATCTAACTCGAAGGCATGAGCATGCACTATGGTGGGAGAGCTTGGTTGACTCATAATAGGTTCATCTCTAGTAATCCAACTCATTTATCTACAAGATAATAGTGGCAAAGGTTATGGCCCATAAGTGATGGATTCCTCACACGCATCTAGCTCCCTTTGGCTCTTCACAAGTTCCTTGAGTGCTCTCAATCTCTTCCCATGCCACTAACTCCCATGATCCTCTATGCATGTGAGGAGATTGATCCAGTGAACCCATAATCTTGAACCAACTAGTAGTCTGCCCTCCAAATGTACGGCTCATGCACATGATATTTTGGCCTTCCATGGGTAGTGTTTCCAACCCAAAATCAATAATTTGCTTATTAATCTTGGGAATAAATAGAAAAAGATATCATCCACTTGGTTCTCATAGAAAATTGAAATCTACTTCCTCAAGACATGAATATGTGGTCATGGTGTATTCCAAGATGTAACTATTCTAAACACCCTTCCACCAGTAATTGACCACTCAAATCTAGGAAAATTTTAGTCATGCTAAAATCCTTTATCATTTTGGTGTCAATGACTATCTTTGTCTAAGGTTTTAGGATCATCCTTGAGCATATGCTAAGATCCAAGAATGTGAAATAATAGGGACCTCAAAAAAAAGTCTCATATAATGAGTTATAGATGTTTTGTTCTACCCACTATCACGCAAAGACTCCAGGCTCAGGATATGGAACCACAAAATTATCTTTGACACTAGTAATAAATTATTTAATTTTCTCTAATGTAATACACTAAAAAATTTCCCATGCTTTTGTTCCAACTAATTTAAGTCCTAGTAATGAAACCAAAATGTTGGGTTTTCTCTTTACATTGGTGTTGAAGCCTCTTCCCAATAGGCTAGTGTGCTAGCCTTATCATGCAAGGGATGAGTCTCATGTACTCACTCAGAGCATGTAGTGAAAGTTTGATTCCTAAATATTTTGAAACACATGGTGTATTTTCTCATTTTTTGTCAAATAAATATCCTACTATTATTTCTTAACATATTATGCTACCATCACTAGCTAATTATAAAAGAAATAACTCATGACTTTTAATTACTTAACACATTTCAATATTCAGCATAGTTCACAATACATTTCTCAAAGTACCATATGATAAAAATTGAATTCTCATTAAGTACTTTTTGATTACAAGATAATACTTCTTATATATTTAAAGGTTCTTCCTCCCATTCTCCTTCATGAATGCTTATAACAAAGGTTTTTTTACTTGTTTTTCCCTATCCAAGTGTCAAATTCCCAAATCAAATTAGACATATGGCACACAGACTCTCCATAAACTAAGTCATGGCTTTTACAATAATTGTTCGCATAGACTTAGGCCTATGCACCACTAGATGCCTACTCTATGTTATGCATTCATTTGCTAAGTGTTCCATTCCTTACAGGCTATTCACAACCTCTGATTGGTGGGGTCAAAGTATCCTATTTTTATTTATTATTTAAACTACTCCCATGTTCCTTGTACTTCACTCCTCACGCACTCCCCTAGTATTCTACTTCCTATTTTGGTTCATTTATTCTTAGGTTCCTCATGCCATATTCTCTTGACTGGGTCCTCTCATGCTAGTCCTTCGACACCATTATCCTTCTACATCCTTCAACTTTCATGCTAATAGTCTCACACCATGGTTCTCCCACACTGTAATGGTACTTACATGAAAACAGATAATGGTCCCTTTATGTTGCTTGCCAAAATTAGAACAAATACTTAGTAGAAATTGAGGGGCCAATATACCTATACTAAAAATGAATTATAAATCTAAGTCTAAAGGTCTAAATTCTAGCTCACATGATGTAATTTTGAATTAAATAATATAATCTTAAAGGGATTCATTGTCACATTATTTTTAATTGTGCAAATGTTCTAATGTAAGTTTTGACACCTTATGGATATTGAATTCCATGAATAATTCATATTTTAATTGTGTAAAAGTAGTTAAGGAAAAATTTGGTAGGATATCAAACCAATTATGAGCCTCATCAGAAATACTTATATGGAATACTTTTCATAATAGTTTGTCATTGTCTTCCCATTGACCAAAATAAAGTACATAGTTAATCATGTGTTGAATGGGTCCTTATGACTCAAAAAGAGAGGTAAATCTAGTAGTTTAAATTATTGTGGATAAAGATATTTAAATATACATTTTTAAAGAGGTTTATTATTGAATGAGGTAATAATTGTATTAGTATTATCGAAGGCCATTTGTATTATAAGTATAGAAACCTATTTATAAAGATCCCCAATAGTGAAAATTATAGAAATAAGATAATCCATGGAAATAATGGTGCTTAACATAGGTGTTATCATTGATTCTAATCCACCACCTCACTTGAATCTAGGCATATGCATATCATCATCCTCATGGATAACAAGGGCAAGTTTTTAATCATTGAATTTAGGATACTTTGGTAATGGTATTATATCTCTGAATGGGGGTACCCTTGGTGTATCATTTGAAGAGCTTGGTTCATTCATTTTTGGTGGAGATATATCAATTTTTATTGTAGGGATATTTTGTAAATTTACCTATTTTAGTATGGTATACGCCTTTTGCATGCATGAATCTTTTGGGAGATAAATATCCCTTGGTTTAAAGATCTCAGTTGTAAAATTTGGAACATTAGGAGACTTTGGAACTTTAGGTTTTTGATGTTTCCCTCTTCTTGGTGCCTTTACTTTGTAAATATGCCATGATGTATTGGTTAACCTTTAAAAAAATTAATGTCAAATGAAGGGAAGAGAGAATCATCACCCTTGATAAGGTGGACATTATTTGGAAATGTTATAATTATGGGGGTTTGAATGAATTCATTTGAAGGAATATCCCCCTTATAAGTAATTTGTAAATTAGTCATAATACTTTTTAACAATCATATGAAGGATAATATTGGTCATATGTATCACCTTTTATGGTAGAGTATGTAGGAAGGTCATGGTTGGATGACTTGCCTTTTTAGTGACTCTTGGATTTTTTTGAACATCCTAAGCCTTATCAATATGTACTATATTTTAGAGATATAGGGTGGGTTATACCTTGCTTATGTTTTCCCAACCATTGTCCTTTATATCCATATTTTAGCAAATATCAGAGGCCAAATCATATGATGGTGGTGTAAGAAGTAATAATAAAGGATCTTTATCTTCCTTAAGATGGATCAACTTATCTCTTGAAATGGTGGGATCATGGCCCTGATTAGAGGGATGGTAGCTACCACCATTCAAATATTTGAGTTTAGATGCTTTATCATTTGTAATAATATAAAATAAATCAATTTTACTCCTTGTTTGAGATCAAGGATGGTAGACTATATCTAAAGAAGGCCAATTGTTTGTGAAACTTAGATAAAACAAATTATAAAATTATTATACTGAGATGCTAAAGATAAAAAGTATAACTATGATAGATATTAAACTAATAATTAAAACAAGGTACTTATATTATTATGATGCTAATACAAATCTAGATCTGGGATAGGTAGAAAGTGGATTGGATCTAGATTTTAGAATAGTCACCTAATTCTAGAAATTGTGCTTATGTAGCCATAAACACTTGCATCGACCTAGGATAATTATGTCGATGCTACTATCTAACTTAGACACATGTGTCTAATATGAAATACCTATTAAAAAAATATGTTACCACCTAGATGTTTATGAATTCTATGTCACCTTCATTCTAGTGCATTTAGATCTGGGTCATGGATTTTCGCTCTTTGTCAAATAGTGAAAACCCTAGTTGTTCATCTTCATATAGGCTATGTAAAAAATGGGTCAGTGGGCACATAGTGTCAAGCTACCGAAAATACCCCTTTGTCAATGAACTCTACCTACATATCCAATACTCCGAAGAGGGCCTTAGACTTATGTAATTATCCCCTTTGTGTTGGATTATGTATGAATTATACAATGTGTGATAATCAAATACAACAAAGACCTAGCTTATAAATTGGAAAATGTGGCTCATGGAGTGCTCCTTTAGTAATTAAAACTTGTAGATGTATTTTCCCTATGATTGATATGGAAATAGGAGAAAATAGGGAAGGTTTGCTCACTTGAGTACTTGATAGAATGCTTTTGGTAAGTTTCCTTGTTAGTAAGTAAGAAGTTTTTAGGTTTGTTTTATGTGAGGAATGAATGAGGATTGATATTATATTTATAACAATCCCTTTGGAGAATATCTAGCATTAAATCACTTAGGCTAACCATAGAAACACATTTCATTTAAAATTTGGATGACTTTAGGGCACTGGACACTTGTGTTAGGGTAGGACACTCACATTGACACAAGCATCTAACCAGGACGTAAGTGTCTAAGCAATTGGAAAATAAGTACAGGTCCAAAACTTACATAGATGGAATATAAGCAGGTTTATAAAATTATGGGCAATATAAAAGGTCTGAGTCATCAAAATAACAATTTTTAGACTAAGAGATAATCAATTAGGCATAGATAAATAGTGTATGCAATAATTTTGGTAGCGTAAAAGGTATAGAAGCTAAAGGTACATCCATGATATTTATTTTCTAAGTGTACAAGACTAAGGTGCTATATAATTTATAAATAGTGTCTACAAAATCTTAGGTTTTCCCTTAGGGTTTCATTCTTCTTTACTAGGGTTTCATCTTTCTTTTGTAGGGTTTAAAATTTATACTTTAATATTTCAATTTTGACATTAAAATTCCCTTTATTTACATAATCATAATGGAATAAACTATTAATGTGGATTCTAATAAATACAAATATTATGTTTATTTTCATGATAGGTTGGATGATATAAATCAAATAGAATTAACATAATATCTCTAAATAAAACCACATATGTTTGATGTATTGCTACATGTAATAAAAGATGAAAAAAATGCTAAGATTGTCACATTTAAGGAACAACATGAGCCCTTAAATTATATTAACAAACTTTTAAGAGGTATTGATTATATCATAGGTGTTCAAACAACTACTACCATTTCTACTATCACTATGTCTACACCTATGGTTACATATGTGAAGCCCACCCATGGTGTGGGGGTAACATAAGGTTTTATTCAGATTTAAATGCCTATCCCTACACAAAAAAAATCATTTAACTCTTATGGTTTCTACTCATATGACTACATCATCCATGCCTATTTAATAATACCTCATGTAAACTATTCTAGATTTATAAGCTAAGGTTTTGTAGGTAGAGCAGGGTTATTCTAGAGAAATTCATACAATAAATTCTCATGTACTTTTTCATAATATAATGGTGTTATATATTTTATATTATCATTTACCCATAGGTTTTTTGGTTCTTAATATTACAGTAAATGATGGTAAAGTGATCCAGAGCAACAATTATGATTATTTCAAGTAGCATATTTGGATTATGCCTCCAATGATAAGTTATTGACTGTTATTTATAAAAATTCTTAAGGACTTTGCTCTATGATAATTATATGACCTCCAATTATAATTGGTTCATGCATTTAATACTTTTACCAATCAATTCTTAGCACATTTTACAATCATTATTAGTGAGAAATTATTCTACACTCAAATTATAAATCTTAAGGACCCAATAAACTAGTTAGTGACTATGTGATTTGATACAAGACCATGCTCTCTAAGAATAAAAATTGTATGAATAATAATGAGTTACAAGATATATTAAGAAAAAAAGATATTGCTCCTCTACATGAGTTCACTATGTTCAAGAGATTCCAATCATTCTATGACTTATGCCACACAATTAAGGATTGAGAAGTTAAACTCATTGCCAAGAATAATCTAAATTATGTGGTTAATCCTCCAACTAATTTGAGTTTAAAGTTTCAAAGAAAATAAAATTACAATTCCAAAATTAATCATACAAAAAATGAGGCAAATATGACAAATAATGTAGTGTTGCAACCTACTAATTGACATGTCTTCTTAGCCTCACAAAAGAGGAAATTTTCACAATTATTATAACCTCTTAATAAGATATTATAGAAGTTACTTGACTGCAACCTTATATCTCATTTTCCATAAAAAGTGGTTAATATGAGTAGGCCTCCACCTAAGGAACATAATAGTAATGCATATTTTGATTATCATAGATATGTTGGACACTCTAAAAATAGATGTTTTAGGATAAGACATAAGATTCAGGATTTAATTGATGGCAACGCTATTGAGATTAATGATATATGTACACATATTAATCATTTAGTGGAATAACCTAATGGGAATGTAAAATTGAAAATATTTTTCGATCCATTTCAAAATCATTTAGCAACAGAAACTAAGACTGATATTGAGGTGAATATGACTTATAATGCACATAATCCTCCCACATTTTATGTTTCTATAACTAAGAGAAGCATCCAATTGATGGTATTATTGGTACATTTATAAGCAAATTTTTACAATGATCTACAATTACATTTGATAATAGTGAGATTGTGGACACTGATTTTATTTCTACATTGTTGTTTGTATGTGCTTGCATTGATTCATAACATATACACAATGTCATGGTAGATAATGGTTCAATTGAAAATGTTTTGATTATGCCACTTATTACTAGTCTCATATATATTACAACATGAGATAACCTCTTAGATTCAAATATGGATACATATGGGACTGATCACTCATAGAAGGTAACATATAAAACCTACATATGAGCATCCCATTGATGGGATAATTAGTTAGCAAAAACAAAATCAAAAGTCTTAAAAATTAAAATAAAAAAATATATTCATAAAAATAAAAATTTGGTACCTATGCATGACAAGTATTGCTAGTTTACATATTTCATTTATATTATTTATCACATTATGGTAGTTTAAATTTCCTTTCTCATGCACACATGGATTTTTGGGTATAAATGAGTGAGTTATAGGAGATACATCTCTTGTATGATATATAAATATAGATGTGAGACATTCCTACAGCTAGGGGATGCCCTTCCTACATTGGGTGCATACCTAAATTAGGGACATGCCTACATTGGGGTCCTCTTTTTGGTACATCTATGTAAGTTAAATATTTATATTATAATTCTATTTATCATATTGAGCTACCTTAGACTGCTTATACATGTCTTTACCTTACTTATATTACTTAGAGTGCTATTTAGATACTATACTTTACCATATGTGATTATTACATACATTAATCAAGTAAAATAGTTTTGATTATTTTATGAATGTTTCTACTATTTAAAAATATGTTGTATTCCTATTGTGTGACCATATATGATTTTTTTCATGCATTTGCATTATTTATTTTGACTTTTACATAGAGGGATCCTTGAGTGTGTATTACATTGTATGCATTTCTTGATTATTGCACACTAATTTCTCATTGTGTGACATTGATTTCTTATTGTATGTCACTCTTACCTTATGTGAAATTTATTGTTCATTATGTGACATTGATTATGTATTGTGTGTGGATCTTTCCCTATGTGACATTGTGCAATCATTGAGTGGATTATGTGCAACTCTTATCTACATGACATTGAGTGTTATTATGTCTGCAAAATGGCCATGATATTATGTGAATATATGTGGATACACCTAATTTTATCTACTAAGATTATCGTGTTATGATCCATATCACACATATTTGTACTTGTGTGTAGTTTCATGATCTATATCATGCATCTTCTTACATGGCTTGTTATTCAGTACATGATTATGTGATGACTACTATAGCATATGATATTGTTATATCTATATTGACATGATAATTTTATGCCATAGGATACATGTTTCATATATGTTTTGATGAGTAATCATGTTATGATGACATATTCTCCTAGTTTTTTCACATGCTTACATCTTTCTATTTAACATGATGCATATATTTATCTACTTTTGAGATGATTAATTTACAATTTGCATCCCTCACCTCAAATGGAAGGCATATTAATGAGAATTTCATAGATATTCAAGCCTCAATACACATATAATTCATATTTTTTGATAATTTACATGATTTATAGGGTTCAAATTGGGTCAGATTATCATATTTGTGTAGATTATGAGAAATATACATAGATATTTGGGGGAATATGTGATGCATATGTAGACATTTAATAGGTATATAAGTGATATGTTATTACATTTATTAGATTAGGAGTAGAGTGATATATATAAATATGTCATGCTATATAATATTGGTACAATTAGATCAGATAATGGGGCATGTATGTTGTTCATGCAACAAAGTTAACAAAGGTAACATTTTGAATATAAAATCCATTTTCAACAATTGATTCAGTATATTCAAATTTACATATAAACCTAATATGGGGTTCCGCATTTTACATATGAACCTAGTATAGGTTTCCACCTTTTACATACAAACATAGTAGATGGTTCTAATTTTACATATGAGCCTAGTATGGGGCTCCACCTTCTTAATATTTAACCTTTTATAGGCTCAAGATTAGTCAAATGAGTGTTGGGGAATTTATATTCCCAACCCATGGTTTTACACAATGGAACTCAACTTGGATAATAATCACTCCAATATCTAATGCTTTAGAGGGTAGTGCTGTTCTCTTACTTACAGGTTTACATGGAGCAAGTTGGACACTCGGATCCTTCTTTCAAGGATATACCAAGGACAAAGTATAGTTACACTAAGGTATAAAATTTCTTTATCCTTTTAATATATCATTATCAATACTATAATAAAATGGGGGACATGTAAATATGGCATTAAATACTTTAAAATGTTAGTATTGACCTATCTTCACCATACGTGACTTGTGTGTACATATATGACTCATGTCGATACTCTTTGTTAGATATCCACCTTTGTATTAGCTCAAATTATTGATTTACTATCAATCACATACAAGAATTCCCTAATTTTTTATCAGTCTAATTATTATCTTGATTAAACTACCTCCTTATCATCTGATCATCATTTCCTATACATTGGATGCCTCTGACTATAATTAGAAAAAATTGGCTACTAGATTCATCCACCTATACCAAATCCATTTATGTGCCTTGTAATAGTCATTTTCATACATTCATATAGTTATTATGGGTCAACCTACACATTTTGCATGTTTGTGGTAGAATAAGTTACCCAAAGAGTCACCTAATTAAACACACTAGGCCTAAACCTATTCCTATCTGGCACTCACATGGAAAATCAATATAGCATTAAGGAATACATCTACACACTAAGAATAATATCCATAAATCTTAAAAATTAGAAAAAACTTAAAGGAGTAGACCTTAGCCAATTCTAAATCACTAAAAACCAATTCAATTTTGTATAATGTCAAGTGTTAAAGACTATATTATAAGTTTTATCCATACTAGTGGATCACTATTATACACATACACCTAAGTGGGAGAACTATGTGTAGTTTGAGCCTTATTTAGAGTATTGTAACATAGGAAACACTCATCCACTTAGTGAATATTTATTAGGATTATATCAACTCATCTTATCCAACCCCTTTTCATGGGTAAACCAAGTGTCAAAATTTGAGCTAGGGTTTCAAGGTGAGGGAGATAGAATTTAGGACTTGTGCGAGATTTTGATATTGTATAGAACAATAATTATAAATAGGTGAAAAAATATATATCATGAAATATTATGACACATCTCATAGGTACATTTATAGTAGGTATTAGATGCTTTCAGTTACCATAAGAGTCTATCTACTACTAGATCCATCCAAGTGGATCCATATAATCAATTTCCATATCTGAGCAATTCAAAATATAGTTTTAATCCTTCTTGTTGTAGTCACTAAAATTAATATTTAATGCTAACATAATGCACTTTTTACCATCCTTTTATGCATATTTGCTCATGCTCAATTCCATAGTTTTGATACGATATTCCTCTATTTCTATGTGGTTAAACCTATACCCTTAATTAAATATAATATTGAATACTCATATTCTTCACTCCAAGTAGCCTAAACTCACTATTATACTAATAAAAACTTCCAACTTATATTTATCTACTCCTAAAACAAGGTCGTTCCTTCAAATTATCCCACTTGTTGATAGTGTCTAAATCCATTGGTTTCATCCTCCTACAAAATAATGGCTAATTTATAAATTTTAAATTCATATGATGTCTCATCATGCACATTTCACAAGTATCATTAGATGAAATTCCTAAAATACCATTTTAAGGATACATTTTATAACCATTTATTCACTAGAGACTCCTAGGACTAAAAATCACTAGAATATCTAACTACACATTGAGATAAAAACACCTATTCTTCCTAATTCTAAGTCCACACAACCCAAGTATCCCTAAGCTAAGTCTGAATACACTTCCAAAGTCACGATTCATTGTTGAAGCACTTGATCATACCAATTACACTAGCATATAACATTACACTAGTATTTTAAACATGACACCATATCATGGGAGAACTACATGGAGTTTGATCCCTCTTTAAAATATTTGTATTTAGGCAAAACTCAATGCAAAGGGTGTTGAAGTCAAGCACAACTTCAAATTTTAACCCCTTTTCCCCATTTATTTCATTTATCCCTCATTTTCTATAAAGTTAGGGTTCTAAGTGAAGAAGAAGGTGTTGACACGGTGGATTGCACCCTCTGAAGGGAGGCTCAACTCTCTTCATGTATGTGACACAATGGAGACATCCCTCTTGATATAGGTGGCAAACGTGAGGGATGAATCTCTAGATTAGGGGATAGCTCCCCTTGATGCACCCTAAGGCCCTATATCTCCTATTACTAATAATAGGGAGGATGAAAAGGGAGAAAAAATATTGAAAATGGGACCTAAACTAAGAGGTGATGCACTAAAACAATTGGTCTACTTAGCTTTGGCATACACTTTAAACCATGAACAATAAGCATACACTTCATTCAGGTGAGAAAAACTTCCTTGCATTAGTATTTTAGTAGGGGGTCCTATGAAGATACAGGAAGGAAGAAACTAGAATAAGAGATGTTATGAGACACACTACTGCATAGCCTATACACTTGCATATACTTCTTCAGACACTTCATGTAACCTACAAGAGAATAAAATCACTATGCACTAGATATGCTAGAATAAAATTATGAAAGCATGAAAAGAAAATGACTTAACACAAGATAAAACCATTGACATATACAAAAGTACAAGCTCAAAAGGAGGGAAAATGCTCTTTGTGATTCAAGGTAAATTCTTGTAGGGCTTTGCCATACAAGCTAAAAGATATTTTCTTAAATGAGAAGTTATAAATATATAGAGAATTAGAAACAAGGTAGCTGACAAATCAAGGAATGGAAACCCATGCTGAGTTAAACACTTCTGTAGAGACCAAAAGACCATGTTACTACCATATTATTCAAAATGCATATAGGATAGCCATGTTTTAGATGTCCAAGTCACCACCCTTGCTATCTTGGGCCTAAAAAATCATGGGATACTCCTATCAATTAACAAATTCATCCCCAAGTTGTGTGGCTGGACCATGCTCTCTTCAATGTTGGGTGTAATTGGTTATGCATTAATGGTGAAGCATGAAAACATGGGCTACTCTCCTCTATAATTTTAAAACCAATTTATTTTATTGGTTTTTGGTAGATATATTTCACCAAATGTATTAATTCTCCTTGCTAAGTTGTCTATGCCACTTGTCTTGGTCTGAGTGGTCATTGATTTTGCCTTTCAACCTTATTGGCTATTAGAACTATTTTTCCTTTTATCTTTTTATGTTCTTTACTTTGCCCATGTTTTGTCTCTTCCTTTCCTTCTCCTTTGCCTTGGCTTCTTATTGGCTTGTCTTTGATTTATCAGGCCTTCTTTGTTTTAGGATTTTTACCACACTTTCCTTCAAACAAAATGTCTGAAGGAATTCTTTCTGACATTTTATACAAAGGAATTCTTTCTTTTGATTTATTCTTTTCTCAAAGGGCATGTTCCCTTCAAGCCTTTTATCTTCATTATTCACTTTCTCAAGGTGCCCTCCACAAGGGCACTTTGTGCCTCAAAATTCCCCTTTAAAACTTTTTATTTGGTCCTACCACTAACCAAGGTGCCCTCTGTAAAGACACATACCCTTAGGGAATTCTGCAATGACCCTTTAAAAAAGTGAAGAATTCCTTTTTCTTTTCCCAAGTGCCCTTTAGTAAAACACTTACCTTTCAACTTTTTGCAAACATCCTTCATGCCATCAAAATTCCCTTTGAAGGAAATCCGTTGCCTTTTGTGAACTGCTTAGACCATTTTGGGTTCTTCAATCACTTGTACTTATAAAAGTAGACAAGTAATGCACCTGCACAAACCCAATCTGTACCAGATAGACCATTTTGGACTTCCCAAGAGCTTCTACTTCAGGTTTTACATCAACTTCAATTGATAAGTCAAATAAATAAAGACACTTTAAAAACTCTATTTGGTCTATCAAGATCAAATGAGGTTTTGCAAGTGACTTTACTTGTAACCTTTGTAAGTAAAGACATTTCCAAAGTTTGAATTACACCACCAAGCCCAAATTAGGTTTATCAAGTGACTTGACTTATGAAAATTTCAAAATTAAAGTCATTTGGGAAACCCAAAATGCACTACTATATGTGAAGTAATTACTCTTGACAAAGCCAACATACACTTGGCAAAGCAAAATTAGGGAAACACCTAGATTTTTCATGAGAAAGGTCTATCAAAGAACATTTTACTAAGGTAGTAGAGGGATGATCTATCCAGAACATGGATTGGATGAATTTTGCAAATAAAAAGGAGGGGGTGCCCAATTTTGGCTTGTAGGACCAACAATTAGTCAACATAATTGGTGACTCATAAGGGAAGCAAGCCTGCTATGCTTGGGAATATTGGTAGCCATAAAGTCCATTAGGCATGGATTCAAGATGCATCTTGGAGAAGTAAACAATAGCCTTGAAAGGACCTATAAACCAACAAATATTTTACCTCAAACAATAAGGAAAAAACACATGCAAAGGCTAAAAACACTACACGCATGTATAACAGCACTTAGGGAAAATAAGGAAAAATATGTAAATGATAAAAGAAACCTAGTAATAATGCTTAAGGGATATCCCATTGACTGGGATATGTAGCTCTTCATGATCCAACTTGGAGAGTTGAAAAACATTGTGTTTCTTGCATTGGGTGATGACATATGGGGCACTCCATAAAGTGTCAAACTTTGTGTGCCTTCTAGGCTTGGCTCAGTCCTCATCCCACTTAAAGACAATGTCACCTTATGAGAAGGTCCTTGGCATAGA
Organism: Torreya grandis; assembly: GCA_037957365.1. Lineage (NCBI taxonomy): Eukaryota > Viridiplantae > Streptophyta > Pinopsida > Cupressales > Taxaceae > Torreya > Torreya grandis. Next base: position 87,894 of record JARHVA010001659.1, on the reverse strand, counting down.
CCTTTCTTCAAAATGGTTCTTTGTTTATTGTCGGTAGCTGGTCATGGCATCTATGACTCGGTCTCACACTTCTTGAAGCTCCATTAGCTCACAATACCTGACTTCTAGCTATCACTCTCCATCAATTACACCTAATGGGAAATATCCAAGGCTAGCAACTCAAGTGAGATATGAAGTCTAGTTTCCCTTACATACACAAGTGTGTATGGTGAATTCTTGATTTCCCTCTTTGGAGTGATCCTATCTACCCAAAGAGTTGTCTTCAACTTGGCATGCCAAGTCTTTTGATTTTCCTCTATTATCCTCTTTATGATCCTAATCAAATTCTTGTTTATGGATTTGGCCAGCCCATTTTCTTGTGGATAATAGTTGGAAGAAGTATTGAGATAGATGCCATAATTCAATGCCCACTTACTTGTCTTTGTTCCCAAGAAAGCCAATGCATTATCTGAAATGATTGTGGATGGGACCCCAAATCTTGTCACTATGCCTTCATAAAAGTCTAAGATTGCAATCTCATTGGCCTCTTTCAAATCTATGACCTCTACCCACCTTGTGAAATAATCTATGGTAGTCAAAACCCACTTGTGGCCACCAATATAAGGAGGATTGATTAGCCCGGAAAATAAGGAAAAATATGTAAATGATAAAAGAAACCTAGTAATAATGCTTAAGGGATATCCCATTGACTGGGATATGTAGCTCTTCATGATCCAACTTGGAGAGTTGAAAAACATTGTGTTTCTTGCATTGGGTGATGACATATGGGGCACTCCATAAAGTGTCAAACTTTGTGTGCCTTCTAGGCTTGGCTCAGTCCTCATCCCACTTAAAGACAATGTCACCTTATGAGAAGGTCCTTGGCATAGACCTTTCTTCAAAATGGTTCTTTGTTTATTGTCGGTAGCTGGTCATGGCATCTATGACTCGGTCTCACACTTCTTGAAGCTCCATTAGCTCACAATACCTGACTTCTAGCTATCACTCTCCATCAATTACACCTAATGGGAAATATCCAAGGCTAGCAACTCAAGTGAGATATGAAGTCTAGTTTCCCTTACATACACAAGTGTGTATGGTGAATTCTTGATTTCCCTCTTTGGAGTGATCCTATCTACCCAAAGAGTTGTCTTCAACTTGGCATGCCAAGTCTTTTGATTTTCCTCTATTATCCTCTTTATGATCCTAATCAAATTCTTGTTTATGGATTTGGCCAGCCCATTTTCTTGTGGATAATAGTTGGAAGAAGTATTGAGATAGATGCCATAATTCAATGCCCACTTACTTGTCTTTGTTCCCAAGAAAGCCAATGCATTATCTGAAATGATTGTGGATGGGACCCCAAATCTTGTCACTATGCCTTCATAAAAGTCTAAGATTGCAATCTCATTGGCCTCTTTCAAATCTATGACCTCTACCCACCTTGTGAAATAATCTATGGTAGTCAAAACCCACTTGTGGCCACCAATATAAGGAGGATTGATTAGCCCGGAAAATAAGGAAAAATATGTAAATGATAAAAGAAACCTAGTAATAATGCTTAAGGGATATCCCATTGACTGGGATATGTAGCTCTTCATGATCCAACTTGGAGAGTTGAAAAACATTGTGTTTCTTGCATTGGGTGATGACATATGGGGCACTCCATAAAGTGTCAAACTTTGTGTGCCTTCTAGGCTTGGCTCAGTCCTCATCCCACTTAAAGACAATGTCACCTTATGAGAAGGTCCTTGGCATAGACCTTTCTTCAAAATGGTTCTTTGTTTATTGTCGGTAGCTGGTCATGGCATCTATGACTCGGTCTCACACTTCTTGAAGCTCCATTAGCTCACAATACCTGACTTCTAGCTATCACTCTCCATCAATTACACCTAATGGGAAATATCCAAGGCTAGCAACTCAAGTGAGATATGAAGTCTAGTTTCCCTTACATACACAAGTGTGTATGGTGAATTCTTGATTTCCCTCTTTGGAGTGATCCTATCTACCCAAAGAGTTGTCTTCAACTTGGCATGCCAAGTCTTTTGATTTTCCTCTATTATCCTCTTTATGATCCTAATCAAATTCTTGTTTATGGATTTGGCCAGCCCATTTTCTTGTGGATAATAGTTGGAAGAAGTATTGAGATAGATGCCATAATTCAATGCCCACTTACTTGTCTTTGTTCCCAAGAAAGCCAATGCATTATCTGAAATGATTGTGGATGGGACCCCAAATCTTGTCACTATGCCTTCATAAAAGTCTAAGATTGCAATCTCATTGGCCTCTTTCAAATCTATGACCTCTACCCACCTTGTGAAATAATCTATGGTAGTCAAAACCCACTTGTGGCCACCAATATAAGGAGGATTGATTAGCCCTATGAAGTCTAACCCCCATTACATGAATGATTGTTCCACCTAAATAGGATGAAGAGGCATGACAACTAGCCATTAATTCCCATCAAATAAGGCACATTTTTGGCATTTCCTCACCCAAGCATGAGTGTCTTTAAAAAAATTGGGCCAAAATTAGCCAGCCCTCATAATCCTTATAGTTGTGGCCTTAGGAGCAAAGTGGCCACCAATTGGTCCATCATAAAACTCATATAGTACCTTGTTGACTTGGTTTGAATCAATGAATCTCAAGAGCACCCCTAAAAATTCTTTTCTAAACATCACTCCATCAAATAGGACATAAATAAGAGATTGGAGTCTTAAATACCTCATCTTGGTCATATCAAGACCTTGTGGACACTCACCAGTTCAAAGGAAATGAACCATGTCTTGTGCCCAGATCTTCATGACTGTAGGTATAGTTGTTGTAGGTTCATCATGGAGTACCAAAATTTCCTCCTTTGTCTCTTTAAAGTCTATATCAAGGTGTTCACATGGCCCTCTTCCTCTTACCATCTTTTATGGTCTTGATCTCAACATCATACTCCATTACTTTGGTGATCCAACTTGCCCTTTTCTCATTCAAGTCTCAGTTTACGAAGAAGTCTTTTACACTAGGATGTGGCAACATGATGTGAATTTTTCTTCTAGACAACATAGGTCTAAACTTCTTTAGACTTCATATAATTTCAAGTACCTACTTCTCAACATACGTGTATCTAACGTCATAGCATTCTAAACCTTGGCTAAAAAAAGCAAGAGGTTGTTCTAAATTCTCACAATTTGCTTGAGTGAGCATAGCAAATATTACCTCTTCATTCCCAAATGTGTATATATTTAAGTCCTTGGAAAAGTTTAGACTAGCTAGGTTAGGAGCTTGGGTGATATCTTGATTGATGCCTTTAAAGCTTTCTCTTCTTCTTGTTGTCCACATGAATGTCTCATTCTTCCTTATCATGGAAGTTAGTGGCTTGAAAAGCTTAGCAAAGTTAGGAATGAATCTCCTAATGAAATTTATGTTACTAAATAAAATTTGTAGGCCCTTCTTGTGCTTAGGCAAAGATAATGCTAAGATGGTGTTCACCCTCTCTAAATTAATGGACAAACCTTCCTTCAAAATGACATAGCCCAAGAGCTTACTTTCATGGATGATAAACATGCATTTATTTAGGTTGAGAGAGATGTCAAACTCTCTACACCTATCAAAGATTTTCTTTAGGTGCTTTAGGTGTTCACTTGCCTCCTTGAAGAATATTATCACATCATCAAGATAAACTAACATAATGTCATTGATTAAACCTTGGAAATCCATGTTTATAGCATGTTGGAAGGTATCTCCATCATTTGACAATATGAATGGCATCTTCCTATAGGCGTATGTTCCCCACTTGGTGGTGAAGGATATCTTGTATTGGTCACATTCTTGTACCAATATTTGATTGTACCCATAGTAGCCATCTAAGATAGATAACCTTTCATTGCCTATCAACATTTGAAGAATTTTCTCCATACTTGGAAGGGGATAGTGATCTCTCAGTGAGACTCTATTCAAGTCTATAAAATCCACACATAATCTGACTTCTCCATTATTCATCTTAATAGGGACCAAATTGGCTAGCTAAGAAGAGTGTTTGATAGGGAAAATGATCCTAGACTTGATCAATTTGGTGAGATCCTTCCACATAAGAGGCTCAATCTTTGGATTGATTGGCCTTCGATTTTTCTTGATGGGTTTGGCACCTTCATCTATCTCAATGGTGTGTTAGGCCAAGATTAGATTAAATCCCTTCAAATCACCATATTCCCAAGTGAAGACATCAACAAACTCTTGACATAACATAATGAAAGCATGTTTTTCCTCATTGGTACAAACCTTCCCAAGTGCAAGTAGCTTATCCTTGTAGATCTCTACCCTTTCATAATTTTCCTTCCTGGTTTTCATGCTTTTTTTATCTCTCTTGAGTTGGTCATCTTTATTGAAAAGGCTCTCAAGAGTTACAAAACCTTTGGGAAACTTTTTGGTTTTTAGTTGAACAATCTTGCCTACATACTACTGTTGTAGCTTGGACTAATTTTTAGAAGCAAACTTAGCTTCTTCTTGCAAGAAAAGTGATATTTGATAATCACTTTCAAACACCTACCAATTGGTGACATTGTCTAGTATGGAGGACCTCACAATCGCCTTTAAATGATGTTGATTCTTGCTTTATCTCATCCCCTTTGGGATGTCAAATTGAGCACCAACTAATGCTAGTCTATCTGCATGCTTGTTCTCCTCTCTTGGAATGGAAGTGATGTTGAAAGAAATGAAGTTCTCTACAAGGCCCCACACTCTGTGCTTGTAAGACTTGAGTAAGGAGTTATTGGTCAAGCTTTGACCTCTCACTTGGTTCAATATCGACTCACTATCTCCAAACACCTACAATTCTTTGATTCCTCTCTCCCTTGCCCATTCTAAGCCATGAACAAGGGCCTCATACTCTGTTACATTATAGGTGCAAGATAATTGAAACCTAAAAGTTGAGAAGTATTTATCCTTTGAAGGTGAAACCAACATTGCCCCACCACGAGCTCCCAACTTGCTTTTAGATCCATCAAAGAACAACTGCCGCAAACCACAGTCTTCTTGGTCTATCTTCATTAATTTTTTCTTGAAAACATATTTCTCGTGCATGAAATAGACTCTAAGACCAGATTATTCAATGAAATTTTAAGGTTCATGCACAAATTTTTCATTTCCCCATTCATCTAGGATCAAGTCAGCAACTCCTACAAGGGAAGATGATGGAGATTGATCCACTTAGAGCTCTTCTTCATCAATGATTGCATAGTTCACATTCATCACTTTGGGTGAGTATGGATCTAGGTGATCCTTGTGGATGGGCTCTAACTCAATCTTCACTTTAGTTCCATACTTTTTCCTAAAAACCATGTAAGACCAATTGGCTGCCAAGTATCTGCCTATCTTAGATGTGAAATCCCTTGACAAGCAAAGAGTGAAGTAAGGAGGAACATCTACCACTACCACATTATGGGGAATTGAGAAGGTTGGACAAACATGGAGAGTTAGATTCAAGCCTCTTTCCACTCCCAAGGTCTTATCTAGTGATCCATCTAACTGTAGAACTTCTTTGGTCATTTTCTCATACTTGAGGCCTAGCTTATCAGCTATGCATTTGGGCATAACTTAGGTGCTTGCTCCACTACCAATTATGTAATTATACACCAATAAATCACCAATAATTAGGGGAAAATATAAGGGAGGGACCTTCTCAACTTTATTTTCTTGACTATCCATTGGAGGATCCCCATTTACTACCAACACATTATCATTTCTTGCTAGGATAGATTGCTCATCCAGCCTGTACAATTACTTTTGGAGTATATATTTTTATCCTAGTAGTTCTAAAGAATCCCAAAATGAGATGTTCATGTGCAGCTTCTTCATTTGGTCCACTATATTTATTGAATGATTTCCCCCTTTACATTTATCCTTGGGAACATTCATAACATGTGGTGCAACTTGAGGAGTTAAAGCTACAATCGTTAGCTTGTAATTGGGAAACTTTTGATTTACTTATGGTATTGGGGATACTTTAGGTACAATTCATACTTGATTAGGTGAAGGAGATGTTATAGGTGCTTAAGTGGTTGCTTGAGCTTCATCAATAACTCTCCTTTTGGATCTAGTGCTGGATGTAACACCAACATTTTGATTACTTATGCTCCCCACATAGTTGACTATGTAGAACTCTCATTATAAGTGATTCATAAGAGTGGAATTAGATTGAACCTACCTACTATCTATCCTAAGTTGTGTTGACATCTCAAAATTTAAGAATTGGGCTGCCTAATCACCTTGTGCAGTCATGCTTTGATTTGATGGCTCATTGACAAAAGTAACCTATTATTGGTTATGCTCCAAGGGTGGATAGTTGGGCTGCTCTTATACCAAATTATTTTAAGTGGGGATAAGAGCCTTGAAATATCAAGGGGAATATTAGATTATAGATTTGATAAGGCTTGAAATGTGTAATTTAACCTTACCCTTGATTATAATTCTGGAAGGGAGGCCTATTTACTTGCCCAAACTATTGGTAGCCTTTATTTAGACTATAACTCTAAGCTTATTATCTCTTGAGGTAAACTAACTCATTGACAACACTCTAGAATAGGATCTTAACTTCATGGATGTAATTTTTAGGGGTAGCAGTAGGATTCTCTTGATTAGGTAGAGGAGCTAAAGTGGGCAAATCAGGCTGGACTAATGGCTGTAAATTAGGAAAGAGTGGCATAAGAGGTCTAAGATTTATCTTTCCCACTTGAACAAGGTAATTTTTAGCAAATATAGCTATCTCATAAGTAGTGGGAAAAGTGTTTCCACCCATGGACTATATCATGATATCAATGTCATGATTCAGGGCCTTTAAGTAGTAAAGGAAAGCATAGCTTAGGATTAGATTCACAAGAATTGGGATCCTATCCCAAGTCTTTTGGAACCTAGTGTTAAAATCTTGCATAAACTCATGTGGGGCTCTCTTCATGGTGGTTAAATTATTAGATAGAGCTAAATGGTCACATTTTTCCCCAAACCTATTGGTCAAGAGGGTCCCTAACTCATTCCATGAGCCAACTAAGTTCATAGGCAAGGTCCCATACTAGTCTAGGACTTTCCCTTTAAAGGACAAGGCTAGCAACCTAGTGGCTACATTTTATTCATTGATATTATGGATGTTGTATAAGTTTGTTATGTTTCTAATATGCTTGATAGTAGTGATTGGGCCCTCTCCACTAAAGGGAGGAACACTTTGAGAGTTATCCCTAGAATTGGGTCATATTGCTAAAGGTTCAAGGAACTTTGACCATTGAAGGCCACAAAAGGGAAAGCCCTAAGGGTTGCCATCATTGTGAAAGGATTTAATAGGGGTCTCCTTAATTAGGTATATTTTATGGCTAGCTTAGGAAAATGGTGTGCTACGTAAGGGTGGGTATTTTCAAACCTCAACCTTTTTGTTGAGTTTAAAGGTAACTCAACAAATTCAAAAGGGACATCCCTAAAATAAGATCTTGCAATGACCTTTGACATGAGATGCTAGGCTGGTCATTTACTAGAGACTTAATTCCTAAGAGGAGTCACCAGGTGCTGAATATAGCTTCTTTTTTTGCATTTTTTTAACAATATCAAGACCAACAACAATCTTGAAACTTGTAGGACACAAAAATTATCCCATCGAGCAACCCAAAAATTGTTAATGTGATGGATTGCACCCTTTAAATGGAGGCTCAACTCTCTTCATCCATGCAACATAAAGAAGACATCCCTCTTGATTTCGATGGAAAACATGAGGGATGAATCTCTTGATTAGGGGATAGCTCCCCCTGATGCACCTTGAGGCCTTGGATCTCCTACTACTAATAATGGGGGGGATGAAAAGGGAGAGAAAATACTAAAAATGGGACCTAAGCTAAGAGGTGATGCACTAAAACTATTGGTCTACTTAACTTTGGCATACACTTTAAACCATGGATAGCAAGTATACACTTCATTTAGGTGAGAAAAACTTCCTTACATTAGTATTTTATTAGGGGGTCCTATGAAGATACAGGGAGGAAGAAATTGGCACAAGAGGTATTCTGAGACACACTAATGCATAGCCTATTCACTTTCCTATACTTATTTAGACACTTCTTGTGACTTTCAAGAGCAAAAAATCACTATGCACTAGATATACTAGAATAAAATTATGAAAGCATGAAAAGAAAATGACTTAACACAAGATAAAACCATAGACATATATAAAAGTGCAAGTTCAAATGGAGGTAAAATTCTCTTTCTAATGCAAGTTAAATTCCTGTAGGGCTTTGCCATACAAACTGAGAGATATTTTCTCAAATGAGAAGTTATAAATATATAGAGAATTGGAAACAAGGTAGCTGAAAAATCAAGGAATGGAAACCCATGCTGAGTTAAACACATTTTTAGAGACCAAAAGACCATGTTGTTACCATATTATTCAAATTACCTATGGGAGAGCCATGTTGTAGATGTCCAATTCACTGCCCTTGCTATCTTGGGCCTATAAAAGCATGAGATGCTCCTTCTATTAACTAACAAAGCCATCCCTAAGTTGTGTGGCTAGACCATGCTCTCTTTAATGCTAGGTACAACTTGTTGTGCATTAATGGTGAATCATGAAAACATGGGCTGCTCTCATCTATAGTTCAAAAACCAATCTATTTTATTGGTTTTCGATAGATATATTTCACCAAATGCATTAATTCTCCTTATTGAGTTGTCTATGCCACTTGTATTGGTCTGAGTGGTCATTGATTCTGCCTTTTGACCTTGTTAGTTACTAGAACTATTCTAGACTTTGTATTTTTTTCTCTTTACTTTACCCATGTTTTGTCTCTTCTTTGCCTTCTCCTTTGCCTTGGCTTCTTCTTAGCTTGTCTTTGACTTATTATGCCTTCTTTGTTTCAATATTATTGCCATGCTTTCCTTTGGACAAAATGACTAAAGGAATTACTTTAAACATTTTGTCTAAAGGAATTATTTCTTTTGATTGATTATTTTCTTAAAGGGCACGTGCCCTTTGAGCCTTTTGTCTTCATTCTTCACTTTCTCAAGGTGCCCTCTGTAAGGGCACATACCCTTCAAGAATTCTACAATGACCCTTTAAAAAAGTGAAAAAGACCTCTTTATTTTCCCAAGTGCCCTCTAGAAAGACACTTACCCTTCAAAAATTTTGGAAACATCCTTCAAGCTATCAAAATGCCCTCTGAAAGAAATCTATTGCCTTTTGTGAATTGCTTAGACCATTTCAAGTTCTTAAATCACTTCTACTTATAAAAGTAGATAAGTAATGCAGCTACATAAACTCGATTTGCACTAGATAGACCATTTTAGACTTCTCAAGAGCTTCTACTTTGGGTTTTACATCAACTTTAGCTGATAAAGCAAATAAGTAAAGACACTTAGAAAACCTGATTTGGTTTGTCAAGACCAAATTAAGTTTTTCAAGTGAATTTAATTATAACCTTTGTAAGTAAAGACATTTGAAAAGTTTGAATTACACCACCAAGACCAAATCATGTTTATCAAGTGACTTTAAGTATGAAAATTTCACAAGTCATTTAGGAAACTTGAAATTCACAATTGCAGGTGAAGTAATTGCTCTTGACAAACCTAAAATACGCTTAAAAAAATAGAAATAGGGAAACACCTAGCTTTTTCATGAGAAAGGTCTAGTAGACAACATTTTTCACAAGGTAGTAGAGGGATGATCTATCCAAAACATGGATTGGATGACTTTTGCAAATAAAAAGGAGGGGTACCCAATTTTTGCTTGCAGGACCAAAAATTGGTCATCAGAAGGTACACAATGGATTCCATATCAAATCAAGCAACCTCAATCATACAGACAAGACTTACATGTAAAGGTTCACTCATTCAAATTTATATAGTTGTAAAACCCCTATGGGATGCCAACACACCCTATAAACACTAGCATAGACCGGTTGAATAGTGTGGTTTGGTCCCTTGTAGATGTAAAGCCTTATTCTTGATTAATAGTGACCTCACATAGCTCCTTAATGTAAAGCCTTATAATAGATTCATAGTTTTTTATATCCAATATCTATCTAAGTTGTTTGTCTTTAATACTTTCCCCTTTTACCACATTTCTATATTTAGCAAGTTCTAAATAAATCTTGTGTGGTTTATTGTATATGTTATACATTCTAATTTTACTCAACATTTTGTCTAAATTAGATTATATTAATTTCCTAATCCTAATTCTGATAATACACCTACCACCTATGCATAGCCTCATAATCAAAGAAAATAATAATAAGTTAAGCAATCTAATCTTTTTGTTCATTTTTTTAATTAGTAAAGTAAAATTGAATATTTACTTTTAGATTTTTCTAGGTGCACAAAGTTGGGGGGAAGGGGTTATTATTGAAAATTATGTCCATGACTTATTAAGGGAGAGAAACCTTTTAAAAATGGCACACACCCTTTGAAAAAAATTCCCAAGTCTATATTTGAATAGGCTTTGTAAAGGGTGTGTACCCTTTGTACTAAAAAGGGTGTGCTCCCTTTGTAGTACTTTTTTTTTATTCTTGTATATTAATTTTTTTTAATGTATCTATTAAAATGAACATTTAAGTATAAGATTACTTATACTTTAAATTTATTTTACCAAATATAATAAATTAGGGCCACTTGGGTCTTCTAAAATTGATTCCAGAGTTACATGAGTTACCATTGGAAAATAGTTTTTCAAAATCAAATTTGGTAAGTACTTAGTCATTTTTAAATTTTTGAATTGAATACAAATTTTTCTAGGTGTAACTTTTGCACCTAATGTATGTTTTAGGCAAACCATGGCCATATTGTAGGGTTTTTGACCTTTTGGATTGATTTATGATATTTTTACAAGTTCTAGATGTAACAAAAATTAATTTTACAAATCTTACATCTCTCAGAGATAGTGAGAGTTGAGAGGATGTTGAACATGAACTCAAATACACACTACATAATTTATACCATATAAATCACCCTCTAAAGTCAACTTTAACTCATATTAAAGTCACCTAATATTTTATTTATTTAGAATTATAACCCTTAAGTTATATTTCAAGTCGCATGAGGGAGACATCTCTAAAAGGTGATAATAGGGTGTCTTTATAACACATAAATTTAGTAGGTGACTTTAGATTGACTTACGACATATAATTGAAATGTATTTAGTTTATGATTTTTCATGTTGTAAGGGGTGATGTTAGGATATATTTAGAGGCAATGGTGAGGATTTTTTAAATCTAACATTGATGTTTCGTGCACAACTGTGTAACTACATACACTTATACTTTGTACATCTACAAGGATTGTGCATAAATCATCTTGTATCATTTCACACCACATTCATTTCATGTGCAAATAAGTCTCATGACACTTAGGTATAAAGAATCTTGTACCTAGTAAAAATCTTATGTACCACCATATTTTTGTGCAACACTTCACTTCTACATAGAGCCTCTTCCACCTAAAAGAGCCCATTCTACATCTCATGCACCTGTGTAAATTTTTTTTCACACTATAGTAACATATATTTGGTCACAAATACTTGATCATGTTTATTTTACCCATTTTTACCATTAATTGATGTGTGCACTTAATTGACACCTATTTTTATAATTTGACCTATCCTAAGCATAAGAGGAGACTTAATTTCATCACAATGCCATATATTATCACCTACATAAATGAGATTAATACTAAAAAACATTTATGAATTTATATGCCTATACTTAGACCCCAAACTCAACACTTTTTCCTAAAGGGACAAGAACATAAAATAAGATAGGAACACCCAATGTTCATGTCCTTGTTTATTATTATTGTTATTCCCTCACAAAAGTCAAAATTATAAAAGGAAAGTACCCTTAGAGTTGGCCTTTAGATATATAAACTCTCCAATGAGTCTTTTACCCACTTGGATAACTATAAAATCATATTCAATTCATTTATTTCAAATATCTTGTCAAGCTTATCAATTATATGACAAGAGGTTATTTACACAAGTGCACATTGAGCAAAAGATCTTTATTCTTCCCAAATCAGCTTCCAAGCACTTCAAGTAGTCATGATCCAATATGGATTCAGTTGTATGTATCCCTATTCCTTCATGATAATATATTCAATCCAAATTCTAGATACATTCATATAGTCAAAGTATCATAATTTCACAAATCACCTATGTGAGAGAACTACATGGAGCTTTTATCCCTCTTTAGAGTATTGGTGTGTAGGTAATTCTCAACACAATAGGGTGTTAATGTCCACCATAACTCTAACCACCAAACATATTTTATTCCTTCACATCTATTTATCTCTTTGTGACACAAAGTTAGGGCTTCATCTTCAAGAAGGTACATATAAACCTCTATATACTTTTAAAAGATTAAATCTATAAAAGAAGACCTAATTTTTATTATCCCAACTGATTGTTCTAGAAATTATAGTTTTATATAAAAAGACAAGGTCACCCAATAAGAACAATAACAATATGTTATTGTGTCCTCTATTGGGAGTTCATGTCCTTGAGGGAACTTAGGCTTATCTTCTAGAATATTTTTGGGTTTATTGCAATCTATTCATATATCCATCTAGTTGTTGACTTAGAAAACTAAGTTGATCTCTCTATTGCATAGTTTAGCCTTGTTAGTTTTTGTTTTAATTAGTTTATTTCAGTCATTTATCTTTATTTTTAAAAAAAAAAAATGTATTTACAACACCTTATATTATTCTATTCCATTTATCTAATTTATGATTAATTAAAATATTAATTCAATTTTAGATAAAACACACACTACATCCACATGTCTTGCCAAATGCCACTTCTTAGTCCTATGACATGTTATGGAATCCCTTAGAGTAACCATCTAACTGAGAAGGTCAACCACCACACACTTGGAATAATCTCAACCAATTTATGGAAATAATATGACA